>OZ022259.1:2861480-3461480 GCA_963978905.1 Trichostrongylus colubriformis
GTTCGTACGATGGAGATGTTCGGCAACACGACCGATCTTCTAACGAAACCGAAGAACAGAAAGAGGAAGCACCTCGATATGATCTACGACCACGAAAACATATGAATTACTACGAGGTGACGACACAAGGGTCCCAAATTTACTCCGCAAATACGAAACGGGTCCCACTCAAATTCTTCATCACTTGTCTCACAATATTCATGCTGATGCAGCAAGCGGCCGCTACATTAGCACAAGGGAAAATGCAGTGCATCTCAGGAGGCGTTATGATAACCACTCAAAATATTGAACGTTACGAACTTTGCGCAGAAGGCCACTGTCACGTGTCAGAACACCCTCAAGGGAATGAAACGATCCTACTCCCACCCGAGGTTCTCTTGCATGAGCACCATGTCCAGCTGAAGCTATTCGATGGCTACAATCTGACGGTACTTGAAACAACGTGTCTCCCTGTATCGTTTTGCGAACATGTCCGGTGTTGGTTCTGCACCGCTAACATGTTCAACCCAGAATGCTCACCTAGGACAGCCATCGCATCGACCGCAGTAACCTTGTACATTGTCATAGCACTCTTGTATGTACTGTGCTACGTCCCAATGGTAGTCGGGAAACCATGTCGCATTATCTGTAAGACAGCATGGATCGTTTTCACAGCGATTGCACGTTTACTGTGGAACCAATGCAACAAGTTTCGAAGAAACCGACGAAGGAGGTACGATGTCGAAGCTTTGCTGAAGGCACCACTACTGGCCATTGCTTGCATAGCTGTCTTTGCGCCATCAACACTAGCATGCCAAGACATAGACGTCTTCTCACATCAACACTCCGTGTGCTCTTTCTCCCCGAACGGATACAAACGATGCATGTTAGAAACCACGATAATAGCGAAACTCAACAGTTTCAACAAGGAGGCTTGCATTCGACTAATAAATAAGCAGACAGTGGAGAAGGAACTCCGCATCCAATGGAAACACCTTCGGCTAAACTGTGTGAAGGATAACATAGTTTTCACAAGGAACACTATCCAACGTGTTGTGGATTCTAAACGGTGCCCCCACTCTGGCTCCTGTACAAATGATAAATGTGCATCCGTCAACACTTCAGCTCACATAGCCGAACTCGAACACGGCAATCGGTATCCCGGACTAACCTTTTGTGTCGAAAGCTGCGGAGGACCGGGCTGCGGATGCTTTTACCTCAGTAGCGGATGCCTATTTTACAGAATATTTCACATACCAACGGATTCGAAAATCTATGAAATCTTCAAATGCCCTCAGTGGCAAGAAGAAGTGGAGCTGGAAATCACCACTGTCAGCAGGCAGAAAAGTGTTGAGAAGAAGGTCGTAGTAGTGCACCCTACTGTACCGACCAACACCGACAACATGCGGATTACCCTTAGCGCACTGGCTGTTCCACCAACGCCAGCCTTGTCATCAACTTTCATCTCCGATGGATCGCATCTAGCCACCTGGAACCACAAAGATAAACCACATCTCCAGTGCGGGTCAGAAATGGATGCGAGATCGCTCAATTGCTCGGTAACCACGTCGTGCAATTGCGAACCGGCTGAGAATAAGATCAACTGCCTATGCGTGGACGCTAACATCACAGAGATCTTCACAAGGGATATAGAAACACGCTTCCCAATACATCGTCCATGGATAACATTCACACCTTCGAAAACTAATAGGGCATCAGTTACGGCAGAAATTCCGTCATTCACAACAGCAGAATTCGTCATTCACTTGACGGACCATGTCGACAAGACAGTCACAATGGTAACTGATTCCGTGTGCACTATCCCAAACTCAATAGCCCAGGGGTGTTATAACTGTCCTCAGGGAGCTACTGCACAAGTAACCTGCACTACAGACGGAAACGACACTATGGCAACAGTACAATGTGGCGATCTCTTCTTCACCATCCCTTGTAACCGGAAAGGAGCAATATCGACATTACGATTCAGTCATGCCTCGGCAAGGGTCAAGAAAGAGTGCAAGGTTTCGTGTGGAAAATCGGAAACGATATTTGAGATCACTGGTATCCTTCAGTGGATACGCACGATTCATGGATCCACTCTGAAGATTCTTGCAGGGGAAAGTAGTGTATACGACGAGCTTGTGTTCCCTGACTTCGGACATATCATCGACGTATTCCTGTCATGGTACAAGACGCTTCTGATTGCGTGCGTAGTGCTTATACTCGCAAGCGTCATAGGATACGTATTCCTTTGGTCTTGTGGGATCAATATCATACAACGTGTGCTACGCGTGTCTTGGATAATCGTACGGAAAATAGTAAAAATACCCCTCTGGATGTTGAAAACTGCATGGAGATCCGCTGCTTTCATTCCCCGACAATCCACGAAGGGATCGGAGAAACTTCTATAAAAGATTTACTCTGTCGCATGAAACAACTGACAACACGACGTTCTATTCTTTACGATCTCTCTTTAGCCATGGACACAACATCTACAACTCCCAAGGACAAAACCGCCAAACCAGCAGAACGAACCACCCAGGCATCTACATCCACCGCTAAGCCTATCAAGCCCGATGCGAAGGGAACAGTGAGTTCGAAGCCTCATATGATTGCCACACAGAAACCAGCGAACAATTCGGACACAACGTCGACGACTCCTAACCGAAAACGTCAACGAGACTCGTCTTCGTCATCTTCAACGTCATCTTCGTCCACTGAAGACGCCGGCGATATTCCACCTAAGAAGGGACGAGCCGCTGGGACCCTTTTCCAGGAACTCTTGAAGCAAGGTGCTCGCACTCTGCACCTTGCCGCGAGCAAAGTGGACCAACTCGCCCCTGTGGTAAAGACAACTCCGTGTCCGCAGACAACAGAGCGTCTGAAACACCTCGAAGATCTGGTCAAAGCGTATCACGTGGAAACCATCAAAAGGCTCAAGGTAACCGAAGGAAAACTAGACTCGCTAAATCTCAAGGTGAACGTACTCACGACTCGCTTCGAGACGATGGAAAAAGAGGTCAAAGAGAGAATGAATACAACTGGCGCTGTAGAAGGTCACACAGTGAGTGAAAATCATTGGAACGAGCTTCACGATGACATCAAGGGGTTACAAGATGCAATGGGAAAGCTCAACATCTCACAACTCTCTCTCGATATTCGCACACTTCATGGACGATTCGAAGAGTGGAGCTCTCGCCTTTCACATGGTAATACAACAACAATGGCAAGTGCCCCCGCGGAGCCCACCCCTGAGGTGGAACGCATCAGACGTCTTATGAATGAGACGGAGAAAGAACTAAAAGAAGTCCGAGACGCGATGCTTGTAATCAACAGAGATATCGAGAAAGAGTGGCAGAGGGAAGGTGGCAGAGTCAGCTCCACTAAAAGGATCGACGAATTGAAGGAAAGAAGAAAGAGATGTCAATCAAAGGAAGAAATGCTTGAAAAAGAAATGCGAGATCTGCAGCTGAGGCTAGAACGCGAAATGGCAGGGATCAATCGTGATCAGGAGGATCGTCGCCGTCACGACGACGAAGGCAGGAGGCATGAGAGAGGCGCGACATCGGAGCGAGACAGACGCGGGAGGACGAAGGGAGGCAGACAATCATACAACGTTCGTGATGCACATCGCAGCTCCACAACATCGTCAGACCGTACGTGAGAAAGGAGGGCAATGGAGCAGGCTGGGCAGTGGATACAGGCTATCAGTTATTGTGTCCGCGGGAGTATAGAGACTCTCGCTCTATTTAGCTTTGTTATTGTCATTTATTAATAACCAAGTATTAGCATTATATTGCACTCGTTTCACTGTATCGATTTTCTTGTAAGCTTCAATATCATTATCTCTTGGCTGATCTGGGATTGTAAAGGGAAACATAGAGTTAGCCACGCCCAACTTATACAGTATATAAGTGGCACGTAGAAGAGCTTTAGCACATTTTTCTTATTCTCTTTTAGCATTAGTTAGCTTTGTTAATAAAGTTTAATTACCCAAGTTTGAGGTGTGCTGGAGCATATAGGCAAATCTGGGAGAGCCCAGACGGCAGGACACGCCACCATTCGGACAATTCGCGAAGCGTCGCCGCGCGCGTTGACCCAATTCGGTGCCGATCTCCAGAAATCGGAACACTTGCAACACACCCACGGTGACCAGTCAACTGCGGTTGTATTTGATATATGCGTAGCGCAGGAAAGGCGATTAAGGTTTTTGCGATTCTCCTATAGTATTGTATGGGGGATCGTGACGAGAGCCCAGGAAAATTGGAATATGGCATATATGGCGCTATGCCAAGATTCAAAATCGAAATCGTGGTCTCTCGCCGATCATCGTACTGTAGTGTGGTTGGGTCAAGCGTTTGCAAACGGTGCGCGTTATCTAATTTACGCCGTCGTCTGCGGCAGGCAAATGATTGCGTCAGTTTGACGCTGGTGCCGGCGTCAATTGACGCAGACACGTAAAGTATGACCGTGTCCTACAATTCTCAGATCTCCTTTGAAATCCTAACTTTGCAATGGGCATGTTTCTACTTAGACTCAGATATCATAGCAAGTCACATGGTGATAAAAATTTGTGATAACGGATGAATAAAGGCCGGCAAGTACGAGTGGGCCACTAGGAGTGTCGGTAGACGGACAAATGTGCAGCGGCACTCACTGCCGCGACGCATGAGCTCGCGCGTCGCGGCCTCCATGATGAGGCGAGCTGGCATGCTTATGAACTCTAGGTATTCTTATCTCGTCGGGCAAGGCTCTTCGTGAGCAGCACATGAGATCTTCGACTACTACGGTATGTGTAAGAGTGACTCCTAACTCGCCGCTAAAGCGGCGAGTTAAGAGTCTCGCGCGCTTCGCGCGCATTGCAAGGGAAGGAAGCCTCGACGTGAGGGCTAATATGGGCCGTCGCCGAATATCGTTGTTGAGCTTCTGACATCGGTGAGAAGAAAGCGACTCTTGTCATCACAGAATGTATACTCAAGTGTATATTTTAAGCTAAGCCTGCAAGGGAAGGAAGCCTCGACGTGGGGGCTAATATGGGGTGTCGCCAATATCGTTGTTGAGCTTGTAACATCGGTGAGAAGAAAGCAACTCTCAACTCGCCACTAAAGCGCGCCACCCTACAACAACCTGAACCGAAGAGTACCCGCTACTAAATTTACGATTTGGAACCCCAATTGTAATCTCAACGGTCCACCCTCTCTACTTCACCGCTGCCCCACGCATCCTCCGCTTTCGTCGAAGTGGCCGGGTATCTCGCCACGTGCTCTCTCTTACGCGGAGTGCGCAGACGGAGCGACGAAACGGGAGAAGGGCGCCCACTGCTGACGAACCGCGACGCAAGCTCACGCGTCGCGGTAGTGAGTACCGCTGTCTTTTACCATTTCCTGGCCACTAGTAGCAACTCGAGATTTTCAAATAAGCTGTGGATTTGTCATGCTGTGGATTTGTCATGGGAGGAAAACTAATCGCCCATCCCCAATGACCCCTGCCTGATTGTGACGAACACTCAGAAAGAAACTTTGTGACCAAAGCAACCAATCACAGATGTTTCTAATGTCTCCCGTCGTCTGATTGACATTCACGTGGTTATGAAGTTCACTGAAGTGTCGCGAGTGTAAGACGCCGCTATGTCTCACATTCAGCAAATTGGATAAAACTTCGACTTCATTCTAAAAAAGTGGTCATCGGAGCCGTGGAGAACCAAGGAATGCGTAATCAGCGCGCAAAAATACTCGTGAGCTTTGCAGCAATCACTACCAGAATTCTACCAAGTTTCGGGAATTCCGGAGAGCAAACTTTGATGCAACTCTGTTCTGAAAAAGAAAGAAGAAACCTTTGAGGACAGTGTTCGGTTTCTTGAATAGGGATGACATGAACGCTGCGAAGACCACTGCCGATACACCGTACAGAACCAATACAACCACAAAAAGTGGTACGCTCACGGACTGAAAAAAGGTGCATTAAATAAGTAAGAAAACTGAGAAATCTTGAACTGCGAACTGTAAGGCATTGCGCTTCCCAGGCTAACTGGCCATCTACTGGGAAACTAGGATCGGCGAAATGGCAAATCACCTTTTTCGCTTGCCAGTTTTTTTTATCAATTAAGGTTTAAAACGTTTCAGCTCAAAGTTAACGCCTAATGTGCCGTTATAAAGTAAAAAGAGAAAGAGCTAAGAAAAGAGAACATTTCCCCACTCGACCCGACCGGTAGAGGGAGCAAGGACCAAAAGTAGGCCACACTGAATTTAATGACATACCTCGTGATAATCAGGTTAGTCGACTTACTTTTTAGGGAAATAGATGCTCGGGCAACTACTATTGGAGGTGTACAGTTGTCACGCCGTTATGGTGCACCATCCCGGCACTGCCACCCGCTGAGACCTAAGCTAGCAGCGTAGCTGGATCGGGTTTGAGCGGGTGCAGAGGCGTGAAGGAACACGTGGAGGCGCAACAACAGCGCAACCCGGATATCTGCCTGACGATCTTCTGCCCCAAGAAAAACCTCCGATCTGATTATCGCGAGGGGTGCTTTCAAAGGATACCATATGAGTGAGGCAAACTATCAGCGCCTAAGGCCGCGCTCATACTCTGCGCCGGCACGGCGTAGCTACGTTTCCAGGCAACGGCGAGAGTGGCACGGGGAAGCTGCGGAGACGACGCAGGCAACGAGACATGATGGCATGGGCGGAGACACAGAAATACGCAGCCACGCCCTGCCACCGGCACCGCAAAGTATGAACGCGGTCTAAGGCCGCGCTAACACTTTGTTCCACCAGGGCGCCACTTCACAGGCAGCGAAGCAGAATATCACGGGGAGGTATAGAAGCGACGCGGGCAACGAGACAGAATTATCTGGGGGTGGGGGTCACGCAGTCGAATTTCCGCGCGGCTGCGCGCGACGAGCGGCGCGGCGGTTGCGGGTACCAATGGCAGGGCATGGCAGCCTGCATGCGAGGCAGTGTGGCATGAGTGGAGGTGCAGACGTGACGCAGTCACGCTTGGCCATTCTCCCACGGGCAATCGATACGGTGAGTCGTACTGCTGACGCCGCGAGTGCACCGCCGCGAGGCGGAAGTTCGAGCTCGTGACGCCCACCCATGGTCTGGGCGGAGATGCAGAGATTATTATCTACGCCCTGCCGCCAACACCGCAAAGTATGAACGCGGCCTAATGTTGCCCATGTCGCGACAGCGCAAAGGTATACAAGTTGGACTCGCACTTTCATACTGGCAATATGCTTTCACTAAACAAAGAACTACCAGTGAAAAGGGGACGGAAATCAACCGATCAATAAATAAACTCACTCCCATCTTGGTAAGTAATGGAGCGGCACATACAAGGAACACGAGAAGGATTTTTAATAAGCCGTAAAGTACATGTGAAAGGTAGAAAACCGTCCTCGAAAGGCCCATTACAGACAGAAAGTCCTGAACATGCTAGCTAAACACATTTAGGTAATATTTACTAAGTGATCCATAGAATCCTTCGAGCTAACCTTTACTGTACTCCGTTCACCAGCTATCTCTCTTGCCGTATGAATAACCAGCACAAATGCACAAAAACCCCAAAAATAATGGGACATATTCAAAAAACCTGCCACAGACTTTATAATTTGCTTTGGTTCTGGTATTCGTCGAATCGAAAGTTCTGGCAAAAAGGTGACATTCGATGATGAAGCCTGAAGGACGATCATCAGTACGAGCATCATTTCGGAATCACCCGTTCTGTATATCAGTGTACACAAACCTGTATAAAGAGACTATCAATGGCGTACTGTAGTGATAGAAAACCTGATGACCAGTACGGTGGTTTCGTGGGGATGCTGAGAAAAGACGGATCGACTATTTTCAGCGAGTATATCGACATTATATCGCAGCTCACCTATCGTGGTCGATATTGATTCCAAATGGATTATCCCACTCTTCGTCCAGGTGCCAGGGATCGAGAAAGATAGCGATAAAAGACACGGGCTTGAGTATGGCGTAGTCGAGCACTGCAGCCTTTGTGTCGAACTGTTTAAACAGAACGCCGCCTGCGAATCTCAAAAGGGAGAAGATCACGTTGAGATTATCTTTATATGGGTAGGTGCATGGGTTCCGAACCACCGCGGCTGATTTAGCTGTAGTTTCATGGCTATATTTATTAGGTTGTCCCAAAAGCCTTGTAGGATTTTTTCGATCATCACTTTTTATTATTTTTTCTTCCAACAAACAACAATCAGGCCACAACGTATTCACCATTGTTATCGACAATACTCTGCCCCTTCATAGGTAAATAGTTGATTCCCTCCTCCCAAAACTCTGGGTTCTGAGAGTCGAAAAGTCAGTGATCGCCTTTGCAAGCATGTCATAGTCAGCGAATTTTCTCTTGGCCAGGAAGGATTCTAGAGGATGGGTAAGGTGATAGCCAGAAGGGGCAATGTCTGGATAGTATGGCGGGTGGGGCAGCACATCGCAGTCGGGCTCCTGTAGCTTGGCCTGGATACACTTCGCGACGTAGGGGTGGGCGTTGTCATGGAGGGTGACCGCGGACCTTCTCAGGCGCTTTTCTAGAATAGCGATGGCGATCTGTTGGAGCTGGTGGGTGTATACGGAAGCGGGTACTGTCTCGCCTTGTGCCAGAGTCTCGTGAAAGAGCATCTCTTCCGCGTCCAGAAGCAGCAGGGTAGAGTCTTCTCGGATGGAGGTCGGACAAGGGCTGCGTTGGCGGCTCGGCGTCACGTAGCAGCCAAAAGGCGCGCGGTGCCTTGGTATCGTACGTGTCCCAACTAATATCCCCTGTAGCCACATAGACGAGAAAGTCGCTGCGATGCGGGCGGAGCAGCAGCGATTGACAGATGCTCACACGGGCACTTTCGTGAGCACCCGTCAGGGCATGAGGTCCATCGCGACAGCACCTTCCGATAACCGGGCTCGTGGTGGCGACGATTAACGGTTATGGGTGCCTATCAATTCCTCTCATCTAGCTCGCGCATAGTGGTCTCAGGATCGGCGCGAACGGCGGAGAGCAGCGTCTCGTCGTCGAATGCGTGTGGGCGTCCCGTGCGTGGCTTTCCTTCGATGTAAATCTCGCCGTTGCTGAAGCTGATGAGCCAGCGGCGCATGGTTTCGTAGCTCACACATCCCTTGCCCAATGCAGCGTTGAAGGAGTGGCCAGCTTCCGTCGCTTTGGTGCCGCAAGACCAGTCATAGTAGATGAGACCGCGTGACTACGGGCACTGTAGCTCTCTCTAAGGGATCTGGTGGGCCAACATATATTTTACTGGAAAGCTCAGAGAACGTTCTACTATATCCTGAACCGCCTAGACCTGCCTTGGATTGAACTCGAGTTATTGATTTTTTGGAGTAATCCTACAAGACTTTTGGGAAAACCTAATACTTTTGCCTGGCAATGGGAAATGGTTCACACTATAAAAAATCAAATCCTAATCTTTAATCACAAAGATTGACGACATAGTCAGAGGGTTCACTGCAGAATTTTTGAAAGACAGTCATCAGAAGGTAGAAACTACTACTACTACTCCCGTGTTCCACATGCCAACATCAGAGAGTAGATACGAGGAAAACAATGAAAATACACTCTTCAGTCCAATAGTACGGCTAATTCTGGGTTCAAGCCACCATGAGAGATCACAGGCGCCCAAAATTTGTGTAACAGCCAAGAGAAGCACCGAGCAAGCGTAGCGTGGTTAGCTAGATGCACTATCGATGAAGCCACGGTTGCAGAATCCTCGATGAAAAGTTGTTTTGGGTCTAACAAGGGAAGGTGTTTTACTTCCCATGGAACTTTGAAATGAGAGTCGGGGCGATCGATAGAGCTTCGAACGCTGATTATAACTGTGAAAACCAAAAATGCTACCTGGCATTCTGAAGCGAGTAACGATGGGTCAAAGTTTGCCTGTGAACCTCATTGGCGAGGCACTTTGGTAAAACCCAATCACCCACGTACCCAACCCCGCAGATCTGGAACACTACCAGTAAGCCACTGTGGTCAATTCTGGCTATCCAACGGCCTTGCTGATGGCAAAGTGCCTCGCGAATGAGATGTCACAGGCAAGTCACAGGCAAACTTTGACCTATCGTAACTCGCTTCAGAATGCCAGGTAGCAATTTTGGTTTTCACAGTTATAATCAGCGTTCGAAGCTCTATCGATCCCACCGAGTCTCATACCAAAGTTCCATGGGAAGTTAAATACCTTCCCTTGTAAGAACGGGGAATGATTGTGGGGTAACTCCCTAAGGAATCAGAAATTCTCGACGATCTGTTTTCGATAAATTTTGAGTCGATGTGTGGCTTCTAAAAAAGTCGACAGCCCATCATACTTCTCTGCACTAGGAAGTATAATATTAACCACATATGTACAATGCTCTGCATAATGATACAGCCACCCATAAAGTGTCTGAAAAAAACATGTACACGTTTCCCTTATTCTTTTCTTCATTTCTTACTGATGAAAAAAGAGTTCAGTCATAACTTCCTGAACGCTGCCGGCACTATCGCACGAGGGACGGGCTTAATTTTTCAAAAAGATCATCAAAAGAGGGGTGTCATGGTGTGGGATCAAATAATCATTCGAATTTTTGTTTCATTCTCGGAAGGAGAACGATCCTATGACCGAGTGTTCGTGCACCATACCCTTCTCTCGTCTTGCTTTCCGAATTTTTCACCGAAACCTTGATTTTGTGCAAGTTAATGGGACATCCCATGTCAACCGTAGCATTAGATCTGGTGAAGCCGTCACCGAATGGACTTTCTGAACCGAATGACGAATAGCTCTGGCCTTTAGCTGAAGGAAGATTACTTGGAGTTTCATGGTGAAAAGAATTTAGGCCGATTGGAAGCAGTCACGGAGTTTCAAGAAGCGGTCGTCGAAGCGTAGCAAAAATTGGTTTAAAAATATTGTGGAAAACCTCATATGGACCTAGTTCATCACCCTTTGTGGCTATAAGAAGCAATGGAGGACCAGATGATGGTGGATTCAGCATTTTTCTTTTTTCGTTGTTTCTCGGTTGACGAATGCCTCAATCTGTTCGGTGGCTGTATCATTTTGCAGAATAGTGAAAGCGACATTTTCAAAATAATTGAAGAGGAACATTTTCTATGTTTTTAAGCTAAAGCTGGTGTTGTTGCAGAATGCACGTCAACACTGGCGACTCTTTTTACCAGGAGAGTTTTCACGAATCACTGTCTATACAAGGTTTTCAAACAATTTATAGGTGGCTGTATCAATATGCAGAGGGACGTCGGGACTCCTCCAGGGCTTTTCACAGCAATAAACCTTAGGTGGTTAGGAACGTATGAGCCAACCCAGCATTCACGTGGACAACTGTTTTCGAAGGTCACGAAATTAGGTATTATATAAAAAATGACCTTTGGAGATGGGAACATGTTTGGGAAGAGTAGGGTATGGGACAAGAAGTAAGGAGCACACACTGACTAAGTTATGATCCGCCCACGTTGGGCGGAGAGTGCACGGGGGTGTCCCGTTTTTAGACCGGAAATTGTTTGTTCGGTTCAAAATAGGTTAAAACTTAATTTCGAAAAGAAACAAAACCTGGGGGAAATGGAGGTAAGGTCAGCTATAAGTTTCTAAAAAACATGGAAAAAGCCCGAGCATAGTGGGCGGAGCGCACCTTGAGTGGTCGGTCTCTAAAGCAAAAACTCAGAACTGGGTCATAACGCAGCCTTGGGAACAGAAAAGCAGTAAAAATAATTAATGTTCAAGCTATCTGGGCACATTCAAAGTCGGGGAACCGCCCGCAAAGGGCGGAGCGTGTTATAATCTGTGAACAAAGTTTATAGAAAAAAACAATTCCGATCGACCTGCAGACACCCATGGTACATATAGCGCGCACAAAAGTGTGCGCCAGCCAACTGGTGTATGGTATGATCGAAGAAGTCTAACTTGTTTATGCCGCAATGTTGATCGGTGATATTCGCAGCGTCTTCTCGAAGTTTGTTGAGCATATCCTCCTCCTTGTCCATTTTCACCCAGTCTATGGTGATATCTGAGCTACTGTATCGCTCTGTCAGCTTAGTTATTACTTTTTCCACATCGTCCTGATTCTTTCGAGCACTAAAGGAAATCGAAATATCAGGGACACGTTCAGATAAACGTTTCAAAATGACAGTTTCGCTTGTTACGATGTGCGCAGTAAATGTAACACGGTGAAAAACCCGAACATCTCAGGCAAAAGTGCAACAAAAGAAACGAAGTTCGGATAATAGATATTCATAACGATTGAAATCACTTTTCTATCAGACCTCCTCAATTTTGGATGATTGCCCTAAGTAGAAATCGACAGAACGTGAACCACCGAGCATCTGTGACGCCCGATCTCAACCCTGTGGATCAATGCGTTTGGAAATATCTGGAAGACAAGGGCTGCGCAACACTTCAACGGAGTTTTGAGTTCCTTTCTCATCAACGCGCCGTTACCTGGAATCAATGAGGTTATATCCAAAAGCGACTACAACATACATGTTGTTCAAAATCATTATGAATATTTATCATGCAACTTTCGTCTCTTTTGTTGCACTCTTATCACAGGCGTAAGAAACGTTTTAAACAGCGGTACGGTATTTATTATGCACCCTGATAGTCTGCTGAAGATCAATACCAACTGAAACTGCTGTTTTCATCAACACATAATGGTGTCATATTTACTTTCAACCAACTGTTCTGAGAATCCCCCTACAAGGCCCATCTGTTAAAGACATCATTAGGGGTGATGCCGTGATGGAGAAATCCCTAAAAGAAAACACTCACATGGTAGTCCTGGGCCTAAGAAGGCTATCTGTGGCGAAATCCCGGTAAAAAAGCGCCCCTCTAAGCTGTGGAAACCCTGCAAAACGCCGCCACCATGCAGCGGTTCCGCCTCTTGGACACACCGGTCCCGCCCCCGATGACGTAATTCCCGAATGACTGGGGTGGGAGCGGCCAAGAAGAGCGGCGGGATCGAAGGTTTTGCGGCGCGCTTTCGCCGTGTTAGCTTGAAGCTCACTCCAAAAAGTAGATCCTGTCGTACTTCCAAACATTCTCTTGTGTTTACTTGGCAACATGCCAATGGGAAACTAGATCAGACTACCCGCCTCTTGACGGGAAGGTCGTCCGGGTCGAGAATGAACGGTGGGAAGGGAGTCCTATTTCTCGGGTTTTTGGCCATTGCCATCCGTTTTTTCTCCACTATCCTGTTACTAGGCATTTCGACTTTCATATCACTATTTCTTTTTCTTTTCGTCCGACTTTCCCCTAATGCTGCCTTTAAAGAGTAAAAACCACTAGAATTCACGGAGGTTGACTGCGTTTTTATTAGTGACTGCAAAAGTTGCGAAAGGTTTCTGCCGGCTAATGCATGATTTGGGAGAAAAAGAAAAAATCTATCGATGAAAAAACTCGAAGAAATCTGTCAACTTACACATATGCTATAGGAACGCTGAGACGATTACACCATTCATCCCATATAGTGGGTGCACTACTATATGCTGGAAGATTGAGAGTTACGTCCTCTGCACTACCTTTGAGTGGTACTGGTTTGAACACTAGAGCCGGAGTCAAAGCCACTTTATCGCTCTGAAAGAACATCATTCTCCAAAATATAAAGTACGGAGTAACTTAGAAAAATCGTATACGGAAAAATAAATCACTCTATATCCCATATATTTATGTTGCATTTGCCAAATAAGGGCCGCGTGCGAATTTACACGCGAAAAAGTGAGAATCCGATTAAGATACAGGTACTCAAAGTGAGGGCCAAGGGGGTGCGGTCTTAGGGTAATTGCCCACCCTGTCGTCCGCCGCGGTCAAAGACGCATAAGGAACAGGGGAATCACGTAAACAGTTCCACTTCTTGTCTACGACCGCGGCAGACTTTTATTCTGAGGCTCCGCTCTTTCAGCCACCACTTTGAGGAGCTGTATCTTAGCCGGATTCTCACTTCTTTTGCGTGAAATTTTGTGTGGTTCTTATTAGGCAATTACAACATAGATGCATGGGAGAGGCAACTACAACATAAATGCATGGGAGGTAGAAAAGCTAATTTTTTCATGCACAATTCCTTTGAAGTTGGGTTCAATATTTCAGTGGAGCTTCAAAGTGGAAATGACTGACGCTGTTATTTTCCTCACACCGCCTAAGGAAAAAAGATAGATAAAGATAGAAAACGGATCAGTATCGCGACTATCAGCTCGATGAAGTTGCTCTTTCCTCCCGAGCATGAGAAACTGACAAACTGAAAATTTTACTTCCGACAGAAGCATCCAAATGGAATTACTCTGACGGGCCTCTGATTTATGTATTACAGAACACTATTGCGGACGCTGTATCAAAGAATACGCTGGTTGTGACTGATCATCTAACGTTGATGGCAAGGGCGAGGGCATCGAGATGCTCGATCAAGCGCTAGTGACGAGGAACGACGCGAAGCGATGAGGAGGTGAACATCGCGGACTTCATGGAAAAGATCGAGATGGGCGACAATGTTGAGAAAGTGCAAAAGAGCTCAATGACAGCAGAGATGCGCGATAGAGAAAGAGATTGGAGAGGAGTACGCAAAACATCGACAATCTGGAAGTCCTAGTAATGGATCTCGAGTTCGCACCAAAATGTGAACTGAAGAACTTCGATAAAGGGATCATTCGCCGCAAAGACGAAAAAACATATGTTGTGCCTTTTGTAGGAAAATCGGTCCATTATTCTGACTCATACCAGAGTGCAAGAAAGTTAGAGAGAAAAACGCATACTTCAACTCAGTGGGCGCTGCGGGTGTTGTTTGGAAATCATATCTGAGTTCCATTGCTGTCGAAGGGCTATGTCGCCCTGTTACCACTGTGAGGAAAGAGGCCACCATAGCGCCATATACACTTCTCCAGAGATAAGCGAGAGACATCGAGTGCGTATCAGCGAGGTCTCAGAGGAACGAAGAGACACTCGACGTCGGATCGCCGAGCTGGAAGAGCAACTACAGCAGTTAATCTGATAGGCAATAAGCCCACCCAGAGTCGTTATGAAGTGCAGACTCCGCCAAACGATGTTCATCAAGGTGAGAAGGAAGTAGAAGGACGCACTGGAGCTCAGGGGATCCATTCGCTTGGTTAAGACACAAGTCAACCTGTTAGTGGATGCGCTTGATCAAATAGGCGAACCATCAACTAAAAAGCAAGAAGTGCAAGCCGATGAGGACATAACGAAGGCTCATAATGCTATGGAAAACGCCGAAAAGCTAGCCATGCGAATAGAAGCTGAACCCGTAGGAGCTGCGTACAGACCCATTGAGTCTCCGTCACAGTTAAGGAATGCAGGACAGTTAGACCGCTTTCATACTTTGCGCATCGACGCAGGTGACGGCGTTCATCGATTTGACGCCGTCTCCGCCGGTGGCGGCGTCAAACTCACGCAACCATTTGCCCGCCGCCGACGACGTCGTTAGATAATGCGTAGCGTTTGCAAAATTCTTGACCCAATCACACTACAGTATGGTGGTTTTGGCCGCTTCGAATCTTGGTGCTGTGCCAATATGGCGATCATGGCCGCTTCGTGTACTGGCACAGCGCCAAGATTCGAAGCGGCCAAAATCACCATACTGTAGTGTGATTGGGTCAAGAATTTTGCAAACGCTACGCATTATCTATGGACGCCGTCGTCGGCGGCGGGTAGATGGTTGCGTGAGTTTGACGCCGTCAAATCGACGCAGGTGACGGCGTCAAATTGACGCCGTCGCCACCAGTGCGCAAAGTATGAAAGCAGCCTTAGACGCAAACGCACACAAAGTGCCTTTTCCCACACCATTGTTTGATGGGAGAATACGGGATTTCGCTGATTTTTGGACGCTTTTTGAAGCTAACCTCAACAGCCAGTTATCTCCAACTGACCTACAGAGATCACTTACTTGATATGCATTGCGCGGTGATGCAAGTGAATTGATCACACGATAGCCAGTCTTCGGGTGGAAGGGGGGGGGGGACTATGCTCTGGCTAACAATCCTCTGAATAGGAAACCCTACACGGCATATCTCCGCTTTACAGTCAAGGTTAGAGCGCGCAAAAACAGAGCAGCCATCGGTACAGGCGCAGAGGAAGCTTTTGGAAGCGACAACACCGTCGTGATTCAACTCCAAAAGCCAGGTGTTCTAAAAACGGATCTTACAACGCCCAAAAAGTGCTTGCTAAGTTCGCAGTCGTATTCAGTGGAAGGTACTGCAATAGTAGAGACACTCGACATGGATGAGAGTCACTGAAAAATGATGACTATGATAGAAACAATAGATGCTTTCATAAGCACGGAAAAACGCATTAACGAGATGGTTAGCAAAAAGGAAGATGCTAGCGATAAAAACGAATTGTAGTGGAAGCGAACATTTACAGCTACTGTTCCCGCACAAAAAGGGTGTACGGGGTGTACGTTTTGCAACTCATTAGAGCATCGAGCTGCAGCTTATCCTCGCTATCGTACCATCGCAGGAAGGAGCATTTTTCTGCTTAAAAGGACCTGTGACTCAATTGCGGCCGCAAAGGGCACTGGGTCAATGATTGCTCTAGTAAGGGGTGCAGGACTTGTCAAGGGAAGAAACATAACCAAGTCATGTGTCCTGAAAGAGGTACAAAGCAACTAGACGCCATTGCGAGTGTCAAAAAAACTAGCAGCAGCGTAGAAGAAATGTGGACCGCTGCAACCGGCAAAAAGTATAAAGCATGCAGCCGCTAAGGCCGTGCAAGTGCATCCTGCACTTGCATGCATTGACTTAAACAGCGTGATAGACAGCGATCCACAGGGGTTACCACTGAGTACAGAAATAACCACGGCACGCAGCAATCACGCATCAACATGCAGCAAAGAGGACAATGTATTCCTTCTCACAAGACTGGGAAAAATTTGGAGCAAAAGAGACAAAAGTGGCAGACTGTCGAAATTCTCTTGGACACGGTAGCTGATCAATCGCACATTAATCAGACCCTAGCGGAGGATTTAAGCCTCCTGTGTAACGAAATGAAACATCCCAAGACATACACATTGGGTTCCACATGTTGCCCACTACGGCAACATGTGGTATTACACAAGCGGAGATCAGCGATAATCAGGGAGACACTCACTTCGTACGCCCAAATGTAATTCCAGTGTTCAAGAGGTAGAGATATGCACCTCAGTCCAAACGATCTGAACCACCTCGTCATTGGATCCCCGATGCACATTGCCCCAGGGCATTTGTCACGGCACGGTACGGCAACTGTGCGGCGCGACATGGTGCATCGGCCGGGAATCGAACCAGGGCCGAACGCGTGGCAAGCGAGCATTCTACCGCTGAACCACCGATGCACACTGCTCACAGCGTGTACGGCACCCGTACGGCGTAACACTGTGTTTTAGGCGTGATATCGCCTCGTCGGTTCCATTGTGGTCTACTCAAATGTAGTCGCCTGAGGCATTAGTATTGCTATCTGTTCAAATGTCGTAAGCTGTATTCTGGAAATAAAGGATTTGCTCCATCGAAACAGTGAACCACTCGTGTGACGAAGAAGAAGGTTCAACGTTAAATACAGCTCATATACAAAAACGGGAAACTGTGACAGTTTCCTTGGAATCGTCAATGCACTTCACTCAGCCTGCAGTCCGTAGAGCTTTATGCAATTATACCTTTTGCTCATGCTTTGCAAGCGGAAAAATAGTGGAAAGAAAAGTATAAAACAAACATACCCTGGCAATAAGAATTGCAATTGGTAGCATGAAGATAATGGGAAGAACCAATTCAAAAAAGGTCCACAACTTATTACGTCGGGTAAGGATAAAATTTTTCCGGGTTAAAAGCCATAACTGTCGCAAGCAGTCACACGTGCTGCTAGGTGGAGGCGGCGGCGCTGCTGCATCCCCTCTCCCTGAAAAATATGCCGCTTAAATGTGAACATGCTGATATGAACATAAATGTACATGTGCTAAGTAGCTCGATAGAAGGGAACGGTAAATGATGCAAAGAAGGAATCAGAATCGGCATACAACTAGCAAGAAGGAACTGGACTCCACGACCCACCTTCTCCTCTTTGTTCTATCATTAATGCTGTGCACTCGCGAGGTTCATCTACTGCATGATCCCCTCAAAATGAAAACTTGTACCTCAACTTGAGCATTAAAAATTATTGAGGAAGTTTTTGAAACAGCCATTTCACACACATTTCACACACGGTATAGTGCGAGTCAATATGGACTACGAGAACCAGATACAAACCCAGCGGCTTCACTGGTTTCACACCCATAAAATCGGTTACATTAACCAACAAATTAAATCAATGATGTACGAATGGGATTGATTGGTGTAATGACTTAAAATTGGTGCAATTCCAAGCTGTAGGAATAAGGACCGTCAAAAGGTAAAATGAATTCACCGAGTTTGTGGAAATGCTCAGAAAATGGACAAATCGCTACCAATCAATGCAGTCAAACACAACTCCATCAGGCCCTACGCATCTGAACCCCCAATAGTGACCACTCTAGTCGATGTGATAAATGATTAGTGGATCAACACATTTCATTCGTGTTCCATTCACATTGATCGTCGATATCATTGTAACACGAGGCACGGATCGCTAACCATGTGGACCTTTGAAAGTGATGGCATTTTTCAGAGATGCGATATGCAGTGGTAAATAATCAGATAATGGAGAACCAATAGTAGCTTTTGCACTGAATGCTCAGCACTGTTTCGGCTACTACATTACGGGGAATTCCGAATAGCTCAGCAAGTGAAGATGCTTTGTACTCCGATATCATTAGCAACGGGATGTTTCGGCTACTACATTACGGGGAATTCCGAATAGCGGTAGATATTTGTAGGGAAACCAGTTGGGCCAACGCTCAAAACTCCGCTTATCACTACGTTAGACTGTACGATATGGACTTCTTCGATATTGGTTGGTCAGCATCGATAGATTCTCATTAGAAAATTCTATCGGGTGATTCGCACAGTTCTGTGCGATAGCCTAACCGGTATCTACATATTTAAACATATGTTTTCTGCTAAGTCAGGTGAAGTGGAACGGGGTTCCTTCCTCTTCCTAGAGCTAGGGCAGAAATAGAGTCCACAGTGATACTGCCCCTTCTGGTTATTGCCATCGTCACTCGCCACCTTACCACATGTAAGCAGGTTTTTATCTATTACTAGTGACAACTAACTAGATTTTTCGCTGCTCGTGCTCGAGACAGGTTTCGCTGTGGCAATGGCGTCAGATGACTTCTCTTCATCTGAAGTAGGAGAAACTGCGGCTTCGCCAGGCATAACGACGACCAAAAGGTTGAAGAACCCTAATCTGAAAAGATCGAATTAGTGATTCCAACAGTTCCAAACCTTCATAACGAAATCCTTCCAAGATATGCGATGAAAGACAACCCACGTTCCGAATCCCAACCGCAGCTACCGTGCAACCCTCACCAAATGAGTAACCCCGATTATTCAAATCAGGGAATCGCCTTATCGAAGCACAAGCAAAACACCATGGACATCATTCACAGAGCTTTATTCAGTGTGAGGCCTTTTCTCAGCATTCGGTTCATCCAAATTATTTCATTTCAAAGGCACTCAAACCGGTAATTCGAGCGCTCGTCATCCACCGTAGTACTGAAGCGCATAAAAGTGCTGTGGTGGAGAAAAACAGAAGGAAAAATACGACGTAAAACAGATACGAGAAAAGGCAGACAAAAATCAGAAAGAAAAGAGAAAGGTGAGCCACCATTCGCCCGATGATGTTACCACAGGCGTGCTGGACTGCATCATGACATCGATATGATAAGGATACGTCAAAGAGGGCATTTGTAATGATATGTTATCACTAGAAGCGCTATTGGTGAATATTACCTATCAATAATATAACATGGTAAGTTCGAGGGCCTGTAGTGCGCGAGCCAGGCGTATCGCGCCAAATCATGCGATTTCTGTTCAGGGGACCGAACTACCCCATGCGACAGGTATTCAGCCAATCCACGAATCTGCCCATATTTCGGATTGAGCCAGGGACGGGGATGGTTTTGTGATACCCTAGCTTCGGAAGGGAAGAATCTCTTGAGGTTCACAAAATGCCCCTACCGCTACTAATATTAGGGTGTCCACAAAGTTCGTTGGCCATTCGTTTTTTCCAGAGCTTGTAAAGATAACTCACCAAGTTGAACTTACCGGTCCATGATATAACCTCCATACATACCCAGCACGCTTCGCCAGCGAACGGGTAGAGAGGCAACTCGATCCTCCCAATAGCCGGCCGGCCGCGACTCGACCCAGTCCTCGATCACGTCCTCGAGGTCGCCCTCATTCTTCAGCTGTTTTCCGTCCAAGAAATTTTGCATGGACCGAAAGATGTGGTAATCTCATGGACTGATGTCCGGGCTATACTGTGGATGCGTGACCGTGTTGATGCCCAGCCTGTCCAGGACGGCCTGAGTATCTTTCGCTTCGTGGGGGCGCGCGTTGTCCCAGAGCAACCACGGATTTGCAAGTTTCTAGAACAAGGCGGCAGGGGTCTCTGCCGTCACTGTGGCATTGTTGGATAGGATGCTGTAGTGAACGACGCCACTGATTTCCGCGTGTCGTTGCGTATATTGCCCTATTGTCATCTTTTCTGTTGCTGTGATCTGTTCGCGCGGGCGGCGTCACGATGCAAAATCGTGACCTAACGATGCCTTTGCACTGCGTCTTCGAATCACAGGAAGCACTCAGATAAATGCAATCTGGAATCGGGTGTTATCCTGAGCAAACAAACAAGCAGCAAACTTGTCCAAAAAAGTGTATAAGGCAAATCGTTTACCAGAGAGCTTCGCCCTAACTTACTACGAATTCCAAGTAAGGTGTCAGAGGTACGCGTTCACTGTGGCAAGGAAAAGATGGGATCGAACTCAATCCAAGTCTACTACAGACCTCGTACAAAGAGTGTTGAAAGAGCTTTTCCGTTACCTTGGGGAGTTTAGCACTCGCAGCGGGAAAAGCAGAGGAGTTAAGACCATGCGAGCTCAAAGACTATTCATCGAAGTGATAATCTCCAAAAGTTTCATCGCTTTCAATGTTTGGACAGAATGGACAGTACTGACCTGGTAGGCGCGAGTACTAACTAGCAGGTTGCACTATTCCTTGTCACCCGAATTTGCATGAGGTTACGTTAGAGATTTTACATTATGATGTTTACCAATGACGGGAACAGAGCACTCTTTTCTGATTGGATCAAAGATCGGGATTCCAGTTATTGGTCGTCCATGAAAGTGTCCAAGCTTTGTGTGTCTAGAATTTTTGATATTAGGTTGTACCAAAAGCCTTGTAGGATTTTTTCGATCATCACTTTTCATTGTTATTCTTTCAACAAACGACACATAGGTAGATCGTTGATTCCCTCCTCCTAGACTCTTGATTCTGATCTGGAGAGTATGGCGGGTGGGGCAGAACATCTCAGCCGAGCTCCTTTAGCTTTGGCCTGTGTACTCTTTGCGACGTGGGAGTGGGCATCGTCATGGAGGAGGGTGACCGCGGACTCTCTTCGGCGCTTTTCTCGAACAGCGATGGGGAGCTGCTGAAGCTAGCGGGTGTATACGGCAGCGGTGACTGTCTCGCCTTGTACCAGCACCTCTTGGAAAAGCATTCCTTCCGGGTTCCAGAGGTGCACAGCCTGAGCGTGATTTGCCTTCCATGTTTAATCTTGCCGTTGCTGAAGCTGATGAACCAGCAGCGCATGGTCTCGTAGCTCTCGTAGGCCAGCTTCCGTCGCTTTGGTGCCGCAGGACCACTCATAGTAGATGAGACCGCATGTCCGGTGGGTATCGACTATGGTATCGGACCGCCTAGATCTGTCTCGAGGTGAACACTAGTTATTGACGTTTTTGGAAAATTCCTACAAGACTTCTGGTCAACCTTATACAAACAACTTTGAGTTGCAATGACGAAAGATGTCGTTGGCACGTAAATTTGACGATGAAAGTCCAAGAGAGGGTAATAATTAACGGCAGCGATTGCGGTAATTCGGGCTGACGGTGAGAAAAGAACTGAAGATGGAGTAGAGATGCCTAGTAGTGTGCAGTGATGAAAAACGGATTGAAACAGTCAGAGGCCCAACCTTCCCCCCTCACCGAATCCCACGACTGGACAAAAAAGTCTGAATCGGCTGAGAAGGACACTTCCTCCACAGCTCAAGAGCGCATTTTTACTGGGAATTCCGATGC
The DNA here is from genome assembly GCA_963978905.1 of Trichostrongylus colubriformis. Lineage (NCBI taxonomy): Eukaryota > Metazoa > Nematoda > Chromadorea > Rhabditida > Trichostrongylidae > Trichostrongylus > Trichostrongylus colubriformis. The sequence goes on from OZ022259.1 coordinate 2,883,641, forward strand.
ATATAGTCCTCTTAGGCCCATAGTTTCACTTGGATGGATCACTCCAAGGTTTTCTAGCCATACTTTTTTTATTACAGTCTTTGAAGTGCTACTACGGATTCACGTCGGTAGGGTTTCCAAACAGTCGTCTGAGGTCATAGCCTTCTTATCGAAATGTCGAAAATTGCAATGCAATATGCTATCAAAATATCATAAGAAAAGCTTAGAAGATTGACAGACTAAAAGAATGAAATTGTTTTGGGTGCGAAGATCGCTCCAGAAACCTGCCCATGCTCATTCACGCTTTACAATTTGTTGTGTCGTGGAGCAGTGATCGAAATCGATGAAGATCTATACAATATAGCTTTGGATGTTTGAAAATTAGGTGATGGTAGTCAAAAATTTGAGTCAAAGCGGTAACGGCGATGCTGTTGCAGTACAGCGCTGTAGGGACCACCATGGGCATACAAACTTCTTCGGCTGAGTTTTTCGATGGGATGTCTGTAAGCAGTCAAAAAAAAAACGAAGGAAGAGTGTTACACGACTACTTGAAGAATTTTTACCAAAACATTGGAAATACTGCAACCAAAGATGCAGTGGCACCACTTTTGTACAAAAGGAAGGATAAGATAAGTGATAAAAAGTGATCTATGGATTTTCTTCTTTTCCAGATGGTGAACTTGCTTGCGCGAGCTGTATGAAGACTTCTTCAAAGGAGGACTGTGTCACGCAATAATCAACGACTCCAAGCGAAGAAGCTAACGTTTGGACGTCACGGAAAAGCTTTGACCATTGATGTGATTCAGATCTTGGGATCTAAATGCGTAATTGAGATACCCTTTTATCCATCATAGTGGGTGCAGGGATGAGAATCGTTTTGCCAAGTCATTCTTTCCAAGTATTATAGCAAAACGACACGTCACTGGTGGATGTTTGAAAAATATACAAAAAAGGAATACTGAAGTGTAGGAACTTTTCTGCACCTGCCATGTCAGGCTGAGTGTGAGGCTTTTTGGTGGAGTCTTCAGTACAGCTCCAGTGAAAGCTTTTGCAACAGCTTCAATGACCTTGTCGCGAGAGTCTACATCGGGAGCGACCATTGTTATCGTGTAATGCTTTCCAAACCTGCAGGCAGAGACATCGACTAACAGCAATCATCTGTCCTTCATTTTACAATTTTTCCACTATTTAACCCTCACAATTGTCCACAGATAAGAAAAACCAACTACTGCGCGGTCATACGTATCATATTGATCGCAAGTAAACGCATCACGATGGAATGGACTGAAAGTTCCTGTTACCACCTCACCAGACATTTTAAACTTTTTGCGAATGCCCAATTGCGTGAATGTTCCAGGAAGAGTTTTGAAAACCGATAAGTTAACTACATATATAAAAGTGTTCATTATATGTAATAATATCAGCGAGCCTTAAGATCAGCGAATATCTGCAAAAAATGAAATATCCAAAAAGCGAGATAACTTACTTTGATTTCAACTGCTGACTAGTTCCGATAGCTCTTATTCGGCCTTCTCGAAGGATTGCAATTCGACTGCATAACGCTTCACACTCGTCCATACTGTGGGAGGTCAGCAGCATGGCTGACTGTGAGCCTTCTCGCATCATCGACAATATTTCCCAAATTTCACGACGTGCCTTAACCGAACAAGAATATTATTGTTTGAAAATTCCAAAAGCTATAGGGAAACCAATCGATACTATAAGATTGCACAAACTTCGGACCACTTTGACCAACTTTTACTTTCTATTTTTTTGCTATTCACCTTTACATTCACTCAACGTGATATGCACTACAACTATCTACAACATATATGTACAGTGTGTCCCAAAAGTATAGGTCCACCCTATTTTTCATCCATATCCCCAGAATGGACCAGTGATTCCTTTCCAAATTTTTATCTGTGGTGCCTGATCACTGAAGCGATCAAACGCCTGAGTAAAATTGGAGACATAAAATTGCAGAATTTTATATGCTTTTTTTTCTCAAAAAAAGGGTGTCCCAAAAGTATAGGTCCAGTCAGTCTTTCCGCCTTGCTTCCATTGAAAGGTAAGTTGTGAAGTAGATCTGCTGACGCATCCTTCTGAGATTTACTCTACAGTGCCATGCCATGCGGTACGCATTTATCCGAGTACGAAAAAGGGCAAATTCTGGCCTACAAGGATGTAGGACTCAGCAATCGCAAAGTTTATAAGAAGATGGGCCTATCCCCTAACTTGATCAACAGTTTCTGTCGCAACATGGACCTGTACGGAACGAAAAAGAGAAGTGGAAGACCGCAGAAGCTTTCTGAAAGGCAGAAGCGTCGGATCGCCAGCGCTGCGTCCAATTCCAGAAAGGGTGTTTGTCGGCTGTGCAGGGAACTGGCACCTAATGTATGTATTTACCGCTGTTTATATGGTAGTAAATTACTTTCTAGAACGTCCTGATATGCCCTGGAATCCATACGATGCGTGATGAATAGTATCCTGCTCTTACCAAAGCGAGAGAAGGCGGCACAAACCATAACATTACCACCAGTAAGTCCGCGCCTCGAGAAGTGGCGCGGCTCCTTCCTCAAATCGTTCCAATGACTTGCCAAGCCATCGGGTTCATCCAATTTGGGCTTTTCTCACCAAAAAAATACCGGCAACGCTATTACTGATACGCCGTGAACTACACTACGTCAATAATGTAACCCTGCAGGCTACCTCATCCCATTGATGCGTCCAGCTGACATTTTACTTGGCAAAATGGATTCGAGCCTCTTCGTACGCCCTCGTGAGGTATGGCGTGAACGAGAACCGTCTTCGCTCGGTGAGGAGACGACTTGAGCAGACGGTGCACAGTGCTTTTTGATACAGTAGGTGCCAGTTCCCTGCACAGCCGACAAACACCCTTTCTGAAATTGGACGCAGCGTTGAGGATCCGACGCTTCTGCCTCTCAGAACCCTTCTGCAGCCTTCCACTTCTCTTTTTCGTTCCGTACAGGTCCATGGTGCGACAAAAGGTGCTGATAAAGTTGTGGGATAGGCCCATCTTCTCAGAAATTTTGCGATTGCTGAGTCCCACATCCTTGTAGGCCAGAATTTGTCCTTTTTCGTACTCGAATAAGTGCGTACCGCGTGGCATGGTACTGTAGAGTAAATCTCAGAAGGATGCGTCAGTAGATCTACTTCACAACTTACCTTTCAATAAGGCGGAAAGACTGAGTGGACCTATACTTTTGAGACACCCCTGTTTTTGAGAAAAAAAAGCAAATGAAATTTTGCAATTCTATGACTCCAATTTTACTTAGGCGTTTGATCGCTTTAGTGATCAGGCACCACAGATAAAAATTTGGAAAGGAATCACTGATCTATTCTAGGGATATGGATGAAAAATAGGGTGGACCTATACTTTTGGGACACACTATATTTCAACGCAGTGCGGGCTGTTAGATTTCCCCTTCTGTGGAGCTCCACAGACTTCTGCAAAGAAAGGCTGGATGTAGGTTTTATATTTGGTTAGTTGGTCATTTTTTCTTCAAGAGCGAAGCGAGAGCAGACTACATAAGTGGTGTACCTTGGTCAATTTTCGTTCTCTATTTTTTGCTATTTCACCTTATGATCATTCCACATATCGTCAACGGAACGAGAGCTGTTCGGTACTCCTCCCTTGGAACTTCGCAAGTTTCTGGTCAAAGAAAGACTGGATGTCGGTTTTAATATAGCCTTGGTTAATTTGTCATTGTTTCTTCAAGATCGAAGAGACAGCAGGCTACATAAGTGGTGGTCCGTTAGCGCCTGGCTAGGACTAAACGATGGACTAGGAAAGAATGCCCTAGCGATAATCCCCGATTTTTGTGACTTTTTCCCAACGGAGGTAAAGCGTCAGAGCGCACAGATGAAAATTTTGTTGGAAGTAAGCACTTGAAAGGGCTTCACCTTCACCTAGTCGCGGTGCTCTACCTCAATGTAGTGCCACAGATGAGCGCGACTTTGTAAGCATGAGCTTGAATGGGGCTGATCACATTGTGAAATTACGCGATATAGACTTCTTAGAATCGGTTGGCCATCGATTGGCCTGCTATTTGTGCATTAGATAATGTTACCATGCAATTCGCTCAGTACTGTGCAATTGTTCAACTGGTTGGAACTATATTCCACTATAGGAAAATCAGTCATGTGTATCCCGCGCTAAGCCTCTTCTAAACATTACACCATTTGATTGCCCCTCAGGTTGTGCTACTTTACAAACTTGGTTTTCCAAAACAATTCGATGATTTCCGGCAATTGCTTCGAATCAGCCCAAAAAATTTTCAAAACCGATCCGCTGGAGTAATGGTGGAACGGTAAAAAGAGATAGTGATAGGGATGAGGATATATCACTTCTTCAACATTATGCTGAAAATTTTTTTCGAAATAATGTCGACTGGCCTTCAAGAGCAGGAACATGAAATTCAATCTGTTCAATCTGAATAGCAATCAGAGCTGAAGCGAATAGAGTCTTTGATAGAGCAGAAAGATCCATTAGACTGATGCATTAATAGTAAACAGAGAGTTTAAGAGATAGAATTTTTGTTTTTGATAAAAACGAGGGCTATCGAAAAAGGCAATTTGAAAGCAGAATGGAGCGACTCTCAGCTCATTTAATTGGTGGAATTTAGAAGAGGTCGCGGCTGAGCATGGTGCCTACGATTGACTGATTTTTCCGAAATGAAATATAATTTCCTGGTTGTAAACTTTGTTATGCCTCACGAGGTTTTCATGTGGAACCTTTATTTGTGGCCCAATGTTTCGACCGTTTCGTCTACTTAAGATGCCTGAAAATTGCTTGAAATTTTTGAATTGTACAGTACCGCTCTTCGTTTCTGATAATCCACGGATCGCGTACGAAAAATCTGTCGCAATCCGTGTTTTTGCCATAACTATACCAGAAGCGATTCAACTCCTTTGAAAAATGGACCTGTGGCTAGAGCTCGTCAAGACGAATTTCCCTCCCTTTTTTCACTGTATTGATTGACCTTTTACACGTATACTATTGTAGGCTGTGTCTCGTATCTGGCATTGTGAACAGATCATTGAAGCATTCACAGCGGCATCGGTTAGTTGCATAAGCAAAACGTGATAATTTTATAAAAACAAGGCGAATTTAGAGAATATTTGAAAGTTACTTACTTCGTGTAGTGTTGCTGTTGGAAAAAAACGTTTGTATATGTGGCTTGTTTTTTTTTAAATTCGTCTCAGATCAGGTGTGAAATTTTGAAAAAAGGGTCTTTCAGATTTAAATTTAGCAGAACCATCCATGAATGGGATCAAAATGATCAAATAATCGTGCTCTTGTCGAATATTTTGACATTTCTTGTTTCCAAATGCCTAAACCAAACTTTCAACTTAAAGACAGTGTTTGGGATAATGTGGGTAACAGGGAATCCCATAAGGAGGCATTGAGTGGAAAACTACGGGTCTGAAAGGCTTATGCATGGCGAAATCCCCCGCGGAAGGCGCCCCCTTGAGCTGTGGCGGAGGCGGCCTCGTTAGGACAAGCCGCCTTGGTTTAGGGCAGCCCGCCTCCAGGCGACGTGATTAGTGGTTGGTCACAGTGAGGTTGGTCAAGGAGATCGGCAGGATTGAAAGTATAGCGCGCTTTCTCACTTTTAGCTTGAAGCTCACTGCATGAAAATAGATGCTGTCGCATTTCCGAACATCCCTTCATGTTTACGTCTTGGTAATGCCATTGGAAAACCTATGCGGACTAACCGCCTCTTGACGGAAAGGTCGTACGCGCCTAGAACCAGCGGTGGGAAGGGGTTCTATTTCTCGGGTTTTTGGCCATTTCCATCCGTTTTTTCTCCGCTGTCCTGTTGCTAGACATCTCAGCTTTCATATTCACTACTTCTTTAACTTTTCGTCCGGATTTTCCCGAAAGCTGCCTTTAAGTGGAGAGTTTACGATGCCGTCATGCCCGCAAGTACTTTCTCGCATCTCGGAGAGTCAATTTTCCAGTTTTCTCGAAAGTGTAGATAATCAGACAGAGAAAAACGAACTTTCTCTAAATAGGGGAATTAGTCCTGACGAGTTCTAGCCACCGGTTTATTTTGACACCAATTGGATCGCCTCTGGTATAGTTATGACACAAACACAAATTGCGACAGATATTTCTGACGCAATCAGTGGATTTAGCAGAAGTTAGGAGTGGTATTGTGAATTCTCGAACAAGCGGCTCTCCTATTACGGGATGTTCGGGAGCTTGCCCAAAATGATGTCGAAAATGCTAGAGGGGAGCAGGCGCTTGTTTGAGTACTTTACCAACCAAGAGCTTCAAGCCATTTTCAGGCCTCTGAAGAAGAAGAATAGGTCGGAACGTTGATCCACGAATAGAGTTTCACTTCAAAACCTCGTGTGGCGTAAAACCACAATCGACAAGTAATGCCGAGGTTACAAGGAGGAAGAACTTGGAGACTATAATGTTCTGATTTACTGACGGTTTGACTATTTTGTCGATAGGACCAACTTTGCTAGCCTAAAAAGAAAAAAAATTGAAGAGTCTTTAAATTGAACAGATCAATCTCTAGCGCAGATTAGACTTTTTCAAATAATACATGACAAATCGCCCAAACTTACAGACCCATACAAAAAGATTTGTTTGGAAAAGTGGAACATCGCTTATGAAATGACATACATCATTTATTTGGCGAAGTGTGTCTGTTGGTTTACGTCTATGTATGTGTTTGCGTGCATTGGACCGAGAACAATCAGCAACTCCTGCCGAAGCAATGGTTAGACCTTCATTTTCACAAATGATCTATAGGTAGCGAGGCGATTCTATTAGCCCTTGAATTGCCAGTGTACCAACTTTTCTCTTACGATGAAGCCGATGTAGTCCCTGCCTCTTGTAATGTGATTCATACCAGTGACAGCTTTTGTATTACATCCTAGCAGATAAAGCACCTCCTAGCAGGCTTTACATCCTCGCAGATTGGTAAGTGAATCCTAAATACCTATAGCCTTTGTGATGCCATTTCAAAAGATTTCTAGTCGAATATGCATATGCCAATATCAGACATGTCAATAACTGATCACCTGATCAGCCAGAATTGTTTGGTGGGTAGCCATTTACGAATTCTGCGTGATTCTACAAAATCCACAATAGTGATAGATAAAAAAAATAAAACAAGTGCGAACCTTCGGATCGATCCCAGCCGTCGGCTCATCCAGAAGGATAATTCGAGTTGGCGCGAGCAGCGCTAAGCCGGCACTGATTTTACGACGTTGTCCGCCACTACAATTTTAATGCTACACTCGTATAACAATAAAAACTAACGACAGTGCGAAAAACAGTATTGAAATACAATGTAGTGTAAGTTTGATCGCATTTGTTGTTAATCACTAGAAAACTTGGTGAACCAGGTGAAGACTGCGAACGTGCTCTTGTTATACAGAGGTGCCAAAAAGTCACTTCGCTCATGGCCCACGTCCATCAAATATGCGAAGCACAGAGTAATGAAGGAGATGAAGAGAATTCGGTAATATGTTCTCAAAATGATCCTTGATAAGCGGAAGCGACTGCAGTCAACCAGTTCCACCTACACCGTCTCTGCCGGTGCCATCGAGTTCACGAGCACCTGTGGCATCAAAGTCTATGTAAAACAGCAATGATAACAACCGTAGTGGATTTCCCGTGGAAGGCTTTCTGAAAACTGTCGCTCTGGTTCCAGAGGCCACTGGCGTCTTGGTGCTCGGGCTACGTTGCAACGATCAGTATTGACATTTTTCATGTCTCAAACCTGTTTCTGGGGATTTTTTGTGGTATTGGCACGTACGACTACGTGAAAACAAAGAGGGAAGAAAACCTAGAAATAAAAGGAATATACATGTGCGCCACACAATATGAACCTGTCGACTACACAGGAATTGCAGACTTTATGGGGCACTGCTACGGTGGTTTTGATCTTACCTCGAAGGTTGGCAAATGAGTGTAAAATGTTCTGGCTATGTGTCGTCGCCTAGGAGTTGTACTTCCGGAGTTCCTCGAGGGGGTAGTCTGTCTCTGCTGCTATTTCTCTTGTACACTTGTGATCTTGTGAACAATATTAAGATTCACAGTGGAGATTATGTTGCTGCCTACGCTGACGACACTAAGGTTTCCGCCGCCTTTAACGAAGATAGCAGAGATGGAGCTCAAAGGTTATTGAATCAGTCCGTCGCAAATATGGTCAACTGGTGTGCTAAATGGTGCCTGACAATCAATCTCAATAAAACGCACTTACTCTCGTTAGGGTCACCGGAACTCGAGATCCGCTTTCCTGATGGCGGTTTAGTCACGCAGCTCAGTTCCATCAAAGATCTCGGCATCACGATACCTAATGACATGAAGTGGGGTTCCCACATCGACGACGTCTCAAATAAAGGGCTCAAGCTAGTACACCTGCTTTTCAGAAATATTCACCCCTTTGACGCCATATTATGGATCAAGCTTCATAAAATATATGTTCTCCCTGTCGTCGAATACTGTGCTCTGTTTGGAGCCCTTCTCTTGCTAAGGATATCCACAAAATTGAGAAAGTTCAGAAAGTTTTCACTCGCGTACTTTTCTACAGGGCTTTTCCAGATAGGAACTACCCCCTTATCCTGCCCTCCTACCAGGCACGCCTACAAAAACTGAATATGAAAAGCCTCTTTTACAAATGCATACAATTCGATTTAATTTTAGCATTCAAGCTTTTGAAGGGTGAACTCCGTGTTAAGCCGTCCAGGTACTGGACCTTTCGACCGACGTGTGGGCGAACAGGTGCCTTCCGTATCTACAACCTCAAGATGAGCAAGTAGAGACGTGAACTCAGAACTAATTCTTTCATAATTCGCACGACAAAACGGCTGGAGCGGCCGCCTCCTTATCTTCTTGGGCTCAATACTTCAAAAGAATTCGAAAACAACATCAAAAAGGTCAACGTACTAGACATTTTGGGGAACGCCGATGTCTCTTGATTCTGCTATCCCTCGTTACTCAGCAGTGTCGTTTTTGACTGTAGTAGCTTACCAGTCCTTCGGCCCGCTTTGTATAGAGTGATCCCATTCCTGCTCCGGTAGGAATAGTGAAAGAACTCAGTCAACTCTCCATGGCTCTCATCACTTTTACACTGTTGGTCTTCCATAAAAATCCAAGGCGGCTGTCGATGCTTACTAGGATACCAATAGTCGCTTATGACACCTACCCGGCTTACCGTTTCCACGTGGGTGGTCGGTATATCCGTGTCTCGAATTCTCGGTAAGCTCACATGACTCCGTCTGCGGCTGGAGGGCATCATTGCCGGCTGATGCGAGTCTGTGTCATAAGATTAAATTCAGCTGTGTGCAAGATGACTTTTCGCCAAGACTTTTCTACTTTTCTACTTGGACCATTCAATAACTCAATACTGTCTCTTCTTCACTGTCTCATCTCTTCATCATAGCATCACTGCAATGCGGACCGCTTGACTGGTAAGCTCATTCATCCTTTCTATATTCGTACTAAGTTCTTTACAGTCTATGCGATCCTCACGTTGGCGTTGGTTCTCTTCTGATCTCTCGCTCTTTGTGGCGGAGCAGTTACGTTCATCTTGCTTTATGCTTTACAATTTGTTTTAATTCTCATGTCTTTGTTAGATTTGTTTAAGTTCATGCTAGCTGCTACCTCTAACCAGGAAGCGCTTTTTAATTCCCATGGAACTTCGAATAGGGATCCCCACAGATCGATAGAGCTTCGAACGCTGATTACAAATGTGGAAACTGGAAGTGCTACGGGCTGTTCGGAAGCGAGTTAGGGGTCAAAATTTACCTGTGATGTCTCGTTGGCGAGGCTTTTCCCCATCTGCACAGCCGTTGCTGAGATAGATAAGGCCACCGTGGCTGAAAGGTAGTGTTGCGGATCTGCAGGACGAGGGTCGAGGGTTTGCCCGCCGCCTGTGAATATTTTTGTTAGCATTCTGTGTTTGATGGCCAGAAAGTGCTTTTCTTCCACTTCTGAACCTTTCCTTGTACTGGTACCTATGTCACCCATCATTTACTCTGCTACTTTATTTATAACTACTAACAATACTCACAAGGAAAGCATATCAGGTCGAAGTGACTCCCATACCACACGAATTAGGCGAATTAAACGTGGTTGCGTAAAAAGATTATGATATTTGCGCACAGGGGGTTGAATTACCCCTCTGTGCCAAATTTCAGCCAAATCCAGCATTTGGTCCAATTTCGGAAAATTAGAGGTGCGCAGGGGGTAAACTGGTAGTTTTTGAATTTCCTTCTACAAAAATCCTGGAACCTGAAAACGATAACCTACACATACTTGTTGCACTTGCCCATCGCACTGAACGTACGAAACAAGCGTCAAATAAGAGCATTTCCTCGGCAATGGTTAACGACTTCTCCTTTGTTCATTGTGCTGTGCTGCCATAGCCCGAAATTGGGTCAAGTTCTCGAATGGGCTAATAAACTTGCCACTTGGGGTAATTTGACCCCCTGAACACGGAACACTGGTTTTGCACGAGTAGGACTGGCTCGCGCGTTAGGCCGCGGTCATACTTTGCGTTGTCTGCGGCAGGGCGTGGCCGCGTATCTTGCGTCTCCACACTGCCTCGTTGCCTGCGTCATCTCTGCACCTCCCCCGTGCCACTCTCTCTCGCTGCCTGTGAGAGAGAGTGGCACGGGGGAGGTGCAGAGATGACGCAGGCAACGAGGCAGAGTGGAGACGCAAGATACGCGGCCACGCCCTGCCGCAGACAACGCAAAGTATGACCGCGGCCTTATGGGCTTCCGAACGTACTATTCTTCATTCAAGTAAACGTGTAGACAATGAAACACAAAATGCAAAAAAAATCTCCACCGGCGAGGAGCAACACAACACCCCTAGGCTGCAGATCCGGAACACTGCCAGCAAGCCACGGTGGCCGTTGATAGCTTAACAACGGTCGTGCTGACGGCAAGGGCCTCGCCAATGACGTATCACAGGCACTAATTTTGACCCCTCCTAACTTGCTTCGGAGCAGCCCGTGGCACTTTTGGTTTTAACAGTCGTAATCAGCGTTCGAAGCTCTATCGATTGATAGGGGGCCCTATTCAAAGTTCCATAGGAAGTTGAAAGCCCTTCCTGGTAAGTGCCTTTTGCCTGACTTGTTATAGCGCGTCTTCTGGGCGCACAATGAATAAATAAATGAATTTTGAATAGTTTAGTGTTGAAATGATTTCTTCTGCTTTCCCCATGCGACCAATTCGAATACATTACTGCTTTTGATGCAGCCCATGTTTCTCGGCCAACATTATACTGAGCGATCTCACGCCCAAATAGAGAAGCATAAAATGTAGGGTTACGAGTTGTCATCAAGCACTGTACCAGATTGCATGGTAGTTGATATGCCCCACTACCCATCAGTTAGGGTTACCTAGATGATACCGATGTGGCAACCTCACTTGGCATACTGTACAATATTCACCTACCAGTTGCTTGCAACTTTTTTCAGCGCACCTTTTTCGACCTAATTTTCTGGTATACTGTCCCTTCAGATGATACCAGCAGAAGATCGTTGTATATCCCGGATGAAACCCAAATTGTTCCATACACGATAACACGCTGCAGCCACCACTTGCCTTCAAAAATAGATGCGCGATACGAGCTCGCCATGAACCTTGTTATTCCTCATTTTCGTCACTTTTCGAATTTCTTGTCGATTCTTGTACTAAACGATAGCACCCTGCCCCATATCCATCACACGAATTACTTTGTTTACCTGCAATACCGCAGCAACTTATCGGCATTACCCGCCATACCGACGTTCCGGAGAACAAGCTCTGCTACATCATGCGGATCAGGGAAACCATGCATGCGAGCAAGAATCTGAAAAAAGTGAATTACTCAGCAAGATTGCAAAGGACTTGTGCAAGGAGAAAACTTCTAAGCCGCATGCAAAGTTTCACGCGAAAAATGTGCTATTCGGAAAACCCACAATTGTGCTCGCATATAATAGTTGTGTATAGGCAATGTTCGGTGCATCAGATTCCGTAAAACTTTCTTTTATTGGCTAGTTCAGACTTTATCAGAGGTCAGACTTCATCAGAGGTCGTTAATTGCTGTCACACCGGACATCATCAATAAATGCCAACGGTCTGCTGTCAATCCAAAGCACAACGAACTCAGCATCATTTGCTTTGCGAACATCATAGGCGTCAACGTACCGCGCTGCATAACACTATTAGTGTCATCGGTCGCAAGGTCAAAAGGCGCAGCTCCGCGATTTTGCCTTAGGCGCTCCTTATCAGCCTTTGTCAGTTGTAAGTTTGCATCACCTACCCTTCAAGTCCCCGTACAACCCCCTAGATCAATTGTAAAAATCGGGAAGGATAATAATGTATGAATCCTTTTATACATTGCAAAGCCAAAGCCAAACTTTGTGATTCTGTTACTTCCCTACTTCTCACGCGATTCCACTTCACGTTTTCACTATGGTCGACTACAAGATCATGGATCGCAATTCGAATTCCAGAGGACACGAAATCTGTGGTCAACCTCAAAATTATGACTGAAGCATGGGCAACGACGGCTTTTTCAATTCAGTAGTGTTGTATGCCCCAGAACAGGGTGACGTAGGAAAGACACGGCTTTTTGTAGAATTTCAAGAAAAGGAACTACAACACGCAAAAACATCTACACAATGTCGTTTCGTGGGTCACCGCCAAGTTACCAGCGGAATTTGGGTTTCATGACTTGGATGATAGGGCCGCTAACAATAAAAGCGAGGAACCGGCTATGTTGGATATGATATGAGTGAAAACTACAAAACTACTTGAAGCGCCCTTTGTTGAGAATACTCAGAAACGTATACGTCGAACTTCACTGTGGAAGAATAATTTTTTTAGTAGACTTCAGAGAAAGGCTCTCTTATATATCTTGCTCGGTCCGAAGTGATCGGTTGCTTTTGCGTCTCTAATAACGCTATCAGAAATACGAATTCCACTTTGAATAGCCGTCTGTGAATAGGACTGAACAGGAAACGGCATACTTTTAAAGTCTCCCTTCCAGTTAGATCCAGTAAAAGTGCATCAAATTGAGGGCAGTAGCCGATCGCCTAGAATGAAACAATTGAGGAATATGAATTTCACAGCAGAGCAAAATTCATCAAAGGTGTTTATGAGTTGGTAATCGTGTGAGTCGACCAACAATCTGTTCCTTTGCATCCCGTCCGCCAATACGAGCGATTCCGTAGCTAGCAAACGATTGTCCAGTGAGAATATCGAAAGTGGTAGTCTTTCCAGCGCCGTTCTGACCAAGCAGTCCAAGGCATTCACCTCTCCGAACACCAAAGGTAACACCATCAAGAGCTTTTAGTTCTCCGTATATCTTGTACAACTCCTAATAATATTTATAGTATTACCGAGTAAAGCAGGATACCCGAACGATAAGATGATCGAGTGAAAAATCAACCCACCTTCACCTCCACTGCCATTTCTGTACCGAACTCTTGCACATCCGATCGCTCTTCATCCACTTTGTCTGCCGCTCTGTTTTCCTCATCATCGCCGTTCTGAAGCCGCGATTCCTGGCGATTTTGTTTATTCATGCACAAAAGAAACAAAAACGTACCACTGCTGGAATTATGTGTTCATACTTCGCCTGCGCTCGTCGATCCCATTTTCGGAAAAATCGATATCGTAAGGCTTTCCTTCGGAATAGCACAAACGCCAACAAGAGGAAAACGCCGCATATTGCCATGCATATCATATGTTCACCTAGAACACCGTCCCCCTGCATAAACTTCCGCATTCACTACAAACTCTTCAACAATATCGATGTTATTTTAATGGGGGTGGTGCATTAGAATGCATTGTTTCAGGCATAGACTATTCATGAAAGAACTCATGGGACATATCAGCGACACGTTCATGCCAATGTACAACCTTCAACAATTGCGCCACATCAATGATGTTAAGGTGTTGAACATTCTATAGCGTTCCTTCGTATAGGAAAGCATCATAACATCATCAAAAAATTTGGTGATAACTTTTGCAGTGCGGGCGACTCCACGCCATGCTCTATGGCACACCTTTTTGCCTGGGATAGTTACAGCATCCTTCTAATTCCTTGCGATATCACCCTAAAAGTATTGATGTGGACAGTACTCTAACATCTCACGCAGTTTTAAAGTTACATTCGCGATTAGCATGACCCAAGGCCAAAAGTTCAGCTTGCCCCTCAATAAAACATTTGGAAGGGGTCCAAGCTAGTAACACAAAGTGCTGGAGATAGCGCACCTTGCCAAAATAATTTTGGAACTAAAAGTCTTAGACTTCAGTTAGAAAAAACTCCGAGGAACCACCGGAATACAGAGAGCATAACTCACCAATATAATTCCGTTCCCAAAGCACAAGCGAACGTTCAAGAGATCTGGAACTGTTTGGTGGTCCTAACATCGTAGAAAACTTTCCGAGCGTCATCGTAGCGTTGAGAAAGGCGAAGGAGGGTAAAACGTACAACAGTAGCGTCTGCAAACAAGTACATTTGCTCCTGCAGTGTTATACAAACCAGCGGGCCAGCGCAGAGTACTGCGTGCATCACGCGGTCGAATAATTTGATGTGCACTTGTTTAATCAATACTAAGCTAATCTTCAGATAGTTGTACACCGCGCAGTATTGTATGTTGACCAGCTGGTATCTCTGAACACAACCCATAACTCATAGAAGCTCAGACAGTTTAGTTGTTGAGATATTTTTTGTTGCAATTGATATGATGCAGATAATACGCCCACTCAAGAACATTCAATGCTTAAAGGCACTGGGAGGGATGAGAAAAGAGTGAGAGCTGGGGTGCATTTTCTAAAACAAGCATTCCACTTCAGAAGAGGTGCTGTGTGACGAGAGTCGCCTTGAAGATGTAAGGCTTGAGGTTTTCATACGATCCTGCAGCATTGCAAGTAGTGCTGCCACACCCGCCGGAAAAGTTGTCGGTGAGGGCGCGACATACCCAGGCGGGTGATTCAGCCCCTCGCCCGTCTGCGCCTACCCCACTGGCCAGTGATGCAGAAGTGCACTGATTTTTTGGGTCCCCCTTACTTTCATATTCAACAATCTGCCGAATCTACTCATTCCGTTAAATTTGAGATAGTTGTTGACTACTTTTCACCATATTTTATCAGTGTTTGAAAGTGTAAATAGTATAGCAGTCGATACATCTTGCTTCGAGTGGAATTGGAATCACATCCAATTGCGTCTACCTATTTGTCATGTTCCTGAACTATCCCTCAGATTACATGCAGAAACTAGGGCTCCACCACTGCTGCGATGCGAGATATGATTTTGTGACGGACACCCACACCGAGGGACAGGCGGACTTATTTAGCAGATTATATATAGTAGCATACTATGATGCTTCCAAATGGGTGAAGACTACTAACTTTGCCTCTTTGAAAAGCTATCAAAAAAAATTTTTGGATATCAAAAAACTGTGACAATTCATTCAAGACCATTTCCTGAATGCTAGCCATGAGATGCCTAGAAATGATATTAAAAGAAAATCATACCCTGACATCTTCAATCCATGGTTCCCCTTTTGTTTCCATTCGAACGCCGCTGATCAGCTCAAAAGCACCAAAAGCTGTGACCAACTGCCAGATGAATAAGAAGACGTTTGCTCTCGATGGTGACGAAAATATGAAGGAGACGAGATAAATGAAAAACACACACGACCAGAAATACAGAGCAAGTAACACGATTAAACTGAAAAAAAGCCTTACGACATACATTCTCCTAATTCTGCATGCTTTCTTCTCGGAACAAGAAAAAAGAAATTACTGCAGGAAAGGAAAAAATCAAAGATAAGGTATTAACACAGATTGATGCCAAACGTACAATTCCAGATATCCCTGCAAGACGCCGAAGGTGGCGAACACCACCACGAAACATGCACAGATTAACGAGTACAGGATGAGGTCCGAGAAAAGCGAGACTGCCCAAAATAATATCGGAGATACGCCCGTTAATGATTGCTGAAAATGGGAGGCATGACAACACAAATACAAGGAGTGAAGTTTTTGGGATTGAGTTCCCAGCCTTTCTGACACCGAATACTTACTGTATCTTGAATTATGTTTACACCAGTTGAGCTATTGCGCAGCACTGCGCAAATTACCTGGTGGGATCCTGTGTTTTCGAAATAGCCCAACTGGTCAATGATATCAAGGAGTTTCAATCGAAATTTCAGTTGAGACTACTTCCACACTGTTAAGCGCAGTAATGAGCGCTAGCTCAACTAGGATCTCCCCAAAAGTCGAGCAATATTTTCAGTTTCACGCAGTGCTGCGATCAGAACATTCCTACTGATATGGGATACCAACCATTTTCACTTGCTGAGCATTCACTGCTTAAAGGCACACCACCCGCTGATTAGGCTAGTGGTTTACTCTTTTGGGTCGCGGTAATAAGACTAATGGTTTACTTTCTTGAGTCAAGTAGGTCCTTGAATAACTACTCACGTTGCACCTTTGTTGTGGTTGCACGGTGCACCCTCACGGAGTTGTGCCTGCTTTAACACAACAGAGCCGCGCCACCCCAACCAAATCACATATAGCCATAGACGAACAAGTTTCCAACGAGGCGCTCACCTGTAGAAGAAACACGCAATAAGAGAAGATAATTTGATGAAACAGCCAATTCGATGATTTAAGCAGCTCCTATTTCGGAAATTTTTTGTCTAAGGCCAGGAGTGATTTGCTTGAGTGAGCGTGGCTCGGCTGTGTTCAAGCAGGCACAACACCGTGAGTGTGCATCGTGCAGCCGCAACAAAGGTGCAGCCTGAGCAGTTATCCAAGGACCTATGTACTAGCCCCGAAAAAGTAAGCCACCAATCTGATAATCGCGTGGTACCCCTTTCAGCTTTATGAGTTGATAATTCAGTTGTTTACTACTGCATAACACATTTGCTAGTTTTCGGAAGTTGAGGTGATTCAGCAGCAGTTAACTTTGATTTTCTACAAACCGATATTGGATTAGGAACAAAGTATAGTCACCCATAAATCATTTACCGCTCGGGATGCAGTAGTCACTATCTAGGAGTTTGGATAATTTAGCGCTCGATAGTTTGGTGTTCAATCGCATCGATTAAGAGCAATCTGTTCACTCGGGTTGCATCTAACTCTGTCTGTTGGTAGTAAAACCATTTCCTTGTTACCATTGGTCATGGGTACTCATCGTTATTATGAATTCACCCCTATTTGGAAATTCAAAAAGTCTAGCGATCGATAAGCTTTGTTCCTGCTAGCACCGCATTAGAAAATGATTCATTTGCTTCCCATCATTACAATTCTAGAACGCTCCTTAAATATTCATCTAGTATGTAGCATCAAAACATAGACGCCATTGTTCTGAAGAGACAGTTTGGTGGTCGATACATCGAGGCAGTTGATATCCAAACACAAACAGGATATGCTCACCCAGTGCCAATGCGCATCATACACTTTACCTATAGCGGCCGTATAGTCAGTAGTGTACCGGATTCATCCTATCAAACTGCTAATGGCTCCTATCACCCTTTATCAGTCATTATCAGTTTGATGTTACCATTAAAGCTCCCGTTACACCCTCTGCCTGTGAGGAATCCACTGTCAGCCGGATCAGCGAAATGATTTGGCGATTCATGCCTTTTAACGCTCCTTATCGATAATTATTAAAAAAAATCGTGCACGCGAAATTGAATTTTTTTGAGGCTTGTCGCTTGGAGGCTGACCGAGCCAAGAAAGGCGGCTGGGGCTAATAAGGCCGCTTCCGCCACAACTCAGAAGCCTTTCGCGGAGGATTTCGACGCAGATAGGCTTCCTAGACTCCAAGTTTTCAAGTTAGTGACTCCTTTTAGGGATTCCTTATCACCCACATTACCCTATCAGTGTTTTCAAAGTGGCGGCCGGGTGGGCGGGGCCTCTGTGTAAGTACCCAGCCCCGTCGTCCGCTGAGGTTGGAAACGGAGAGTGGGATTGTTTACTCAACTTCCTGTTCAAGCCATGTTCCTACCGCGGCGGACGTCAGGGAGGCACACTAACTCGGCCCTCGGCCGCCTCTTTGAGGGGCTTTCTCTTGGATTCCCAAATTTTCGCGTGAAATTTTGAACGCAGCCCTCGTTAAGCAAATACAACATTAATATATGGGTGACAAAAGAACTTGTTTTCTCTTAGCACCATTTCTTTGATCCTTGTCAAGCTGGATCAACCATCAATGTCCTCGTTCCACCGCACAAAAGACTTGTGAGTGTCAACGCTCCAGAGTCTGCGCAAAAAACAAAACGTATTCATCCCTTTTATCCTTCTGACGGTCTCTTATTGAATTTTATCTACCGTTATCAAGTTGGATCACCCACTTTAGTGACGCCGTCCCACTCCCACGTGACTTGCATGATCGTGGCTTTGCTGCGACGTGATATATGAGTTGCGTGACAAAGAGAGAGACACAACTACACAGACATACTTAAGAAATTATAAATAGAAGAATACTTTTTAGTGCTGTAAAGGGCAAAAAATTTAAAATTTCAAAAATTTGGACAGATAACCGACCTGATGCAAGAATTTGCTTACACGTTCTTCAACTAGAAAGATAACAATGGGCGATGTGATGAACGCCAAAGAAAGAATCAGTGCTACTCCCATCGTATCGCCCATAAATCCAGGTGAAACGGTATCGCGCTTGTCGATGCCCAGTCCAAAGTAAGTGCGTATATGGGTGCGGATCATACCATTAGATTCTGAAGTTCTGTTATCATATAAGGAGGAAATGTCGATGACATTGATATGTATTAGGTTATAAGGAAAGCTCTGGACGCGGTAGGCTTGAGCGCTCACAAACAAACCCAAATCAGTGCAACTGGTATACATACTGTGCTTCGTAGATATGGGAAATTCCTCCTTCCATATGAATATATTTTTGAAAACGTAGTGGTTTATTAAGGTACGTTTCAGTGGTAAATGAAATCCCGGAGTTATAAAAATGGTGAATGAAACATCATTCCAGAGGACTCGATTTCAAACAGAAGACGGGCACTGGCTACCGTCGACACACGCTCATCAGGCAACAGCGGCACGGCAATTGTGAATTCTCGCTCGAGTAAAATGTAAAGGTCAAAAAACGACGACAACATTATCCTCTAGCCATTGTCGGAAAGACTTGCAATTAAAGACATCAGGAATGATGTGGCTACCGGAAAATTCCTAAAGGAAGTCACTCACATGGAAACTATGGGCCTAAAAAGATTATTCATGGCGAAATCCTTGACAGCGCGCTCCCGAGCTGTAGGGACGGCGTAGCGGTTAACAGCTGACACTTTTGGATGACAGACCCCGCCTCTAAGCGACATGATTCCTGATTGGCCACGATGAGAGTGGCCAAGGAGATGCTGCTAGGTTGAAGGTATTGCGGCGCACTTCCGCAGTTTTAGGTTAAGGCTCACCCCAAAAAATAGATGCTGTCGTACTTCCAAACATTTCCCTGTGTTCACTGGCAATCTGCCACTGGTGATGTCGTTCGGACGACCCGCCTCTTGAAGGAAAGGTCGTCCGCGTAGAGAATCAACGGTGAGAAGGGGTCCTATTTTAAGGGTCTTTGGCCATTTCATTCCGTATTTTCTTCACCATCGTATCGCTAAGCACCTCGACTTTCATACTCTGCATTTTCACTGTTCGTCTGAATTTCCCCTATCGTTGCTTAAACACTGAGATGAAATGAGATCTTGCAAAGTCGCACTCCTAAGAATTCCCTTCAAAACTTAGAAGTCGAAAAGTGGCACTGACAAATGCCCTCATCGATCAGTATAATAGGTAAACGAACGCCGAAAATACTGCAGTCAAAGCTATATTAGTTGTCCCAAAAGTCTTGTAGGATTTTGTCAATCATCTCTTTTTATTATTTTTTCTTCCAACAAACAACAATCAGGCAACAGCATATTCACCATTGTTATCGACAACACTCTGTCCCCTCACAGGTATATCGTTGATTCCCTCCTCCCAGAACTCTGGGTTCTGAGAGTCAAAGAAGTCAGCGATCACCCTTGCAAGTATGTCATAATCAACGAATGTTCTCTGGGCCAGGAAGGATTCAAGAGGATGGG
This sequence comes from Trichostrongylus colubriformis, assembly GCA_963978905.1. NCBI lineage: Eukaryota > Metazoa > Nematoda > Chromadorea > Rhabditida > Trichostrongylidae > Trichostrongylus > Trichostrongylus colubriformis. The sequence continues at coordinate 2,903,713 of OZ022259.1, forward strand.
TAAGGTAATAGTCAGAAGGGGCAATGTCTGAAGAGTATGGCGAGTGGGGCAGCACATCCCAGCCGGGCTCCTGTAGTTTGGCCTGGGTATACTTCGCGACGTATGAGCGGGCGTTGTCATGAAGGAGGGTGACCGCGGACCTTCTCAGGCGCTTTTCTCGAATAGCGACGGCGATCTGCAACAGCTAGTGGGTGTCGGAAGCGGGTATTGTCTCGCCTTGTGCCAGCAACTCTTGGAAAAGCATTCCTTTCGCGTCCAGAATCAGCAGGAAAGAATCTTCTTCGGATGGAGGCCGGACATGGGCTGCGTTAGCGGCTCGGCGTCACGTAGCAGCCAAAAGGCGCGCGGTGCCTTGGTATCGTACATGTCCCAGCTTATATCCCCTGTAGCCACATTGACGAGAAAGTCGCTGCGATGCGGGCGGAGCAGCAGCGATTGACAGATGCTCACACGGGCACTTTCGTGAGCACCCGTCAGGGCATGATGTCCATCGCGACAGCACCTTCCGATAACCGGGCTCGTGGAGGCGACAATTTACGGTTGTAGGTGCTTGTCCATTCCTCTCCGCAGGCTCGCGCATGGTGGTATCAGGATCCGCGCAAACGACGGAGAGCAGCGTCTCGTCGACGAATGCATGTGGGCGTCCCGTGAGTGGCTTGTCTTCCATATCAATCTCGCCTTTGCTGAAGCTGATGAGCCAGCGGCGCATGGTCTCGTAGCTCACACATCCCTTGCCCAATGCAGCGCTGATGGAGTGGCAAGCCTCCGTCGTTTTGGAGCCGCAAGACCGCTCATAACAGATGACACCGCGAGTTGGGTGGGTATCGACTACGGGCACTGCAGCTCTCTCTAAGGGATCTGGTGGGTCAATATACTATATTCTACTGGAAAGCTTAGAGAAGGTTCTACCATATTCCTGAACCGCCTAGTGACTCGAATTAAACAAGAGTTATTGATTTTTTTGGAGAAATCCTACAAGGCTTTTGGGACAACCTAATACTTTTGCCTGGCAATGGGGAATGGTTCACACTATAAAAAATCAAATCCTAATCTTTAATCTCAAAGATTGACGACATAGTCAGAGGGTTCACTGCAGAATTTTTGAAAGACAGTCATCAGAAGGTAGAAACTACTACTACTCTCGTGCTCCACATGTCAACATCAGAGGGTAGATACGAGGAAAACAATGAAAACACGCTCTTCAGTCTAATAATACGGCTAATTCTGGGTTCAAGCCGCCATGAGAGATCACAGGCGCCACTCACATAAATGCTTCGAAAAAGTCTTTACAAAATTTGTATGACAGCCAAGAGAAGCACCGAGCAAGCGTAGCGTGGTTAGCTAGACGCAGACGCACTATCGATGATGCCACGGTTGCAGAATCCTCGATGAGAAGTTGTTTTGGATCTAAGAGGGGGAAATGATTGTGGAGCAACTCCCTAAGGAATCAGAAATTCTCGACCATTTGTTTTCGATATTTTGAGTCGATCGTGTGGCTTCTAAAAAAGTCGACAGCCCATCATACTTCTCTGCACTAGGAAGTGTAATATTAGGCCGCACAATAAGCTCCGGACTACATATGTACAATGCTCTGCAAAATGATACAGCCACCCATAAATTGTCCGAAAAAAACATCCTCAAGTTTGTACGCATTTCCCTTATTGTCTTTTCGTCAGATTTTTCTATCTGATTAAAAGAGGGTTCAGCCATAACTTCCCGAACGCTGCCGTCACTATCGAGGGACAGGCTTAATTTTTCAAAAAGAACATCAAAAGAGGGGTGTCATGGTGTGGGATCAAATAATCATTCGAATTTTTGTTTCATTCTCGAAAGGAGAACGATCGGATGATCGAGTCTTCGTGCACCGTACCCTTCTCTCGTCTTGCGTTTCGAATTTTCACCAAAACCTTGTTTTCATGCAAGTTCTTCCTATGACAACCGTAGCATTCGATCATGGTGAAGCCGTCACCGATGGACCTTCTGACCCGAATGAAGAACAGCCTCGACCTTTATCTGAAGGATGATTACTTGGAGTTTCATGGTGAAAAGAATTTAGGCCGATTGGGAGAAGCCAGCGAGTATCAGGAGACGGTCGTCGGAGTGTGGCATCAAGTGGTTTGAAAATGTTGCGGAAAACCTCATGTGGACCCATCATCGAACTTTGTGGCTATTCGAAGCAATGGAGGACCAGATGCTGGTGAATTCAGCATTTTTCTTTTTTCGTTGTTTCTCGGTTGACGAATGCCTCAATCTGTTCGGTGGCTGTATCATTTTGCAGAATAGTAAAAGCGACATTTTCAAAATAATTGAAGAGGAAAATTTTTAAGCTAAAGCTGGTGTTGGTGCAAAATGCACGTCAACACTGGCGACTCTTTTTACCAGGAGAGTTTTCACGAATCATTGTGTATACAAGGTTTTCAAACAATTTATAGGTGGCCGTATCAATGCAGAGGGACGTCGGGACTCCTCCAGGGCTTTTCACAGCAATAAATCTTAGGTGGTTAGGAACGTATGAGCCAAGCCAGCATTCACGTGGACAACTGTTTTCGAAGGTCACGAAATTAGGTATTACATAAAAAACGACCTTTAGAGATGGGAACAAGTTTGGGAGGAGTAGGGTATGGGAAGTAAGGAGCACACATTGACCAAGTTATGATCCGTATCCGACCGCTGCAGATGACAGGATTGGCACTTACTCGGAAGACTCGCCTACCCAGCCGCCATTTTGAGGTGCTGTATCTTAGTGAAATTCTCACTCTCTCGTGTAAAACTTTGTATGCGACCTTACCAATAAAATACAACATAAATATATGTGTCATGACTCTGCAGTCATGGTCACGACGAAGCGGCTAGGTGCTTCTTTGTACCTCCATTTCACAACGCCAGCACAAACGCAATAAACGTTCAATGGTCGAGCAGGCACTTTTATGGCCATTTGAGACAAGGTTTGTACTGCCCACAATTGGGGGTACAAATACCGCGTTCGGAGAAGGAGCAAGTCAGTTCGGCTCGGTTCAGTTCAATCAGTTTCAATTTCAATCTTACCAGTTCACCTCTTTTGATTATTGACTTCTTTTGTCTCTCACTCTCTCTTTTCAGGCTCTTATGCCCGACAAGCGGCCTTGCCGCACAAGACAAGACAAGATCACGCCAGTGGACCTGCCACTCGTTCACAACCTACAAATCTACAAGACAACGAAGGGTGGGAGTCAAGTGGTCGAATTTCCGCGCGGCCGCGCGCGATAAGCGGCACGGCGGGTACGAGTGCCAACAGCAGGGCATGGCAGCCTTCAAGCGAGGCAGTGTGGCATGAGTGGAAAGCGCAGACGTGACGCAGTCACGCTCGGCCGGGCGACCAAGGGCAATCGATACGGCGAGTCGTACGGGGGCGCCGCGAGTGAAACGCCGCGAAGCGGAAATTCGACTACTTGACCCCCACCCGACAACGAACAATGTTGGCAAGTAATTGTAGCTGTTATTGTAAAATAGTTAGCTCGTGTATAATCATGTTGTATAATAAAGAGATTTGACTATGAGTTGTACAAGAAACTATCATTGAATCAAAACAATATGGGTAACAGAGAGACTAAATTTTTCGTGCACGACTCCATTAAACCTCTGATTCTGGTCGGTAGAGATTCTCACTGCGAAAGCCGACACGTCATGCTCACGGAATTTAAAATCGGTATGGCAGTAAAACGATACTGTGAGTACTTCCCCGACGGGCTCCGTGCGTTTAGAAGCGTAGCCTTTTCCGCCTCTTGCGCCACACGTCGCCCTGCTGCTCCTTCAGAGGCAACATATTTGACATGCCTGACCATACGCATTGTTGCACCTATGTCCCTGATGTAGAATACGTACGTGTTACTAACAAAATAAAATGTCATATTGAATGTAACCATGCATAGAACGACGCTCTTTGAGCCGAGTGATGACTTCTTAGATGAATGGCGTAAATGGCCAGAGCATTCCCTAGAACCTTATGATTGGCTAAAGTACTCATTTGGCGTACCACCGGTTTCAGCTCTCAGTAGTGCGTTATCGAATACGTTCACTGAAGTCGGCATGGAATGGAAAGCACGAACATTGAACCACAACAGGGTAGTGTTGGGAGTTAATACAGCACCGAATCCAGGACGCGGCATTATTTTCGGCAAATACTTCACCCATTCAAGTGACGTATCATTGGCTACATGTTTGTGGACCTGAAAAGGGTAAAATAAAGAAAGGGTAAAATAAAGGAAGACAGAGGATAGAATGAAAACGCACAAGAGATCCTGGCGGCGCTTCCGACACGAGTTCGAGGTAGGCATCCACCAAAGGATTGTTAGCCTCCATTTGTACAGGGATACGAGACGGACCGAACCTTTCAAGGGAAAAAGTTCGCTCTGAATGCTTATGGTTCATTGATCATTGTATATTATCGCTCAACAGCAGCAAACGGCACACTCAAACCATAACCACAAAAACGATGGGTTATAGGAACCGACCTTCAGCAAACCTTTTGATCAGACCACCTCGAGATACGTATACACAAAGCAACGCGACCCCAACTGGAATTAGCACTTGAACGATCAGCTGCGACCAGTTTCGTATATAGTAGGCGATTCGTTTAGTGAACAAGGCACACAATTGAGCGAATATCAATGTACTGCCTTCCAAACGATCCACTGCAAAGAAATATTACCGATGTGAAAATTGAAACAGGCGTGCTATGGCTTTAGTGCCAATCCCAAAAAGAGAACATAAAAATACCGGAAATCGAGGACAAAGAGAAGCTACTCAGGAAGTTTCGCAGTTCAAGATGACCTCTGGTGATGCATATCATAAACTCACTATTAAGTGCTTGGATTAGCTCTTTATGACGATTAATTCTCTCATTCAAGTCATGTATGCTTGCTGCTGGATCAGCAATTTCGGCCACTTTGAGGAATACCTGAATGAACAGCTTCGGAAAGAATGCGCTTCACTAGGGCATACATTGAGATAGCAAAAAGGGGAGCACCTGTTCCATAGTACCCAGGGAGAGTCCAAAACTGGAAATCTGTAGAGTATCCTTAGACTTTTCCAAATGTTCGAACAGTTGAGGAAAGCTGCAAACTGCGTTGCAATGAAGATAATTAAAGGATTAAACTTTTTGCCTTTGATGTTTCTGATTTTTGATATCTGCTGATTTTTGCCGCAGCGCGATGCGATGCGATGCGAAAGTTTCTACTAGTATGCTGAGTTATAAGTAAAAGCTTCGGTCCGTCCTAAACAGAAGCTTTTGCCCAAGACTCAGCTACTTGTTACAGTAATCGTAGTACAGTAAATGTTACAGTAATTAATCGATCGCGAAAAAAAGTAAGAGGTTTTTCATTTTTTTGCTTTAACTCCAATTCCACTAAAAACTGCTATATAGAAGCGTACAAAGCTGGCTTCCGCTTATTGAACTACACATTACGTTGTTTCGATGATAAAACCCTGAACTTTTTGCCTTCATTTCTTCAAAGTGCCAGTGAGCACTCATTGAGGGGCGACGCCGGCCAGCATCATAACCAGAAGGCAAATACCAATCTAAAGGTATTTTGAGCTTTCGATGTGTTCTATTACAGAGTGGCCATCAATGTTTGCTGCATTTTTTGAGATACATTTTCATTTTGATGCCGGCTCTCTCCACAAAACGGCTGTCAAAGTTTAGCTAAGTCGCATAAAAAACGAAGTTTTTTCTCATTCTTCCTGGTCGGGTTATTGTTGTTCACTTTTAAAATCCCACACACTGTCAGACTCAACTTTTCACGCTTGACACGATGGTCACACGTTTTCGGCCATCTTTAGTTTCATAGCACGTCATTATTTGACATTAAAAAAGTAAATGATTATTAATGAAGAGATTATAAATAAAAAGTAAAAAAAAGAGTTTTTCAATTTTTCGCTATAGCTCCAGTTCTACTCAAAACTGTTGTATAGAAGTGTCGGACTTAAAAAGTTTGAGGGATAACTAGTCAAAACAAAAATTATGGGTCGAAACGGTTCGCGTGGGGGGGGGGGGGGGGGGACCCAGCTTGCCGTTACCCCCTGTGATAATGTTGATAACGCTGTTAACCTCCTTCTCTGAATGTTTGAGCAAATCTGGGAGAGCCTAAACGACTGGAGGACATGACCCTAACTGCGAGAACAATGCTACCGGCACGGCAAGTCGCGTCTCCTCCCCCTGAGCCAGATTGACAAAAGTTAGTTCCACATTTACAGAAATTTGGTAACATCTATACCACCTTTAAGTTCCTCTTCAGGTGCAGTTGCCTGAATAAAATTTATACTACTATCAATCAGTTCCCCGAAATGCTATCGAATGACAGTTTTCTTTGCTATGCCAACAAGGTTGTTATGTAGAACTTTTCGACGGTGATGTTTCGATCAGATGGTCCTCCTCAAAGGTCTAAATGTGGCTAACGATTTAGAATTTAATCCACTATACCACCAAACGCCTCATCTGTCAAGCGCTTCTGACGGAACTTCAGGGAAAGCGCCGAAAAAACCGGAGTCCATCTAGTCCACCACCGCAAGAGCGGAACGCCGCCACTCCGATCAGTACTGTCAGCGATTGAGAGTGCTTTTATACATGTATACATAGCACCAGTTGGCTGGCGCACACTACTGTGTCTGGTAAACAAATTGTGCACCAGTAGGTCGATCGCAATTGTTCCTTTTCTTTGAGAACAGAGTATTTCACGGCGCGATCCGTCCGCCCACCGGGGGAGGAGCTTAACTTGATGCATGGGTGCTTTACTTCTTGTCCCATACCCTAACCCTGCCAAACTTGTCTCCATCTCCACAGATCGTTTCTCATGTAACGTTCAAGCCACCACAAATGGTCCGCCTACTGTGCCAGGGATCCTTTCAAGACTTTAAAACTCATTTTTGACCACGAACCCTATTTATAAATTTCGGTCTGAAAACGGAACATTCCAGTGCACGTCCCTCTTATCGTGGGCGGACTTAACATGGTTCATGTGTGGTCTTTGTCTTTCATGCTCTACCCATCCCAAACATGTCCCTATTTCCACAAGCGTTTTTCATATAATACCTATCTCCGTGACAGACGGACAGACGGAGGCACGTACGACGGAGGAAGCGTTTGATATATAGTAGGGGTAGTAGGAACATGCATGCCTCCCACTACATCATTAGCTTCCAATGTGGCGCAAATGGTAACAGATCACTCGTAATGGATAAGCACTCATTTTGGTTGTTCAGACTTGGATTTCCTGCGGAAATTCAAGACGCTTTGAGCACTTTTCTGGCAGAAATCTCAGTCTCGCATGCAAGTTCTGCACTTGACATCAGAGTCGTTTCCGCAATGCTCCTCGGTCATGTGCTATATCAGAGGAGTTCGGAGTTACTTAGTCTTGCCAGCAAGATGTTCTCGAATACGTATTGCTGACGTTTTCCCAATTTTCATTATGAACTTTTCATTAGGTGTCTGACATTCAATTTGATAGATTACACCAATTCTGGCGCAATACCCAGTTGTATCGTACAAAGTGTGAAAATTTCTTCGTAAAAACACTTCTTTTTCCACTTTCGATGTTTTCTGTGCAACTGTGATGACATTGCTATCACTACTTTTCGAGTGGTCACACTGTTGAGGCGATTCAGTGAATTTTGTCGTGAAGCAATACTAGGAGTGCACAAGAGGGAGAATATAGTAATGGCTTTATCAAGAAATAGAGTAGAATCAACCTTTCACTCGGGACCTTGGACAAGAAGCGAGTGAGGCTACTAACTTGTGGGGCCGCTGACCCTGTGGATCATAAATACGGACGCCCGTAGAGAACGTCGCCTCATAACGGGTTAACAATGAACTGACATCGTCGTGATAGACGACGATGCCCCTGATTTGAACACTTAGTTAATAAGTCGCGCCGCAGCAATCATCACATTCAATTTTACCGCAAAAAATGCCATCCTCAAAGACACACCACGTGACAATCGGTTAAGTGGCTTACTTTCTCGAGGAGAGTAGGTGCTCAGACAACTATTAAGGCTGCACCTTTGTTGAGGCTGCACGGTGTTGTGCATGCTTGAACACAATCAAGCTACGTCGACCACATCAAATCACGCCTGGCCTCAGACGGAGAATGTGGAAGCTGCCTTCATAGTCGATATGGCTACTTCATTGAATTATTTTCTCTTAACGCAGATCTCCTTCTTCACGTGAGACCCACTTGGAAAATTATTTGTCTAAGCCCTCTTATGGTTTGGTTGGGTGGGAGTGATTTGGTTGTGTTCAAGCAGGCACAACACTGTAAGGATGCACCGTGCTGTAGCAACGATGGTGCGGTCAAGCAGTTATCCAAGGACCTACTTGTCCCATGGAAGCAGGCCACTATTCTGATCACCAAGTACAGGGTGTCCCAGAATTATGAGCGCCTGAGTTCATGTTTCTTTGTAATCCTCTATACAAATTGTATCAATGATTTTTCTTTCTGTTGCCGCTCAGAGAGTGCACAGAATCTTCTTCTACCAGGGCGTATACTGGTCGGGGTGAAGCTCATGATATTTTTGAGATTTCGAAACTTTTTCAAATGAACATCGCAGTCAGTTGCTTCAACAGTGTCACGCACCTCTGTTGTTTAAAGTATTAGGTTGTCCCGAAAGTTCCGGAACACCTCGACCACTTTTTTTCAAATTTATTTCTTTACAACATAAACACATTTCAGCTAACAAAATATTCATCATTACTATCTATCACCTTCTGTCATCTATCCGGAAGCTTGGCAATCCCATCCGCTCAGAACTGTGGAGACTGCCTCGCGAAGAAAGGCTCGACCTCCACCTCGATGTCGCGCTGCTTCTTGAACTGTTTCCCCTTTAGGAAGTTCTGTAGAGGAGCGAGCAGGTGGTAGTCAGACAGTGCGAGATCGCGGCTATATGGAGGATGTGGTAGCACTTCCCAGCCTAGCGTCGCCAAGGTGTCCCGGGTGAATGTTGCCAGATGTCGGCTGTCGGATAGGGCATGGGGTGTCCAAGACGAGAGCACTTTCCGGTGTCCCAACTGAGTGAGATGCTGATCGACCGTGGTGTTCCCACAACCGAGTAGCAGGGCTACTTTACGTGTGCTTGCCGTGGGGTTCTCCTGCACAGTTCTCCTGAGAAGCTGATCGTCAACTCAGATGGACGGCCACTGCGTTGCCGATCTTTCAGGGCTATATCTTCAGAACGGAAGCGGGTGAACCAACGGTGGATAGTTGTGCTTGCTCCGCATGCGACGCTGATTATTTGGACCGCTTCCCTTGTGGAACTCCCTCGGCAGAACTCCTAGAGGTACAATGCTAGGAGTGACGTGTCGTCCACGAGCTCTACTCCTTTTGTGGATAGGCGCGAATCCTTATATACCTATGGCATGGAACGTTCCTCAAAGTCAATCGATAAATGCCCTGGCCATCCATCGTGGGAAGGCCCGAAAATCTTTGTCCGCCAAGGTGTTCCGGAACTTTCGGGACAGCCTAATAAAAAATATTCATGGCCTGAACAGTTAGAGGCAATCCATTGTGGCAAACAACGTCTGGTAGAGCATATTATGCCGATCGGACGTTTGGATACCAGTAAAGGGGTCCCAGTAATGATTTGGGGTTCAATGATGACACGCTGTTGGTTTCTGTCGATTTCGGCGCAAAGCTTGCAGGAAAAGAGCATTGGCCTTTCGGAACAATACTTGGTGAGTTTAGTGGCAAGGCGCTTTAGTTTAGAGGATCAAACTGATTCAAAAGCGCTGCCGACCCGGTTAGTTCGGATCTTTCACTTTACAAGGCGTCCGTCAAACCCCAAAGCACGATTATACTGATCTCCTGTCAGGGTCCACAACTGAGAGCAAGCCCTGACAGGTCAGTCATCCTAGTATGGAGTCACATAAGGTAGCCCTAGGAAAGATTTGGGAAGGGACATGGAAAAACTTGCGTGTCAAAAATGGTTGAATGATGAAGAGGCTTCGAGCTTGTATCCCTGTTGGAGCAGGACAACTTATAGTATGACTGCTGTCCTTGCTACACAAGTTATGAATGAGGGTGTAAAAAGGTTGATTTTTTATTCACTCTATTAACGCCAACAAAGTATTGCAATACATCGGCGCCCATGATTTTGGGACATCCTGTAGTGTGCCTTTAATAGGTCTATAGTAGTGTCCAAACATTTCGCTCGTAATAGCGAACTGCAAAGCCCCACAAAATATCAACTTCAAATGAAACTTCTAAGTCTGCGCCACAGATTCACGTTTATGGTAAAACTGCCACCAGTGCCCACATGAATAGCGTTCAAATCCAGAGGTTCTGGTGCCTTCTTTTTCTTTCAGAAAAAGTAACGTTAATATGACTCAGAACACACATAGCACACACGTCGCTTTTCTGTATCACATATCTGTTCGGCTTTTTACTTTCCAAAGGGAGTCAGCTCACCACTTTTTGAGACTGCATCACGGTCCCAAAGAGTTTTGGTGGTTCTTTCGTCTGTTGTACTCTTATTGAGCTATAGATTCATTTTACTACAACTTACAACATACAATAAACCATATTACAACACGTACATGCGTCTACTATTCTCCTACGACGACACTGTTAAAGCTCGTTTCTATTGGTTCCTTTTCCTTTCCATAATTTCTCCTCTCCTAGTGTGGGTCCGCGAGGGGAAGGAAAAAATGCCTTGCGCCCTTTTTCCGCTACCGCCTGTTACCGTACCGAGTGCGAGTGACCCACTGAGGTCGCCGTCTTGCCGGAATACAAGGAGAGCCGCCCGCTCGGCTGAGCTCTTTCCTCTTACTGAAGCCCTGTTGGAGGCCCCGCCTCCAATTTATCCTCGGCGCTGGCATGTTATGGATGAGTCATCGTGAACTCTGTTTCACGACACCAGTGACGAGTCATACTGGGACTACCTAGTCATCGAATATAAAAAAAAGAAATAGCTCATGGTGTTTCGATTTGTGATATCTAACGATCACTTGGAGTAATAGCAATGGTTAATCGTTATTCAAAAATACACCTTTGTGAGCGTTATCGCGACCACTACTGGAAGCGGTGGTTCTGATTCACTCACTAGAGAAGAAGAAACGAACGAGAATTGGCTCTTTACCTGGTAGTATCACTGGAATTCTAACGATATCACCTGTTTCGTCCTGTCTTCATTACTAGAATTTTTTCCTTATCTTATCTAATCGTGCGATGATCCGCGAGCTTCCCGCGCCACGTGAACGTCACGTTGGAAATTGGTTTATCAAAAGTAGATACGATTAGGGGGCGCAACTTGGTGGAGTTCGAGCGGGCTTAGCGCCGTGAGGATGCGCTCTGACGCCGCAAAAAGGGGGTTGCTGTTGTAGGTCATCTTGTACTCTCCTACTTAGCTGTGCTACTTGATCAAGTACTGGAGACTGTGATGTCACCATGCAGTTGACATAAAGTTAGAAGTATTTCAGAAAACTATACTTTGTATGGTTGATATTTTTGCAGAGTACTGAATAATGAGACATTCCTAACTCTATCGAGTCATGTTATCGAATACCTTCGGATTTCAGATAAAATCAGAAAATGGTTGCCGAAGCAAGGAAGAAAATTGACACTGGAAGAATAATAATAATATCTTGATAGGAGGAGCTACTTTTCTCCCATTTTGACACAGAAAACCCGAAGGAGTCGTTACAAAATACTTTTAGTTCTAACATTTGCCTTCTGGTTATAGTTATGGCCGGTTTGCTTCATAAGGATGACCACTGGCAGGTTGAGGAAATGAGAATATCGGATTAAAGACATCTACGAAGTTCGAAACAACTTTTACAGCGCATGAAAAGCAGCATCCAAGAGCTGTTTCATACTGAGATTTTGATATCAAAAATCGAGCTCTTCATTCTTTTCGTTAACAACTGGGATGGATGTTGTAAGGTACAAAAGAGTTGATTCGTGTTTGATAGCTATTTTGCAAATCCCGGTAAAAATAACTAGCGAAAAGCTCACTCCTTCTCGCGCTCCTTCGGCAGAGTGATCTCAAACTGTTTTCCATGCACTGGACCTCTTTTTGCTCCATGAACGTACTTTTCAACGATGCCAGCCAGTGTTTCAGCGACTTCCCCAACTTTTGCTTTCTCTGCGGCTACGAACGTCATAATATACCCGCCTCCAAATCTAAATATTCAGCGACTCACTGTCAGAGGCAAAGGTGTGAGCAATCGCTTCTGGAAGGAAATTTAGTCAAGGAACAAGAACACAACACCGAATTTTTGACGGGCGGTCATGCCATACTGAAAGCTCCGTTCCTATGCTCATGGCTATAAATCATGCGTGATTCTTTCTTTTGTATCAGAGAGCACAAAGTGTGGAAACAACGAGCTGGAAGTTGTTCTCCACCAACCTCTCCTTCGAAAATTGTGGCGTTCCACAGCAGTACACTCGACCTAAGGCCATTATTGCAACACGGTCTCCCAGCGACTCAGCTTCATCCATATAATGTGTAGTTAGTAGTACTGTTCTGAACAGAGACGTGTCTGGCATTATAATTACTTCAAGACAGACTCAGCAAAGAATATCTCACTTACCGATCTACTTTAACGGTTTCGAGAAGCTCTTCAACATCTCTTCGAGCTTGGGGATCCATGCCAGCAGTGGGTTCATCTAGCAATATCAAGGTGCTGCCGCCAATCAAGGCCATTGACACGCACAGTTTACGCTTCTGACCTCCCGAGAGATTGACAGCTAGCTGAGTACATCAAAAGTTATTGAAGACCTCACTGATTACTGATTATCAGATTAAATTAAATCTGCGACATTTCACCCTAAATTTTTTATAAATCGCGAAAACTTCAGATGGTGATGGTCATAAACAGCGCGCCCACATGGAATAAATCATTTGGATGTTCCAATCTCAATGTCTGCCACAAAAATAATGATTTCATGAAATGGACCACGGTTCCTCCTTACACGATCACCGTCTAGGGCCGCACGGTCAGCATCACTATAAACTGATTTCAAATTTATATTTTGTATTGCTTTACTTACTTCTTGAGTTCGTTTTATCTTTCGGATTTTCGATATATCTCAGTGCATGAACTGTCCAACTGATTTATGAGGCTCATCGTGCAAAGTACCACAGGGTGATACGGGCAGTACTGTGCGCTACTCAACTGATATCTCGGTAAACACCGACCACTCCTTTGAAATTCAGGAAAGTAGCAGTCAAAACCTTTTGTTGCTATTCATATCGAAGTGGGGGAGCTTTCTTTCGGTGAGAATTCGACTGTATATAATGCGCTTGTATGGTTGTGTGCTTTTGTGAGTGGTGTTTCTGTGTTTGACTGCTTGTCACGAAATGGAGTCTGGCAAATTACATAGAATCTTGAAGATAGGTGTCAAAAAATGAAATCAACTGATAAAGGCAGGAGAGCTTTGAGCTTTACCAGTGCTGTGTATGATGGAACAGGGACATTGAAAGCAGGTTATAGGAAGTTATAATTTTGGTAAATTTCCATAAGAGGAGAAACTTCGGGGGAATCCAACAAGCCGCTCATCACCCCCATACTACCACTATTGCCGAGACATTAGATTATCAAAAGGGAAGCGCATTTTGCTGCTGTTGCGACTTCAGTCGCAGCAGAAGGTACACTCTAGCAAAACATTCAGACTTCCAATAGTATTGGGTAGTTATCCATTACCTAGATTGACAAGAATGGAAAACGAATCGCTGTACTGTCTAAATTCCGAAGAAAGCCGGATACATATGACGATACCAGTTTGCCTAGCATTGCACGGTACACGCTGTAGAAATACGTGATATCCAGGCAACCCCACCCGGTAGCCGTCAAGCTCACAATACAAAACCTTGCGGTGTGATGCCCACAGTCTTGTATATTTTTTTTTAAAATTGGGGATTGGATTCGACTGAAAAATTGCAGCTTCAATGACAGTTAACACTACTTATAAGTTTAAATAGCTCGCCGGTAGATACATTTTGCTGCAAGTGAAAACGAAACAGGAACGAAATGTGTTCAACTACTTAGCCTCCAGCCACTGGGCTGTTACGATAACAGTGTAATCTAAGTTTGTACGATTCCGTCGTGTGTCCATGTTTCAGTGTGTGTGTTGTAGTGATGCCATCCACCACTGATCAACATTATTAGTGCTAACGCTTTAACGTCACAGAGAGATGTGCAATTATCACTATCATCTGTTTCAGTCACCTATCATCTCTTGTGCCTGCATTTCTTCCCTTATAACACCTATGATTGCAAATGCTTTATGTAGCATCAACGCAGAAGTTCTTTGTGCTGCATGACTTTTGGCACTTGATATCAGCCTCTTATCAGTTTGGATCACCCATTATTGATGTACCTCTTCCAACAGCTATGGACATTGTGAGTGTCAATGCTACGTCGCAGGAGTGCTCATCAACATACAGGGGGTGTCAAAAAAAGTAATTCTGCCCACGGCCCACATCTGCCATTATACAAAACATAGGGAAACGAAAGAAATAAAAGTATAGGGGCAAAATATCCCCGAAAAGTTCTTCTAAAAGCAGGAACAAGCTGTGGTTCCCTACATTCATCCTTATAAAAATATAGAGCTTTCATTCGGCGCAGTCGGGCTTCGGAGTACCTACACTATTCAGGGTCCGCTTAAAACGGCGAAGCCAACCTCTGTGGCAGGTCTTTAGTGGGAAGCTTTCTGAGGATCGGCCCTTCGGTTCGTGGAAGTCACAGAGCCCTTGCTGCTTGGACAAGGCTGCTATGATCCGAAGTATCATTTTCACGCCTCAAATCCGCCTCCGGAGGGGTTTCAGTGGTAAGGGCACGTTTTGGCTCTTGAAAACGAAGAGCGCTGGGAACCCGGAAAAAACGGAATGTTAAAGGACACCACCCAGTATGAATCCTCTTGGGTACCCAGAGCGAGCGGACCTCAGCAAGGTTGTGAACAAGGGCGACGAAATTTCGGATTTTGCCCAGTTGAGGTGGATTGGTTGACACATCTTGTTCACTCCTTCCTCGCTCCCGTTGCTGCTCGTGCAGAAGGTGCCACGGAGTATCGTGATAGAGTGAGGTCTGCTCTTGAATCTGGGGATGGAAATACCTCCACAGAATTTGCTGTAGTTCGACTAAAGTGGGGTTGAAAGTGGAAGAACAAATTTACCTTTTTTTGGGACCCCCTGTAATAGTAAAGAGAGAGCAGCACAAAACTGCGCAAAAAAAAACAGAGGAATAGGAACCCTAAAATCTCCCTGCTTTCTCTCGTCCTCTGCGTCACTAGCCGGAGTGGAGAGCTAGGTGGCCGCGATCGTGGTCCCGCCTCGAGGACATGCCGTGCTGTGGGGTCGTGATAAGACCTCAAGCCCCGTTTTTTCATGCGATTTTCACCACATATGACATCCTGAAGAGGAAGGTCCGTTCTCAGAGAACATGTACTCCCAGACCTCAGTTTTCTCTTACCCCTACTGGTGCCTTCAAAAAGGTGTTTATGAAAATGAGAATTACTATCACAACCCAAGATTGATACCGCAGAACTGTTTAGCTGCTCACCTCCGTGACTTGTTGTTTTCTCTATCCACTCCCTTATCACAACCTCCCATTTGCGGACGGATAGATGAAAATACCGACATCACGATCGATACACCAACATACCGACATATAGACATGTAAAGTAAGTGGTTTATATAACAGAAGGATACTGGCACCTATCACATAAGCAATTCTTATCACGTTAGGTCACCCTCCACCAATGTCCTATTCCCATCATACAAAGAATTCCCATGCTCTAATCAGCAAGAAATGTGCAACAGAATTGGTAGAAAAAGCAGAAAGTTACGGCTTCGCTTGAAGTTGCAAAACATTTGAAGAAAGTCATAGTCACTTTCACCTCTATGTCTCCGAGAATCGCAACATAGAATTTTTGCGTCCAATGCAGCTGTAAAACATACTCTCGCATCTGATACTCTGTGAAGCGGAAAGAAGGAAGCATGTTGAGAGCAATCATAGCACGAAAAATTGTCTTACTCGTCACCGGCGCTCGCCTACAAAATTTCAACCAACAGCAAAGAAGAGTAGTGAACAGACTGAATGGCAAATCCACCGTATACTCAACTTCTCCCATACTGTTGGAATAACATATTGTGCGAGAGCAGTGATCGTTCACAATCTTCAAAAATTTGACTCCAGAAGAGGAGGCTGATGTACATTCCACAAGGAGGAGACAGTGCGTGCTGATGATTAGCATATTACTGATTAGCGGGTATGACTATTCGTCGATCTTGACTCAATTAGGAAGAAGAAGTGCGGTATGTCTGAAAAGTTTGGGACATTACAAGCGGTAACAAAAAGTAGATCGATTTGAGGAATAGGAAGACTGATAAAATTTAGTCAATATAAAAGTGATAAATGGATTGGTGTTCAAAAACAAGATGAGTATCAAAAAAAGAAAACGTTGTTCTGTGTTTGTATTCTCACACTTTCACCTATGCCTTGCTTATGGTTTGAACGACTTCATTTCTGTTACATAAGACACTTTGTGTGTATGTTTTTCGATATGTGGGCGGTATGTCTGTCGATATTTCGGAATTTCCGCAAGTGAGTGGAGGTGCGTATGTACACAAATATTTTAGGTCATGCGTTGCTTAATTAGTTTACTTCGATAATCCTTCTATTATATAAAACACTGTGTGCATGTTTGTCGATGTATCAGTCGGTATTCTGCCGGTGTGTCGGTATTTCGGCAAGTGAGTGATTGTGATAAGATAGTCGACAGAGAAAAACAACCACTCACGGAAGTGAGCCTCTACATGGTCTCGCGATATCTATCTTATGTTGTGGTATCACTTCCTATTTACATAAACCCTTGCAGTACATACAGTACATAAAGCCATACCCTTGCAGTCACTGTGCGGTGTGCTCATGTCGTAATAGGTGTCAGCACAGGAGTAGGTTCGCTGTATAAGTGTTCAGGTGAATTATGCGGTGTAGATAGATCGGTGAAGCTGTGGAAAATCGAGTAGGTAAGAGCGATTCATCTAGCAAGTCTTTGTCAGCCTGGTCAGTTATCAAACTTTGCACAGAGCAGAAGGCCGGAACGGATAAAGGGCAGCACCACTAAGGGTGTATACTGGCAGAACTTCAAATTCTATAACAAACAGCCAACTGATATCTGGAACCCATCTCTGGCAACTTCTGTAAACATTATGCTATGTGTCCTGCCCTGTAATGATAGTCTGTAAGTGCCGTGTTGTGCGTGAGGTATATCGCACAGCTGAACTGGTGTTCAAAAAAAACAAGGTGAATTTTGAAGGAAATAAGAAAGCGTAGTGATGCGTTCGAACACTCACGCTTCTACCTATGTCTTGACATAATCTAAATGAGTTCAAATTTCCAACCTCATCAGATTTCTCATCCAGTTTAAGCTTATCGAGTAATTGTCGCCCTTCAGCTTTGTAGAAACCACTACCTCCTTTGAGGCCATGAATAAGCCATAGGTGCTCATCAACCGTGAGGCGATCGAAGAGAGCATTCCCTTGTGGACAAAGACCAATCCTTTTACGGCAAGCCGATCGTTGCTTCTGTATGTCTAGATCGTAGATGTAGACATTTCCTAAACACGAGTAAGTTGAAACAATCATGTATTTCCATCTAGCGTTCTAAACGAAAAGTTTGCAAGATCATGAGCTTTTTTCAGACTGAGATCACAGGCATTCCGATTTACTACTCTCACCAGGGAATTGTTATAATTTCTCACGGAACTTAAAAGAAGACCTAATGGGATCCATAGGTGAAATTCTCGAATAGGCGAAGACTTGTCTTCTAGGGTAATTTGATTCCTTGAACAGGAAAATCACACTGGTTTTGCACGCAAGCGACTGGTTCGCGCGTTATGGGCTTCCGAACGTACCATGTAATAGCGTTATATATTCAGAAAAACCTCCGACTCCATTCAGAGGAACTTTTGGCAGATTTTGAAAGCTGATTTGAGGTCGGCATCCAGAAACACGTCTGATGATATAAGTCCCGTTACAAGTGCCCACATCGACCTGGTATCCTTCCCCTTGTTAGATGAAACAAGCGCTAGCTTGTTGAAAAAGACGCCTACTACAAAACTCGAGAGAAACCCTGGTGGTTATTCTGTATTAACATCCTTTGTCCAGTAGGTCCTCATTTATAGGGTTGTATAGGACTTTGATATGACCTGTGATTATATTTTTGTGATGCTTATCTATGTAATCTTCATATTACTCTCTTTCACATATGCATTTTTTCTAAGAACTGCTGCTAGGTTACAGTAATAAATTCTTGAGTTTTCCATTTATGGTTGAAGACTGAGAGTGAAACAGGGTTATCATATTTGTATACAGCCCTGAAAGGGATATAAACAACATTAGGGCCGTTTTGAATTATCCTTTTTGTGTCCTTTGGATTATATTCTGGTAATATTAACATAATCCAAAACTCTATGTATAAATTTGTAGATAAGGACGATTAAACCCGTTTAAACTATTACCATCCTCCCAAGTATCTTCAGCATCGGGTCACCCTCGAACTACTACATGACGATAGCATTTATAAAGAAGTAAACAATTATTAACGAAGAGACTATGTTCAAAAGATTCTAGGAGGGAGAACAAAAAAAAACAGTTTACCTTCGCTCCGCGCTTGCCCTTCACGAAGGGTGAACTACTTCTCTGTGGAACAAGGATATTTTCCAAGGATATTTTGCTCTAGTACTTTTATCTCTTTCATTACCCTCTGTTTTGTATACTTGGCAGAAAAGAGTCGCGAGTAAAATTACTCTTTTTGGCCGCCCTCTATATAGTGTATATCTCATACAATTATGTAAACGTCTTCATAGCATAAGTTCGAATGTTCCCTGTTGAACATAGTTTGGACTGTCTATCTGTCTGAATGTCCTAACCGAGTTAACGGAGCGGCGCTGAGCGGGCGAGGCGCAGCTTCTTCCGATATTGTAAATTTGTCTATGCATTTTCTTCAAGGTTCAACTTACCAGCTGTTGGAGCAGTGATTCCACAGATAACCGAGAACGCTGTACTTTTACCAGCGCCATTGTGTCCAAGAAGTACGGTAACCTTAACGAAAAACATTCCGCAACAAACCCACGTTGTTATTCTACAGCCAGATGAAGGGTCAATAGATGAACATTCGCAATGAGGTGCACACTATATGCGCCCTGAGACGCTGGATTCGGATCTACTCTCCGAACCTGCGGAGCGACTGTTAGCGTTACGGAAATACATGACATAAAGTCAACATAAAGATAGGTGAGTGGCGGTGTATTGGATAGCATTTTTGCCTTCAACGGATCTAGGTCCGGTTCGGATCCGTGCACCGTTGGTTTGCGAGGTTTGCTTCTGGAGACTTGAATCTTCTTCGCATCAAGGGTGCTCACTGTTTGGTGTTGTTGTAAGGGCGTAATCCACTTCAGCATGCAGCAACCTGGTTAGACCATCACAGCAGAGCCCTACTGCCATAATTTGGTTCTGATGTGTGAAAAGTTGCAAAAATTTGTGGCCGGCGCTGACAAACAGAAGGAGTCCCATCCTGTTGCAGGATAACGCAGAATCCCACACTTTGCAGATTACCCGGCACAATTGGTACAGTGAGGCATCGAGACTCTCCCTCACCCCCTTATTTCCCAGACCTATCCCCAACGTATTGCCACTTTTCCGGGTTCTCGATGCAAACCTGCGTCAAAAGGAGTTCGCCGATACGACGCAAATTTAAAATGCCAGTGCTTTCATAAGCAATTCTTGCAACCCAGAGTTTTCTCATATTGGCATATTTTCTTCTACCAGATCGTTGGAGAAGTTGTGTAGATTCCAATGCTCTTTATTTCGACAAATAAAGTTGTGTCTGAACGAAGTTATGGCGTTTTAAAAAAGTGGTCTGTTTTGGCAATTTATTCTGCATACACCTAATATTAGTAACAACGCTCCACGGTCAAACCCAAAAAGCGCAACGGATTCGGTGATTAGAAATTCACGCCTCTTATCAGTATTTGTCAGTTTTTATCAGCTCTGCTCAATCTGTGGTGTCCCCACACCACTTACATGGCACTCCTGAGTAACAATGCTCCACCGTTAACACGAAGAGCTTAACGGATATGATGATTATTGTCCTCCGACTCACTTTATTGACCCTTATAGGTTCTTATCAACTACCAACCTTCACCGTTGATGTCTTCCTACCACACTTTAATCACTTCCAAAATCCTAACTTTGTTGCGACGATATGAAATTCGTGTCAAACAGACGAACGAATACACACAGACGGAATCATGGACATACTTTGCGAGTTAAATATGGTAGGATATTATCACAAGCTAAATGCATACATGGTCAAGAAAGCTGTCAGCTATCTGAATGATCGCAAAATTCTCCGCAGTATCTGTGCTGTTGAAACAACTGTACCGCAGCCTACTCACCTGTCCCACGTATGCTTTCAACGACATACCATCCACGGCACGCTCTCCCGTAGACCAAACCTATAAAGAGTTGCACGTCGTCCTGAAACTCTCAAAGAGGACCATGAAATCGTATGGATACTGAGTGGTCGAGATTGGACTAATTATAATACTTTCTGTTAAGATGGGCAGTGGTGCCATGGAAATTGCATTTTCATTACAGTAGCTTAAAATATACTGACAGCGCTTTCTATCTTTTATGACCTGTGCCAAACTGGAATGCATCAGCTTACTCAGAGGAAACGGCGTAGTGATCGCTTCTCTTGTATATCTTTGCTCGTGTACTTGAGCCTGGCCTGATACACGAAGGTTACGGAAATGGAATGGAAGACAGCGGCAGCAAATTCAGAATGGTTCCGGATCGTGGCCCATTCCCCTTTTAAGTCAGACGATTGATGGGATTAATGTAAATGTAACGGACTTTGGGAATACATCACTTTTGCATCCGAATATTTCTCAGAAGTTCAAAAAAAAAATAGTTTGAAAGAAACTTGCAGCAAACACTTTGTCCTACCTTGACTAGAAATTCCACTGAAATACCGGCTCGTGTTCTTCGTAAACCTTCATCGGTTTCAAAGTTATCATCACTCTGCACCACGTCAGCCGCTGGTGGGCTCATAAACTAAACAAAATTGCGATTCATAAAAAACCCGAACTCAAGCGCCTTTCCAACTACAAGACATTCAATGTTTCACGAAGGACTTACTAGAAATAGAAAGGCTATAAAGTTGCCTGAAAAACTCGCTTTCTTCCCAAATGGAACTTTAAAAAATGTGAAATCACTGTCACTGAACATGAAATCGAAAATCAGTGTCGCAACGCTCATCCAAATGATGTCCACCAACAGCATCACCAGAGCCAGACCAATAGTAAAATGAAAAGAACTGTCCTCAAAAACATTGAAAAGCGACAATGCACGATCTGAAAATTCCTTATCAGTGGACCAGCTACAGCATAAGAGGCAATTCTTCCACAAATTTACATTCGCATAGTATACATATCTGCGTGTGTGGCCGTCCGCCTGAATACGAAATTCAGAGGGCAATGATGGAACCCAGTATTTTACAAAAGATATAGCCTATCTGGATGGGGACACTGACGATGAGTGATCCAAGTTGGTAACGTCTGTTACGATTGACCCATTCGACACCTTACAGCCCATATGTGGGCTGCAGTTTGTCGGCCGCATGGGACCATGCAGCCCACATGTGGGCTGCAGTGATCAAAGTGATTTTTTTTCGTTTTTATTTGCATTTATTGAGCAGGTTTTGTTTGTTTATGTTGAGCTGGGCTCAATGAATAAGTATATGTTCTGGGTCACAAAAAGATATTGTTCTTGCAATATTTTCAAATGAATACAGCTAACATAGGAAACACTCCTAGGAAGAGTTGGTCATGATTATCTAGTTTCACTGATAGGTTTACGAAAACTCCCATCTGGACATGTCACTCACAAATAGATTTACGAAAAGTCCAATCTGAACATCTCACAATCCCATCTCACTAGTCCCAGACCGATTCCCAAAAACTTTCTTATCTCGACTTCTGCCGTCTCTTGGATAGTTGCTCTTCTGTCTCCGGCCTTCTGCTCCTAATATCAATTTGTTTCCTTGATGATGAGATCCATCATATCTATATCGAGAAAGAGATTGTAAAAGTCCACAGGCTCCCTGCAGTTGAACACATGAGTAGCAGGTCCATACACTCCAGTGAAAATGCAACGGTCGCGAATGGTAGCAGTATTAGACCAGGTGTTTTCCATTCCTCCATCATCTTCAGAGCCGGTTTAGTAATTAAGATCATCATCAGGATGAAGCCATTCATCAGCGGTCTCATGCTGTGTTGTTTCGGTCTTTTCGTCCGATTCGATTAGAAGATGGTAGAATTCTTCCTCCAGGTGTTGTTCAGAAGATTCCATAGCGTCGGGCCACTGGAGAAGGCTGAATGCGTACTCTGATCGATCAGAAATCTAGGTTCTGCATCTCTACCCATCCTACCAAACTATAAATGGCTGAGGGAGTCGGGGAGGGTGCACACAGAAGCAGAAAGTGCGCGTAATTGCAATAGAATTCAATATTGCGTAATCCATTGATTTATGCCTCCCTTCCGCGTTTCCTGTAAAAAAGAGTACTCCAAAAAACCGGCCACAACGGCCCATGTAGCCCATATATTGGCTGTAGTCGCGACGATCCATCGGGCGGGGCGGTCCCACGCGGCTGCCAATCGCAGACCATGCGCGGGCTCGAATGGGTCAAATAAGGAGCGTCAGAACCCGCCGAATCCGTTTCGCCTTTCCCGTTTCTCCCAGAAAATTGACACTCACAGATGTAATGCGGGGTGGAACGGAAACATTCACGGTGGGTGATCCACTTGATAACTGTTGATAAGACTAGAGAAAGAGCGTAAACGGGCGAATGCCGCCTTGCTTTCATCTTTGATATGACTGTTTCATTACACCCCATCTTCTACTGTCGCAAGTTTCCTTCTTCACATGAGCGCCACGTAGGAAATATGCTCATATATGGCCAGGTGTGATTTGGTGAGCGTGGTTTGATTGTGTTCAAGCAGGCACAAATCTGGAGGGAGGACCGTGCAGCCGCAACAAAGGTGCAGCCTACTGCACCGAGAAAGTAAACCACTAATCTGATTATCGCGGGGTGTGCCGTTAAGTGACCAATGGATGGCACCTAATCACAATTTATTCCTAATTTATTATTATTGATTGTCGATCAAGAGGTATCGACCGCTAAATCGTTAATACCTAGGTGGTAGCCTTCTTGAGGTCACAGAAGCAGATGTAAGTGACTAGATTATTGGTAAACCGAGTTAAATAGTAACCGCACACGGTTACGGGGACTGTGACCTAGGCGAAGTATCACTGGTGGTTCCATCCTCGTCGCTGATCCCTTCCTCAGAAGCCTACACAAAGGAAACCAAAGTTTACTATGCTTTGCTTGTGAAGATAATAAGTCATAGAACACCTTCCTTCTTTACTTCAGAAAAACTTAACAATATTCTTACTCCTCACTGGTTCCAGGAGGATCTCATAATAGTCGCACTCCAACGTCAACTTGCACATATGCTTGCAGCACTTCTAGGAGCCTCAAATCCTTTACCGTCATGCTTCACGTCAACGTGCAGCGCAGTCTACAATGGAGCGTGCCTGGCACTTATATCTAAAGAGCTTTGATCAAACTGAAAACCTTCACTATGTATATTTCCCTACTACTGGCTCGGAGCAAAGTTATTCGGTGAAATCCCACGATCACAGTGGAACCCCAGACCCCACGCCTTCGATTCCAAAAATACGCGGTTTTGTGCGACTGTATATCAACATGCATGACTGACGCATTCTTCGGGTATGGAATGGGACGATTGTCACTATCATTTGTGGCAAGTCAATTAATATGCAAATCAAAATATCGAAAACATTTACAAAAATCTAGAGGTGCTTGCCTTGAACGATGTAGCCGGCTATCGCTCTGAGAGCATAAAACAAAGCCGCGTTAGGGTTCAGCGACGAAAGAGTGCAGTAAAGAATTCGATTAGTAGAAGGAGCTACTTCCACGGCCGCAACCAGTATTAGCCACAACAGTATTACCGCTGAAAGACAGGTTCTCAAAGTTGCCAAATGCGAGTTTGGTGGCCAGAGTGGTCAGTTTGGGTCAAAATCTCTATTAGATAGTATTTTGTATCTAGGGCTAATTGAGGCTCCTGAGCACGAATATCACACTAGTTCCGCAGGAAAGCGCCTGGCACGCATGCTAGGGGCGCCGAAGGGTCCAAACACCTCAGCCACTGAAAGCTTGCAAGTGAGTTCACTTCGTGCACCAGCGACGAAAACTGCAGTCATTTCGCATGTGAAAGCGAAAACGATGAGGGGCTTAAACCACAAGCACCGCCTCCACCGTGCCAATGCCAGCCCATGCCTCTATCCACTCGACCATCCAACGTCTGCAATCGCCCACACCTATGCATCCCCTATCAGTTTCCTTTGCTTCGTTTAGCAGTTACCATAAGTGATCCTACATTTTTGAACCAGCTCGCAGTGGTTTTGGCATTTGAAGACAGTCTTCTTATATGCATAAACTGAACGCAGCTGGAAAGCATTGCAGTAAACTGGTCAAAATTGCTTCTTTCTGAGCAACTTTTGTCACTCATTTTCTGGGCCTCCCAAAACCATTTAGCCGAATTTGAGACCGGTTAGCGACCCCCTTTCGTTGAGTGCTCTTTACTATGGCAGTAGTAGTACTAGTAGTCACCCAAATTTCCGAGTTTGGGTCCAAATCACGACTGGGCTGAAAACTTGTCACCTAGGGTAGTTCGACCCCCTGAGCATGAATATCATACGTACTTTGCGTAGCCTAGTTCCCCTGTTATGAGCGTTGGCAGGTTCAAACCAATCGTTCGCTAAGTGCGCAGAAACACTGGAGATAGCGGTTCCCTGGTAGAATAGAAACTGATTTTGCACACATCCTGCACGTATGGTCATTCATGAGCACAAATGGATGAAAACTAGAAAAATGCAAAAATTTGTCCTCAGTGGGGATTATGAGCGTTGGCAGGTTCAAACCAATCGTTCGCTTAGTGCGCAGAAACACTGGAGATAGCGGTTCCCTGGTAGAGTAAAAATTGATCATCAACTATTTTCTGGGCCCCCCGAAACCATTTAGCCGAATTTGAGACCGAATTTTTGCTTTATGTATGTGACCCTATGAAATGCAAAACCGTTTCGAGAAAGCTGACCATGACCTGAAGAACCTTTCTTGTCAGTCTGGAGTTTAGTTAAGCCCACTGTAGGTCATTAGACCGGTCTTTCTAGGAACCGAGAGGAAGGATTCCCGATGCCGTCGCCAATGGCTTACTGATGGGTTTTACATATTAAAGGAATCCTCGTGACGCACGAGGTGTTGCAGGATGCAAGCCTCGTTCTCTTTACTGAAGAAGAGGAGATTTTCGCCTGTATGGGAAGTTGCAATAACGAGGGTGCAACTACAGATGCACAATTGCCTAGGCGTATCTACGCAGTGTTCCATTTTGATTTCAAAAAGAACAGTTTCAATTGTAGAGATTGGTTCACTTATTCAAGATGGCAGGTGATTCGCCGTCCAACACCCCTCATATCCTTTTTCCTGCTTCATTTCACTATCGGCCCTGTTAGAGTGGATTCTAGTAATTTTACGTATTGTTTGATAACTTGCCATTCATATATGCCATGCTGTATAAATTTCACTCGATAAAACGGGTTCACTATGGAGTGTTGTGTTACGTAGATAAACGTGAACTTAAAATAAAGTAAGGAACCTCTGATAACATTGTTCGGCTTTTTGAATAGAGATGATATAAGCGCAGCGAAGACCACTGCTGACACACCATACAATATGAACGTCACGAAAAACACAGATAATCTCACCGTCTGAAAGGAAAGCCATGAGAAAAAAAGGCACCACGTAAGGAATATCGTTCTGCAACTGAGAAACAAAGCAACTCTTTTCTACTCTCTGGGCCATGCTGAAGAAGGCTACTCTCAAGAAAACGATTATTCGGAAGACTCTCCTATCTCTTAAAGGCACACCACTCGATAATCAAAGTGGTCCACACCTACTGAGGGCAGGTAGGCCCTTGATCGGTTGTGAAGATTACACCCTTTTCGCGGCGCCACGGCTCACCCTCGCCGCGAACGCCCTGGTCGACCCAAACCGAGTTGAGCCCATCGAGCCGAATCACTCCCGGCTTAGACGAGAGGGAAACCTGCGATAAGACAAGATAAGGCGGCGATATCAATAGTGAAGCTACTGATATCGCTGCCTTATCTTGTCTTATGCCTTAGCTTCAACAGAGAGAACAGGTGATATTGTAGCATTTTGCGTGATATCATCGAGCAAAAACTCATTTCTAATCTTCCATACTCGTACGAGGACCGATGGCGGGGAGCTTTATTTTTGATGGTTGTGAGGGATTTTGATTCATTTTTCTTCACTGGTGGATAAACCAGGGTCTCTACATCCTGTAACACGCGCGATAGCTCTCACAATTTTTCGTGAGGTGTGCCTTTAAGTTTGTGTTTCATTTACTCATCCTCTCAAGTTTCTTATATGCCTCTGCTCCTAATGCTTTTATGTGTCGTGATCGAGCAGAAGGAGGGGGAAAAGAAACCGGCAGTTCCCTGCTATATCCACTACGATTCCACAATCTCGAGGCGATGCCGTTTTGGATGCAGTAGGGTGAATGAAGACCTCATGTTCTAGGTACAAAGTAATACTGCTGTATACATATTTGTCCATGACTATATGACTGCGCAATTCAATACCTATCATTCTCTCTTATGAAACGAAAAAATTGTGGAAGCTCTCTCTGAATGATGATAGTTTAACATTTATTTATCAAACATTTATTTTCAGTTGTGTTTATTTCAAATTGAGTATAAGTTGAGAGACAATTATTTGTTTAATTATGTTCAATGCCGAAAAAAGAGTTGATCGTTTCATTCCACTAAGGAAAAATTTTTGCAAATATGAAATTTCAATTTTTGGGTTCGTGAAATTTGAATATGAAAATTGAGTGCAGTGATCGCCTTTGAAATCCCAGACTACGCCTTATTGTCGGTCTTCAGCAAGTTTGAAGGTGTAAATTTTTGAGTCTGCACCAGCAACGAAAATTGCAGTCACTTCGCATGTGCGCAAATAGTATCGCTGGACAAAGAGAATTAAGAAAATGCAAAAGCGAAAACGATGAGGTGGCCTAAACCATAAGCACCCCCTCTACCGTGTCAATGCCAGCCCATCCCTCTATCCACTCGACCATCCAACGTCTGCAATCGCCCACACCTATGCATCCCCTATCAGTTTCCTTTGCTCCGTTTAGCAGTTACCATATGTGATCCTACATTTTTGAACCAGCTCGCAGTGGTTTTGGCATTTGAAGACAGTCTTCTGATATGCATGCGAGCGCTAATAGCGCGCGAGCAAGGCATTTGAGCCTGAAATGGATTTAATATTCGTGCTCAAGGGCAGGGTCAAGCTCGGTCGAGCAATGCTCGAAGGGGGGGGGGGTCGTATTTGGTCCGCTGGGAGGGGAGGGAGTCGTAATCGTTGAGGTAAGTCGTGATCAACGGAATATCTCCGGCTGTGGGCCCAACCTATTAGGTTGAACCATAATATCTGTTCCACAATGACAAAAAACTTCAAAATTATTTTTCTTTATTTGTGTCTAACTTCAGTCAACAAAATATGTACCATTATAATCAACAATATAATAGGGAGATAATGGATGCTTCGCTTATAGAAGTCTGGGGAATTCTGGTCAAAAAAGTCTGGAGGTCGATTTTGAGATCATCATCATCTTTGAGCTGCTGTCCGTCGAGGAAGTGGGTCAAAGATCGGAATCGATGGTAGTCAGTTGGGACCATGTTCGAAGATTACGATGGGTGGAGGAGCTTTGTCCAACCGAGGTCCTGGATCCTTCGACACGTCAACTTTGCCACATGTGGGCGAGCGCTGTCGTGGAGGAAAAAGTCTCGGTCCACTTTCCGGTAAGTTTTGCGGCTACGGTGTCCAATTGCCTGAAGTAGAAATCGGCAGTGACTGCCGTGTTGGATGGCAACAGTTCATGTGGGCGAGCGTTGTCGTGGAGGAAGAAGTCTCGGTCCATTTTTCCGGTAAGTTTTGCGGCTACGGTGTCCAATTTTTCTTCTCTTGAATCTTTTTTTGAAAGTTCAAAAAAATTTCCTTTGCAAGTTTTTGAATTTTTCGGTTTCAATTTGAGTCGATCAAGCCATCGGATTGCCGCCATATGAGAGACAATACCTGGGCTCATCGACTGGTTGATTCGTTCAGTGGCCTTGCCCGCCGAGGAACCGGGACGGTTCTCGTGAATTTCGCTCCTTTCGTAAAATTGTCGTAGATTCACTGCTAGTTGAAGTCATAGAGAATAGAATGTGTTAATCAGTAGTCCTTTTCACTGGCTTCACATACCCCAACTACCAAATGATCCAGAGCCTCCCACAATTTTCCCCAAGAAAAATAAAAAAGTGTGACAGAAATTATGGTTCAACCTAATATAAAGGGGGCGATGTGATTAAACTGACTGAACGGGTTCGAACCCGAAACTAATTTAACGTAATCATCATGGAAACCTCATGCGTGGCGCGATCCACAACCGGCGCGAAGCCAGTCAATGTCAACTGCCTTTTCTCTGCTCGGCTGGCACCAAAACCACTTAAAGAAACACCGAAATTCACTAATGGACCGTGGGATGCGGGATATATCCACGGCTTAGCCGTGGATGAATACTCCAGAAATTATGGGATGAAAACGAAAAACTAGCTGATATGGACTTCTTTCGTATCCTACTACCATTGAAGTACTTGATCTAGTGCTAACGAGTCACTATGCGTACCGGAAAAGTATTGGTATTCGCTGAGAATGGGATAGAAATCCTTAAGCATGGCGCGTCCCACAGCGAGGCCACCCGAAACCAGCCACCCTCTCGTTGGTCTCCTGAGAACAGATGACGCGTACTGGAGGCGTAACAGACACAATGCATCATTTTTTTTCAAAAATTCGTGAAAAGATTTCGCACCTTCGACAAAAAAATTCCCTCGCCTGGCTTCCCTCAAAATAACTTCTTTCGTTTTGGGGATATGGCATAGCTCAGGTATTCATTCGAAAGCGACAACCTGGTAGACGTCGAGCAACAAGACCGCACTTATTTGGTCAAGTTTGAAGGAAGTTATGACCATTTGAAGTAAAACAGTTCAGAATTTTTTGGAATTCTCCTCGACTGGATACCCATATCGAGAGCTACGCAGCCATTAGGGAAACCAGGCGGCAAATAGATTGGTCTAAGGAAGTTATTAAGAAAACAGTTTACAGTTCTTCAGAAGGTGGAGTCTGAGTGAAGTCTCAAGTATTCAGAGAATGTCCAAATTTACCATGGGGATGATACCGCGCCCAATATGACCGCCGCGTCGCTACAGCTACAGCGAAGCTATGGCAATCAGATGATGGGGCGCCGTGGAGGGCATTGCATAACTCCTATTTAGTTTCTGACCTTTCTATCCTTGCATTTTTCATGCTTTATCCCTTCCGCATAACTTGCATGACTTTTGAGCTTTCTCCTGTGTCATCAGAGGACGGGCACATACCCATGGTCGGCGTTGTTATTTCTCTCGGACACCCTAGTTTTAAAATATAAGTACTAAGTTTTGCCAGGTTCTTATTTTTCTTATTTTGCTAGAAGTTTAGCCTCAATGGTTTTTTGAGCATAGCCTTAATTTCCTTGATGCATTGGCCCGCATTGGGTGTAGCAACCACAGAAATGGTGAAACCTGAAAAAGAGGGAGGGTCGTACGAAGGCCCCCTTTCGGGGGTGGAAGGGGGGGGGGGGTCGTATTTTTTGAAAATTTTCCTTGACGCCATGCTTGACCCTGATTGGGGCCCCCTTTTTTTGGGGGGGGGGGGGGCGGGGGCGTATTTTTTGAAAATTTTCCCCAACTGGACGCTTGACCCTGGGCATGGGACAAGAAGTAAGGCGCACACATGGGCTAGTTAAGCTCCGCTCACGGTGGGCGGAGCGTGATTTGGTAATGGGTGCTAAGTTAAGTTTATAGAAAAAAGCAATTGCGTTCGCTCCACTGACACCTATGGTATTACGCGCACAGTAGTGTGCGCCAGCCAACTGGTTATAGTTATTGAGGTATAAGAAAATCTAAAGAGTTTCCGAAAAGGGAAACAATAAAATGACGTATGTAATTGAAATGAGGTTGGGAATAGAGTTGCGAAAATTATTCTACAACCA
This sequence comes from Trichostrongylus colubriformis, assembly GCA_963978905.1. Classification (NCBI taxonomy): domain Eukaryota; kingdom Metazoa; phylum Nematoda; class Chromadorea; order Rhabditida; family Trichostrongylidae; genus Trichostrongylus; species Trichostrongylus colubriformis. Next base: position 2,933,976 of record OZ022259.1, read on the forward strand.
AATATGTATAAAACAGGAATTTGATGCGTCTGCTTGTTTGTCTGTCTGTCTGACTGACGTAGAAAAGTGCCGAAAAGGCAGCCGGAGAACCCGGTCGACGTAAAGCACCTGAAGTATTGACAGCGGCCGGCGGCTGGTAAAAGCATGAAATACAAAGGCATTACAGCACACCTTTGATTAGCTAAAATTTGATGGCACGAAGTACTGAAACAATTTCAGCACACCGATCTCCTACTTTCTCCTAACACTTCGCTTCAGAGTAAACAAGCCAATCAGAAGTAAAAAAGAAATGAGCGAAAAGAATATATGAACTCACTCCTAGTTCGAAGATCAGAGGAAACGTACATACAAAAAAGACTAGGAGGACTTTCAATGAGCCGTAGAGTACATGTGAAATGTAGAAAACTAGGGTCGAAAGGCCCATTACAGAAAGAAAATCCTGGAAATGCCAAATAAACCTATATCGAAATCTTTCCTCAGCAATCAACAGAAAGCTTTGGACTAACCTTTACAGTGCTCCTCTCACTAGATATTTCTCTTGCAGTATAAATAACTAGCACAAATGCACATAACATCCAAACATGGGGAGAGTGATATAGAAAAGCTGATGCAGCAGTCAGACGTCCCATAGGATCCGGTATTTGTAGCAGAGCGAATTTTTCGAACCGAATAGTCGCATTGGGTGTTGAAGTCTAGCGAGGTATTCGATAAGAATGAAATCCCCTAATACCATTCGTGTCATAACAACTGAACCTACCTCTATGAAGAGAAAATCAATTTCCAACTGAAGTGGTAAAAAACCTGCATCCAAATACGGAGGCTGTTTGGGCTTGCTGAATAGAACACCGCATGACTAACCGGCAATACTCCTCAAATCTTAATATATCCTACATGGGCTTGCCGACTCTGCCTTCGAATGGATCATACCATTCCTGGTCAAAACGCCACAAATCATCACCTCCCAAACTGAGGTAGGTTGGGATTAGTATAACGTAGTCAAGATTTGCAGAGTTTGTAACGAATTTTCTGAACACCACTCCACCCATGAACCTTAAAAGTTGCAGGTAACTCACTGGCATTATTAGTATATCTATCACTGGCACTATCACTACATAAACCTGACAAGCTGGTTGTTGAATTCACCTAAAAGAAACATATAATTGCTGATTAATCAAGTCTAACTTGCTGAAGCATGAAGAGAACGTGTAGTTTTCGGCGTCTTTTCGTAGGTGTTGAAGGATTTGATCCTCTCCTTCCATTCTCACCCATTTTACGGAAAATTTTGAGCTAGTGAGCCGCTTTGACAATTTATTTATGAAATTATCCACGGAACCTTGATTTTCTCGGGCACTGAAACAAGATGATTGCTAGGATGATCATGTTCAAATGACTAGCTGAGAACAACTCATTACTGTGGATACACAAAATGGCACTCGGACACCACTAAGTATGCTACAGGAACTAATTGGATAGAGGAGTGAGCTCCTGCCGTTTTTATTTCGACAAAGAAAAATATTACTTTACAACAGTCAGGTGAAGAATAAATCATCTGTGTACTGAAATAGCCCAAAAACTTCTCTAACCTCTTGACACAACGTGTTGTCACTTTGCCAAGCACAGTTTGGCCTGGACTCGAAGAAGCTGTTGGGTCTGCTATCGGAGTGTCCATAATTTTAAAAATGCCTCTTAATTTGGATAGGCAGCAAGCAAAAAATGTGATAATTTTAGCGCAAGGGGTGCTATCGCAATGATTGAGGAGAGTGGGCATTCCCTATGGACACTATTTTTACCCAAGCCTAGAATGGGAAAGAAAGGCCTCCTCTCCTTCATTGAGGCTAAGGCAAAAATATAGCCTGAATGTGCAGATTGATCCCTCAAAGATCCCTCCAAGATGCTTAGATGTGCAACTTTCTCTAAGATCTCCCTCCCTTATTTTGATAGCACCACAAAAAATTACAGGAGTACGGTTTGCTGAAGTACACAATCGCGCCTGTGTAGAGCAGTACTCAAGATTTTCAAAAATGGGCTGGCCCTATATCATGGAGGAAGATGACCCAATCTTGCCTTTGAAGTTATCTTGTTTATCTCATCTCATTCTGGTGAATCTGGACTAAAAAAAGTACATCGAATAGTCCAACGTCGACATCGTTGTTTTAGGTTGTCCCGAAAGTCTTGTAGGATTTTTTCAAAAAAATCAGTAACTCTTTTTTACTTCGAGGCAGGTCTAGGCAGTTCAGGAATATGGTAGAACAATCTCTAAGCTTTCTGGGAAAATATATATTGACCCACCAGATCCCGTAGAGAGAGCTACAATGCCCGTTGTCGATACCCACCCAAATCGCGGTGTCATCTATTATGAACAGTCTTGCGGCACCAGAACACGGAAGCTTGCCACTCCATCACCGCTGCATTGGGATAGGGATGTGTGAGCTACGAAACCATGCGCCGCTGGTTCATCAGCTTCAGCAACGGCGAGATTGACATGGAAGACAAACCACACTCAGGACTATGCTACTTCTGCGACGCTGAAGGAATGTTTCCATGAAGTGCTGGTACAAGGCTATACAGTCACCGCTACCGTATGCACCCATCAGCTCCAGCAGCTCGCCGTCGCTGTTCGAGAAAAGCTCCAAAAACGGTCCGCGGTCAAGGTCCGCGGTCACCCTCCCATACGACGCCCCCTCCCATTTCACGAAAATTACCCAGGCCAAGCTACGCGGGCTCGGCTGGGATGTCCTGCCCTACTGACCATACTCTCCAGACATTGTCCCTTCTGACTATCACCTTACCCATCCTCGTGGATCCTTCCTGGCCAAGACAAAATTCGTTGATTATGGTATGCTTGCAAAGGCGATCGCTGACTTCATCAACTCCCAGAACCCAGGGTTCCGGGAGGAGGGAATCAACGATTTACCTATGAGCTGGCAGAGTCTTATCGATAACAATGGTGAATACGTTGTTGCCTAATTGTTGTTTGTTGGAAGAAAAAATAATAAAAAATGATGGTCGAAAAAAATCCTACAAGACTTTTAGGACAACCTAATACATATTATCTCGTCCGAAACCCACATTTTGGAAGCTTGTAATAAGGTCCAAGTTTAGTTGTACAAAAGTTTCAGCATTTCTTGTCGAGTGGAAGAAGCTCTGTTATATGTTCACAACCTTCGGTTTAACGACAAAAGATTCTGTGTAAAAAAACAAATGACTAACAGCGGGAAATCAGTTTCTAGGCTAGTACATATAACGGATTGCAAAAGTAGAAAGAACGAAATTGAACGCCTGTATTCAGTATCATGTTGTTTCGGGATCAAGCCCTATAACAAAGCCCACGACTGAACGTTATGAGTTATTCAATCACATATGGGAAAGGAACCAGTTTCTACTATAACATAACTGCTCCTGCTTAAGTTAACATTTTCCTCTCTATTTCATATGAAATGGGCCTGTGAAACGCATGAGGAAGAAGGTTATCAACTTACAAATATGCAATGTGAGTTTCATGATTAGAGCAGGATGTCACGGCTTCTCCCAGCCTATAGAGATCCCGCCCATCAAGATAGAAACCTACGTCGAATAGGGATGATTCTCGAAAAGACTGTAATCCTTTCTTCGGTTCGTCCTGCAAAAGAACACACTTTGAAATAAAAGTATGTTAGATTATTCGAAAAACTCCGTTTTCTGCATTAAATTCCAGCTTCTCTCTTCGTGAAACCTCGGCATTGGGCTTGTTTACTTTTCTCTGTTTTGCCAACGAGGTTGTTAAGTGGACTCTTTATTTACGGCCTAACGTTTCGACCAGATCGTCTTCCTCGAAGGCCAATCCACCACCGCGAGAGTGGAACGCCGCCACTCCGTGTTAGTTGTCGTTAGTGAAAACAAAAGAGTTTCATCACATTGTAAAGACTTCCCATGGGCTTCCCTTTGTTCCACGCAAGGACTTCCCATGTTTCCACAACTTGACGATTCAGATGCAGCGGATGCAACGATGTGAAAACAAAAGAGTTTCACTAACGACAACTAACACGGAGTGGCGGCGTTCCACTCTCGCGGTGGTGGATTGGCCTTTGAGGAAGACGATCTGGTCGAAACGGTAGGCCGTAAATAAAGAGTCCACTTAACAACCTCGTTGGCAAAACAGAGAAAAGTAAACAAGTCCGTTTTTTGCACCTTGAGAGCATGTGCTTTTTGATGAGTTCAAATGAGATCACATTGTAAAGACTTCCCATGGGCTTCCCTTTGTTCCACGCAAGGACTTCCCATGTTTCCACAACATGACGAGATTCAGATGCAGCGGATGCAAGAATGTGACCGCACACAAAGTGCCACACTATTTGCCGAATTTGATGAGTGATACTACTTATAAAAACAACTAGTGCAAGCCTTGTTGAAAACTTTCACACTTAAGAACATCAAAATCAGCCTCAAACATCTCACAATTTCCCCTCACGGGTGATATCGCACTTTTCTCCCGTGAATAACGATTGATTCACTTTCTGTATGATGGAGTCCGATAAACCACCGCACATTTCTACAGTACGACTGCAATATACCAATGGTTCCAAAATGGCCGAAGCGAACGAGTTCATAGAGCACATAGCCTGTCCTCTTCATTGGCAATGAGAAACGGACTAGGGATACCACTGAATAAGTCCGGTATCGCAGTCGTGAAATTCATAGATTACGTTGATAAACCAAGCTGAAGTTGAACGTTGGCCAGAATGATCACTCAAAGCCCGCTCCTAACCGTGTACAAGTGATTTTAATCGCGGAACTCATCTGGCATTTAACCTATAAACAAACCAGCGATTCGATGTAATCGTCTGCTTCTTTTCCCTAACTGTTCATCTCTCGTCGACACGGAACTATTGTAACATTGGTCAGAATGATCAGACAAAGCGATCAGTCTGGAGAGTTCCGGTCATGTTTAGGATGAATATGGCACAACACATAAAAAACAGATGGTGCCAAAAAAAAAAGAATTTTTTTCTCTACTTTCAACCCTACTTTGGTCGAACTTCAGCAAATTTTGACGAGGTATTTCCATTCCCAAATTCAAGAACAGACCTCACTGTACTACTACACTCCGTAACAGCCTTTTGCACGAGCAGGAACGGGTGTTTCCTCCGAGTGAACAAAATGTGTCACCTCAACTGGACAATATCCAAAATTTCGTCGCCCTCCTTCACAATCTTGCTTGGGTCCGTACACTCTGAGTACTTTAGGGTATTCATATTTTGAGGTGCTCTTGAAGACACTGTTTTTCCGGGTTCCCATCATCCTTCATTCCCAAGAACCAAAACGTACCATTACTACTGAAACCCCTACGGAGGCCGGTTTGAGACATGAAAAGTGATACTTCGGACCACAGCAGCGTTATCTGAGCAGCTAGAGCTTTGTGACTTCTATGAGTTGAAGGGACAGTTCCCAGGAAGCGTCCCACGAGAGATGTGCCACATTAGGTGCCTCTGCTGTTTTGGACGGACCATAATGTCGTAGGTGCCCTATGGCCCGATTGTGCCGACTGAAGGCTCAAATATTTATGGCACTGAAAGCAGTAAGTCACAGCATGTTCCTGCTTTTCGAGGAACATTTGAGGAATATTTTGCTCCATCACTTTTATCTCTTTCTTTACGCTCCGTTTTGTACACCTGGCGGATGTCAGCCGTGAGCAAAAATTACTCTTTTTGGCACCCCCTGTATCTGTATGAATGTATGTGGTATATACAGTAGCGCTCAAAAGTTTTTGGCCAAAGAGTTTTTCAGTTGTAAGTTTCTTCTACTGGACCAATCCAAGCTTTTTTTTAGCATATTGTACCTGAAGGTAGTGCATAAGATATATGCTGTCGTGACACGAAACGAGGTAAATACGTGGTTACACGCAAGTTGTTATTGGGATACTGGCTTTTTCTGCTTTCTAAGCTTACAGCTTACTATATCTCAACGTTCTTTCTTCTCAAACCTATCTTTGAGGCTTCGTTTCTGCTACCGTTACGGCTGGTGCGCTTGAAATGGTTAGAAGAGCAGAAGTCTACAAAGATGTACGTGAGGCGGCCATAAAAATAAAAGAGCCTGGGATAAAAATCAACGCTATTTCAAGAGTGTTGAAAATGCCCTAGCAAATGATTCTCGAGTGGCCAAGCCAGTTAGAAGACTTCACTCTGATAGAATACATGTGGGGAGAGCTCGAGGGACGCTGTTCACTGAAAGTAATAGAAACAGAGAAGAAAAATACGCTCAACTTGTAGGCGAATAGAACGTCATGCCTCATGCATTATTGAGAAGCTCATGTACCTGTGCCGTTGACGTGCCGCCGTCATCAAAATCCGTGGTTTCCTTACGAAATATCAATGTTTTCTACGGTTTGCCGGTTTTGTACTTATAGGAACCCGTTCTTCCTAACCAAACTTTTACGTGTTTTCCGGTGATTTTGCAATAAATGCTCGTAAAGAAAACCATGACGAAAGCTTGGCAGCTCCCAAGTGGTGGCAAATATTCACAGCAAGTTTGGGCAACACATGCTAAAATTTTGCTCAATTTGGTTCAGAAAAGAATTATGGCAAAAAAACATTTGCCTGAAGACTTTTGGGAGCTACTGCATATGAATGAATGTGGCCTGCTCATGGCTCACAACTGCCAAGTATACAAAGAATACAGCAATGAAAGTGATGCGATAAAATATTATCAAAGTGTTCCTTTCCAAGAAGAAGAGATTTGTGGTTCCATACTTAGCTGTCGCCAGAAGATTAAGCTTTCAGCCAACGCCATCGAGCTCAAGAACACTTGCGGCATCAGCGCTGACGTAAATCAGCTTCGCCAATTCCATGGTCGATTCTCCCGTGGACAGTTTCTTGGCGACCGTCGAGCTAATGTTCGGAAGGCTACTCACGGCCTGATGCTCGGAACACCGCTATAACACAGTGTCGTCTCCTTGCCTCGAGCCTGTCTTCGGAGGAGTTTCAATGGCCAACAACATTTTTTTCCAAATTTGATATGATCGACGTTCGAAGTTCGGAGAAAGCAAATCACCACCCAATGTCAAGCAACTCGACTACGCTCACCCACGATGTATACAAAGATGACATCGCTCAAATCACCGTGTTGGAACAATTACTCTGGCTTTGCAAAAGCTTCGCTATTCTTCATTCAAAAAAGTAGTAGAAGGCCTCGAAGAGAATTCCTTTACGGCACCTTCCTATATGGTACACATGAGGCTCCGCTCACCGTGTGCGAGACGCGAGCTAAAATGTCAAGTGATGGATAGGGTAATAGCTTGGATCAAAAGAGAAAAGATAGGTGAGCAAATAGTTCCCAAAGTAGAGGAAGAAGACCTACTTTCAGTGAGGATTCATTATGACTCGGCTTAGAGAGAGAGAGCAGCGACCAAGAAAAGCAATAAGGCGATCAGTAATAACTATGTCAGATACGTAGTAAACCATGGTGGAAACCCCTAGCCGTATAGTTTGAAGTTCTCGACGCTACTCCCTTGAAGACAGTGGTAGTGGTAATGTAAGTGATAAGGAATCCATGAAAGATGTCATTCACTCATAAACTAGAGTTTGGGAGGCCTATCTGCGGCAAAATCCCCGCAGAAAAAGCGCCTCTGAGTTGAAGGCGGCTCTTTTTACCTCCAGCCGCATTTCTTATCGCGACCCGCATCCTAGGGTTGAGTTTGAAAGAGTGACTGAAGCGTAAAGTAATGAGCATGACAGCAGAATGATAGTTATCGCATCATATTCGAGCCGTATCGTTTGAGATGACGTGGTGCTTGACGTTACAGTTGGTGAAAACGGTGAAAACGTCTACCGGTCAGTATCAAAGATTGGAATTAATGATACCCGATCATCCTTACCGCAGCCTTGAAAGTCATGACCGTTGACTGGTTTCTCGACGTCTGCGCACATCTGATGGCACCGATTTGAAGACCTGCAAGCGCCCCTATATACTCGCTTTCCCACTGCTACATCCAACCTAGTCTATACCGCACTGCTTCTGTGGTAGCGCCCACACCTACGCACCTTTCTTCTGGGTTAACAACTGATGTGGCGTCAGCATACCGCGTATAACTGCGGATGTTTCAAGCAGGCGTTTAAAGACACCGGGGAATGTAAATTTGACAAATCGGAGCAATACGAAAGGAGTGCTCAGAAGTGTAACAATCGAGAAGGAACGAGGTTGAACTGCGAAAATACAGTGAACTAGGAACCCGAAGATACCCCTTCTCTCTCGCGTCCTTCTCCGTCACTTGCCAGGTTTGACGACAGACAGGCCAGAGGCTGAATCAGCCGGCCGCGATCGTTCCGCCCCTCGCCGACAACTCGTCCAGCTGCCAGACAGGCCATGCTGCCGAGTTCGTGATGACCGCAAGCGCCGGCGCTTTTTCAGTGCAAGTTTCGATACGTGTCACCTTTTCTGAAGTAAAAAGTTTCTTTTCAAAGAACACGTATTCATAGCTTTCGGTTTTCCATTACCCCTACTGGTGCCTTCAAAGACACTAGGGGTGACAATTTTGGCGTACGGCAAGACTTTACCGTAAGGCTTGCAATTCGTTAGGTTGCAGACATTTTACATACAACACGTTGCTAAGAGGTCCCGCGTGAGCCTAATGGTTTTTCTACCACGAACCCTTTCTGCTTACCTTTTCGTTTATTAATTCATGAATTATTCCAATTCATTGCTGCTGTTTGTTGTTGAACTTATTTCACATCACAATGATTGAATGAGATACACTCCACGGGAGATCAAATGACATCTTCTACGCGAGCAACAAAAAAGGTTGCAGTTCGAAGAGATGCGTGAGAGAAGCGAATACAAATAATAACGACGCGCCTTTGAATCCAGGTATCTCTACCGATTTTTGCTTTCAAATACTCGTTTCGGTGTCAATCATTCCTTCCTCTTTCTCTCTCTCCCAGGCCCTCCCAGTTCCTTTATTTAAGTTGTTGTTGCCATCACATTTTTACGTCGAAAACGCGAGGTTATTTCGCTGCTCATCTCCGTGTACAGATTATTTCCTCTATCGACTCTTTATCACAATCATACATTTGGAACAAGTAGCACCAACATACCGCTATCGACATACCGACATTCACGACCAAAAAGTGTCATATCGAAAATATGTAAACCAACCTTAACAGAATATATCGTTAACGGCAGGGCGATTATGATGGGGACAACCAGTTCGAAAAATGTCCACAGTGTATTGCGTCGTGTGAGGATAAAGTTCTTTTGAGTCAACAGCCACAACTGTTCCAAAAAGCCACTTGTGTCATTCAAGTTGCTGGGAGTAGGTTGCGGCTCTCCGTGCAGGAGAGCCGCAACCACCACTCATCCCTGAAAAATGCATTGAAATGCATTTTAATATGTTCCCACTCATCCCTGAAAAATGCATTGGAATGCATTTTAATATGTTCGGTACTGGCGAGAATGAATAGAATGGTGAGCAGTTTCGTGCAGGAAATGAAGAAAGAACATTTGAAATCAAAGTATTCACTAGGCTAGGCTTGATAATATCAAGCACATAACAAGTTCAACTGAAATCTCCCAAAGGGAATTCTTGGATTTACGCTATTCACGAAAATAGCAGTGATACGTTAACCAAAGGGAAATTTACTACCAGTTTAGGCTACGCGATGTACCTCGCTCGTCACATAGCACTGTTGAGCTGCGGACTGCGCATAAGATAATCTGAACAGGACTTATTAAGCGATGTGGTTCAGCAAAGATAGGGTGTACAGTTTCAATAAATTCTTATGCTGGTGAAATCATCCACTAGTGTCACTCCTCAATCATAGTAACTGTAGTTCTGCGACTCCATGATGTTAATATCCACCATCTGTTTTCGACCCTCTGTCATGATTATGTCATATGTACACTGCGGTGCATAATGTAAAACCACTCATAAATTGTTTGAAAACTATCATAGTAAGATTTTTGTTAGAAACTTCTCAGATATAGATTGTAGCAAATTTGATCGCGCATTCGTTCATCGAAACTAAGTTCCAGATCAAAATCAAAGACAAATTTTATCGTAATTTTTTAAAAAATGCGGCTTTTACGATGGTGCAAAATGATAAAGCCACCCTAAGTTTTTCTGTCGCTTCTCATCTGTATTTGTTGAAACGTTTTGCTGCTGTAATGTCTTTCTTTTTCAGGTAATGGGGAAAGGAAAACCCTGATCTGATTTTGAAAAAGGCCAAATTGTTGCAGAAAAAGTGCTGGGATTGTCAATCGTCATTTCGCGCGAGAACTGGACCGCAGCCACACAGTCGTCGACAACTTCCTCAAGGATCCTGCAGCATATGGAACTAAGAAGAGTTCTGGGCGATCTCGTTCACTTTCCGAGAAGGATAAGCGCCGTATTCTCAGAAAAGCATAGAATTCCACCATGTCAAGCTCGGATATCAGGTCTTCTTCGGAGCTAAACGTCTCCAAAACAACTGTTTTGTGGGTTCTAAAAAAAGTGCAAGCTTATCTTTCGACAGAAAATGAAAAAAGCACCATTCATGACATGAGAACACCGCAAAAATCGAGTGCTGTTCGCCAAAACATGCAGCCGAGTGGACTGGAGTAAGGTAGGGTATTAGGTCGTAAAGTCCCTCTTGCTTTTTTATGATGTTTTTCCTTTCCAGATTGTTTTTCTGATAAAGAAAGTTCAACTGCGACGAATCAGATGGCAAACGATATTTTGAGAAAGCACATGCTTCCATTCTCAAGAGATTTCAAAGAAGGGGCCGTAATGGTATGGGGCGCATTGAAGAAACGTCTAAAGTTATGGTTCGTTCCTAAAAAGGTGAGTCTTGCAGTTTATTAAGTGGTTATGCGCAGTGCTCTTCTTTCTTCCAGCGTGAAAATCGGAGCCGAAATCTTGTTTTGGGCAAGATAACGCACCAATCCACGTCAGCAAGAACACAAGTGCATGGTTCAGCCGTCATCGAATATGGCTCCTGCCCTGGCCGGCAAATAGCCCAGACCTTAATGCGATGGACATGTATGGGGCTTAATGGTGCGACGGATTTACGCAGATAACAGGGAATTCCCAGGAGTCAAGGAGATCAAAGAGGCCATAATCCACGCGTGGCACCAAGTGGACCAAGATCTTAATAATCTTTACATGAGTCTAGACAATCGGATTTTCCAGGTCATTCGGAGAGAAGGAAGGCCAACAGATTATTAGAGTGACGCATTGCCCTTTCTGTTGTTTACGAGTTGTTGAAATTCCTTACTGGCTTTATCATTTTGCACCACACAAAAGCGACATTTTTTGAAAAAATGAAGATAAATTTTTTCTGTTCTATCGAGCTCAAGTTTGGTATCAATGTGTGAATGCGCGATCAAATTTGCTACAATCTATACCTGAGAAGTTTCCAAGAAACATCTTACTATGATAGTTTTGAAACAATTTATGAGTAGCTTTATCATTATGCACTGCAGTGTATATACATGCGTACCAAAAAAAGTAACTTTTCTCCTTAACCTTCAACCCCTTTCTAGTCGAACCTCAGCAAATTCTGACTAGGTATATTCATCAATAAAATAAAGAGCAGACATCACTCTACCACTACTCTCCGTAACAGCCTTCTGCACAAGCAGGAGAGGGAGTCTGTCCGAGTGAACAAGATGTGTCACCTCAACTGAGCAAAATCCGAAATTTTGTCGTGTTCACAACCTTGCTAAGGCATGTTTACACTAAAACCCTTCCGAAGGCAAGTTTAAGGCATGAAAAATGATGCTTCGGATAATAGCAGCATTGTCCAAGCAGCAAGGAGTCTGTAACTTTCATGAACTGAAGGGCCAATCCTTAGGAAGCTTTCCTCAATAGAACTACCTCGGAACCTGGCTCCACTGCTTCAAGAGGGCCTTGATATCGTAGGGGCTCCAAAGCCCGACTGCGTCCTAGCCGTTTTTCCTACCAAACATTTCTTCAACTGTGCAAATCATAGCGACTCGATGATGTTGAGATCAGGAGACTGGATTGGCCACTCTAATAAAGGTGCTCGATTCTGATGGAACCATCTTTGCACGACGGACGTAGGATGTCTTGGTTCGTTGCCTTGCTGGACGACAAAGCCCCTACCGTGCAAGCTGCGAGCGTATGGATACAAGACGTCCTTGAGAAACTTCTTGTACACTTCCGCATTCATGACTCCTCGGATCCTGTGGAGAGGTCCTATTAATTTTCCAAAAAACATACTCCAAACCATAACCAATCCTCGGCTTCGCTTCACGGTAGTATGATACTCCGGGAACGGTCCAGAAGGTCGAAACGTTGACCTTCTGAACGTAGCACGTATCTGCTTCCATCACTACCATAAATCATAACTTACTTTAACTCTCCATATGTCTTTGGTTAGACCACTGCTCGGATATCCAGCTTACGTGTGCGCGGGGCCATTCCACTCGCGCTTTCTATCCAAGCAAAAATGTACGGTTTTTTCGGAATGTTTTGCCCTCAATTCTCACGCGGAGGAAGACGTGCAGTAGAAATGAAGGGTACCAACTGCGTTGCAACGAGATTTCCTTCAAAATGTCCACCGCGATGAGTCGAGGATCACCTGGCGACAAGCGAATAAAGTTCCTGTCGATAAGCGAATCTGTGCAACGTGGTCTCCTCTTCCCTCCCGATCACTACTCCTCTTTGCAACTTTCCAACGCTTCAAAAAAATCTCCTACACCTGATTCAGACAACCCCACCTGCTTCGCAAGCTGCTTGCGGATCTCTCCTTGCTTTCTGCCCTGTAGAATTGCTCTCTTGACGTGTTCGTCCAAATTCCTAGTATGGCCGATTTTTGCCATTATATCTTATTCTGAATGTGCCGTTTGCACGACCCGAAGTTCGAGAAAGAGATAAAAGTTACATGGGAGTGAAGCAGCGCTCATTGGTTTCTGGCTGGTCTTCTGCTGTAAAATAGCTATAGAACTCCTAATCTGTAGATTCCTGACAACTTTGGAGTTTCGACTCTTTTCATGTCAGATATGTAGGAAGATTATGATATTCGCGCACAGCGGATCGAACTACCCCTCTGTGCGAAGTTTCAGCCAAATCCAGTTTTTGGTCCAACTTCAGAAAGTTGGAGGTGGGCAGGGGATAAAGTGGTAGTTTCTGAATTTTCTTCGACAAAACATCCTGCAACCTGACAAGGTAACCTATACATACCTGTTACCTTGCCCATCGCACTCAATGTACGTAACAAGCGTCAAATAAGAGCATTTCCTCGGCAACAGTCAACGTCTTCTCCTTTGTTCAACGTGTTGCCACCCCGAAAAAATGTGTGCCCGTGAATTTTTCCCAAACTTGGTCAAATTCTCAAATTGGCTGAAAACTCGTCCCCTGAGGTAATTTTATTCCCCTAACGATTTTATTTTAACGAAAATCACACTGGCTTTGCACGAGAATGACTGGCTCGCGCGTTATGGGCTTTCGAACGTACCACGTAATAGCATTATTTACTCAGAAAAATCTCTATAACTCCATCCACCGAATCGTTTGAGAGATTTTGAAAGCTGATTTAAGATCAGCATCCAGAAACACGTCTGATGATATAAGTCTCGCTACAAGTGGCCACATCGACTTGGTATCCTTCCCTTGTGAGATGAAACAAAGCGCTAGCTGTTGAAAAAGACACCTACATATTACAAAATTCAAGAGAGACCCTTTCATCGGTGATTTCGCCCACGTACATATACTCTTCATAGACCGTTAGCATTCAGAGTGAATCACTCGAAGAGTTTTTACCACGCACATTTCCCCTATTACTTCTTTCACGGAATGATGCTCGCAGTATTGTGTGAAAGCTAAACTGGTCGTCATAAATGCAAATGCGAAATATTTTTAAAATTACTACCAGGTGCTCTCCTCGATAAGAGGGTGCATCGAACCGGACATTAGCCTTTTTGCATGAAAGACATGTCGAATATGTTTGTTGAGTAGTCACATGCTTCAACACAGAAGAAGTCCATAACGTGTCGTAGATGTCATGTACATGTCTGCGCTCATAAAGCTAAAGGCGAGTGACGCCTCCTTCATAAGCTACTAATTTAAAATCTCTCTCGTCACATGCCTACTTCTTACCGAATTGGCTATCGTACAGTACCGCGAAATTCGGTAGTCACTATACAATCGATATCAATGCAATCCATGTCGCATGATTTTAATCTCGTTGAGCGCAGGGCTGAGCGCTAGCCACAAAGGTACCGGAGCTATTGCAATGAAGGATGAGGTGGGGGGGGGGGGGGGGGGGGGAGGGGGGAGGAGAGCATCCCACCTGAGCTCAGAGAGGGAAGGAGCTTCAGTCTTCCCTTGAACAGAAAGGTCTCCTAGTGAGAAATGAATCATTCACTCGGAGCTCCTTTTCCCCTCCCTGGGATCAGGCTAAACTGGGCATCCCGCTATGCATGCTTGTCATTTTTACGACATGTACTCTTCGATTTCCTACGCCACAGCAACGGTTCTAAGATAGTCTAGCTGATGATAAGCTGGTTGTCAGTTGCTAGCTTGTTGCTAAAAACCGGGAAACGATACCCTCAAGCTGTCGCAGCGAAATGTTCACAAGAAGTTCGATAGGATTGCTAAAGAACAACTCACGGAAACTTCCGCTGCTCGTACTCAAACCAGAAGACGTTTGTTCATATGAACTAGTATTTATTGCTGATTCCTCATTGGGAGACGATTCTTCATTTGAAGAAAGATCCATAGTCGTTCCCTTTTCCATAAAGACGACAACGACCTGACCAAAACTGAAAGTATCGAAGTACATAAAAATCCGTTGAAAAATGTTAAGCAATCTTCTCACGTTTCCAATACCCACCGTTGCCTGAGCGAACTTTTTTCCAAAATGGCTGACAGATGATACGATTCAGCGAGGCGCCTTATCAAATCACACTCAAGATGTCGTGGCACCTTATCAAATCACACACAAGGTGTCGTGGATATCACTCTTTGATAAAGCAATAGATGTGGGGTCTTTTCTTCACTGTGTGGTCTATCTATTTCATGTTGAAAAAAACTTGTGGAAGGTAAAACTATCTAATGAGAAACTTATTATAAGGATATTGAGTAATCGCAAGGCTGAAGATCTGTTAATGATTCAAGTAAGAGCGCTTCGAACCAAGGACAGTTATCGATCAACTGGAGTAAAAAATAGTCAGAGCGAATATATGAAGAGCAAGATTTATAATTATCATGCATACGTAAGAAAAAGGGTGAAGTTACTAATGTTTCGCTACTTCACATCCCATCTGTCAATTCAAGCCGTGCAAGGTGTTGCAGATGACTATCCAGATAAGTGTGTGCAGATATGATGGGAAATCGCTTCGCGGCGTTTCACTCGCTGCGCCACCAGTACGACTTGCAAATCGATTGCACTTGGGAGCCCGGCAGAGCGTGGCTGCGTCACCTCTGCGCTTCCACCAATGCCACACTAACTCGATTTGAAGGCTGCCATGCCCTGCCACTGGCACTCGCACCCGCCGCGCCGCTCGCTGTGGGCGGCCTTGCGATTTTCCGTCATACACACCCTCCAGAGATAATACCGAGATTGATCTGAAAAGCTCATATAGCTCACACACCTATTCCTGGAATCCTGCAGGGTAAAGCAGCGTATCGGGAGGATAGGATTATCATATGGTGAATGAGCCCCACCTTACTTTCACTGCCATTTTGTCACCAAACTCGTAGCCATTCACTCGCCCTTCAGCTTTTGCTCTGATTCTCTGGCGATCGATAACCTTGAACTAACAAGCAATTTATTGACATCACATCGAATGAATTACAAAAGATAAGGATAAAAATGCGCCCTGCCATCATCGATTCTCCGCGCATTTCGTAAATCCCAAACACGGAAGAATATCGTGTGACTTCAAGATGGAAAACAAACACAACAAGGAAAAATTTAAACATTTCATGCACACTCGATTACCAGAAGCACCATTTCTACTCGATCCCTGTATATTTACCACAAATTCCTCACAGTGTCAAATATGGGTTCCAAATTTTTTTTTATAAAATTTGAGTACAAGGTAGATTTTTACAGAAAAGCGAACTGAAATAAAAAAAAGTCTTTTGCAAAACTGCGAACAACAGTTACAGTCCATTTCGGAGCGCTTGATAGAGCGCAACCTAAGCACTTGGTTGAGAGTGTATCAAACTCTCTCACTCCGCCCACATTCTCACTCGCCATTCAGACCACATCCTATCTACCGCTGTGAAATGGACTGTATATGCAACAACTATGGCTGAGGCAAAAACAGCGTTGGACCTCTAGCTCAAAAAGGGGGCTTCAACTACATCAGCACCTAATTCTTTAGTCACAACATGAACCTATTCCAACTAGTGGCTAACGCATGATTGTTAGGAAAGTCGCCTGGCAGCAACTACCTGAATAACGTTTGCGAGCGATCCTTCAAGATCAGAAATAGTCGGGAAAATAAGAGAACATTCGTAAGTCACTACCTGATAATTTTGAAATGATTAAATGGCTTCAAATCTGTATACATTTCCTCGGCATCTTTGCAATCAGGGAGCTGGGGTGGGACATCTTATAGAACGTGAACATCCAAGCATCACTACGCATCAATCTGTACAGTCAAACGCATATTTTTATGTGAGCCTCGATAGACAAGAGAGCATCCTTCCGCTGTCAATGGGTTGTAACCATCCGCTGATTGTGACAGCACCAACTTTCATTCGAAAAGTGTTACAGACGATACGATTTGCCTCCATGCCACCCTTCAATGTGTGACTATGACGTGAACATCGTTAAGCAGTAAGCGAAACAACGGGAAAAAAAGTAAACAAGTAAACATAATCAAGGAGACAACCCTGATCGTCTATATAAATCAAAACAGAAAAATCGAATAATGGTTCGTGGGTCATTTTAAACACAATCGGGAATTACGGTCACATAAGGGACACTCCGGTACAATAAGGTCAACAATAAATTTACCAATGTTCTGTACTATAGTGCAAATTCGGGGGAGGAGGTGGTGTAGTGACAGGGGCGCACACCCCACTCTCATGGTGCGGGGATCAAATCCCGCATCAACGCCCGCCCAGGTCAAATAATCCCATCCTTCCGGGGTCGG
The DNA here is from genome assembly GCA_963978905.1 of Trichostrongylus colubriformis. Lineage (NCBI taxonomy): Eukaryota > Metazoa > Nematoda > Chromadorea > Rhabditida > Trichostrongylidae > Trichostrongylus > Trichostrongylus colubriformis. The sequence goes on from OZ022259.1 coordinate 2,951,055, forward strand.
CAAATCGGTACCAGACTCGTCTGGGAGGGTAAAAGCACTGACTTATACATCGGCTGGCAACCGCAATTCATAGTATAGGCCACACCACATGTCCTGCGATTTGGAATGTGCGACGCATCCCAGAAAGGGATTGATTAACGCCAAAATCTTTATCCTTTATTTTATTTAGTGCAAATTCGAACTCTTTGTTTCGTGAAATTTCACAGGTACACCGAAAACCACTGAGCACCTGCTGTACGAAAGAAGAACTATAGGGAAACGAGGCATATCTAACAAGCACATACCTGAATGAACTCCTCTCGCAAATAATGCGGTTTGTACCTTTCGAAAACTACTCAAGCCTACCGCAAATGCTAGGCTTTCCCACGAATTCAGCCAGAAAAAAAACGATGGGTTGTTGATGAAAAACCGATTGAAACAGTCAGATGACCAATTTCCCTCCTTTTCCCACCACTGATTTCAAGATCCCACCGCTATCTGTATTAGCTGAGACGGACGCTTCCTACACAGCTCAAGAGCGCGTTTTTGCTGCGAGTTCTGACGCGGGTAACCTTTCTAGACCCCTAGTTTCTATTTGGATGGATCACCCTAAGGTTTTCTAACCATACTTTTTTTATTACAGTCTTTGAAGTGCTACTACGGATTCACATCGGTGAATTTTCCAAATAGTCGTCTGAGGTTTTGAGTGCGAAGATCGCTCCAGGAACTTGCCCATGCCTCATTCACGCTTCACAATTTGTTGTGTCGTGAAGCGGTGATCGAAATCGATGAAGATTTAAACAATGTAGCTTTGGATGTTTGAAATCAGGTGGTGGTTGTAGTCAAAAATTTGAGTCAAAGCGGTAACGGCGTTGCTGTTGCAGTACAGCGCTGAAGGGACCACCATGGGCATAGAAACTATTTCGGCTGAGTCTTTCGATGGAATGTCTGTAAGCACTCAGACAAAAAGCAATAGAGTGTTACAAGATTACTTTGAGATTTTTTACCGAAACATTCAAAATACTGCAATGAAATTCGGTGGTGGCAAAGATTTAATGGCACCACATTTGCACAAAAGAACAGATAAGTTAAGTGATAAAAAACGATTTATGGATTTTCTTCTTTTCCAGATGGTTAACCTGCTTAGTCTTCAAGCGCGAGCCGTAGGAAGACTTCTTCAAAAGAGGACTGTGTCACGCAATAATCAACAACTCCAAGCGAAGAAGCTAACTCTTGGACGTCACGGAAAAGCTTTGACCATTGATGTGATTCAGATCTTGGGATCTAAATGTGTAATTAAGATCGTTCTTTACCCATCACAATGGGTGCAACATATCAACAGGGATGAGAATCGTTTTGCGAAGCCCATACGTTACTGGTAAAAATTTGAAAAATTCCCCTCCCCCTCCCAAAGAAAGGAACACTGAAGTGTAGAAACTTTTCTGCACCTGCCATGTCAGGCTGAGTGTGAGGCTTTCTGGTGGTGTCTTCAGTACAGCTCCTGTGAAAGCTTTTGCAACAGCTTCAATGACCTTGTTGCGAGAGTCTACATCGGGAGCGACCATCGTTATCGTGTAGTGCCTTCCAAATCTGCAGGCAGACACATCGACTCACCACCATTATCTGCCTCTCATTTCAGCACTCTTCCACTGTTCGACCCTCACAATGCTCCACGGAATAAGCAGAACCAACTTCTGCGCAGTCATAACATATTAATCGCAGGTTTCTCAAAGAATAAGCACCATTCGATTTGGTACACTCCTGACTACATTGTGCATACCTACATATCTCAATTCGTTTTGGAAAAAGGAGCTCAGTTAGCGCTAGATATGGTGAATATGATGCACGAGTGATGGCTTCAGCCTGCAACTGTTGTTGTTGAGGGCCAATACTTGTGGATATCCCCTTCAAGTATGGATGCTCATCGCTTTCTGCCGCTTGATCAGTTGAAAATTCAAGAAACTCGTTCTCATTTCTGCATTTCTGAAACCAGAGACAAAGTGTCCCAACGAATGCCTCACCCCCTCCACTTGCAGTGACATTTATGGTCGCCCTTGCTAGGACTCGATTAGACAAGAACTCATGAAGTGAAGTAGACCAAGAGGTGCCATTTTCGCAATACAAATTTCCCTAGTAACTCGGAAACCTTGTGGCATTCCAAGGAAAGCATGTAGTCCAGAGACCAGTTTTTTGTCTGTCTAAGGTGCACAATATGTGGCCGGTTCATGTCGCTCTGGTGTTTGAATTTATCTTGTGAACGCGAAAAACCGGCCAGAACTTTCCTTACAGCCTACTAGAATGTACGGAAAGTTTCTGATACCGCCTCATCTGCACTTCTCGCTAAATTTTGAAATGACCTGGCCCAGCCATTTTGATCTTTTTGCGAATGCCTAATTGCGTGAGTGCTTCAAGAATATTGAAAACCGATATAAAATTCACCATATATGTACTACATGAAAGTGTTCATAAGATATGCAATAATATCAGCGACTCCTACGACTACCCAACATCTGCAAAAAGATAGTAAAATATCCAAAAAGCGAGATAACCTACTTCGATTTCAACTCCTGACTAGTTCCGACAGCCTTTATTCGGCCTTTTCGGAGGATTGCAATTCGACTGCATAACGCTTCACACTCGTCCATACTGTGTGAGGTCAGCATCATGGCTGACTCGGAGCTTTCTCGCATCATTGACAATACTTCCCAAACTTCACGACGTGCCTAAACCGAACAAGAATATAACTGTTTGAAAACTCCAAAAGCTATAGGCAAGTCAAACAATACTATTAGGTTGATTCACAAATTCCGGACTAACTTGGCCAATTTTCATTTTCTATTTTTTTGCTATTTCACCTTTACATTACCTCAGTGATATGCATTACAACTATCTACAACACTTCGTCAGCGAAATGCGGGCTGCTGTATTCCCCTTCTATGGAGCTCCACAGACTTCTTCGAAGAAAGACTTGATGCCGGTTTTGATATAGCCTTGGATAGTTGGTCATTTTTTCTTCAAGATCGATTAGAGAGCACACTACATGGATGGTGGTCCGCTAGCGCGTGGACAGATATAAACGATGGATTAGGAAGGAATGCCCTGGCAATAGTCCCCGATTTTTGTAATTTTTTTCTCGCAAAGACGGTCAAGCGTCAGTGCGCGCAGATGAAAATTCTGTTGAAAGCGAGCACTCGGAAATGCATCACCTTCACCTGGTCGCGGTATTTTTCCTCACCGTAGTGCGACACATGTGTGCGACTTTGTGAGCATGAGCTTGGAAGGAGTTGATCACAGTGTAAAATTATGCAATATAGACTTCTTTGAAATTGGTTTGCCATCGGTTGGCCTGCTATTTTCATATTACAGAATGTTACCGTGCGATTCGTGCAGTACTATGCGATAGCTGGAACTATATTCTCCATTTGATAGCCGCACAGGTTGTGCTATTCACAGATCTGTTTTCTAAGGCCGCGGTCATACTTTACGTGTCTGCGGCAGGGCGTGGCCGCGTATCTTGCGTCTCCACACTGCCTCGTTGCCTGCGTCATCTCTGCACCTCCCCCGTGCCACTCTCTCTCGCTGCCTGTGAGAGAGAGTGGCACGGGGGAGGTGCAGAGATGACGCAGGCAACGAGGCAGTGTGGAGACGCAAGATACGCGGCCACGCCCTGCCGCAGACACGTAAAGTATGACCACGGCCTAAGACAATTCGATGACTTCCAACAACTCCTACGAATCAAATTTTCTGCTTTTTTTGCCATTTTGCCAGAAAATTTTTGGAACCGATCCGCTGGATTAGTGACGGAACGGTAAAAAGAGATCGCGACAGGGATGGGGATATATTACTTCTTCAACATTCTGCTGAAAAATAATTTTCGAAATAATGTCGCCTGGCCTCCAGCTGTAGAAATATAAATTTCAATCTGATTACAATTAAAACTGAAGCGAATCGAGTTTTTGATAGAGCAGAAAAATCCATCCGAACCATTCAAGAAATGAGAGTAAACAAAAAGTTTAAGAGATAGAATTTTGTTTTGATAAACCCAAGTGCTATCGGAAAGGGAAATTAGAAAACAGAATGGAGGACACTCACATCATCCAATTAGTGGAAAGTTTAGAAGAGGTGGGGGCTAAGCATGGTGCCTACGATCGACTGATTTTTCTGAAGTGAAATACGTATAATTTTTTTTATGATCTTCGTAATGCCACACGAGGTTTTCAAGTGGAGCCTTTATTCGTGGGCCAACGTTTCGAACGTTTCGTCTTCTTGAGAGGCCTGAAAATGGCTTGAAGCTCTTGAACTATACGATGCCACTCCTAACTTATGATAAATCCACGGATTGTGCCGTGAAAATCTGTCGCAATTCATGTCTTTGCTATAACTATACCAGAGGTGTCCTATTTCTTTGAAAAACAGACAGGTGGCTAGAGCTCGTCGATGAATCTCCCTATGTAGAAAACGTTCAGTTTCCTCTATCTGATCATTTTTATTTTCGAGAATAATGGAAAGTTGATTCTCCGAGGAGCGAGAAAGTACCTACGGGCATGACCGCATCGTAAACTCCACTTCAGCTGAAGGTTTCAGTTTAGGCATTTGAAACCAAGAAATATCAGTATCGACAGACGACATATAATGTATTCGACAAGAGCATGATAATAAGATCATTCCGATCTCATTCATGAACTAGTTTTATTTGATGCCGATCTGAAAGTGATATTCCACTAGACCCTTTTTCATAATTTTACAACTAGTCAGAGACGCATTTTTTTTGTAGAAAAATTTAGCCATATCAAGTCTCAGTAGAGCTGTTGATATGCTGCATAGGAACTCTGTAGGACTTCTTCAATGGTAGGTGGATCGAGTGTTATTCGGCTCAAATCTTTCAAACGTTACTTGTTTAATCGGTCTTTTCTGCATCAATGTCGGTCTCTGCACAAAACTGAATTTATTTTGGAAGGTCGTATCTGATAATTGATGAGTTGTAAAATTCTCAACGTAGCCTCATAAAAGACAGTTTCAGAGCTGTTGCTTCAAGAAAAATGGGTTGAAACAACCTGAATCTTGGAAAGTTGAAACTTAGTGAAGTAATTGGTCGACGAAGACATAATATCAAGTGTTTGCTCCTATTCATTTATCGCGAACCTCGTACTGTGCTGGTTTGCAAGACAGCTTCTAGAATAGGATATTTGAAAGTTACGTACTTCCTGTCGTGTTGCTGTTAGATGAAAACGTTTGTATATTTGGCTTGTTTTTTTTTTTACAGAAAATTCATCTCTGACTAGGTGTGAAACTCAGGGGAAAAAGGTTTACTCGAATGCCACTCCCAGATTGAATTTAGGTTAAACATGCCTGAATGGGATTAAAATGATCATGTAATCATGCTCTTGTCGAATATATTGACATTCACGGTTTCAAATGCCTAAGCTGAAACTTCCAGCTTAGGTGGAGAGTTTACAATGCAATCATGCCCGCAGGTACTTTCTCGCGTCTCGAAGAGTCAATCTCCCTTTTTTCTCGAAAATGAAGATGATCAGACAGAGGAAAATGAACGTCCTCCACATAAAGAGATTCCTCTTGACGAGCTTCAACCAGCAATCTGCTTTTCAAAGCAATTGCACAGCCTCTGGTATAATTATGGTAAAACACGGACTGCGACAGATTTTTCCGACGCAATCGTGGATTTAGCATAAATCAGGAAAGGTTGTGTAAATTTTCGAACAATGCCTCTTCCATTACCGGAAAATCGAGAGCTCCAAGCCATCTTCAGGCTTTTGAAGAATGAGACGGTCGGAACATTGGGCCAAGAATAAAGTTCCACTCAAAAACCTCGGGTGCCCCGACAAAGAGCCAGCCGATGTTACAAGAAGAAAATTGAAGACTACAATGTTCTAATTCAATGACGTTTTTTTCTGCATGACCCAATACTCCATACATTTGGCAAAGTGTGTCTGTTGGTTTGCTTCTATGTATGTATATTTGCATGCATTGGACCGAAAATCAGCAACTACTGTCTAGGCAGTGTTCAGACAATCATTTTCACAAATGATCTGTAGGTGGCAAGGAGATATTAATAGCACTTGAACTGCCAGCGTACCATATCATTCCTGAAGACAAAGCCTATGTAGTCTTTTGATCATGTTATTATCTTTTTTATCAGTGATGTTTTTGTTTTACACCCTCGCAGATACAGTGCACAGATTGGTAAATGAATCCTAAATACCTATAGCCTTTGTAAATGCCATTTCAAAAGATTTCTAGTCGAACATGCAGATGTCAAAATCAGATATGTATGTCAATAACCGATCAGTCGAAATTGATTGGTGGGTAGCCATTTACGAAGTCTGCATGATTATACAATGTGCAAGTGATAGATAAAAAATAAAACAATTGCGAACCTTCGGATCAACCCCAGCCGTCGGCTCATCCAGCATGATAATTCGAGTTTGCGCGAGCAGCGCTACGCCGGCGCTGATTTTACGACGTTGTCCACCACTACAATTCCAATTTACTACACTCGTATAATGATATAAACCAAAAATAGTACAAAAAACAGTAACTACAAGGATGCTAAAAATCAAAAATAACAAAAAACAGTATTGAGATACAGGCATGTATTGTTAGTTCAATCGCATTTGTTTTTAATCATCAGAAAACTTGATTCATTACTTTAATATGTACTGAACAATGTGAGACTTGCAAGATTTATTCCAAAAGATTCAAAAACACTTTCACAAAAAATGATTGCAAAAGAACGTTGCAAAAGTATTTTGAACTTTTATTGGCAATCTTTCGGCGCTTAGCGCCTTTCTCAAGCCTGAAATGGTACGAATTAAAACCTATCGAGAGACTCTATTTCAACAAATTAAAACCTATCGAGAGACTCTATTTCAGAGTCGCTCTGGTTTATTTGTACTAAACCGACTTACTGCTGCCACCGGGTTACTATCGGTTTACAGTAAGTCGGTTTAGTACAAATAAACCAGAGCGACTCCGAAATAGAGTCTCTCGATAGGTTTTAATTTGTACCATTTCAGGCTTGAGAAAGGCGCTAAGCGCCGAAAGCTTGCCAATAAAAGTTCAAAATACTTTTGCAACGTTCTTTTGCAATCATTTTTTGTGAAAGTGTTTTTGAATCTTTTGGAATAAATCTTGCAAGTCTCACATTGTTCAGTACATATTCAGATCAACATGAGGCTTCGGGACAAGACAATGCTGAAATTCATTACTTTAAGTAAAAGAGGATGAGGACTGCGAGCGTGCTCTTGTTATACAGAGGTGCAAAAAACGCAGTTTGCTCATGGCTCACGTCCATCAAATATACGAAACACAGAGTAGTGAAGGAATGAAGGGAATGCGGCAATATAATCTCAAAATATTTCTTTATGAGCAGAAGCGCGCTGCAGTTAACCACCTCCCCCTTCACCGTCATCAGAAGATCCAGCCGTTCAAGTGCCATCGGGTTTATGAGGACCTATGGCACCAGCGTCTATCTAGATAAAACTGCAAAGACAACAACAGTGGTGGGTATCCCGTGAGAGGCTTTCCAAAACTTCGGCACTCGATCCGGAAAGCCACTAACATTTTGATGCTAAGACATCGTTGCTACGATCTGTATCGTCATTTTCATGTCTCAAACCTGCTACTGGAGGATTTTCAGTTGTATTGGCATGTACGATTACTTAGATACGAAGAAGGTAGAGAGCCTCGCAAAAACGGTATATTTAAGTGCGCCACTGCAGAACCCAACTGCCGTGGTGGGCAATATGAACCCTGTTTTGCAGACTTCGGTATAGATGTGTACGAGGATGATGAAATGCTGATTTTGCCGAGTTGGAACGACGACAGCTTTTGAGGTCCTCCGTATAAAGGCTGTCATAGAGTTCATGATAGTATGAAGTGTGTGCTTGAATTCAGACGGAATAGATTCGGCTAAAAACTGATAAAGCTTGAACAGTTCGGTGTTGGAATGACTTTTTCGGCAACCTCCGTGCAACGGACCAATTCGAATACATTACTGCTTTTGATGCAGCCCTTGTTTTCGGCCAACATTATACAAAGCAATCTTACGTCCGAATAGAGGCATGGGCTGTAGGGTTACGAGTCGTTCAAGCATGATATCGAACATAGACATAAAAATAATAAATGCAAATAGTTTAATTAATTAAAGTTATGTATTGAGTGAAAAATGCACTGTACCGGATTGCATGATAATTGTATGCCCCACGACCCATCAGTTAGGGTTACCCTACATGATCCCGAAGTGGCAACCTCATTGACATACTGACAATATTTCACCTAGCATGCGTGCAACTTTCAGCGCACCTTTTTCAAACTAATTTTCTGGCGCAAAATACTGTCTTTTCAGATGATACCACTAACCTTGCGACATATCCTGGATAAAACCCAGCTTGTTCCATACACGATAACACGCTACAGCCACCACTTGCCTTCAAAAACAAATGCGCATGCTCGCCATGAACTTGTTACCCCTCATTCCCGTCACTTTTGAATTTTTTGTCGATTCTTGTACTGAATGACAGTACCCTACCCTACAAGCATCACACAAACTGATTTGTTCACCTGCAATAGCGCAGCATCTTGTCGGCATGACCGGCCATACCGACGTTCCGGAGAACAACCTCTGCTAGATCATGCGGATCAGAGAAACCATGCATGCGAGCAAGAATCTGAAAGAATAAGTAGTGATGAGCTCAACAAGACTGTTAGAGGATTTGTGTATTAAAAAATGAGTTCCTCTCCTTTCCATACAGGGGCTGCCAAAAAAAGTAATATTTCCCTATTCCACTTTCAATATCAGAAGATTCTGACCAGGTATTTCCATTTCTAAAGTTAATAACAGTCTTATTCTATCACTACGTAACAGCCTTCTGCGGAGTTTCTTCCGTGTGAATGATGTGTCATCTCAACTGAGCAAAACTTGAGATTTCGTCGCTCTCGTTCACAGTCTTCCTAAGGTCCGATCACTCTAGGTACCTAAGGGGATTCATATTGCGTGGTGTTGTTTAATATTCCGCTTTCTCCAAGCTCCCAGTGCCTTTCGTTTCCGAGAGCCAGAATGTGCCATTACGTGCCATTACCAAGGCGGGACAGGCGCCATTACTAAGCCCCCCTCCGGAGGCGGATTTGAGGTGTGAGAAATGACACTTCGGATCATAGCAGCGTTGTCCCAGCAGCGAGAGCTCTGGGACCTATGTATAAGAATCAAAGGGTCAGTCTTCAGGAAGCTTCCCGCGAGAAATTCACCACGGTAGCTGGCTCCGCTGTTTCAGGCGGACCATATGCCGTAGGTGCTTCATAGTCCGACAGTGCCGAATGAAGGCCCCATATTCTCATGTCGATGAAAGTAGTGAGCCACAGCTTGTTCCTGTTTTAGAGAAACTCCAGGAATATTTTGCTTCAACACCTTTATCACTTTCCTTAGCCTCCTTCTTGTACACTTGGCGGATGTGAGCCACGAGCAAAATTACTCTTTTTTGGCACCCTTGTAAATTGATGTCGTATTTGCTCAATAAAGGCCGCAGCAAAGTTTCACTCAAAAAGTGAGAATCTTTCTAAAATAGAGCTCCTCGAAGTGGTGGCTGAAAGGGTGCGGCTTCAGAGTAAATGCCCGCAGCGGTCGGAGACAGCGAGTGGGACTGTTGACGTAATTCTGTTCTGTTCTCACTATGCATCTCCGATCGCGGCAGACGACGGAGCAGGCACTTACTCTGAGACCCCGCCCTTTCGGAAACCGCTTAGTCGGACTCTCACCTTTTCGCTGAGACTTTGCATGCAGCCTTTATTAAGCAAATACAACATAGATGTATGGGTAATGGAGGAACTTATTTTTCCATGCACGATTCCTTAAACTTTAAAATGTGTTGGTGCTGCTTTGCAGATATGCTTGATCCCATCCAATCACCGCTCGCATTCCATCTGAACACCCATAACTTTGACTATAGGTTTCATCAGGCCTTGATCGAGTCTGAGAAGTTAGAAGAACCCAGTTTTTGCCATCGAATCACTCTTCTGCCATTGTTTCAATGCCTTGTAATGAAATTATTAGGTTGTAAGGAAAGTTCTGGCCGCTTTTTCGCGTTCACAAAATAAATTTAAATATCAGAGCGCGTCAACATGAAACACCTGACATATTGTGTTCGTTAGATAGAGAAAAAGTTGCTCTTTCAGAATATATGTTTTATTTGGAATGCCACAAGGTTTTCGATTTATTAGGGAAGTTTTAAAGTGCTGCGAAAATGGCACTTTTAAGATGACTTCACTTCAAGAGTTCTTGTTTAGCCGAGTCCCAGCGAAAGTGACCGTAAATGTGAATACTGCAAGAGGAGGGGATGTATCTCTGGAAGGAACACATTGTCTCTGGTTTCAGAAGTGCAGAAATGAGGACGAGCTGCTCGAATTTTCAATTGATCAAATCGCTTTAACTAGAACAGCAGAAGGCGATGAGCGTCCATATTTGCAGGGGATATCCACAAGTATTGGCCCTCAACAAGCAACCTTGGCTGACCACCTCAAGTGGCCTTGATTTGGAAAAATCCAAAAAAAGGGTGCCGCGGGACCCCTCACGGCAGTCATGCGCAAGCGCATTTTTCACAAATCCTCTTCCACTAATTGAAGCAGTTGCAGGGTGAGGCCCTTACTCGTCCATCATGTTCATCAGATCTAGCGCTAACTATGCCCCACTTCCCAAAACATCTGGCCAGCTCCTTCAGTAGCAGTGTGTTCAGAAAGAGTGGCGATTTGAAGTCGACTTTTTTTCATTTCGCGCAATATAAATTATCAGCCCTTTATCAAATTGAGATGTGTAGGTATGCATAGTGTTGCCAAGAGTGTGGCGAATCTAATGGTGCTCACTCTGTAAGAAAAGATGCACTCTGAGCCGAGTTATAATCTCTTGAAGTTGAAATTTCAAAAACCGGCCAAAACTTTCCTTACAACCTAATACTTTGCTCTGCCTAAGACATAACGAAGACGAAACCGATTTCAACGTAAGTGGCTCCTGCCACTGGGTGGGTCCTGAGCTCGACTAGAAAACTCATGGAGGTCTTTTTTTATATGTAGTTCATGTTATGAGATCAAAGAAACAAGACAGACGAACCACTATTCAAAGTACTGAGAAGTATGTCACTGCTACAATAGCAACAGCTTATTTTTAGTGTCCCACAGAAGACGTGCTCATGATTTTGAAATGAGCAAAACTACCAACACCGCAACTCTAATCGCAGTTTATTTTGGTAACGCTATCAATGTTATCAAAATAAGCCAGCTAGTATAGAAACGCTTGACTCATTTTACACCTAAAAGTAGGGGCAAAATTATCGGGTATGTATCGGATTCGTCAAGCGACTTGGATAGCAATACATGTGGGGCTGCATTGGGAGCTTGTGGACCCAGTGGATGAGTCAAGCATTTCTCTCTAAGGCTTATTTATCAAAATGAGTTGCCTGTCATAATTTTGCACCTATCGAGATCAAAACCATTTATCAATCATTTATCAAAATAAACCAGCTAGAAGAGAAACGCTTATTTTATTCATTGGGTCCACGAAGTCCAAATGCTTCACATGTATTGCTGTCAAAGTCGTTTGACGAATCCGATACTCACCCGATAATTTTGCACCTACTTTCACCATTCTGATTAGGTGATCCCAAGGATCTCCTTCACCGAGGGCTTCCCTCGCTGAAGGATCTCGAGCCGTTAGATGGTAAGGGTACGTAGCGCAACCCCAGGTGGCGGATAGGGGGCTAACCGCGGGCCAAAACCACCATGTACCTGCAGGAGATGGATTCCCTGTTTCTGCTGGGCTGGGCTGATTCATACCCTCTGTACTATTCAGATGTTTCTTGCATACGTGTGGGAGCGTTCTGTATGGTGCAGTTGGAATCCTGCATTCTGTTCAGCCAAAAACTCGCATTCTAACGACTGAGGGTACATGGGAGGCGGTCCGGGATCGCCTCGAACAAATAAACCCCACGTCCACTTCGGAATAGCCTGGCTAACTACCCAGAGTATGCCCAGTCCCCACGACAGAGCCTGGCAAGCCACTCGTGGGTCTCCATCTTGCCGAAAACAGCAATAAAAAGGGGCATCATTCCACTGAACCTGAGGGAGCCCCCAATACGGCAGCGTTTGGTAGGACCGCTCGGGAGAGGCTGCTAGAATTTCAGGGCTACAACAGGCTGCCCAAATCGAGAAGGACTAAGATGGCGATCTGTACTTACAACCCACGAACTCTTGCATCGGAAGCGAGTATCGAAGATCTGATGATGCAAGCCAGGAAGATCAAGTACGACGTCATCGGACTGACCGAGACGAGGAGGCATCGCCCGCTACACGCCGTGTACGAGACTGGTGAAGGACTGTTCCTCGGAACATGCGACAGGAGAGGCGTTGGCGGTGTGGGCGTTCTCGTCAACACGCACTTGGCCATGAACATCGATTCGTACGAAAATCTGAGAACCCGAAGAGGACTTTTGCGATTGAAAAGATGTGGTTCAATACCCGTATTGACCATTTTCGTCGCGTACGCAGAAACATCAAGCTGCGACGAGGACGACCTCGTAGCATTTTATGTGGAACTGGAGAAGTTCTACAAAGAAGACCATACCCTCTTCAAGGCCATCGGCGGCGTCCGATCTTCTGGAGCCGATCTTGGCGTTTTTCAACGCCAAAATCGGCTCTAGAAAAAACCCTTATTTACTCGAAATGGCTTTTCCCTGGCATAGATATCTACCATGAGGTCCCATTCTGCATAGGATAAAGGGCCTATTTTTGGCCAGAACAGGCTTTTGGATTCTCTTATCGCTGTTGAAGACTCAGATCACCTTGACATTTCGGAATACGGAAAAGAAAACAAGAAGAACAATGCGGCTTGGTACCAAAATTGTTCGATATTCACAGTATCAATGTATCCCTCTCAATGTTTGACAAAATGTTCACTCTTTGCATACTAGTGCTAACCCTAAAGACAACGAAAGAGAACCGACCGGTCAAGATGGAGGCTTTCGTCGTAACTACAGAACCTGATGCCATACCATTCTGATCACCTACTTCCTTACGCTCATTTATTGAAGCATCTCCCGAATTGGGAATTCCCTTCGACCCTACCCGAGTGCAAACTGAAGACTCGTAACTCAAGGGAGTGAAAGCTATGGAGGCGCTACACCACTACTATATCCCACTACTTTCATTCGATTATACGAGAAGCCTGGATGGCAAAGAGACCTGGCATTGCCTAACCTGAATAAAGGCACTGGAAGGGGGTAATGAAGAAAAAACAGAACTGGTAACGATGTTCCCTGTGAATGAAAAGGCCAGCTATGAAGAGGCGTGCCCCATAGCACAGTACTGCGTGTGTCACACGCTTGGATAATGTAATGAGGACTTCATCGGTTTTGATTTGATCTATGGATAGTTATACAGCGTGGTAGTGAATAGTACTGAGCGTTAGCCAGCTGGTATATTTACACATGAACACTCACCACTCTTCAGGAATTCAGATAGCTAAATGGCCGAAATACTGCGTTGCAACTGATAATGGAGTGTGTAATGCGCCCATTTAACGTGCATTCAATGCTTGAACTAGTAATGATTGTTTTTCGGCTTATCGTATTGATACCCATCACTACTTGGAAAGCTGAACAGTCGACACGTATTGCTTTATTGCCTTCATCGTCTCACATTTGGCCAGTTGTGGCCGTATACAGTAGAAATGTACAGGTACTGAACGGTGTATCAGAATCCGTGAAACTTATTTATTGGCTCCTTCAAACTTTATCAGGGTCATCACTTGCTATCGCCTGCCATTAGTATCCCTGCCCTTTCCCCACATATCATCAGCAAATGCCGACGCTCTACCTTCAATTCGAAAAACCGCAACAAATCCGACAACAACTGTTTTCCGAACATCATGGATGTTAACGTACCAACACCCTGCATCATACTTCTAACAAGGGAAGGACCTCAGGTCGAAGTGGCCATGCGGAAAGAGATACACATGTTCTGACGTATTTTCGTACGCTGATCTCGAATCTGTATTCGAAATTTGCAGAACGATTCTCTGAGCGCAGTTCTTCTTCTTCTTCTCCCTAGCGTCAGTCCCGCGCCGTTGCGGGGTCCGCTGTTCTTGTCAATTGAAGCCACTTTCTTCTATCCAAGGCATCTTCTGCCCTGACTCACATTTCTGTGAAGTCCGTCTTGATGACGTCCCTCCACCTTTTCTATGGGGCTCCTCGTGGTCGTTTGCCGGGTACTTCGAACTCTACTGCCTTTTTGACTGGATAGTCTGCCGATCTTTTCAGCACGTGTCCATACCATCTTAGCCGCTGCTCCCTCAACTTCAGCTGGATCGGAGCCGTCTGCATGACTGCCCTGACGTCCTCGTTCCTGACCCTGTCGAGCCGCGTCCAGCCACATGCCCATCTCAGCATCCTCATTTCAGCGGAGTGTAGCTGCTTCTCAAGGTTTTTTGTTATGGACCAGCACTCGCTACCATAGAGCAATGCGGGTCTCATCACCGATCGGTATATCTTGCCCTTTGGAGTCCTGGAGCACCGTCGATCGCAGAGGATTCCTGTGGACTCTCTACATTTCAGCCATGCCGTATTTATTCGAGATTTCACGGCCTGATCTACCGTACCATCCCCGGCTACATCACTTCCTAGGTATCGAAAGTCCTGAACCCTTCCGATGCTTTCTCCATGACGATCCACGATGGACCCCGGACAGTTCTCAGAGCTTAGGAATTTGGTCTTCTTGACGTTCACTTGTAGGCCGTTCTCTGCCAGACTTGCTTGCCATCTCTGCACTTTCGCCTGAAGTGCTTCTTTGGTATCCTCTATCAGAGCAATATCGTCAGCGTAGAGAATGGTTTTCAGTGGTCCCTCAATGAGGTCTTTTACCATGCCATCCAGGACGAGCAAAGAGGAACGGGCTTAGAGCGGAGCGTTGGTGCACCCCTACCGAGATCCCTGCTTCCGCCGTCAATCCCTGCGGGGTGCGTATGACAGCCTTAGCCCCATCGCACATGTCCTGTATAAGAGTGACCAGGTGCTCCGGTATCTGTCACTCTAGAAGCGAGTTCCAAATTACTGGCCGTGGCAGACGGTCGAAGGCTTTTTCAAGGTCCAGGAAGGCTGGTAACAGGGCTTGCGCTTTTCACGGTACTTTTCCATCACCTGTCTAAGAATGAAGATGGCATCCATGGTGGACCGTTCAGGCATGAACCCGAACTGCTCCTGAGATATGGTGACTAGCTCCCTCAGCCTCAAGTCAATCAGCCGCTCGAACAGCTTCATGGTATGAGCCGTCAACTTTATTCCACGGTAGTTGGAGCACCCCATTGCGTTTCCCTTCTAAATATGGGAATGATGGCACTGGTCCTCCACGCAACCGGAATTTTTCCTCTGACCGCCCCCATGTTCAGGGAGCGTGTAAGCCCCTCCACTCCATACTCTCCCTGTGCCTTCCATGCCTCTGTTGGCACCCCATCTGGACCAGCGACCTTTCCATTCTTCATTTTTCCCAGCACGTGGCGAACGTCTCCCGCTGTTCAAGGCAGGATGGGGCCAGCCGTAGCCTGCTTCTGTTGGCCTTCCTTACGAGGGAACTCTTCGTTCAGAAGCCCCTCGAAGTACTCCCGCCATCTCCTTTTGACCTCGGCTGGTTTCCTCAGAATGGTACCCCCGCTGCTCTTCACCGCCTTGATCACCCCGATGTCTTGGGTGGCTCGACGTCTCGCTTTAGCCAGCCTGAAGACGAACTTTTCAGAATCCTTCCCATCCAACCTTTCGCACAAGGCATCCATTTCTGTATTCTTCGCTTTGGCCACAGCTGCCTCAAGCCTCTTGCAGCGTTTGTAGGTGTCATGGTGTTCTGGGCTCTTCGTTTTCTGCCACCGCTTGTATGTATGCTTCCTTCTTCTGTTTCACTACCCTCTGAACCTTGTTCCAGAACCACGCTGCTTTGTCTCCTTTGAAGCCACTTCGCGTCTCCCCCAACGTTTCCTTTGCGCATTCCAGAATTATTTCAGCAGCTCTGTTCCAGGTCTCCTGAGTCGGTCCGTCAGGGTCTGGGAGACCGATATCCGGTTTCCTTCTTTTGAGGACATCCCGCTCCTGTCTGTGCAGCTTCGCCGTTCGGTCTTGGGCCTCGTTTTCTAAAGGAGCTCTATGACAATGTCTACCAGGAGGGGTCTGTGCTGGGTGGCGAGTTCCTCTCCTGGCAGTACCTCGATGTCCTTCACAGTTTTGAGAGCTGATCTTCTTATGAGTATATGGTCGACTTCCGTTTGTCTCCCTCCACTGCTATGGGTTACCTTTTGACTCTCTCTTTCTCCCTGACTTTGATTCTCTGAGCGGAGTCATGGAGGTTTTTTATTTTTTTGAAGAAACAGTACTATCTTTTGTTAGGTTTGGAAGCCCATAACACGCGAGCCAGACGATCTTGCGCAAAACCAGGGCGATTTTCGTGTTTAGGAGTCGAATTACCCCCAAGTACAAGTTCTTAGAGAATTCGAGAACTTGACCTGATTTCGAAAAATTCATGGGCTATTGGGTGGCAGCACATTGAACAAAGGAGAAGTCGTTGACCTTTCCCTGGAAAATGCTCTAATTGACGCATGTTTCGTACATTTAGGCGATGGGCAAGTATAAAAGGTATGTGTAGGCTATCTTGTTCAGGTTGCAGGGAAGAAATTTGTTCTGTAGAAGAAAATTCAAAAACCAGCACTTTATCCCCTGGACACCCGCGATTTTCCGAAGTTGGACCAAAAACTAGATTTGGCTGAAAATTTGCACAGAGTGGTAATTCGACACCCTGTGCACGAATATTATAATCTTTTCACGCAATAACGCCTAATTCGTGTGGTACGGGAATCTCTCCGACTCGGATCCTTCCCTTGTGAGTAATGCTGGTAGTTATAAATAAAGCGAAAGAGTAAATGATGGGTGCGATAGATACCAGTACAAGGAAACGTGCAGAAGTGAAAGAAAAGTTTTACTGACAATGAAACACAGAATGCAAAAAAACCGCAACGAAGGGAAGCAAACCCACGACCCTTGTCCTACAGATCCGGAACACTACCAGAAAGCTACCTAGGCCGTTACTAGCTCCGCAATGGCCGCGCTTATGACATGGTGCCTTGCCAATGAGATCCAACGTGTAGCCGTTCATTCACAAAAACCTCCATAACTCCGCTCAGAAAATTACGAATACAGATTCGAGATCAGCGTCTGAAAGTAATTCGGATCATATATATACCATTCCGAATGCCCACTTCGACCTGGTGTCCATCCGTTGTAAGTGTCATCTGCATAGCACTTCTAAGTGTCATCGGTGCGAGGTCGTAAGGCGCAGCTACGCAAATTTGCCCTCGGCACTCCTTCTCAGCCTTTACCAGTTGCAGGTCTGCATTACTACCGTCCCTGTCTCCGTACAATCCCCTAAATCAGTTGTAAAAATAGGGGAAGGAATTACAGAGTGTAAGTCTATTCCTACACAGCCAATGCAAAGCCAATGCCAGACTTTGTGATTCTGCGATTTCGTTACTTCTAACGCGATTCCGCTTCACGGTTTCGCGATGGTGCGACCATGAAATCGCCAATCGCAAATCGAATTGCAAAGGTCACGAAATCTGAGGTAAACCTTGAAAATGTGACTGAAGCTTGCCAACGAACCTCAAAGGAGGCTTGTTCAATTCAGTAGTGCTGTATGCCCCTGAATATAGTGACGTAGAAATGTCAAAGCTTCTGGTAAATGTACAGGAAGAGAAACTACAACACGCAAAAACAACTACACAACACCGTTTCATGGGTCAGCGCTAAGTTAACAGCGGGATTAAGATTTCATGACTTCGATGATAAGGCCGCTAACAATTGAAGCGAGGAACCGGCTATGGTGAATGTGATAGGAGTCAAAGACCACTTGAAGCGTCCTCTGTTGATACTGCTCAGAACAATGGATACGCTAAACTTCACTGGTAGAAATAATTTGTATAGACTCCAGAGAAAGGCTCTTCATCTCGCTAGATCCGAGGTAATCGGTTGCTTTTTGCGTTTCTAGTGACGCTTTCGGAAATACGAATTCCACTTTGATTAGCCTCCTCCTTATGAATAGAAATAAACAAGGAACAGTATACCTTCAAAGTCTCCCTTCCAGTTAGATCCAATAAAACTGCATCAAATTGAGGGCAGTAACCGATCGCCTGGAATGGAACAGTTGAGAAATATGAATTTCAGACAGAACGAAATTCGTTAAAGGTTTTTATTTATAAGTCGGCATCGTGTGAGTCGACCAACAATCTGTTTCTTCGTGTCCCGTCCGTCAATACGAGCGATTCCGTAGCTAGCAAACGATTGTCCAGTGAGAATATCGAAAGTGGTAGTCTTTCCAGCGCCACTCTGACCAAGCAGTCCAAGACATTCACCTCTCCAAACACGAAAGGTCACACCATCAAGAGCTTTCACTTTTCGGTATATCTTGTACAAATTCTGGAATACATAGTTACAGAGTGAAGCAGGATTTCGGGACGATATGATCATCACTGAAAAATGAGCCCACCTTGACTTCCACTGCTATTTCTTTACCACACTCTTCCACATTCGATCGTTCTTCATCCGCACTGTTTATCTTTTTGTTTTCCTCATCATCGTTTATCTGAAACAGGCGATTTCCGACAATTATATTAGCCCATCAAAAAAAAACAAAAAGGTACCGTAGCAGGAATTGTGTGCCCATACATCTTCTGCGCTAGCCAATCCCAAACTTGGAAAATTCGATATCGTACGGCTTTGATTTGAAACAGCACAAACACCAACAAGAAAAAAATTCCGCTCATTGTCATGCATATCAGATTTTCACCTAGAACACCATTTCCAGGCAGAAACGGCCGCATTCACTATAAAATCTCAACAATATCGATGCTATTTTAACGGGGATGAGGCATTAGAATGCGTTATTTCGTGCATAGACTATTCACATAAAAACCCTTGATACATGTCAGAGACACGTTCACCATGCCAGTGTATAACATTTAACAACTGCTCCACATCAATGATGTTAGGGTGTCGAACATTCTGAGTGTTCCTTCGTGTAGGAAAGCATCATAAGGTCATCAAGTGTCGTGGTGATAACTTTTGCAGGGCGGGCGACTTCACACCATGCTCTATGTCATAACTTTTTGCCTGGGATAGTTGTATCATTCTTCTAATTTTATTGATTGGCAATTCCAAACTTTCAAAAGGCAAGGAAGTTGTTTAAAAAAAACTTTATGATCTAGATCATCGAGGCCACGGACACCACTGACCGGAGGCATTTCACTGATAGCGCGGCACGCGCACACTACTGCGAGCAGCGCACGGTGGACTCGTATCAAATTAGCTCTACTGTGGTCATTGACATCGACTCAAGTTGCATCGCATAAAAGCACCGCGCAGTCCATTGCAGCTTGCGCCAGCCAAACGGAAAAAGTGATGGCCATAAGGGTCTTCTTCCTATACAAATACTCATCACCTTTTGAAAGGTTGTATTAATCGCAGGTCAAAAGGTTTTGTGAATCAACAAGCGTGCTTACCCTACTGATACCCTTTGTTGTTGTTCGTACTCCTTTATTTTCGCTGTGACCGTGCTTAAATTATATGCGCGGTCGTCATCAATCGGCAATTGCCGTTTGAAGGGGATAAGTGACCTCACGTGCTCGGGTCCTATCGCTCACGCAATGGGGTCGCACTCTCGAAATGTTCTGGGCCGTGCCGGCGTGAGGCCCAAAATCATTGCTCCTTAGTCTCTGTTCGTACTGCTTCCTGAGCGGTTACCGATGCCACTCGCCGTCGTCCATCGTCTGTCTCGTGCGCAACTTCATCACCTGTCGTCACCGAAGTCCACCGTGCTCAGCTGCTTCCCCAAGCAGCTCTTAATGCGCACTCGTCGTCGACCGCCGTTGACTGTCGTCACAAGGATGTGGAAAGGAGGAAGCACGAACTTCCTTCTTTTGCTGTCGCGCGACCGCACGTGACGAGCGCCCCCGGGCTAACGCTGCCATGCACAACGGAAGGATTGGTTAGCTCTCGGCGCCCCTAAAGAGGAGAGCACCGATCTCGAAAGTTTTTTTAGTTTAGGCGTTTGCTCTTACTTATGAAGCTGGCATAAAAGCCTTCTCAGTATATTGTGTTCGTGTAGTGTATGAGTATATATCATTAGTATATTTAGTGCATATTGCAATGTGGGCATAAAAAAATGTCACACATGCATTAGTAACTGTTTATTGATGCAACAATAGTAGGTGTACAGGTATGCGTTCAGGGTTGGCTTAGGGTTCAATGGGATGCACCGACACCAGGCGTAGTGGAGAAGGCGTAGTCGGTGTGCCAGAGGCCATAGTGCGGTAGTAGTCGTCAATTTGGGGCATCCAGGGGGAGACTGCTTTTCATCCTGTGGCAGGCTGAGCATTGGGCGCAATCCCATAACGGACACTCTCGGCACACGACCAGAGGCCATAGTGCGGTAGTAGTCGTAAATTTGGGGCATCCAGGGGGAGACTGCTCTTCATCCTGTGGCAGGCTGAGCATTGGGCGCAATCCCCTAACGGACGCTCTCGGCACACGACGCGGGCGACTTCACACTAAATCTTGCATGCCACATTCCATTGCACCGTGGAGTAGCCCCGCGTCGCGACATTGCACCGTGGAGCAGCCCCGCGTCGCGACAATCTCACAGGAGGTTACTATGGTCGTTTATGAAGCAACCGTTCTTCACGAACTACCACAGTTCTACAGGCATCTACCCCTTGCTTCTATAGCTGAACAGCCATTTACCTACCTACCTATCGTTTTTTACTGGAGCAGTCAATCATTAGAAGCATACGTTGCCTAAGTGAATATATACATGTAGACGTTCGTTCGCGCATCAACATCAAATTGTAGTTGAAAACTTAGGAAAATTTGCCCTTCATTTGTTATGAAATTGTCGTCTTTCCTATTTTGCGAAACGATACAGCCACTTCGGATTTTCTCGTCGCTTTTGACCTACCCGCTGAAGCTCTACTGTTGTTGTAGACTCATCATTTTCTGACAAAAAGAAAACCGCTATCTGGCTTTAAAGGCAGCTTTAGGGGAAATTCGGACGAAAAGTAACAGAAGTGGTGAATATGATAGCCGAGATGACTAGTAACAGGACAGTGAAGAAAAAACGGATGGAAACGGCCAGAAACCCGAGAAATAGGATCCCTTCCCACCGTTGGTTCTAGGCGCGGACTACCTTCCCGTCAAGAGGCGGATAGTCCGCACAGGTTTTCCATTGGCATTACTAAGACGTTAACATGAAGGGATGTTTGGGAATGCGACGGCATCTATTTTCATGTGGTGAGTTGCAAGCTAAGAGTGAGAAAGCGCGCTGCGATAATTGCAATCCTGTGATCTCCTTGACCAACCTCACCGTGACCAACCAATAGTCACGTCGCGTGAAGGCGGGCTGCCCTAAACCAAGGCGGCTTGCCCCAACGAGGCCGCCTCCGCCACAGCTCAAGGGGGCGCTTCCGCGTGGGATTTCGCTATGCATAGGCCTTTCAGACCCGTAGTTTATCACTAAATGACTCCTTTTGGGATTCTTTATCACCCACATTACCCCAAACACTGTCTTTAAGAAAGAAATTTATCTCAAAACAAGACCTGCAGACGTCAAAATGTCAGATCGCGCGAAAATGGAGATGGCTTCGCGCACTCCTTGATAATTTCAACTAAGATTCTGCAGGTTATGGACGAGTAGGAATACTGAAGGTTCTACTACACCTTTAGACTGAGATAAGCGCAATATTTCGAAACATGAATCAAGTTCTCCTAGGTCATGCCCGAGTACAAGATCTTCGCTGGAGCTTAAGGTGTCGACAAGGCTGTTCATAGGAACATGAGAATATACAAATCCATTTCTAGGCGAGAATGAGGTGGGCAGTGTTCAGAATCCCAGAATATCGCGAAAGCAGGGATGGTTCCGCTAAGGGATGGATGAGAGCAGATAGCTGAGGTGCTTGATAGGTTCAAAAGTTTGTACACCCTTCCCTTATTGTTTTTTCTCCATGCTGTGCTTCTCATGAGAAAAAACCTCAGATTTGACTGCCTGAGTGACTACCGGCACCATAGCATGAGGGACAGATTTTGGTTATTAGAAAGATCTTTAAATGAGAAGGTCATGGCGTAGGCCCCAGTATTCTTTGGAATTTTTGCATCGTTCTCGGAAGGTTATGCCATCTCATCACCGGATCTTCATGCTTCGCATCCTTTCTTTCGTTGTGCGCGTTGAAATCTACACCGAAACCTTGTTTTTGTGCAAGTTAGTGGGCCATTTCCTGTCAACCGGAGCACTTCATCAATGTGAAGCCGTCAGTGAATGGACCTTCTGACCTGTACGTCGAACGTACCGACCTTTATCAGATGGAGAATTCGTTGGAGTTTTACGCTGAAAAGGACTTACGTGGAGAGAAGCCAGTATGAAGGAGTTAGGGAGTTTGAACAGGCCTTTATTGAAGCATTGCACCAAATGGACTAAAAACACTTTGAAAAAAAATTCGTATGAGCCTAGATAGTCAAAATTTTTGGATATTCAAAATGAAGAAGGTCCAGCTGCTTGTGATGTTAGCATTTATCTCCTTTTTGTTGTTTTCTCGTTGTTCGATACTTCAATCTGTTCAACGGCTGTATCATTTTGTAGAGTAGAAAAAGCGACATTTTCAAAACAAATAAAGAGAAAAATGAGGTTCTCCTGTTGCAGAAGTTGACGTCAAATTACGAATTTTGTCGTCGAGTGCTTGAACTATCCTCAATCAGCACCGACGAAGATGTAGTACCAATTTGACGTTCGAAGAACAGATGGGGTTCAAGGAGGTGCGTGAGTTAAGAACGAATGGTACGATATGTGTCTCCGTGAGTGATAAAGGTGGGGAGTTCGTAGTAATGCCACAAAGCCTTGACCGAAGTATCACTAAACTTCATCTGCGAGATTCCTCAACGTACCGTCGCTCTAGTGAAGAGGAATTCCGCTCCCAATGCAAGCGCCTAAACCGAACTTGGATAACACTAGGAATATCTGCGGGAATGACAGAAAGCTGGTTGTTAGGCTTAAGATAGATTGTCCCAGATGTCCTGTGTTCTACAGACTGAATAAGTCTCACAAGCTTTCCCCTGAAAATGTGACTTCCATGTCGGCGGACACCGTCAAAATACGACCAATTATTAGCTGCGTAGGTGGACCAACCGACAGAATTTCATGGTTTCTCAACATCGTAAGCCAACTGCTGACCATGGTTCCTGCGCACCTGACCAATACGAGATCATTCCTTGACCACCTACACAGCGCCCGAATTCGCCCTGGCTACGCTGTAGAGTCATTCGACGTCACCTCTTTATATACAAATGTCCAAAACGACATGGCCCTACAAGCATTGTCCGAAATGCTCGATAGGCATCATAGTAATGTTAACACCTTTGGACTCCAGAGCTATGGGTCAGCGGCTCGCATCAAGCTCACTCGAGAGACACCAACGAATGCTTGGCTCCCTTACCTCAACACCCAGGTGAAGGTGTCCGACGATATGATCAGCGTGTACCAAAAAGGAAGTTCCAAGAATATCCTGATCCACGCAAAATCGGCCCACCCCATTGCTGTAAAGCGAGCTGTTGTTAAAAACATGTTCAAGACTGCCACAGTGGTGTGCACGGGCAAACGACGAGAGACGAGAATCAGTCGCGCTGGCTTCTCGTATAGCTGCTCAAAACGGCTATACTCAACCATCGTACCACGTTAGAACATTTCCTAATTATAGAAGACGAGGATCGCCCTTCCATGACCGCATTCCTTTTTGTCTGCCCTTTATCTCTGACACATTCTCCTCAGCAATACGTCGATGCCTAGTTCGTGCTCAGCTTCAAAACGATGTCGTTCTTGTCAATATTCCGAACAACAACATCAAACGTCAGCTGGTACGGAACAGGCTTTACGATTGCGAATGTGTTTCGGAGAATTGCGTGATTTGCCCCTACGGCAAGATAGGAGACTGTACAAAATCCGGTGTGGTTTATGAGATTGAATGTAGGGCGTACAATGGCAAGTATATTGGGGAGACCGGCCGCGTTTTGATAACGCGTATAAATGAACATCTTGCTAGTAAGAGAAGGGGATCACTAACAGCTCCACTTGGAAGGCACAGACGTGAACAGCACAGCGGGGTGATTTTGACGTGAAGTGCGAAATTCTGTCACATGAGACCGAGATTTCATCTAGGAAGGCATTAGAAGCGTTTTGGCTATCCGTAAGGAATCCAATAATGAACAACAGAAACGAGTGTTCTTCAATCACAAGTGAATTCCTGCCGTTTGTACCGCTCTGTGACTCTCCATGGATTGAGTGGGTAAGTCCGCAATGCTAGGGGTTTTTGGCGCTTGATCGGGTAAGTCAAGGGTCAGCATGCTTCGAACCACTTTTTAGGCCTCTGAAGACGACGAAAGGGTCGAAACGTCAGGCTAAAAATAAAATTGATCTACCTACCAACCTCGCTTGGCAAAGCAAACACGATTAATCGAACAGCATGCCGAGGTTCCAAGAAGAGAGAACTTGGAGAATATAAAATTTCTCTGTGTTATCCGGCTACAGTTTGATACTGATGCGCGAATGCACGTCCACAGTGGCTACATCTTTTACCTGGAGACTTTCTTTGAATCTCTCTGCAAGTAGAGTTACTAGACCATTTATGGGTGGCTGTATCATTATGTAGAGCACTGTATTATGCTGCTAATATGATCGTCTTACAACATGGACTACAGTGACTGTATTGTAGCAGCAACAACATGGACTACAGTAACTGTATTGCAGAGTAGTTTGATGGATTCCACCTCATTAATTTCTCATCAGTTCATATCAACCCTATCAGTTACTACCAGTTTCGATCACAATCTCGGAAGGCACAGTTCATGCTAGTTCTCAGTAAGGGGTTGCGGGATGTATGACAAAATATAAGTAGAGAAAAAAACCAAACAACTAATTTCAGCTTGAAAGTAGGCATTTGGACAAGTTTTTGTGTTTGCGGATAAGGTCGTCATTCAAAAACTTCGCATTAACAGGGCGTCCAAAAATTACGACCGTTTGAGTTAAACTTCTGCTATACAAATTGTTCGGTCCTTTTCATTTCCTTTTTTGTTCAGCAGTTACGCAGGTTCGTCTTCTATCGAAGTGCATTATAACTCGCAGCCAAGTGTGACGCTCACAAGATCTATATAAATGCAAAAGCCTATTCATTGCTATCTGAACCACTCGTTCCAGCAAAGTCACGCATCTCAGTCTTTCTCCATTGGAAAAATCTTCACGGCTTCAAACGTCAAACGCAGCTCACCGCAGCCACTAACATCTACTAGGATATCTCACGCTAACACAATGTTGGAATATCGGCAAGCGGGCTCTAACAGTATGAGAGGGCAACAAATATATACTACTGCTCCTTGTCGATCCTGGGCTTAAAATTGGGAAGAGCTCGAACATGAAGCATGTGGCGATATATATCGAAGCATTTCCTAATTAGTTATTTAGAAGCAATTCCTCAGCATTACTTCAGAAGCAATATGTTGGTCCCGCTTCAGCTAAAAGGGTAAATGTCGTCTAAAAGTAGTGTCAACGTGATTCGCTCCTTTCATCACCTCTTTGGGGTGCCCTACACAATTTCCGCTCACCTTCTACCGTGGTCTTTGACCAATAGCAGGACCTGTGGAGGTAGTCATCCTAATTTGGAGTAATTGTGAGCCGCGCTAGAGAAGGCCCAAGAAGGAATCCATGGAAGAAAACTTCCGTGAAACGTGCGATTGTGTAGTGAAGAGACTTGGACCTGTATTTGTACAGAGGCGGAACAAATTACAGTATGATTTCGACATGTTGTTACTGAACATGCGACTGGAGTTGCGAATAAGTTTTTTGGCATAGGTGTATGAAAGCTTGGAATTGAGGAAGCTAAATTGAGTATTACGATCTTGCATCCATAAAAAAATCCAGAAGAAAGAAATGGTTCTTACATCAAGTGTTTCCAATCACAGCTTACTTACTTGTAGGCCAGACGAGAACATTCTACGGTATATTGTGGCTGTCAACCAAACGTGGATCTATACTAGGATTCTACACAAAAGAATTTGCGACACTTATCAATAAATTGAAATGGGAACTGGCGCATAAAATACCAAGAGCAGTGAGTAACAAGCAGAAATCCATTCACTCAGACCAGCTGAGCTATCACAGTTTTGTGACAACTGCAAGGTAATATTATGTAGCATAGAAATGTGTATTAAATGACATTGACCAGCCAATATCGAAGAGGTCCGTATCGCACAACTTTATACTGTGATAAGCGCAGCAGTGAGCGCTAGCTCAACTGGTATCCCTGCAAACAGCTAAGACTATTTTAAAATTACAGTGCTCAAGCCGGCTGTCTATCGATAATCTCGTCATTTACCACTGCATATCACTCCCCTAAGGAAGGTCACCTTTTTTCGGTGGTCCAAATGCTTTAGCGATCAGTACCTCCCTGTTACAATAATATCGACGATCAATATTAATGGTCAGGAACGAAATTTGTTCATCCACTGATCACCTAGCACTTGCGCTGTAGTGGTCACTTTAGGAGAGTAATTTAGGGATCGGTAGTTCGGACTCGACTGTATCGATTGGAAACTCTTTATTCATGCTGATTCTTATATGCTGTGGTGATTTCTGTGCGCAAGCACCATTATTTGGAATTTCACGTAGTCTAGCGGCCGACACGCTTAAGTGCTAAACGAAACGGATTTGGCGACATATCCCTTTTGACGCTACTTATGGGATCTTATCGATCGTTATCAGTTTGGATCACCCACCATTAATCTCGCAAAACAGCTATGAGTGTCAACGCTTCAGGGTCAACGTGATATGCGAAACAGGTTCGGCGACATTTCCGACGCTTATTAGCAAATCTTATCAGTCGTTATCAGTGTGGATCATCCGTCCCCTCCCGCGTAACAGCTATGCGTGTCAACGTTTAAGAGTCAACCCGAAAGGCGCAATGACTTCGATGACACTCGCTTTTCGACGTTCCTTATCAGCCCTTATCGGCTGCTACCACTCAGGCCATCGCTAGGGTCCCCGTCACAGCCTCTGTACCACTTGTAAAATTTGAAACCCCTATTTGAGATGGGAATTTCTAGTCAAACTCAAATTATTTACATTTTACATCACCTATACACGCACACACCTTACGTACACATATTGTATACATTCGTACATACATACACATACACAAACACACCAACAGACACACTTAGTCGATTATTATAGTAGAATACAGGCGCTGGCAGAATGTTGCAAAAACTGTCAAAAAAACTCAAACAGAAACCATCAGCGAACTCAGCGGAAAGCGTTTTTTAAAAACTAGCAGTCCAAACCACTGTAGCAGTGCCTTGTTGCGTGCGAAACTAGGTTGGCGATCTCATCTCTTTGCCAACGACACACTTTTATGGCATCATGTGTCAGAAAGATGGGAAAGGGGTGCAAAGAGCAGAGAACTATAAAAAAGGATCTGCTTACAGCAGGCACCAGGTTTTGAGTATATATGCTTCTTATGCTTTTTATTAGCAGAAGATGAGCAGAATTGAGTTTAACAACGGATACTTCCTTCCGTGTTGATGTGTAAACGGTAATCTAGTCGACACTTCTTCTCACATTTTCTTGTTTCTACCTCCACTCATCTTCCTATTGTGAACTGTCTCTCATTAATTATACTAATACGGTTCTATATTGTAGCAATAGTCCTAAATGAAAAGGAGGACTACCACAACTTTTCATGCTTCAGGATGGAAAGCACAGTGGTGCTAGCCTTTGACGCTTCTTTTTGCTCTTCTCAGATGAGATCTGCTTCGGTCACCTATCATCAATATGCCCTCCAAACTAGTTTGACGTAAAACCTCCACGAGTACATGAGATCACTTACAGTCCACTTACACTTTCGGAAATCTGCATAGAGCTTCGTTAGGACAGGATTTCGCACCGCGCGCATGGTGTGCCACGCAATGTAAGCGAGTTGCGTGTGAAAGACACCGTAAGAGATTGGATACTAAGGCGATCATGGTTACACGAGGAGTAAGACATTGTGTTTGTACGGATGTTTGTTTGTCCACCCGCATCCCGGTTTCACCACAAAAACAAGCAGGGAAGGTCAGGTGAAGTTTGGGTTGGGTGGGGCATGGTCCAAGATGTGCAGAGTGCACACGGACCATGTATTGAGACTCCACCTACGTAGGCGGGGCGTGCGCTGCATTTCCCTAAGATCAACGCGGAATTCCGTAATTCGTCTCAAAATTGCGCTTACATCGTGAGAAGTTGGACCGTCTCAAAATTGCGCTTACATCGTGAGAAGATGAGATCCGAGTATAGTATGTAGCAGTTGCATAACCTATATATCATAACTTATTATAAACCGGGAGTTTGGTGTGTTTGTACGGATGTTTGTTTGTCCACCCGATTCCCATTTTCACCAGAAGAACAAGCGGGGAAGGTCAGGTCAAGTTTGGGTTGGGTGGGGAATGGTCCAAGAAGTACAGAGCGCACGCGGACCATGTGGTACCCCATTGGTATTCCATTGCATTTTCCTCAGATCAATGCCAAAATTCTGTTGTTCGTCTCTAAATTGCCCGGGCATCGGGAGAAGGTGGACCAAGATGAGATCCGGTGGACCAAGATGAGCATGTAGCAGCCCCTCCTTCAGGGGTCGAAGCTGCTCCAAGTGGGTGCTGCTAACCACAAATGTACATAACCCGGCTCCAGAGCAGTCTAGAGACTGAGGAAAAACCGGTGGAGGTCAGCGAGATCTGAGCTGTATTCAGCAAATTGTAAGAGAGTGGCGATCCGCCCACAGTAGGCGGATCAAGCAGTCGAAATCGTATCCACTCCTGAAACATTATAATTCTTCTCTAGAGCGGTTTAGTAGCCGCGTAAAAACCGAAATAATGCGTTACAGCTTAAGTGATAAAAATAGTGTAAAATGAAGAAGTTAGGTGGAGCCTTCGCTACGATATCGATTGAAAATATCTGTTTTTGTGCAGAAGGCTCGAAACAGCTTATGGACCGTATTATTGATTAAGTGCCCTCATGGAAGTTGAATTTCAACAAACAACATCAAGCATTACCGATCGATATTGATTGAAAAGCCTTTGTAGAGAAGGCTGTAAGTGGACCACCTCGCAGCACAAATTCAAAATCTATAGATTTTCATCGAACCACATTGCTGTGCAATTTCTGCTTACATAATTTTGCCCACAGCCCGCTTCGCACCGGTACCCCGTAATGCGATGTTGATTGTGAAGCGCACCTGCTCGCCATAATAACCGGCTACTACAGCGCTCCTAGCTCGCACGCATTGCGTTGCATCTTGTGGGAGCCATCCCTCATACACAAAGTCGGAAAGTCGTGGGTGTTTATGAATTCCATAACAATTGGGACAGTGTACTGCGAGTGTCACGGTTAAAAATTACTACAGTGGCTACAACGATATCGACCGTCAATAGAGGCGACACTATTTGCCAACATTGACTTTGACTAGTTCAATTTTCAAGTCAACCTTGTGATAAGCAGTATTGTGGGATAGTTAAACTGGTGATGGGAATGACCGAAGTGAAAGTTTCTCTAAGAGTATTTGCTTACAGAATGCCAATAATGGTGCTAATTCAAAACATGTACCTTGGATCATGCACAAGAATGGATATAATTCTGAACTTAATCCTAACAGATGCATTGTGGAAATGGTTCCTACAGAGCTCGTACCCCCTACGTTGAGGTGAATTCATGGAATTCCGAAACATCGCCGATTCACACTATTCCGCAAAGAACACAGCACAACCCCTCGTAGAAGATGAAAAAACTGCTAATATGCGACATAGGAGTGCTACCTATAGCTTTACAGGATCGTACCTGCATAGGATATGCACGGTACGCCACTCACAGGAAGGTCTTGTGGAGGCGTGTCAGCGTACAACATTTAACAAGTAAGAGAATACATGAAGATGATGCCCCATCAGTCAGCGTTCTTGAAAACACCGGGAGTAGGGTAATTTTGGTTCACGGTATGGGAGGACGGTGGCTTTCAGTTGCCCCAATGCACACACGACACTTTCCCAACACGTCCAAAGTGAATTCATTAGGTTTTGATTATATTCACACTTTTTTCTTACGCTTTCGCTTATTCTTCATTCAGTTATTTTACGTGTTTGTTGCTGTGTGTTGTCTCACTTATTTCACATCATCACCAATGAATGAAATACACTCTACGAGGCAACAGATGACATCTCTACAGCGGACAACCCGGGAAGTCAGTGTGGTGATGCGAAAGTGATGCGAATACACACTACAGCACCGCCTTTTCAATCCGAGTTTTTCCATCGATACCGCTTTTAACTTCAAATGGTCGTTACAGAATGATCATTTCTTTGCATCTTCCCTTTTTCCGGACCCCTTCCGGTTCCTTCAACATCCCCCCCCCCCTTATTGCGATAGCACCCTAAAATTATTGAGGGGACGGACAGGACTCTAACATCTCACGCAGTATTGACGTCACATTCACTGAGCATGACCCAAGGCGAAAAGTTGAGCTTGCACCCAAATAAACCACTTTGAAGCGGTTCCGTCCAATAGCACGAAAACGCTGGAAATGCGCACCTATTTTTTCAAGCAATTTTGAAATACGAAGTCTCAGACTCAATAAAAAATACTCCGAGCCGAGGAACCACCAGAACACAGAAAGAAAAACCCACCGATATAATTCCATTCCCAGAGCATAAGCGAAAGTTCAAGAGATCTGGGATTGTTTGGTGGTCCTAACTTCGTGGAAAACTCTCCCAGCGTCATCGTAGCGTTGAGTAAGGCGAAGGACGGAAAAGCGTACAGCAGTGGAGTCTGCAATCAGGTACATATGCTGCTCAGGGTCATATCAAACAAGCTGGTCATCGCACAGTATTGCGTGCATCACACGGTCGAATAACTTGGTGTATCGATTAAACTAATTAAATCTTTGAATATATGTATACAGCGTTATACGCAAAGTATTGCACGCTGACCAGCTGATGTCTTTTTTCATAAGCACCAATGACTCAGGATCTCAGACAGTTCAGTTGTAGGGACATTTCGTTGCAATTGTTGCCAGTGGAGATAGTGGGCCCACTTAAAGAGCATTCAATGATTAATGGCAGCGTGAGGGATAAGAACGGAGAACTGGGAGTACATGCTTTTTGAAACAAGCATTCCACTTTAGAA
This sequence comes from Trichostrongylus colubriformis, assembly GCA_963978905.1. Classification (NCBI taxonomy): domain Eukaryota; kingdom Metazoa; phylum Nematoda; class Chromadorea; order Rhabditida; family Trichostrongylidae; genus Trichostrongylus; species Trichostrongylus colubriformis. The sequence continues at coordinate 2,982,351 of OZ022259.1, forward strand.
GAGGTGGTGTGCGGCGAAAATCTCCTTGAAAAGCACGGCTTAGGGTCTTATCACGATCCTGCAGCACTGCAACTAGCGCTGCCACACATCCGTCGGGAACTTGCAAGCGAGGGCGGGACAGCATTCTTGGCTGGCTTGTTCAGCCCCTCACCCGTCTGCACCTACCCCATAAGCCAGTGATGCAGAAATGCACGAAAGAGACAGGGGTTTTTCGGTCTCCTATTTTTCAGGTTTTTCGCCGCTTCATTTCGCGCTTCCTCCCCTGTTACACTGCTGAACAACCTTATGTACTTTCATGTTCCACAATCTGCCGAACCACTCCTTCCGGTGTCTTTAAGCTGGTTGTTCACTACTGCTTATCATATTTTATCACTCTTAGACAGAAAGACTAAGTAGTTTAACAATCGATACATTTGCTAGAAGTTAAATCGGAATCACAACCAATGGTATTTACCCACTAGTCATGTTTCTAAGCCACTCTAGGCCGCGTTCATACTTTGCGCGCTGACGCTGGCACCAGCAGCGACGGCGTCAAAATCATGTGCCCGCCTCCGACCACGGCGGCACTCTGATGACACGCTTCCTTTGTAAAACGCTTCAGCCACAATGACCAAGATTCAAATTCGTGGGCTCTCGTCACGGTCATCATACTGTATTGTGGTTGAGTCGTGCGTTTGGCAACGGAGCGCGTTACTCAGTGTCGTCGTGGTCGGCGACGGGCACATGATATTGACGCCGTCGCTGCCGGTGACGACGTCAATTGCCACCGTCGCCTAGGGTACCGGCGTCGGTGCGCAATGTATGAACGCTGTCTTAAATCACCTGTAGAAATCAGAGCCTCATAACTGCTGCGACACGAGATATGATTTCGTGACAAAGAGACATACACCGACGGTACAGAAGACCTATTTGTCAGATTACATGTGGTAGCATAATATTACGCACAAATGGGCAAAAACTACTAACTTTGCCTTTTCGAGAAGTAGGAATTAGGACAACAAAAACTATGACAGTTTGACTTGAAAACCAATTTCTGACTGCATGCAAATAAAGTATCAGAAATGACATTTAAGAAAATTCAAATACCCTGAGATCTTCAACCCATTGTTCTCCTTTTAATTCCATTCGAGCGGAGCGGATCAGCATGTCAGCACCAATAGCTCCCGCTAACTGCCATATAAATAGGAAAACGTTTGCTCTCGATGGTGATGAAAATATGGAGGAGACGAGATAAATGAAAATAACACAGGACCAGAAATACAGCGCGAGCAGCACGATCAAACTGAAAAAGGCTTATGACATTCACTCATTTATTTCTGCATACTTTCTCCTCGGAACATAAAGAAAGGAGTAACTGCAGGAAAAGAAGAAATTTAGGATAGTGTTATAACACAATTGATGCCAAACGTACAATTCCAGATATCCCTGAAAGATGCCGAAGCTGACGAGCACAACCACGAAACATGCACAGATTAAGGAGTACAGGACGAGGTCCGAGAAAAGCGAGACTGCCCAAAACAATATCAGAGATACGCTCGTTAATGATTGCTGAAAATGGTAGGGATAACAACACAAGTACAAGGAGTGAAGTCTTTGGGGTTGAGTTCCCAGACTTTCTGACACCGGATACCTTCTGTACTTTGAATTACATTTACACCAGTTGATCTATTGCACAGCATTGCGCAAATTACCTGGATGGATTCTGTGATTTTGAAGTAGCCTGTATAGATGGGTGCGTGAGTTTTTAGGGTATGGTGGCCCTTGCGATGTAATTAAACGAAAACGGTGGTTCAGTATGTTCATTAGAATGAAGAGAAAGGTGATATGGTGCGGAGAGCCGTTCCCCGTGCACCGTGGCAAAAAGGTCAAGACAAGAGTGAGCGGGCCGGTGGCCGAAACCCTCAACTCCTCCAGCTTCAACGAGGGAGAGAGGAGCTGGACTGTTATAGATAATGGTCGGGGTCGTCGTTGACGACCCAAAACTGTAGTGGGCGCTAGAGACTGCAGAGGTTAATTTACCTCTATTTACCGTAGTACGGTGGTTCAGTGGTATTTTAGTGAATATGAACGTTTAGCAGAGTAGAAACAGAACAGAGCAGTTGAACGCTTTATTGTCTGCGTACAGGAGAAGATATAAGGCTTGGACCTCCCGGTCTGCCCTACAGTTTATGCCCCGTCCCCTCCAGACGCAGGTTGTGAGCAATCATCGCACACCTGGCGATGATATAGCCCATCTGGTCAACTAATATCAAGAACTTTTAATCGAAATTTTAATTGAGCCTATTTCCAACTGTTTCGAATTTCACGCAGTTCTGCGATTGGAACATCCCTATTGATACCGAAGTACTAATCAATTTCACTTGCTGAGCATTCATTGCTGAAGGGCACACCACGCGATAATCAGGCTAGCGTCTTACCATCTTAGGTCAAGTAGGTCCTTGGATAACTACTCTCGCTGCACCTTTGTTGCGGCTGCACGGTGCACGCTCACGTGTTGTGCTTGCTTTAACACAACCAAGCCACGCTACCCCAACCAAATCACATGTAGCCTTGAAAGGAAGGTCTTCCAACTCATGACCGCTTCTTCAAAGCTATTTTTCGCATGTAAAGGGGTTAGTTCAGGAATCATATAACTGATGTCCATTATTGCCCTACGAATGCCAAAAACGAGGTTAATGGTTCGATCCCGACTGAGGACAAATTTCCTGCGAAATTTAGATTTTTAACTTTCGGGCCCGTAAACATTTGATTATGAAGATTAATTGCAGTAATCACATTTAGAGTTCCGGAATGCCCTCATTGGCAGTTTTCAGCAAGTGTGGCAGTCCGATTTTTTAGCCTTTCGGCGCTCATAGTGCACGAACGAGGCGTTTTTGCGCAAAACGGACTCGATATTCGTGTTCAAGAGGTCGAATTACCCCCAGGGATAAATTTCCAGCCCAATCGAAGTTTTGACCCAAACTCGAAATTTTGAGCTAAGCATTGGTACATCTTTGACTGAACGCTCAACGAAGGAGACGACGACATCACTTGTCAAGAAATCCTGATTATATCTCTTGCTTAATGCTTGTTAGGTGAAGTTATAGCGATAGGCCTCATTGCTGTGCATATTCCGCTAGTTTTCATCGATTTTGTCAATTATTCACTTCTAGAAGTAGAAGGAGCACCATGTAACCATGGCCTAACATACTTTCTCAAAGCTAGGGTAAAAATCTGGATTTGGCTAAAGTGTGTTTCAAAGGGTAGTTTGACCCCCTGAACACAAATATGGCACTCATTTTGTGCGAAACCGCAACTTCGAGCGCTACGGGCCTGTACGGTCTAAAAAAGTCAGATCACCAAATTCACTGAAATTCGTGAATAGTCAGCCTGGCGCGCTGTCAACGAAAATCACACTCATTTGGCGTTACCAGACATATTTGAAGATGAAAAAGTGAAGACAAAAGAAAATGCAAAGTTTTCCAAACCCGGGATCCGTACAAGCCTTCTACATTTGCCCATTCGCAAGTCCATCGTCGTATCCTGTAGGCCAACCGACCGCTGTAGCAATCTTGCACCTAGGAGCGATTATGAAACTGCTAGGCACTTTTATTACCTGAGGAGGGGATGAAATCTAATTCATTTTTCATATCTGACTTCGTTTTGCATGTGAAATAGAAGAACACCTTTGGATCTACACACGATCAAAGCTACAAGGAGTATGAATAACATCAAGTGGGTCAAAATCGCCATCTATAAAAATATTCTTCACTTCTTCTTTGGCATTTGTAGAGCCGCTCAGTAAAAATAGTGTCTGTTATATGTTTCATGTACGTACCCCCATGTGATGGAGAAAACCGTTTTCCGAAAGCGCGTCATGACCTGAAAGAACTCCCTTGTTAGACGAGCAAGTTTTCAACGTGACGCTCACCTGGAGAAGGAAATTTGCACTGAGAGAGGATAGTTACCCTAAAGTCTAATAGATAAGTCCGCGCGCACGCGGTGTCGCGCGCGGCAGCAGCGAACGCAGGCGCAGTCTTAAATCATTATTTAAAACGTTAGAATTGTAGAAACTGTTTATTCAACTTCGTTTCTAATAACTAAAAACACTACGTGTCAAATCTCCCTCTAACCAGTGTAACAATGACCATTCATCTTAAATTTTCTACGCAATCTCCATTTCATCGTCACAAACATTCACAACATTAAAGTTCTCATTCGTCTCATCTAAAAGTGACTCTTGATTCAAGGCTCTTAGGAAGCTGTTGACGATCGTCTCCTCAGAAATTGTATAGAAACTGTTGCAAACTAAAGCGGCCACCTCTCCGTAGCTCATCCTTTTCCTGATGCCGCTTTTGGTATATCTGGCTTTTGTTGGGTCATAACAGAAATAAGAAAAGTCTTTATTCAACCGCTATTTCATCGTCAAAACCATAGTTGCATTAAACCCCCGTTGAACAACGATTCTCCTCTCATTCGTTCACTTTCCTCTCTAACTGTAAAGTTTCCGTGTTCACCTTTCGTACGATCCCAAATTTACTTGTTACTCGCTTTTATATTAACAAATACAATATACAAACAATACAAACTTGTTATTAATACAATCCACGAATCATAGCTTCCTCAATTTCCTTCATCTCTGGTTGGTCCTTTGAAGAATGCGGTCGCCTGTGCCCCGCGCGACACCGCGTGCGGGCGAACTTATCTATCAGACTTTAGGGTAGATGAAACAGCCATTCCGATGATGAAAGGAGCTCCTGCATTGGAAATTGTTCGTCTAAGGCCACGTGTGAATTGGTTGGGTGGGGGTGGCTCGGTTGTGTTCAAGCAGACACAACACCGTGAGAGTACACCGTACAGCTGCAACAAAGGTGCACCTCGAGCGGTTATCCAATGACCTACTTGTCCCAAGACAGTGAACCACTAACCTGGTTATCGCGACGTATGCCGTTGAGCTTCATGAGTAAACAATTCGGCTGTTTGTCATTGCATATCACATTTGCTATTTTTCGGAAATTCAGCTGATTCAACGGCGGATATCTTTTATTTAATGTAAGCTGATATCGGATCAGGAATAGTGTTTGCTCACCCATTTATCATTCAACACTCGGGCTGCAGCAGTCGCTAGGAGTTTGGATAGTTCAGCGCTCGAGCGTTTGGCGTTCAGTAGCACCGACTAGGAGAATTCTGTTCACACGTCTAACTCTAATTGTTGGTAGTAGAACCATTTGCTTGTTACCATTGGTCATAGGTACTCATCGGTTTTCGAATTCACCCCTATTTGGAAATTCGAATAATCTAGCGGCATCGCACTAGAAAACGATTCATTTGTTTCGCATCATTACAAAACCAGATCGCTCCTTGAATATTCATTTAGTATCAAATTACAGAGGCCGTTATTTGGATGCTAGACAGTTTGATGGTCGATACATCGAGGCAACTGATATCCGAACACAAACAGGATATGCTCACCCAGTGCCAATGCGCATCACACACTTCAACTATAGCGGCCGCTTAGTCAGTAGTGTACCGGATTCATCCTATCAAACTGCTAATGGCTCCTATCAACCTTTATCAGTCATTATCAGTTTGATCAGTTACCATTAAAGTTTCCGTTACACTATTCTGCCTGTGAGCAATCCACTGTCAGCCGGATCAGCGAAATGACCTGGCGAGTCATGCCTTTTGACGCTCCTTATCGATAGTTGTTAAAAAAAATCGTACACGGAAAATTGAATTTTTTCGAGGCTCGTCGCTTGGAGGCTGACCGAGCCAAGAGAGGCGGCTGGAGCTGAAAAGGCCTCACCGCCACAGCTCAGAAGCCTTTCGCGGCGAAATTCGACGCATAGGCTTCCTAGACCCCTAGTTTTCAAGTTGGCGACTCCTCATAGGGATTCCTTATCACCAGCTCACCCCTATCACTGTCTTCAAAAGGTAGCGGCCGATGGGCGGGACCCCCCAGTAAGTGCCCACTCGTCGCCCGCTGAGGTTGGAAACGGAGAGTGGGACTGTTTACTCAGCTCCCTCTTCAGCCTTTGTGTTTCTACTGTGGCGGACGGCACGGCGAAGCCCTCACTCGGAGGCCCCGCCCCTCGGCCGTCACTTTGAAGAGCTTTATCTCACCTGGATTCTCGATTCTCTCGATTCTTTTGTCGCGTGAAACTTTGCATGCTGCCCTTACTGAGCAAATACAGCATAAAATATATTGGTAACAAGAAACTCGTTTTTTTTCTCGCACCATTCCTTTGACTTTTATCAAGTCTCTTTTGCGCGTTGAACGGGGACATAAACGGTCCCCGTTCAAACGCGCAAACAACAGAGCAGAGAGACACAAATACACAGACATACTTAGGTAATCATAAATGGTAGGATACCTTTTAGTGCTGTAAGGAGCTAAAATTTTGAAATCCAAAAAATCCAGATAACCGACCTGATGCGAAAATTTGCTTACTCGTTCTTCAACGAGGAAGATAACAATGGGCGATGTAATTAACATTAAGGCAAGAAGCAGGGATATTCCCAGCAGCTCGCCCATTTGTCCGGCGGAAACGACATCGTGCTCGTCGGCGCCAATTCCAGTGTAAGTGCGTATATGGGTGCGGATCATACCATCAGATTCTGAATTGTTGTTATCATATAAGGAGGAAATGTCGATAACAATGATATTAGGTTATAAGGAAAGCTCTGGCCACAATAGGCTTCAAGCGCTCACAACAAATCAAAATCAGCGCAACTGGTCTACTGTGCTTTGTATATATGTGAACAGTTCCTCTTTCCGTACAAAGATATTTCCAAAATTTGTGGTGGTTTAGATTATTAGGGTAGGCCCAAGTGTGGATGAGATCCTATCTCCATGGAAATGGTGGATGAAACATCACTTCAGAGGACTCGATTTCAAACAAAAGACCGGCACTGACTACCATCGACACATGCGCATCATGCAACAGGGGCGCGACAATTTTGAAGTCTCGCTCTAGCAAAATTGGTCAAAAAACGACGACAGCACTATCATCTAGCTGCAGTTTGAAAGTCTTGGTTAAGACACACAGGAGTATAGGAGTATTACAGCTCCCGCCGTGATCAGATAGTTCGATCCACAGCCACAAGGCCGTGCCTTTACCGAGGCGTGGCTATCAGTTCTTGGATGCTGCAGTTTTTCAACTACTGCCACTGTAATCATTCAGTGGGATTCCATTACCTGTTTTCAGCTTCTTGCTCAGAGATCCATGATTTCGATCGATGTCGACCAATAGGACTTCATTGAAGTTCTGCAACAGCGTCACCTACTGGTGTGGCTCGCTGAGCATTTTCCAGAATTTCACCTTCTATGGAGGTACTCCTCTAGTGGTATGGTCCATGACCCGTTCCCAGCCTTTCGCTCCAACCGTTTCCAAATTTTCAACCAATAAGCTGATGACGCCTCGTCTGCCGTGATCATTTTACATTTTTTTTTGCCACGCTGGCGGTGTCGAATTACTCCAGCTTTCTCTGGTACTCTAGATCGCCCTAGAGCAGGGCTATATTTTTTTTTATGGGTGAGCACGATATTGTTGATTGCACGTTCAGCTTACTGTAGGCGGGCCTCCACCTACCTCAATAACGCGCAACACCGCCTAGACATCGCTGATCTCCATCGATTTTTTTCGCAGTCTGTGAGCTGCTTTTGAAGCAACTTATAATGCCACTTATGTGAAGCGAGCTCCGCCAACTGAAGGCGGGTATTCTTCATCTGCTACATACACCCTTAACTTTTTGGCCTACCTTATCCTGACTCCTGGGCCTTTTCTGGAATGAATTATAGAATTTGCATCTAAACAACCTTCATTTCAACGCGGGTCCCGTCCACAGAGTCCACAAAGGGCGGAGTTTGATATGGTCTAGCAAAGCAGTGTGCAGTAAAGACACCTTCTGCACAAAAACCGATATTTTCAATCGACATCGATTGGTGGTGCGTAGTGCTGTAGAAATTCAACCTCTATGACGGCACTCACTCAATGGTGTGGTCCATAAGCCGTTTCCAGCCTTCCGCACAAAAACCAATCGTTTCAATCAATATCGATCGGTTATGCGTGATGTTGAAGAATTTCAGCTTTATGAGGGCATTGAAGAATTTCAGCTTTATGAGGGCACTGAATCAATAGAGTGGTCCACGAGCCGTTTCAAGTCTTCTGCACAAGACCGCTATTTTCAATCAACATCGTAGCGAAGGCTCCGCCTAACGTGATGATTTGGCATTATTTATACCACTTGAGCTGTTACACATTACTTCGGTTTTTACCAGGTTCCTAGATCGCACTATAGAAGAATTATGATGATTCATGAGTAAAAACGATTTTGATTGCATACTGCGCCCATTCTGGGCGGGTCTCCACTCACTTCAAATATGCTGAATACAGCAGAGATCGCGCTGACCTCAACCGATTGTTCTTTGTCTGTACACTGCTCTGGAGCAGGGTTATAAACACTTGTGGTTAGCACCGCCCACTTGGAGCACGCTCCGCCCATTGACGGTGAGTTTCCCTCAAATGCTACATATACTCGGATCTCATCATGGCCCACCTTCTCCCGATGTTTGGGCAATTTTGAGACGGATTACAGCATTTTGGCACTGATACGAGGACAATGCAGCGCACGCCGCCTACTGTGGGCGGAGTCCCACATGGTCCGTATGTGCTCTGTATATCTTGGATCATGCCCCACCCAACCCAGACCTGACCTGACTTCCTCTCTCGCTTTTCTAGTACCACCAAGAATCGGACAGACACAAGCCGTACAAGCACACCAAACTCCTGGTTTATATTATAGGGTATGGTAAGAAGAGATGCCAATGATAAAGGAGCCTTGCCTGAGGAAACAGGTGATATCACATGGTTCCTCACGATACCATCCTGCGGAAACTGATTCAGAGACTCGTCTCCACGCGGTGATCTCCTTCGGAGCCACATGTCAGGAGACGTTATTTTCGCCACTCTCTTTTTTTTCGGATTTTTCTTTGTCGGCGTATCCCTCAGCACCTCTTAATTCATAATTCTGCGCTTTAACTCACTCAAGGCCATTCTGGAATGAGCCTTTTAACATTGAGTTGGAATGAGATCTGTGCCTTAATCGCACTTTTGGGATTCCTTCCAAAACATAGCGGTCGAAGAGACTCTGAACAATGCCCTTAGCGATCAGTATAGAAGAAAAACGAAGGCCGAAAATGCTGCAGTCAAATATCGTATTAGAAGTTCTTCTGCTGTGCCAACGAGGTTGTTAGGTGGAATATTTATTTGCGGCCTGACGTTGCACTGGCCCGGCAGAGCGACGAATCCATACGCCTAGCTTCTGACATAGCTGCTTCTAATGGCTACGTTGTACCAGAACATTGTGGTAGAATTCGCACTGAGCACCGTAGTGTACCACGTGTGGATAAGGTCCCCCTGTGCATACCTTTCATCTCTGATAGAGTTACTTCTGCGATTCGAAGGTGCCTCGTCCGAGCACAACTGAACGATGATGTTGTCATAGTTAGTATTCCTAATGGCAATATCAAAAAGCCAGCTCGTGCGAAACAGGCTTTCCGACAAGCGGTGCATATCAGAGAACTGTGTTACATGTCCGTATGGTAAAATTGGGGATTGCGCCAAAATCGGTGTCATCTATTTGATTGAATGTCTGACATGTAACGCAACGTATATTGGGGAGACTGGGAGAGCACTAGCAATAGGTATACAAGAACATCTTGCTGGCAAAAGGCGTGGTAACGTAAAAACACCTTTGGGAAAACATATGACCGAGGAGCATGGTGAAAACGATTTTGATGTTAAGTGCACAATTTTGGCATATGAGACTAAGATTTTTGCTAGAAAAGTGCTCGAAATTTTGGATTTCCGCAAGAAATCCAAGTATGAACAACCGAAATGAGTGCTTATCCGTCACAAATGACCTCTTGCCATTTGCACCACATTGCGAGCTACTGATCTAAAAATGGGAGACATGCATGTCCCAAACAATACTATATATGTATAAGGACGACATGGCTTCTCTCATTCACTAATTACAACTAACTCGGAGTGGCGTTGTTCCACTCGTACGGTGTGGATTGGGTGAGTTCCACTCGTACGGTGGTGGATTGGGTGAGTTTGTTTCTGACGCACGGAGTTTCTCTGGTGTTTTCCTAGATCTCCGTCAAAACCGCTAGGGGGATGAAGCGTTTGACGGTGTAGTGGACAATCCTAGTCTTGAGCCACGTTTAGGCCTTCGAGGAAGACGGTCCTGTCGAAACGTCAGGCCTTAAATAAATATTCTACCTCTAACAACCTCGTTTGCACAGCAGAAGAACTTCTAATACAATATCGATGCCGAGGTTATACGAAGAGAGAAGTTGGAACCTGCAGTCAAAGTTATAAATAGTAGAGCTTTTTTTTGGAAATTTCTCGCCGCCGTCGCAGAATAAACCGATCATTGCCACAACAGCAACAAGTACCGCCACCCGAGCACAGCATTGATAAAGTATTCCTTCAAACGAATCGTTTCCACTATACTCAAAGTCAAATGATTATGTTTGTTCGAAAAAAATTTGATTGTCATAGGGTTTACATATTAAATTGGCAACTAATTAATCGCGGATTTTTGTTCAAGGTGGATCAAATGGAAAGGGAAAAGCTTTGGATTTGTCTAGATGCGGCAAGTGCACAATGTATAAAATGTCAAATTTTGTTGAGCAAATTAAAAATCGCCCGAAAACGCGTTTTTGCAATTTCCGCCACAAGTCAAGCGTTTATTGCTTATTTATTGGACTTCCATACATTTTCGAAATCAACTCGTCGAGCTATATTACAAGTTTCTGGTTTTATTTACTCGGTAGTAGACCATTTTTCCGTTTTTCACTTTCTGAGAGATTTGAGGGCAATTTTCTCTGGAGAGATAGAATGGAGATAAAATCCTTTTACAGCCTTAATCTAAGCTCACATAAGTGTAAGAAATTTAAAGTTTCGGCCATATCAGATCAGCCTCTGTTCCTTTGTGTGACCCTAAACAGCGCCTCCGTGTATACTCTGCTAAAAAACCATGTCTCAACCCTTTTGCAGATGAGGATTCCCTAATGGAATGTACACCTTTCGATTCCACAAAGAGAATGCTATCGAATGACATACAAAAACCTTTATGGTGATATCGTACTTTTCCCATTTCCAGCCTTTTCCTTTTGTGGATCGATCTCTTCAATCGCTCGTAGGCAGCGTGCAATTCATGTGCTCGCCAGCACGGGCTATTCACGTGCACGGCCGTGGGAAAGCGCTCGGCGCTCGCGAGGTGCCATCTATCGTGATCGCTCTCCCATGGCTACATGAACCGCACGCTTCCGATGAGAGATTGAGAGGTCGATCCACAAAAGGAAAAGGCTGGAAATTGGAAAAATAAAATATTTATCACCTTGAAGGTTTGTATATGTCATTCGATAGCATTTTCTTCGAGGAATCGAACGGCTGCATTTAATCGGGAAATCTTCGTCTGCTAATGAGTTCAGAGATGGTTTTTTAGCAGGTTATACACGGAGGCGCTGTTTAGGGTCACATAAAGGAACAGGGGCTGACCTGAAATGACCGGACCTTCAAAATGTCTACACTTCTGTGAGCTTAGATCAAGACTGTGGAAAGATTTCAATCCAACTAATGAGGTTTCGGAGAAAACTCCCCCCAAACTTCTCAGAAAGTAAAAAATGGTCGAAGAGTGAGAATGCGGCTATGATACAGCTCCTCAAAGTGTTGGCCGAGGAGGCGGGTCTCAGGGCACATGCTCGCCCCGTCGTCCGCCGGAGACGAACAGTGCGATTGTTTATGAAATTTTCTGTTCTCACTATGCATCTTCGACCGCTGCGGATGACTGGGTGAGCACTTACCCAGAGGCCCCGCCCATCCAACCGCACTTCGAGGTGCTGAATCATAGCCGTATTCTCACTCTCTCGTGTGAAACTTTGCATGCTACCCTTATTAAGCAAATAAAACATAAATGTAAAGGTAACAGAGAGACTCATTTTTCCTGCACCACTCCTTTAACCTTCTAATTCTGGTTGGTGGATATTCTCACGTGAAAGCTGACACATCATGCCCACGTAATTGAAATCGGTATGGTAGTAAAACAACTAGATGAGCGCTTCCCCAAAACCACTCCTGCTATAATTGCAAGTCTCAATGATCGGTGGTATATCAGATTGTGATCCGAAAGGTCTCTGTGTGCTTTGAAGCGGTCCTTATTCATGCTATCCCGATGTTCCTGATTTAGAATTCGCTTATCGTGTTACGATGAGTGAATTGAATGTCATATCGAATGAAAAACATGTTGCATAAAACGACGCACTTTGAGCAGAGTTATGACTTCTCAGATAGATAGCTTAAATGACCAGAGCATTCCTTAGAGCTTTATGATTCGCTAGACTTCTCATTTGGCGTACCCCCGGTTTCAGCTCTCAGTAGTGCGTTATCGAATACGTTCACTGCAGTTGGCATGGAATGGAAAGCACGACCACTAAACAACACCGTGATGCTGGAGGGAGCGAATATAGCACCGAACCCAGGAGGCGGCATCTTCTTCGGCAAGTAGTGTACCCATCTGTCTAAGCTATCACTGGAGCCAAGTTTGTGGATCTGAACAGAGAAAAATAAGGAAAGACAGAGGGTAGAATGAAAACGCACAAGAGATCCTGGCGGCGCTTCCGAAACGACCTCAAGGTAGGCATCCACCAGAGGAGAGTTAGCCTCCATTTGTACCGGGATACGAGACGGACCGAACGTTTCAAGGGAAAAAGTTCGCTCTGAATGCATTTATCGATCAATGACAGCAAACGGCACACTGAACCACATTACACAAAAACTTTAGGTTATGGAAGCCGACCTTCAGCAACCGTTTTGATCAAGCCGCCTCGAGATACGTATACACAACTTAACGCGATCCCCACTGGAATTAGCACCTGAACGATCAGCTGCGACCAGTTTCGTACATAGTACATGATTCGTTTGGTGATCAAGGCACACAATTGGGCGAATATCAATGTGCTGCCTTCCAAACGATCCACTGCAAAGAAGTATTACTGAGGTGAAAAATGAAACAGATGTGCTATGGATTTAGTGCCAATCCCAAAAGGAGAATTCGAAACTCTCAGGAACCGAAAACAAAGAGAAGTCACTCATGAAGAAAAGATTTTCGGAGTTTAAGATCCCCTTTGTTATGCCTATCATGTACACACCTTGCAGTGCTTGGATCAGCTCTTTATGACGATTAATTCTCTCATTCAAGTCAAGCACGCCTGCTGCTGGATCAGCACTTTCGGCCACTTTGAGAAATACCTGGACAAACAGCTTCAGAAAGGTTGCACTTCACAAAGGCATACACTGAGATAACAAAAAAAGGAAAAAGGGATCACCTGTTCCAGGGTATTCAGGGAGAGTCCGAAGCTAGAAATCTGCAGAGCATCTTTCGACTTTTCCAAATGTTCGAACAGTTGAGGAAAACTGCAAACAGCGTAGCATCTAAGATAAACAAAAACTTACAGTAGTTGCTCTCGGTGTTTTTCGATTTTTGATAGCTGCTGATTTTCGCCGCAGCCCACGATGCGAAAGTTTTTACAAGTACTGAGTTATGGGCAAAAGTTTCGATCCTGTCCGAAACCAAAACTTCAGCCCATAACTCAGCCTACTTGTTTCAGGAACTGCCTTATTCAATCGCAAAAAAGTCAAAGAAGGTTTTTCACTTTATCGCTGTAACTCCAATTCTGCTCAATACTGCCATAGAGATGTGTACGATGCTGGCTTCCGCTCATTGAACTACATATCATGTTATTTTGAGGGTAAAAACCCTAAATTTGATGCCTATATTGCCTTTTCTTTGAAGTGACGGTGGGCACTCACTAAGCGGCGACGCCGGCCATCGCAAATACAAACTAAAGGTATTTTGAACTTTTTAGATGTGTTCTATGAAAGAATAGTTATCAACGTTCGCTGCATCTCTCGGAGACAGTGATTGGGGTAATGTGAGCGATATGGAACTCAAAAGTAGGATCGACTTTGCCGAGGAATGATGAACTGTAGAGTAATGAGCATGATTGCAGAATGATACTTATCAGATCGTATTAAGCGTATCGATCGAAAGGACGTGGTGCTTGAAGTGTAAGCCCTCGTGGTGAACACGTCCACCGGTCAGTATCATTTGTAAGACTTGGAGTGAGTGACGCAACCGAACTGAGGCAGCATTCATAGCTTTGGAACTGCGGAAATGCAGAACTTGGGTTTTTGTGGAAAGAAGAATAGATACTTATCGGTCGGGAAAAGTGCGGAGTTTGCGTTTTAGTGGAAATGCGAAATCGTGGAAATTGCGGAAAGGGATAAGATACGTATCGATTGGGAGAACTGCGAAATTAGCGTTTGTGTGGAAATGCGGAATCGTGTAAATTGCGTTTTTGTGGAAATTGCGGAAAGGAATAAGATACGTACCGATTGCTTCGTCAGCGAACGTGGATTATAATACAAAGCACTTTCTACTCCGAAGGAACAGATAAACCTCATACATTGCTTTTTCACCATACAGTTTCTTCCCTTTTCGTTCACTCTTTTCAGCACACTATCAATACATTTTGCTTGCAATAGCAAACTGATAAATCCACAAAATATCAGTTCCAAATGAAACTCCTACTACTGTGCCACAGATCCAAGATAATGTTAAACTGCCGCCAAAATGGTAAAAATTCCCAGGTGAATACCGTTTGAATCCAGGGGTTCTGATGCATTATTTCTTTTTCAATAAAAAGTAACAATTATGACTCATACGAACACAAGACGCACACACGTCGCTTTCCTGTATCACATGACCCATTGACGACCGTGATGTTGGCCGCGTGGGCCGTGTGACACGATGTCGTGTCACAGTCTTGTATCTTATATTTTGAGCTTCTTTTCAAACTTTTGTTCGATCTTTTTTAATTATGTATACCTCAAATATGAATGTTTTCTACACAGAGCATGGTCAAAGAATATACTTTTGGTTGTTGAATTTTTGACCTTCTTAACAGGGGGTAGATAACCATCAGTTATTTTGAAAATAATCACTACACAAATAGTGTCTGCATCTGCTGCAACGGGTACAGACTCTTTTGGCATGAGATGCAGCGTATTTGCGCCCTTAAATTTTGCACATTTCTTCATAACAGCTAACGCATCGCCTGCGATAATTCGCCTAAAAGCCTAAAGACACCAGAAGAGGGTAATTTTGGCTTACGGTAGGACAGACGTAGTGTGGATGAGTTTAAGTGGCCGCCATTGCACAAACTCGCCAATTTAACGCCTTGGCATGGTGCCAAAAGAAGATGTTTCTATGTAATTTCGTTTTTTCCTTCACTTTTTACTTTGTTCTTTCTTATATTGTTTCTAGATGTACTTACATGAATGGTAATGTAGTGGGCATGGCCACTCCACTGCGCTGGGAGTCAGGTGCTACAACTAACGTTGGCCCACGGCCCGTCTCCTACAGCGGACAACTCGGAATGGATGCGCTGATGCGAATGGGATGCGAATACACACCGCAGCGTCGCGCTTTTGAGTCCGGGTTTTTTTCGCCTATTATCGCTTCTAACCTTGAGTGTTCGTCACAAAATGCTCATTTCTTTGCATCTTCGTCTTGTTTCGGACCCCCTTCCGGTTCCTTTAATACAAGGCTTAATTACAAGAAAGCTTAATTTAAATGTGGTCTATAGTTATTTTGTATGCAGCTGAGAGCTTAATTACAATGCAAAAAGGTAAAAAATGATGGCTTCTCAAATAAGGTGTCCCTGTGGGACCGTGTAACACGACGTCGTGTCACACACGGAGCGTGGCAAAATCCCGCTCGGTCCCACGCGCCAGAGAAGCAAAAATGCCGCGGTCGTCAATGGGATAATTGTTCGTCTGTTCACTTTCTGGAGGGAGTCAGCTCACCATTGTCGAGTCATACTGGGACTTCCAAGTCATTGGATGTAAAGGAAGAAATAGCTCATGGTGTCATGGTTTGTGATATTTTATGATCTTCACTTGGAGTAAAAGCAATGGTTACGTTATTCAAAGGCATACCTCGCGATAAACTGTATACGTTTTCGCGACCACTACAGAAACTAGCGGAAAACTCACTCCTTTTCTCGCTCCTTCGGCAGAGTGATCTCAAATTGTTTTCCATGCACTGGGCCTCTTTCAGCTCCTTGAACGTATTTTCCAGCGAGATCAGCTAGTGTTTCAGCGACGTCCCCTACTTTTGCTTTCTCTGCGGCTACTATCGTCATAATATATCCGCCTCCGAATCTAAATACTCAGCGACTCACTGTCAGAGGCAGAGGTGTGAGTAAATGCTATTGAAAGGAAATTTAGTCAAGGAAGAAAAACGCAACACTAAATTTTTTACGGACAGTCATGCCATGCTGAAAGCTCCGTTACTTGGTTCATAGTTATGAACCATGCGTGATTCTCTCTTTTAGAATCGGGAGGCACAAACTGCCGGAACAACGAGCAGGAAGTTGTTCTCTACTAACCTCTCCTTCAAAAATTGTGGCGTCCCACAACAGTACACTCGACCTGCGACCATTATTGCAATACGGTCTCCCAGCAACTCTGCTTCATCCATATAATGTGTAGTGAGTAGTACCGTTCTGAACAGATGCCTGCTTGACCTTATTATCACTTCAAGGCAGACTTAGCAAAGAAATTCTCGCTTACCGATCTCCTTTTACGGATTCGAGAAGCGCTTCAACATCTCTTCGAGCTTGGGGATCCATGCCAGCAGTTGGTTCATCCAGCAATATCAAGGTACTGCCGCCAATCAAGGCCATTGACACGCACAGTTTACGCTTTTGACCTCCCGAGAG
This sequence comes from Trichostrongylus colubriformis, assembly GCA_963978905.1. Lineage (NCBI taxonomy): Eukaryota > Metazoa > Nematoda > Chromadorea > Rhabditida > Trichostrongylidae > Trichostrongylus > Trichostrongylus colubriformis. Next base: position 2,999,188 of record OZ022259.1, read on the forward strand.
ACTGGCAGCAACCTGAGTACATCAAAAAATATCAAAGATCTTACTGACTCTCTGATTGAATTTAATCTCTGCGATATTTCATTCTCACTCTCTTAAAGCTCGCAAAAACTGCAGTTGCGTTGTTCATAAAGAGCGCGTCCATATAGAATATCATCTAAAATTCCAATTTCTCGCCGAAAAGGATAATGATTTCCCGAGATGGACCATGATTGCTCCATACATGATCACTGCCTAGGGCCGGACGGTCAGCATCACTATATGCTGATTTCCAGCTTGTATTTTGTTTTGCTTTTTCGTCAAATTAGAAACTAACTTCTCAAATTCTTTTTATCTTTCGAATATTCGATATATCTCGATAGACTGACTAACTAATATCCATGAAGCTCAGGGAAGTACCACAGGGTGATACGCGCAGTACTGTGCGCTACACAACTGATATCCCTGTAAACACCTTTCCTAGGAAGGTCAGGTAATTAGCAGTCAGAACATTTTTTCCGTTATTCATATCGAAGTGGAGAATAATGCTTTCTCTTAGTGAGCATTCTTCTGATAATGCGCTATGTATGGTTGTGTGCTTGACTATGTGATGTTTCTCTGTCTAACTATTTGTCACGAAATGGAGGCTGGCAAATTGACATGGAAGCTTGAAGATAGGTGTTAGAAAATGAAGTCAACCGATGAAGGCAAACAAGGAACGGCAGAAATCAAAAATCAAATATGAAATTCATTGTGCTTTTCGTGTCGACCCAGAGCTTTTACCTTTACCAGTGTTGTGTATGGTGGAACAGGGACATTGATAGCAGGTTATAGCAGGTCATGATCCTGGTGAACTTCGATAAAAGAAGAGTGTTTGGAGAAATCCAACACACCGCTCACCACTTCCATACGACCACTATTGCCGAGGCATCCGATTACCAAAAGGAAAGCACATTTTGTTGTTGTTGCGACATCTGTTGCAGCAAAAGGTACACCCCAACAAAAATTCAGGCTTCCTATAGTAGCGGGTATTTATATTGACAAGAAGTAGAAAAGCCAGTTATTACCAGCTCATATTCGTTCAAACACTGAATGCTCAAATATCTACCGTAACACCAGTATTAATAGAAAATTTCACTCGCTGAATTGCTTATGTTCCAAGAGTGCCGGGTATATGTGGCGATACCAGTTTGCCTAGTATTGCACGGTACACGCTGTAGAACTATGTGATATCCAGAAACAGTATCTACCATTCGGTAGCCATCAAGCTCACAACACATAACTTTGTAGTGTGATGCGCACAGACCCGAGTGTTTTTTCTTTTGAAAAATAGGACTTGAGTATGACTGATGAATTGCGGCTTAAATGATAGTTATCACTACTTATAAGTTTGAATAGCTTGGCGGTAAATACTCTTTGCGGCAAGTGAAAACGAAACAGGAACGGAATGTGTTCATCTACTTAGCCTCCAGCCACTGGGCTGTCACGATCACAGTGTAATCTAAGTTTGTAAGATTCCGTCGTGTGTCCATGTTTCAATGTGTGTGTATGTGAGTGTATGTGTGTATGTGTATGTATGTGTGTGTGAGTGTATGGGTGTATGTGTGTATGTACGTATGTGTGTATGTGTGTATGTGTGTGAAAGTGAAAGTGAAAAAGTGAATCAAAATCCGTAAAAAAGTGAATCAAAATCGGATTCCGCCACCATAACCCCCAAAATGCGTCCCTTTTGCTTTTGCGACATGCCCCGCCCCGGATAACTCGTCCATTTCGAGACAACTCGTCCAGAAGAGCGGGTATGTGTGCGTGTGTATGTGTGTATGTGTGTATGTGTGTATGTGTATATGTGTATATGTGTATATGTGTATATGTGTATATGTGTATATGTGTATGTGTGTGTGTATGTATGTATGTATGTGTGTTATAGTGATAACATTGATAACATGCCATCCACCAATGCTACGTCACAAACCCGAACACTGAAATATGCAGATTTGACACTAATGACAACGGATGACACTTGCATTTCACCACGCGCTTATTAGTACCTGTTTGGTCACCGACCACTTGCGTCCCTGTCTCACCTTTTATCACTTCAGTGAGTTTCGACGTTCTTAGATAGACGAAAAGAATTTATTGACATCTACTGTACCGATCAAGTACTCAACTGCTACCAGGTCTCGTTCTCAGGCTCCTTTCTGTTACAGATACTGAGGCTAAGTGAGATTACCGTAGCGAGACTACCGGGCTCCGTTTTCTAGAAGCGTCAGTTGATCCACCAGCATGTGAATGACTCTCTTCAGGAGTTTCTCAATAATCACTTTACCCCTACCACTGTCTTCGAGGAGCACTTGCAAACTTCAGCATTCTAGCCTCCCCACGTCTTTAGTCGGTTTGGTCTACACGACACAACTGTTCCCTCAATAACCTTCTAGCTATACATCTTCCTTAAGCGCTGGCCTGGTGCAATTATAGCACCTCATGGAATAGCTTCGAGTGTATTACAGAGGTATAGAGGAGTGTGAAATACTATCATAACCCAAGACTGATAGAGCGAAACTGTTCAGCTGCTCACCTCCGTGAGTGGTTGTTTTCTCTACCGACTCCCTTATAGAACCACCCATTTGCGGATGGATAGATGGACATACTTACATAATGGTCGATATACCGACATACTGACATACCGACATATAGACACATAAAGTAAGTGGTCTATATAACAGAAGGATATTGGCTGCTACCACATTAGCGATTCTTATCATTTGAGGTCACTCTCCACCAATGTCTTTTTCCCATCATACAAAAATTCGGGAGACGGTCGTTTGGCGCGGCCCCTTGGAGCTAATGTGCCAATGGAACACTGCCAAACTTCTTCCCTAAAAAGGCTTAGGTAAATCTGGGAGAGTCCAGACGGCCCATGCGCCCCACTGGCAAATTAGCTGCAAGGGCCGCGCCAAACGACATACACCCCGAAGAATTCCATTGCTCTGATGTAAGGTCAGCAAGAAATGCGCAACAAATTTAGTAGTAAAGGCAGAAAGTTACGGCTTAGCTTGAAGTCGCGAGACATTTGAAGAAAGTCATAGTCACTTTCACCTCTATGTCTTCGAGAATCGCAGTATAGAATTTTTGCGTCCAATGCAGCTATAAAACATACTCTCGCAGCTGATACTCTGTGAAACGGGAAGAAGAGAGCATGTTGAGAGCAGTCACAACACGAAAAGATTGTCTTAATCGTCACCGCGCTCGCCTACGAAATTTCAACCTACAGCAAAGAAGAGTAGTGAACAGACTGAATGATAAACCCATCGTATTCATAACTTCTCCCACACTGCTGGAATAATATATTGTGCGAAAGCAGTGATCGTTCGAAATCTTCAAAAATTTGACTTTAGGAGTTTTATGGACATTCCACAAGAAGGAGGGAGACAGTGCGTGCTGATTAGCCTTCTACTGATTAGCGGTATGACTATTCGTCGATCTTGAATCAAATAGGAAGAAGAAGTACGATATGTCTGAAAAGTGTGGGACATTACAAGCGTAACAAAAAGTTGATCTATTTGAGGAATAGGAAGGAACTGATAAAATTTAGTCAATATAAAAGTGATAAAGTGGGTTGAAAGTGCTCAAAAACAAGATGAGTATCGAAAAAAAGAAAGCATTGTTCTGCGTTTGTATACTCGCACTTTTACCTATGCTTTGCTTACAATTTGAATGACTTCATTTCTGCTATATAAGGCACTTTATGTGTATGTTTTTCGATATGTCGGCGGTATGCCTGTCGATATTTCGGTATTTCCGCAAATGAGTGGTTAGTGAGTGGGATAAGATAGTTGATAGAGCAAAACAACCGCTCAGAGGTGAGCATCTACATGGTCTCGCCATATCTCTCTTGAAACGCAAAGTTTTCTGTGGCCAGAACTAGAACCAATTTTTAGGGTCAAGTTCTTTACCACCGGTTTGTGAGTGGATTCTCCATGTTAAGCAGAAAATTCGATCTACCTCGAACCGTAGTCCAATTCAGGAATATCTTGCATCGTTTCCTCGAGTAAAACTTTTAAAAAAACTTCGGCATGCAGGGTGTCTAGATTCTAGGCAGTTTTTTTTGGCTTTTGAGACTTCAAATTTCTTTTCTTCCCCTTTATGTTCGGTTTTTCTTGTGTTCTAATTGCTTGCTGAATTGATGTGTTGTCGTTCAACCCGTTGTCAGTCGAATTATATCATGTGCATCCACACATGCAATAAGTCTAAATCTAAATCTCATGTTGTGATATCACTTCCTACTCATATAAAAGCCTACCCTCGCAGTCACTCTGTGATGTTCTCATGTCGTATCAGGTGTCAGCACAGGGATTTGCATAAGTGGTTGGGTGAACTATACGGTGTAGACTAGACCGATAAAGTTGTGAAAAATCAGGTACATGAAAGCGGTTCTACCAACAAGTCGTAGTCACCCCCGTCAGTTATCAGATAGTGCACAGCGCACAAGGCCTGGCAGTACTTCAGATTCTATAACAAACGGGCCAAATGATGAGCCCATGAGCATATATGTAATTTCAATGGAAACATGGGTGTGATTCCTGAAGCTGTCTCGCGCTCTACGGACATCGGGACCAGAACATCTGGCAACTCCTGTAAAAGCTATGCTACGTGTCCTGCTCTGAAAGAATATTCTGTAAGTGCCGTGCTGTGCGTGAGGTATATCGCACAGCTAAACTGGTGTTCAAAAAAAAACGTGAATTTTGAAGAAAATGAGAAAGCGTAGCGATATGTCTGAACACTCACGCTTCTAGCTATGCCCTGACATGCTCTAAATGAGTTCAAATTTCCAACCTCATCAGATTTCTCATCCAGTTTGAGCTTATCGAGTAGTTGTTGACCTTCAGTTTTGTAGGAACCACTACCTCCTTTGAGGCCATGAATAAGCCAGAGGTGCTCGTTAACCGTGAGCCGATTGAAGAGAGCATTTCCTTGTGGACATAAACCAATCTTCTTACGACAGGCCGACCTCTCCTTCTGTATGTCTAGATCGTAAATGTAGACATTTCCTGAACGTGACGAGTCAGGTAAGACAATCATGGATTTCGATTCAGCTTTCTAGACGAAAATTTTACAAGGCTCTCGTCAGATGCGGCATCACACGCATTTCGACTTACTACACCTATCAAGGAAGGGTTTTGAATCCCCTTGGATCTCTGAAAGGAGGCTTGGGTGGATGTAAAGACTTTCGAATGCTGATTACAAGTATACAAACCAAAATTGCAAAATGGCGTTTTGAAGCGAGTGGAGTCGAGTTACTCCTTATTTTTATGACGGTGGAAGTGAAGCCTAAACTTGTTCCTGATTCTAAAGAAACATTCCAGGCACCTTCTGTACATACTGTATATCTCACACAATTATGTAAACCTCATCATAGCATGAGTTCGATTAATTCCTGTTGAACATAGTATAGATTGCCTGTCTGTCTGAATGTCTAAACCAGTTACCGGAGCGCCGCTTAACGGGCGAGGCACAGCCTCTCTCGATATTGCAAATTTGTTTATAAATTTCCTTCAAGGTTCAACTTACCAGCTGTTGGAGCAGTGATTCCACAGATAACTGAGAACGTCGTACTTTTACCAGCGCCATTATGTCCAAGAAGTACAGTGACCTTAATGAAAAACATTCCGCTTCAAACCCACGTTGCTATTCTACAGCCGAATGAAAGGTAAGTAAATGACCATCCGCAATGGAATGCACACTACATATATGGGCCTTTTGGCGCAGGGAATCATGTAGGCCAAAACGAAATAGTATTCCAAGAATTACTCCGCCACAAAATCTTCCTGCTGTGTCACGGAGTTGCGTATACCGTGAATGGATCCATGGGCATTACTCCGCTGAAAGATTGAAAGTGGATGAGGCTTTACTTCTCTGGTGGTGAGCATCATACTGAAAGAGTGGGCTCGCGGTTGATTCCAAGGCATACAGAGGTGTCATCTCTTTCCAACCGCTTTCGAGCATTGGCTGTGCTTACCATCGAAGGCACCATCAGGTTGCACCTTGTTGTTGCATACGTCCTTACAGAGGCAACTGTTTTTGACCACATCGTGATTGATTATAATTGGAGGTGATCTGAACGCCCGCAGTGGCGCTAACAGAGAAAGATGGGAAGACGCTTTGGACCATTTCGTATACGGAGAAATCAATGTTAATGAACTCCGATTACTGCCATTTGCGTTTGACCCATCTATTCATAGGCAACACGTTCCGTCATCTTCTGAAGCATCAGCTAACATGGCGATCCCCAAGTGGAAGGGATCAGGCTATGCTTGATCACTTTCTCATTCCAAGCCGATTTCGACCCTCTTTCACAGATATTCGTGTCATGCGACAAGTTGACAGTGTATCTGATCATCATTTTGCGCTTGCGTGTGTTCGATTGAAAATGAAGTGCCACGAGACATCAGTGAATATATTATCACGCAGAAATTGGGGCAAATTGGATGACCCTATATATAGGCAGCACTTCCAAATATCTCTGCCAAATAGGTTCGCGGTTCGTTATAACATCATGCGAAAATGCTGATAATGCAATTGATCAGTTTGCTGCGGTCGTCTCCACTTCGTCGGCACCGCTTTCGAGCATATATCCCTGATGAAACTCTCGATCTGGTGGATTAACGAAAACAATGTGAACTTTACAATATAACGGGAGCTTCATCGTGTCGTTCGTAGTCGTCACAGAATGGAAAGAAGGCAATACTGGTACAGTGTTGCAGCAGAACTTGAAAATCAGGTTAATCGCAAAGATTACTGTCAACTCTGTGCAACCCTTTGCCGCTTTGATGGAGAGGTTCAAAGCGTCGACGACAACATCAAGAAAAATGATGGAAGTTACGTACGATCATGCACAGAGCGACTCAGTCGGTAGCAAGTGTCTTTTTTGTTTGCTTTTGTCAGCCACCGCCAAATTCTTTTCACAATCATCCGTTCGACCTTATTTCTGTGAAACCTCCTGATATCGGTAAAACGAAACTGCAGTGAATCAGAAGAGCGGAAAATCATCGGGAAGTGATGGTGTGATAGTTGAAGCCTTGAAAGCTGGAGGCGACGTGCTCCGACAATGATTGCACTCAACATTTTGTCCAGACTTCCGAAAGAATACCTACCTCGTGGAAGCAGGGGATCGTTCTACCAAATCACAAGTAAGGAGATACTCACGAATGCAAGAACTACAGCCTGATCAGCTTGTTGTCTACTCTTGGAAAGGTCTTCGTGAAAATCATACTCGGGCGAATCCAGGGACGACGAGAACAGATGACTCGACCCTGACGCAAGTCCTAGAGGAACGTGTTCGCTGCGAAAAGCGTCTCACAATTGTGTTTATTGACTTCATTTCTGCATTCGACAGCGTCAACAGGGTGGCCCTTGGGGAAGCGCTTGTCGGGAAAGCATCCCCGGAAAGCTAATTCGACTACTACGCAACGCATATGCTCGCGTAGCAGAGTTAACATAAAGGGAGAATTGTCGGAAGATCTTATAGTCAACACTGGTGTTCGTCAAGGATGCGTTTTGCCACCTCCAATACCTTCACTGATGTCGTCATCATGAAATCCGCTCAGGTGAATCAAATGGGCAAACAGTTCGCAGAAGGACAATTCATCACGGATTTCATGTATGCTGATGACGTCGCTATTTTTGCCATGATTATACAAAAGCTTGTGACATGGTGTCCAGAACTGAAAGACCCGCGAGGCAGTATGGTTTAGTCATCAATACCGATAAAACGAAGGTCCTTGCATCTGATGGAAGTGTTGCGCGGCTTGGTCTGCAGGGAAATGTTCTCGAGCATGTTCTACATTTCAAGTATTTGGGCTCCATTGTGGGGGAGAACAGAAGTTGTGGGCCGGATGGGCTAAGCATCGAGGGTTTTTTCGGTACACTTTGGTGTGTGTGGAAGGAACATAACATAACGATGCACTTGTAATGAAATCTTTCGCTCCCTACCAATACTTCTTTACGACTCTGAAACCTGGACATTACTGCAATCTGACATCCGTATGTTGGAATCGTTTTATATGAGATGCCTCCGACGTATACTCTGTGTCTCGTTTCGCGACAGGCTGAGAAACGAAGTGATAAGACAACGATGCTGTTGCCAAACATCGAGATGGATTCAATGACAGCTTCGTTGGTTTGGCCATGTTTGCAGAATGCAGCCGGAACGATATCCCCATAAGACCTTATGGAGAACACGGTCACATGACTAGGAGATTCAGCGGGAAGCACCGAAGACGACATGGTTAAAACAGATAGAGAAAGATCTTTCTAATCGCAGACCAAGGATCCGGCAAGCAAAGATGGTAGCTAAGGACAGATTGCAGTGCAGGAGAATTGTGAAGAGCTTGTGCACCCAGAGGCACCTACAGCAGCATTCAATGCGAGCTAAGGAGGATAAGTAAGTAAGTAAGTAAGTTCCCTTCCCTGATCATGAAAATCGAACTGGTTTCGCAAGAACATCTGCCTCTCATGCTATAGGCTTCATAGTATTGTTTTTTCGAAAAACTTCATAACTCCGCTTAGAGAATCGTTCTGCAATTTTGTTTTGCAGATTCGAGATCAGCGTCCGAAAATACGTCGTACCACATGCATCCCATTCCGAATGGCCACTTAGAGCCCGGGTCCTTCCCTTGTTAATATACGGCAATATATTCTAGCCATGCAGATTAGAGAAAAACCTCTACAATCTCTCTGCTTCCCGTCCAAATAGGTGATTGAGATGTTGATTCGCAGAGATCACTATGAAAAATGACTTAGTTCGATAGTCCATCAATGGAGTTTATTTATTCGTGGAGTTCGCGGTAAAAACTGTCTTCCTTTGATCACTCTGTGGAAGAATACCACATCTGTTCCTCTCAAGTCGCCTAATATCCTCACAATGCATGCTTGAAAAAAGAGCTTGACGAAAAAATATTGTAATTTTTCCCAAATAGGAAATGAAGGCAGATATCTACTAAATAACTAATAGACCTACTATTTGAGCTCATACGTACACGCCCATTAAAAACCAAAAAACACGTGCATCACGACCACGTTGTCCATTACACCATCACTTACCACAGGTTACCATCTTTCGATGGTGACTTCAAGACATCAACGCATCTTGTCGCCCCGTAACCTGATTTACATAGCCACGTCGCAAATTTAGAAAGCGGTCTCAGTTCATCGTTCCAAGAAATATGCAATGAAGTTCCTCTCGTTGTTTTCAAAATAAGTTTAGCTAGCACGAAGTGCGCGAATAACACGGTAGAATTATGTAATGTTGAAATGCCCGATACTGACGACCTATATCGAAGTTCGTACTTCAAAATCACATAGTGATGCATGCAGCATTGAACCCAACCGGTATCACTACAAGCATTTACCATTATTGAGAAATTTGTGCGCATCAGTAGGAACATTCTGTTGCTACTGATATGAGTGAACGAATATGTCCCTTGGTGATATCTAGTGAAAAAGCTGTTGGTGTCTGATAATCAGTCTTCGCTACTGCATGCCATATTTCTCGATGCGACTACCATTTTTCGGAAGACCAGAGACGGTAGTAATCTACCTGAAACTGGCAGTTAAGACAACGGTCAGGTGTCGGGACGGAGGTTATAACAGTTGGAAGTCCAAGAATTCCGCTCTCTTGAATTTCAGTTTTTTCTGGCTGTGGGCAAAAACTCCAATGTAGAACGATACCACACTGTTCACATTTCAAGGTCAGCGGCAGTGTCATTACACAACGTAACACTAATATAGTTGATGTGAATGGCCTCCATTAGAGCATAACAAGATGCTGCCAGCCAAGTAAGTGTCATGAGGTCAGGGTTTTCACAATTTAATCCGTTGTGAATTTCCTCTTCCACAACGAATCGAGGAGCTCCAAAAAGCGGTGGAAAGAGCATCGCTAGGGCTTTTCCAGAAACCCATGAGTTTGCAAGTCCCATGTGGAATCGGAATTTTCTCGGGAAAAATTTTTCAAGTAAGCGTCAGCGGGTCAAAAACTCCATGTGGAACGATAACAATCCGTTCACATTTCAGGGTCAGCGGCAGTGCCATTACACAACGTAGCACTGATATAGTTGATGTTAATCTCCTCCAATGGAGTAAAATAAGATGTTGCCTGGCCAACATATGCCAGCATTTCTCAACGTGATTGACGGGTCACGAACCTGTCACATTACTGCTGGTATCATTCCTACGCCATGTCATTAGAATTTTGTCATATTACATCTAGGATCTTGCCATATCATGCTGCCACATTTCCCCACTGCCCTGCACTCTCTCCATAAACACTCCCTTTCTTCTTGTATGCCGCCCAGCCTGCAGCCCACAACCAAAAACCGCTTACAACTGATAGTTCGTTCGAAGGATTACTGGGAGATAGCTAGAGACTAGTCTGCGTCTCTGCATCTACTTCATATTTCATCGCCGTGGTTTATTCACCGCGAACAACGACTGACTAGCCGCTTTTCAGCTCACCACTATGTTGATTTGCTTTCGTAGTAAATTCTAGCTTATTTGGAAGTGAATGAATCTTCACATCTGCTCTGCTTAAGCTACTTGACCACCGTCCCAGATCATCTAGCTAACGATACCCTTAGTTCAATTGTTATCGGATCACGAACGAAATTTGTCGACCTTTGACTTCGACACTTTGGCACTAGTGCTCTCTATTCGGGGACTTCAGATAATTTAGCGTCCGCTAATTTTGGATTCGATCGCACCGATTGGTAACCATTTGCCCACTTACTGAGCATCTGACTCTAATCTATTGGTGGTAAAGCCTTTGCCAGTTTTCGATGCTTTCCAATTTCCTGCTTCAATTGAAAAGTATTAGGTTGATCAAAAAGTTTCGATAGGGTCGAGATTTTTTGATTCTATAACTCAGCAAACAATGCAAGCTAATAACAATATAATAACTATAGTTAGTCATAACATTGTCCCATCTAATGGGCAGGCCAGCGATTCCCTTTTTTCAGAACTGGAAAGATTGTGTGTCAAAGAAGCCACCGACCACTTGCCCAAGGTGATCATAGTTTTTTTCAGCTAGGAAAGTCTTGAAGGGCCGCAACAAGAGGTTATCTGACGGGGCAATATCAAATGAATAGGGTGGGTGTGGAACCGTGTCCCAAGCTGGCTCGTCCAGTTTTGCACGGGTCTCTTTACCTATGAGAGGGACCCGGGCAAAATTGGAGGAGCTGGGTTGGGACACGGTTCCACATCCACCAAATTCACCTGATATTGTCCCCTCAGATTATCACTTGTTACGGTCTCTCGATGATTTTTTAGCATAAAAAAAATCGTCAACTATAACCACCTTGGAGAAGTGATCGGTGACTTCTTTGACTCCTAATCCTCCCACTTCTGGGAGAAGGAAATCGCTGACCTGCCCGTTAGGTGGCGCAAGTTATGACTAACTATAGTTATTATATTGCTGACCAGCTTGCATTGTTTGCTGAGTTATAAAATAAAACAGAAAAAAATCTCGACCCTATCAAAACTTTCCGATCAACCTATTACTATTGCAGCACTATTCAGATGGTTTAACGGTCGATACATTTCTGGCACTGATATCAGAACATATACTATATGAAGGGAAAAGAGGTGTTAAATGAGTCGTATTGGTATATGTAATCAAAAAACTGTTCTATCTTACATAGCATAATATGCCCCCAGAATTCAATATAATCGCTCTGTTTTGGGCACAATGACGACGAGAATGAAGTAGAGCGTTTGCCGTGGGTTGCATGATGCCGCGTAAATCGTCAAATGCTCTTTCAGGAGTAGTCTTGAAAGCAGCGACTGAACGGTGGAAGCAGCGCAGGCTTTGTGCTATGCTGCAGGATTATCGAAATGTCTCGGTCGAGCAGTTTAGTATTGCAGTAGTCTGAAGGGGGATTGCTGCGGGAAGTTGCAGCGGAGTACCAAAGTCGCACAAATCCGACCAATCACCAAAACTATCTCCACGATGTCATCAGGAGACAAGCTTATCCCTGGATAATGCTTCACCTCAAATCCAATTCGGATCACTTAGCAAGAAGCAGCTTCGGCACATGGCGTGTTTACGGCAACAGTGGTCTCCAAACAGCTTCCATGACTTTGAGACGTCGCAGCAATAACCACCAATGATATGATAAATGATAATGATAAATCCTGACTGTCCGACATTTCCTCTAAAGAATTTGGTAGGGCATTTCCTGCACTACTCTTCACATTTATTTGGATTGAAGTCTACGCCCACGAAATTTCGGGACGACTACAAGACGAACACCTGCAGCCAAGGGCACATGCTCTTCCCGCCGTTCCTCGCCGTCTTGGTCAAAAAGTAGGGATCAGAAGTAACTGCATCGAGTTCGAGGGTGATCATCTATACTTCTAGCGAAATTCATGTCGATACCTTCTCTCTAGTTGGGATGAAAAGACATGGTCAAGCGGTCAATATTTTGCCACACTTTGTCTGCTCACACAGTGCTACTGAGCATCATACGTTTCAACTATAGCAGTAGCATTGTAGTAGTGAGTGGTGTGCCGAATTTCATCCGATCCGCTTCCAAGTGACTCTTGTCAGTCCCTACTAGTCGTTATCGGCTTTGATCAAAACCTATTAAGGCCCCCGTGCCACTTCCTACAGCTAGTGAGCGCTCCCCTGTCATTCGGAAAGACGAACAGAATTAGCGACACATGCTTGCGATGCCCCTTACTAAACCTTATCAGCTGCTATTAGTCTAACGATGGCGCGTTTTCCACGTGCTTTTCACATGGGACATCGCGCGCTTGCCCATGCTGAAAACTGCGTCTAGCCATAATGGTCAAGTAAGGTGTCAGCAATTCTGAATGATCGCGGATTCTCCGCAGTACCTGTGCTGTTAAAACAACTGCACCGCAGTCTACCTACCTGTCCCACGTACGCTTTCAACGACATGCCATCCACGGCGCGCTCTCCCGTAGCCCAAACCTATAAAAATTGCACATCTTCCTGAAACTATCACATGGAACCATAGAATTTCGTTTGGATGTTGAGTGGTAGATATTGAACTAATTATAATGTTTTCGAAACGAAATGGGTAGTGGCCACTTGACGGTCCGACACCTCGTCGTGGGGGCAGTGGGACTGGACTGCGATGCACAGCGGGAGTCTTTCGCTTCAGCTAATGCCCTGGCAGGTTCAAACATGTCGAGAAGGAGTCAAGTCTTAGCGAAGAGCGGACCCCCCCCCCCCCCTTCTCTCCGTTTCGATGGTTGAGGAAGGGGCCTGCGGACACGCTGGCAACGTTCGTCAGGACACTACGGAACAAAACGCCCAACCAGTACAAGAACAGCCTCAGTACCCAGCACATCGGGCTCTGCCGTCTCCGACGTCGGACGGTACGACAACCGGTGAGAGGCGAAGAAATCTCGGGTTGGATTCCAGACAATGATAACACACCTCGTACACAGACGGAGACTGCTTCATGCTCTGCACCTACAACGCCAAAATAGTCTTGTCCAACGCCGATCTCCATGCTCTCCTCGACGCTGCGATTCGCATCAAACTCCATGTGATCGCGCTACAAGAAATCATGAGCAGAAGAATCGACGTACGACAGCTTGACGAGGAGACTCTCGCTATTCTAGGAGAGAAGATCCCGTTGCGGAATGTCGGAGGCGGTGAATTTGTCGTGCACCCGTCAGTCGTTCCCACGTCAAACCTCACGAGATTTGATCTCCACGTCCAGCCATTCTTCGCCTTCATCCACCGCATCACAAGATCACCATCTCAATCATTATCTGCTACTCACCACACGCAGCAGCTGACGATTCCGAATTGGATGCGTTCTATGAAAACATGGAGGAAGTCGTCCGCAGAGAGAAATCCTTGTACAAATTCGTTGTCGGTGACTTCAACGCACGGTTAGGAAAAGGCAATAGCGAGGAACACACGATCGGAAAATTTGGAGTAAGCGATAGGAATGACAACGGAAGACTTCTCGTTGACCTCGTGTCTGCGGCACGTCTCTTCCATGGTAATTCGCTGTTTAAGAAGGAACACCGCCGCTGGACATGGGAGTCATCCAATAGCATGACTCATTCTGAGATCGACCACATTTAAACGAACAGAAGATGTGCCTCTATGACATCTCTGTGGTGCCATCTTTTTGCTGTGGATCCGATCACAGCCTTCTTCGGCCAAAATCAGGTTCGATCATCGACTGAGAAGGACACCTGTCACCGGTCGAAGGGGAGGAAACAGGTCGTGTATGACAGGAGCCCTTTGAATATGGCACTATCCCGTTATGATTGGCGTTATGATTGGCGAGTCGTGGAGGACCCGACCGAAGACTGCGAGCTGCTTCTAAAAGGATTGCGAGCCTGTCCTGACTTCGCATGTCTTCAGCAATCAACCAGGAGCGATCGGATTCCATCGAACACCGAGACGCTGCTTAAAAGGAGGAGAAGCCTGAGGCTGGATCCAGATGCAACACATCTCGAGCAACTGGTTATCAATGCCAACCCTAGAAAAGCATTACAGGAGGATATTGCGCAGTACAGAAAGAGAAAAAGGGAGGGATGAAAGACGAAGTCTGAAGAAGTGCCGTCGGGATTTTAGAAATCAGTATTCCGCTGTCGTCATTGAAAACTGAAGACAGAACTTTCACCACTTCCCGTTACGAGATGTTATCAATCATGGAGAGGTTCTACACCAATTTGTTCCGTTGCACACTACCCCTGCCAGATCCAGACAACATCCCCGCTGGTGAAACACCACTGAGGATTCTACCATCCGAAGTGCGAGTGGCAATTAGGGGTATGAGGAGCCTCGGCCACACAAGATCTCTGCCGATCTTTTTCGAGCAGGAATCCACGTCCCTAACTCACTAGTCGCGGTGCATATGACGTACTACCTTCAGAAGGAACGATTCGCGGATCCGCGGAGGAGTTCGCGCACTGTCATCTTGCACAAGAAAGGTGACAGGGATGATCCCCGCAACTACCGACAGATTAGCTTGCTGAGCGTGCTCTACAAGCTTTACGAAGATCATACTAACGCGAATATCGTGCACATTGGATGAGGCTTAGCCATACGAGGATCTCGTCAGGGATTCAGCAGCATGGACCACATCCAAATCGTTGCGATACTCATTGAAGTCTGCAGGGAATACCATCTTGCCACTCTAAGGCCTTTGACAGCGTCGAAACGAATGCTATCCTGTCTACGCTGGTCGACCAAGGAGTGGACGCGTCCTTTATTAGAACACTAGCTGACTGCTACCACCGCTATCCTACGACAATACAGCTCCTCCAACGCACGATCTCATCTCCATTGGAAAGAGCGTGAGACAAGGCGACATCATCTCGCCGAAGCTGTTCATTGCCGCACTGCAGTGGGTGATGAATCGCCCGACGACGACAAGGGCGTATGTGTGGACAGGAATTTTTTCTCAAACCTTCGTACTGTGGATGACATGGCCATCTTTTCGCGTAATTCTAATGAAGCAAAGGTAATGTTCTGAGAGCTGAACGAAGCCGAAGTAAGATCGGTTTGCGGATCAATCGGATGAAGATACAGTTCATGACGAATGTCTGGTGCAATAGAGGACGTGTCGAAATCGACGGTTAACCCATCGTCGAAACGAAGTCGTACGTCCATGTGAGGCGTTCCATGAACATGAACACGACATAAAGGAAGAGCTCGACAGAAGATGAAGAGCTGCATGGTCAGCCTATGAGTCTTGAAGAGGACACCGATCAGCTAAAGGATCCTGACCTATCCGCCCGTCTATTCGGCTCGACAGTCCTTCCTGCTCTGCGTTGCGCTGCTGAAACGTGGCTTGATACGTCAGCCACGGTGGAGTCCTTGCAGGTGACTCACGGAGCACTCAAGAGATGTCTTCTGAAGTACACCCGGCTATTTCAATATTATGCCGGGATGCGCAGCTCCGATTTGAGGCAGATGTCTCGCCTACGAGACTCTGCGGATACGCGTCGAATGTCATACACCGATGGGCCGGTCATATAATGCGAAGAGAAGACGATAGGCAGACAAGACCAGTGGAGTGGATCCTGAGATTGCCCACGTCCCCGCGGAAGACCTTCCAAATCATGAGGAGATGCGATCGTTGAACGCGCTAAACTAATCCAGAATGGCTGGTTTTCGTAGTCGCTACCAACGAACACAACGAACAAGCTGGATGGCGTTCGGGAAAGAATGAATCGAGTGGAAATGGTGTTGAGGCCCGCACAGCCACTGAGGACGAGCCCTCTAAGTATCTAAGTGAGTAAATGGGCAGTGGTGCAATGAGGTAGCATTTCTATTACGGTAGCTTCACATATACTGACGATGCTTTGGATCTTTATAAACTGTGCCGAAGATTAGAACGCATTAGCTCCGCTCAGAGAAAACGGCGTGGAGAACTTCGCTCGTGTATCAAAGGACCTGATGCTCTTTTCCACATGAGGACACGAGATCAATCGAAGATCAGCTTGGCAGGGAGCATCTACTGAGGAATCCGAGCCCTGATGAAATCGAGATGATACCACTCCCACGTTTCTCCTCATCTGCATAATACCTACTCATCTTACTGTACAGATGAACATGAGCGTTAACCAGCTATGGAAGCATGAGAGAGAATGCCAACGACAACAAGGGACATCGCCTATGCGATAGCAACTGAAGCCGTCAAATGAGGACGAAGTTCAAGGAGGAAATCATTACTGAGGTCAGGAATCGCAAGCAAATCTAGGTAAACATATAATGACCAGGAACAAGACACTATGGCTGTCTGACGTCATGCATGCAGGTAAAACGGACGAGCAGTGATTCACTGGGGAGACGACTGCACGAAGGTTACAGAACTGGAATGGGAGACCACGGCAGAAACTTCTGAATGCCGCACCATGGCCCGCTCCTCTATTAACGCAGATGTTTAATGGAATTAATTAAAATGTAAGGGGTTTGGGAAGACACCACTTTTGCGAGCGTTCCTTAGAACCTCAGAAAAAACAGTACAAAAAACAAAAACAGAAAACAACAGTAGGCATTTCGCTTAACCTTGACTAGGGATTCCACTGAAATACCGGCTCGTGTTCTTCGCAAACCTTCATCGGTTTCGAAGTTATCATCACTCTGCACCTGGTCAGCAGCCGGTGGACTTTCATACTGAACAAAATTGCAAATCATAAAAAAACGAACCCAAGCGCACTTCCAACTGCAAAAGACGTTTCAGGCTTCACAAGAAGGGCTTTCCAGAAATTTAGAATAAAAAGGCAATACATTTTCTTTGAGAAGCTCACTTTCTTGCCAGATGGAAGTTTGAAAAATGTGAAGTCACTGTCACTGAAGATGAAATCGAAAATCAGTGTCGCAATGCTCATCCAAATGATATCCACCAACAGCATCACCAAAGCCAGGCCAATAGTAAAATGGAAAAAACTGTCCTCAAAAATATCGAAAATCGACAATGCACGACCTGAAATTTTTTGATCAGTGGACCAGCAACAGCATGCGAGACAATCCTTCCACATAAAATTCGCATAGCACATATGTCTGTGTGTGTGTCCGTCTTCCTGGATACGAAATTCAGATGGCAGTGATGGATCCCTGCATTTTATAATACAAATGACATAGGGGTTGGGACGGGGACACTGGCGTTGAGTGATCCAAGTTAATCACGGCTGTAATAATTAAATAAGTAGCGTCAGAAGGCGGATGTCGCCAAATTCGTTTCGCTTCCCCCGTTTTTCCCACAAAGTTGACACTCACAGATGTAATGCGAGGTGCAGCGGAAACATTCACGGTGGGTGGGCCAACTTGATCTGTTGATAAAACTAGAGAAGGAGCGTCAGTAGGTGGATGCCGCCTTGCTTTCATCTTCGATATGGCTGTTTCATTACGCTATCTTCTACTGTCGCAAGTTTCCTTCTTCACGTGAGCACTACGTTGGAAATTTGCTCGTCTATGGCCAGGTGTGATTTGGTGGGGGTGGTTTGATTGGGTTCAATCAGGCAGAAACCTTGACGGGGGGATTGTGCAGCCGCAACAACGGTGCAGCCTACTGCACCGAGAAAGTAAACCACCAATCTGATTATCACGGGATGTGCCGTCAAATGACTAATGGATGGCATCTAATCACAATTTATTTCTAATTGGTTAACATTGATTGTGAATCAAGAGCTGACGGCCGCTCAGTCATTTAGACCTAGGTAGAGGCCTTCATTAGGAAACAGAGATGCAGATGTAAATGATTAGATTATTGATAAACCGAGTTAAAAAGTAACGGCACACGGTCACGGGGACTTTAGTCGAAATACCTTTGGTGGTGCCATCCCCATAGCTGATCTCCTTTCTCGGAAGGCCATACAGAAGAAAATGAAAGTTTTCTATGCTTTGGAAATGTGAAAGTAATAAGTCATATAACACCTCCCTCCTTTACTTCAGGGAAGCTTAAAGGCACACCACGCGATGATCTTATTTGTGGCTTACTTTCTTACGGCAGGTGGGTCCTTAGATAACTGCTCAGCTGCACCCTTGTTGCGGCTTGACAGTGCATCCTCGCGGCGATAAGCGTGCTCCACTCCACTCGAGTCGCGCCCTCAGAACCGAATCACACCTGGCCTCAGACGAACAATTTTCCAACGTGGCTCTTACGTGGAGATGGAAACTTGCGATAAGACAAGATAAGGCGGCGACATCAATAGTGAAGGCAGCTTCAACAGGGAAGAACAGGCGATATCGTAGCATTTTGCGCGATATCATCGAGCAAAATTTGATTTCCAAACTCCAGGACTCGTACGAGGAATGAGGGTAGGGAGCTTTATTTTTGGTGGATGTTAGGAGCTTTAATTCTTTTTTCCACTGATGAGTAATGCAGGGCCTCTACGTCTGTAGCACGCGCCATAATTCTCACAATTAATCGCGAGGTGTGCCTTTAACAATATTCTTATTCCTCACTGATTGCTGTAGGATCTCATAATAGTCGCACCCCTACGTAACTTGCCAGTATGCTAGCAGCACTTCTAACAAGGGAAGGGTTTCAATTTCCCATGGAACTTTGAAGTGAAACCCGGATGGATCGATAGAGCTCCGAACACTGTGAAAACAAAACTGTGAAAACTAAAATTGCAAAATGCCATTCTGAAGCAAGTTACAATGGGTCAATATTTGCTTGTGATGCATCCATTAGCGAGGCCCTTTGCCATCAGCACGACTAATGCGGAGTCAGCATCGGCTACCGTGGCTCACTTGTGGTGTTCCGGATCTGCAAGATAATGATCGTGTCTTTGCTATCCGCTGGTGCGATTTTTTCTACAATTTGTGTTTCATTGCCAGTAAACGCCTTTCTTTCACTTCTGCACGTTTCTTTGTACCGGTACCTATCACTCATCATGTACTCTGCCTCCTTATTTATAATTACCACTAATATTACCCCTCAACCTCATCACAGCGGTCCCACTCGGATTCCGAAGAGAAGCCTGACTCCAAACTTTCGTCTGATTCTATCTCGACTGTGGCTACGACACTCTCACGAAGTATCTCAGCAAATCTTTCTGCTACCTTCCCCTCTTCGTAAGTCGCAGCACTGGTGGCCAGTGGTGTTTCGAGCCCGGCAAGAAGCATCGAGACTACTTTGCAGGTGGAAACGCCATAATTAATGGAGACGTGTTAGCAAAACTGGATATATATGGTAAGAATTATTACCAGCAGGCAAGCGTAAATAAAATATACATATACTCATGTGGACTACCGAAATCTTATAAGAGGCGTGCATAAGGTGCGCATTCTGTGAGCAACATTTTTGCTTCGCACACTTTTTGCTCTGTTTCATCTGTGTTAGTTGTGGCTCGAAGTCGGTTTTGTTTCATTTTCCAGCGTAGAGTATAACAATTGAATTCGTTGATGAAATCGTGAAGGTTTGAGTGATGTTAGTAGTTATAAATAAGGTAGTAGAGTAAATAAATATGTGTGCGACAGGTACCAGTACAAGGAAAGAAGTGAAAGAAAAGCACTTGCCTACAATGAAACACAAAATGCAAAAGAAACTGCACCGGTGGGGAGCAAACACACAACCCCAAACCTGCAGATTCGGAACGCTACCACTGAGGCACGGTGGCCAATGCTGGCTTTGCAACGGCCGTGCTGATGACAAAGTGCTTGCCAATGAGATGTCACCTGAAAACTTCGACCCCCTAACTCGCTTCAGAATGGCATTTTTGGTTTTTAAAGTTACATTCAGTATTAGGAGCTCTACTGGTTCATCCGGGTCTCATTTCGAGTTCAATGAAAAGTTGAAACCCTTTCCTTGTAAGAGTCTGAAATCCTTCACCGTCATGCTTCACGCGATAGCGCAGTCTACAGTGGGAGCTTATATACAAAGAGCTTTGATTAAACTAAAATCCTTACGATGTCTTTCTCTTCTACTGTCTCGAAGCAAAGTTAGCAGGTGAAATCCAACACACGATCAAAGTGGAATCCTAGAGCCCATGCCTTCCATTCCGAAAATACGCGGTTTTTTTTGCGACCGTATACCAACACGCATAACTGACACTTTCTTCGGGTACGGAATAGGACAATTATCACTATCGTTTGTCGGCAAGTCAATTAATATGAGAAATCAAAATTTTGAAAATATTTACAAAAACTCAGAGGTGCTTGCCTTGAATAATGTGACCGGCTACCGCTCTGAGAGCATAATACAGAGCTGCGTTTGGATTCAGCGACCAAAGGGTGCAGTAAAGAATTCGATTCGTAAAAGGAGCAACTTCCACGGCCACAACCAGTATTACCCACAACAGTATTACAGCTGAAAAACAGATTCTCAAAGTTGCCAAATGCGATCACTGTGACTTGAGTGGTCAAGATAAGCCTCAATTAGGATTTTCTTTTGTTCATCTGTTGAGCGATTACACCAATAATACACGTACTGCTAATTTCATCACACCAATTTCTGATACAAATCAGAGGAAATGCAGCTAATACTAGTAAGAAAATGTAAGTAAAATGTAACTGACACCCCATCGATAATAGTGCTGAGCAAGGATGAGGAGCTAGAACAGTCGCCCGGGTAGAGCAGGGTTAAGCGTGAGCTAAGGAGTCCTAGAAAGGAGATCGTACTCGATCTACTCAAACTTTCTCAAACTACAGAGAGGTACCGATACTTGTCGTTAATGTTTATGTTACGTCCCTGACACATTACCCCTCTGAGAAACCTGCCGTTTATGTTATGACCCTTCAATACATTATCTCTCCGGTTTATAAATCACTTGCTTCACGCGTCCGTTCGTCAGCCTGTCTGCATGTCTGTTTGTCCGCAAGATAGGAAGGCCATAGAGGAAGTCCACCGCTCACATTGGGAATGAAGTAATTGCAGCTGGAGTATCAATTTAGGGCATCTTTCAAGGCCGAAAGAGAGAGAACGAAGCATGATGTCTGGGTGGTATACCTCATTGACGTGCTTATTCACGATCAACAATGAAAACAGAGTCCCATTCTCTTCCATGAGCCCTATCCTCGCGATTCTTCTGAGAACAATGACTTCAACGCACTTCCTTTTACAGCGCCTTTTACATAGCATCGACAAGGACCTAATGAGGTCTCAGGTGCTCCTATCTTTTATTTATCGTTTGAGAAATGATGCTCCTTATCATAAATGTGGCCCGATGTCTAGTGACGACGGAAATTATACACTAAGAATAACCCTTGAGAAAATAGGACATGTAAGCAACAGGTTAAGGCTGTTGTCATACCCAACTGAACATTTTTGGCGCATCTGCGCACCCGCGGTTTGGGATTTTTTGCGATGCCACGTACCACCATTTCATTCGTCATTTCATTTGCATTATGGCAGATAGCCAAAATCGCGGATGCGTTGATCCGCCTATTCTCTCAAATCGCGGATGCGCCAATACTCTTGAGTCGCGGATGCGCCGACCCGCCAAATCTGTGAAATCGCGGATGCGCCGATACTTCCATTTTCTTGATCGATATGTATCTTGTGCATGACGCGAATGCGCCAATTCCCTCGAATCGCGCTCATTTTCTTGATCAATATATATTTACCTGCTCATTACCTGCTCAGAATCTGCTAGAGTGTCACTATTATAGTGTTGAAAGTGAAAAAGAAAAGACGATTCCCCACCCCTTCCCCTGTATATGGGCTTTTGTTATCCATAATGAATGATCTGCGAGTAATGTCACAAAATTGGGCTAGTGCCCGTGTGCAAGATGCGTTGGCTGATCACCTACACAAGTATGCACAAGTGTTCCTCACAATCGGGTGTTGAGATCGATGCATGAGACCATAAACGTTGGCCATGCCCCTACTGACGATAGGTCCGTCATGGGATCGAGCAGCTCCGCTAGTCTGGAGTTTAGCCGAACATACTGTAGCAGAAGATCGGCCTCTCTCGGAACCGTGGAGAGAGAGTCCTAGTGCCGTCGCGAACGGCTTACTAAGGGGCCGTGTACACTAGAGGATTCCCCCGTGACTCACGAGATTACGCAGGATACTAGCATCGTTCTCATCATTGATGAAGAGTAATTTTAACCGTGTGGAAGGTTGCAGTAGTTCACAAGTGCAATTGCAGATGGCCTAGACGTATCTACGCATTGGCCTGGGCGTATCTACGCAATGTTCTTTTGCTCCCAAGAAGAACACTTTCAATTGTAGGGATTGGTGCACTGATGCAAGATGGCAGGTGACTAGTCCCCTTATAGCCTTTTCCCTGCGTCGTTTCACTATCGGACCTATTAGAGCGGATCTTAGCACTTTTACTTATTGTCTGGACATTCATTGCTGTACATATTATACTTGATGAAACGTTAAGATTATGGAGTGTTGTGTTATGTAGATGAAAGGCTATGAACGCCAATTATGTATCATCTAGCTGCTCACGAAACGGCGGTGTTGTGGATTCACAACCATAGCATCCATTTCTCATCAACTAATATCTAGAACTGAGTGATAACAGGCTAGTTCGAGTTATTTACTTTGGGACATAACTTAGATAAGCACCTATTAGAAAGATACCGCAGGTATGACCTCGCGGTATCATAAGTCTGCAGTCGACTATGTATCCTAGGTTCTGCTCCTGACGCGGTGCACACTTTCATGCCCTGACAGGAGTGTCTCCACTGAACCTTTTCGATCCAGGAATAAGACAATATCTAACCACCGCCCACATCTGTCTGTATATGAACCCCTACTGCAATGTATTATGGTCGGTTATAGAGCAAAAGATACGTCGTAATAAACAAATACTACACGTGCCTGCACAACCTTTGGTAATCCATCAAATGCAGAGTATGTGTTGTCCGGGTTTTCAGATTCCAACCCCGAAATCACTAAACCTTGGACGGTCCTCCCCGAATCAACAATTTTGCTTACTCATATAGACGAAACTTCTTAGAACCCCTGATGGGCGAACTTCGATACCAATAACAAACCCCAAAATGGACGCGAGAGCAGAAATGAGTAGTTTAAAATCCCTTTAATTCTGTGACGACTGAAATTTCAGCTCAATCGGACTTTGAAAAAAAGGAAGGAACCTCTGATAACATTGATCGGTTTCTTGGATAGAGATGATATAAGCGCAGCGAAGACCACTGCTGATACACCATACAATATGAACGTCATGTAAAACACAACTAAGCTCACCGCCTGAAAGAAAGACAAGAGAAAAAAAAGGCACCTATAAAAAACTTCGCGTCCCCAACTGAGCGACAAAGCAAGTCTTTTCTACTCACTGGACCATGTTAAGGAAGGCTACTCTCAAAAAACGACTATTCGGGAGATTCTCCTAACTTACCAAGTTTGTACTTCGCCTACTCATCCTCTCAGGTATCTTACATGCGTCCTCTCATAAGCTTTTGATATGTCATGATCGAGCAGAAGGAGAAAGGGGAATTTATACCAGCAGTTCCGTGCTATATCCATTGCGATTTCACTATCTCAAGGCGATGCCGTTATGAATGCAGTGGGGTGAATAAAGACGTCATGTCTTAGGTACAAAGTAATACTGCTACATACAGGGTGTCCCAAAACTATGGGAGCCAATATATTGCAATATTTTGTTGGCGTCAATAGAATGAATGAAAATCAACCCATTTACAACTTCACTCATAACTTGTGTAACAAGGCACAGCAGTCATATCATGAGTTGCCCTGCTCCATCAGGGATACAATCTCAAAGTCTCTTCATCACTCAACCGTCCTTGACGCGCAAGCTTTTCCATACATTCCTACACAAGTCTTTCCCAGGGCTACCTTACATGACTCCATACTACGATAACTGACTCGTCAGACCTTGCTTTAAGTTGAGGACTACGGCAGGAGATCAATGAATCATGTTTTAGGAGATTAGACGCACTCCTCGGAAAGTGATGGATTCGGACAGATCGGGTTGGCAGCGCTTTTGAATCAGTTTGATTCTATCAACAAAAACGTCCTGCCACTGAATTCACCGAGTATTGTTCCGAAGGACTAGTGAGGCCAGTGCTTCATTTTGTCTCACAGCGTGTCCCTCATGTTCACAATCCCGCGAGTTTTGCGCCGAAATTGACGGAAACCAACAGTGTGTATCATTGAACCCCAAATCACTATTAGGACCCGCTTACGCAAAAATAACATTAGCTTCACCCCGACAATACGCACCCTGGTAGAAGAAGATCCTGTGCACCCACTGAGCAGCAAATCAAAGAAAAGCACTGATACAATTTGTGTAGAGGAATACAAGAAAAATGAACTCAGATGCCCATAACTCTGGAACACCCTGTATGTACATATTTGACCATGACTTTATGACTGCGCAAACAATATCTAGCAATCCCTCCTGTAAAACAAGATGGTTGTGGAAGTTCGAAGTTCTCTCTAAATAATGAAGGCTCTCTCTAAAATTCTCTCTCCCTCTATTTTCAGTTGTTTTTATTTCAAATTAAGCGATTAGTTGACAGATAATTATTTGTTTAACAATTTAACAATCGTTCACTTGCCTGTGATTAAGAATGACTTTGATTTTCGCCTTCACTATAACGCCTTTAGTAAGAAAATTCATGCACGCTAAAACATCTAGGCACTCAGCCACGGTTACCTAATTTTCTGGCATTTAGCTACCGGTGTACTAATTAACAAGGAAGGTATTTCAGGTGATAGAGCGCTTTTTGGAAGCAGTTTTTTTCATCATGTGGGGGTACATGCATGAAACATATAGCTGATGCCTATTTTTGCTGAGCTATCCTTCGAATGCCAAACCAAAAAAGGAGTTTGGTTATGATCTCCACTGAGGAAAATTTTGCAAAATATCTTCACTTTCTGGGTTCGTTGAAATTTTGAATTTGCAGCGATCGTCTCGGAAATTCCAGATTACTCCTTATTGTCAGTTTTCAGCAAGTTTGGAGGTCTAATTGTTTGAGCCTGCCAGCGCCCATAGCGCGCGAGCGAGGCATTTAAACGTGAAACGAATTTATTCGTGCTCAGTGGTTCTAACTACCCTCAGGGGTGAACTTTCAACCCAATCAAGATTTCAACCCAAATCCGAAAATTTGGGCTAGATATTGATGCACTTCGACTGCGCCTTCGATGTTCGGGAAATCCTGACTATAACTAATGCATGATGTTGGTGGGTGAAAATATAGCGTTAGACATTCGCACTGTGCATATTTCATTGACTTTGTTGGCTGTTCACTTCAATAAATAGGAAGGTCACCATGTACTCATGGCCACTCCTCTGTCTCAAAATTAGGGCAAGGATTATTATTTGGATTTGGCTAAAAATGTGTCCCGAAGGGTAGTTCGGCCCCAGAACACGAATATGATACTCATTCAGCATGAGACACGAATCGAGAGCTACGGGGCCCCACGTGTCCAAAAAAGTCAGATCAACATTCGCTAAAATTCCCCTGACACGCTGTCAACGAAAATCTTAGTCATTTAGCATACAGAAGAACATATAAGATGAAAAAGTGAAAACAAAAATAAAGGAAAAGTTTGCCAATTAGAACTGCCAACGGCATAATTCGAGTTTGCTAACGGCATAATTCAAATCATCCATGATCATCAGTGAGTTGAAGTCGCCCTTTGAAAACAATTTCGTCACTCATTTTTTGGCATTCGTAGACCTATCAGCAAAAATGGACGTCACTTATGATTTCAAACAGGTACCCCCATACGCTGGAAAAACACTTTTCAAAAAGTTCGCCATGACATGAAAAACCTCCCGGGTGAACATAGCGTTTTTACACACCTGTGAGTTCAAGGCTTTAAAACTATGAAAAGCTCGAAACTTTAGCAAAAGGATGGTGTGCACCTCTAGCCCGGATAGTACACCGTAAGAAACACAATGAGTGCCTCTTTAGCCCCTCCCACTCTAAGGAGAACCTCATCCGAGTGGTTGTGCACACATCTTAACTCACTCGACATAGGACAAGTATCCCTACAATATATGAAAATTTTCGTCTATCTGGCAATTTTCGGTCCCTCCACCCGCCCCTTTGTCCGTCCGTCTGTGAAGAAATTAGTTGTCACATGAAAAACGACCTGTGGAGATGGGGAGAACTTTGGAATGGATAGGGCACGGGACAAAAGGTAAAGAGCACACATGGACCATGTTAAGCCCCGCCCACGGAGGCGGGGCGTGCAATAAAGTGCTCCGTTTTCAAACCGAAAGTTACCATTAGGGTTTCAATATGACCCAAACGGGGGGAGAGGTGGATCAAGATAAGAGTATGTCTTTAAATTCAAGAAAAATGCGTGGGCACAGCGGGCGGAGCATTTGGAGTGGTGGGCGGAGCTTGGAAGTTAAATGAAAAACGACCTGTGAAAATGGTGGTAATCTCGGAAAAGATAGGGCATGAGACAGGAATTGAGGCGCACACATGAACCTCCTCAAGTCCCTCCCACGGTGGGCGGAGCGTGCATTGATATACTTTGCCCTTAATAAGAAAAAGCAATTTTGATCGAACTACTGGCGCTCATGGTGTTTTGCGCACAGCAGTGTGCGCCAGCCAACTGGTTATAGATATTGAGGTATACGAAAATCTAAAAACCTTCTGAAAAGAAAAAAATAAAATGGCGTAGTAATTTGCATTACAGGCAGTAGCGGGACAGGCAGTTTCCATTCGTCTACCCTCACCGCGGACGGTTGGTTTCCTGCCTACGATGACTTCGCCGTCAAACCCAGCAGGCAGTAGCGACTCCCGTGCAAGAACCTTCATGAAGATACCCACTGTCAATGTCCGAGGCCAGCGCTCTCAACAGCGACTCGCGGATTTCGAAACCAATGTCAAGAATGTCAAGTTTTCTGTGCTCGGACTGGCTGAAACTCGAAGACCTAACCGTGAGTGCACTCATCTTGGATCTGGTTTTGTGCTCTACAACAGTGGACGTTGTGACAATGTCCCCACATATGCTGGTGTAGGGCTGTATATGTCGCCACGTATGCACAAAAAGCTTGTTGGTGTACGTTACATGAGCGATCGCGTAATTCAAGCCGAATTTATTATGAAGAGAAGACGTCTTAGCCTCATTCAAGTGCACGCACCGACCTCTGCAGCCCCAGACGATGAGTTTGAACGATTCCTAGAAGAAATAGAAGCTGCAAGATTAACCACAAAAAGCACAGTAGTACCAGAAATCATATGTGGCGACTTTAATGCAGTTGTTGGGCGCTCGAAGAGCAAAGAATTTGTTTGTGGTCCTTTTGGAACTGGTAACCGAAACGACCGGGGTGTTTCCCTGCTTTCCTTCTGCGACGCAAATAGTCTAATTGTTGCCAACACATTCTTCAAAAAGCGATTTGGTCGAAAATGGACATGGAGAAGTCCAAATGGGAACACCCGCAGTGAGATAGACCACGTGTTGTGCAAGAATCTTAAGTACGTTCGCGACGTGTCGACTCTTTCCGGATGCAACGTTGGGAGTGACCATCGAATAGTGCGAATAACTCTGGCGATGTGCATGAGGCCTACCCGTTTCCCGCAAAAGCCAAGACAATCACCTCCACTGTTCGACAAGCTAAAACTACAGGCTGCAATGGCAACCCAGCCGCGTCCGGTGAACGGCTTTGACATCTCAAGTTTTGTGCACGCTGCGCTCAGTTGCATGGCCATAACACAAACACGGCAGGAAATGGTGGGGCGAATCTCTGATAGAACACTGGCACTGATGGCAGAGAGAAGAAAGCAAAAGTTTGGACTTGCAAATGGATCAACATCTATTGTGCTATACACGCTACTGTGCAAACAAGTTAGGTGGTCACTCACCGATGATCTCCGCAAGCACAACGACCGTGTCTTGCAAAACGCAATAGGAAAATTGAAGATAAGGCATGCACGACATGAGTTAGCCTATGAACGAAAACAAATAGCCCAACTCCGATATCCTGATGGTACCCTATCATCGACCCTTCACGAAGCCATGGTCATTGCAACTGCATTCTACAACAACCTCTACAAATCCCACAATGGTCCTTTCGTTTTCTCAGCGGCCGGCTCACTCAGACGCCCGATCACAGCAGACGAACTTCGCGCAGCATGTAAGAGAATCCGTGGAAATACTGCACCTGGTGCTGACGGAATCCCATCTGGAGTAACGAAGTATCTGATGCCTCTATGCGCGGATGACCTTGCCAGAGTACTAAACCAGCATTTCGAGTCCAACGAGTTCCCAGAAACCCTTGTCAAAGTCAAAACCATTCTCCTCTACAAGAAAGGAGACCCACTAAATATTAGCAACTACAGACCAATCTCTCTACTATCAACTGTCCTCAAAGTTCTTACCCGTGCACTGGCCCGCCGAGTAGAAGAAGTAGCTTCGGAGTTCATCCCAAATGAACAAGCTGGGTTCAGACGTAACTTTTCCACCCGTGATCACATCATGTCCGTCAACTTACTGATTGAGAAATGTTGTGAATGGAGAAAGCCGCTACATATGGTCTTCATTGACTACCGAAAAGCTTTTGATACCATCGAATACGAGATTATTTGGAAGGCACTGGAAAAGTTCGGAGTAGATGACTGCACAGTTCGAATGATAAAACAACTGTATGCTGCTGGACGATCGTTTTTGGTCCTGGACTCGATGGAGATGGAGATTGATATTCAGCGAGGTGTCAGACAAGGCGACTCATTATCTCCACTCTTGTTTGTTTTGACTGTCCAATCGTGTCTTGCTGAAGTCGACTGGGGTGACCAAGGGTACCAAATCGAACGGTATCATCTGAATTATCTTGCCTACGCCGACGACATCTTTCTATGTTCATCAACCGTCGATGGGCTACAAACAATGCTCAATAAACTCGTCGATGCAACCAAGAGGGCTGGGCTCGAAGTAAATGCAAGCAAAACAAAATGGATGTCGAGCAACCCTAACGGACAACAACTCAGAGCCAATGGCGAAGAAATTGAGCTGGTATCGTCTTTCGTATATTTGGGCCAACTTGTATGTTTCCCCCAAGATCGTCTACAAGAAATAAGTCGAAGGATAAGTGCCGCGTGGAACATTAACAGAAGAGTCCGAACATTGCTGAAAAGTCGAATGACGTCACTTATGATCAAGCGACGCTTCTTCCACATATGCGTGTTACCCACTCTTCTGTACGAATGTGAAACGTGGGCCTTGACCAAGACAGCCGAGGACCGTCTGAAAAAATGTCAACGACGAATGGAGCGCCAAATGTTAGGCCTTCGACTTCGCGACCGAGTATCGAACACAACACTGCGAGCAAGGACTAAACTAACAGACGCTGTCGTGGAAGCCAGAAAACGCAAGTGGATGTACGCGAATAAGTTGATGACAAGGGACCACACATGGTGGAAAGTACGGCTATTGAACTGGAAGCCCAATGGAAACAGATCAGATGGACGACCACGTATGCGATGGGAAGATGATTTCAAGATGTTCGCTGGAGTAGATTGGAAGAACATGGCTACAACTTCTGAATGGTTTGAGATCATGGCCCGTTTCTCTGTTTATGTCAGGTGAATAACGGAAATAAATGTAAATGTAAATGTAATTTGCGTGAGCGTGGGGATAGCGTTGCGAAAATTATCCTACAACTAAATATGTATAAAGCAAGAGTTTGATGCGTTTGCTTGTTTGTCTATTTGTCTGCCCGACGTAAGAGTGCCGAAGGCGGCCGGAGAAACCGGCACAAGTAAGGCACTTGCAGTATTGACAGCGACCGGCAACTGGTAAGAGCATCAAATACACTAAGACGTCATAGCACCCTATGGAATGGCTAAAAATTCGATGGGAGGAACCATTTCGGCACACCGATCTCCTACTTTTATATCAACACTTCGCTTCAGGGTAAACAAGCCAATCAAAAGCGAAATAGAAGTGAGCGGTAAAAGAAATAAATGAACTCACTTTCAGATTGGAAACCAAAGGGAACGTACACACAAAAAAGACCAAAAGGATTTTCAGTGAGCCGTAAAGTACATGCGAAATGTAGAAAACTAGAGTGGAAAGGCCCATAACAGACAGGAAATCCTGGAAATGCAATATAAACATGTATCGAAGTCTTTCCTCAGCAATCAACAGAATGCTTTGGACTGACCTTTACAGTGCTCCTCTCACTGGATATTTCTCTAGCAGTATAAATAACTAGCACAAATGCACATAACATCCACAGATGGGGAAAGTGATATAGAAAATATGATGCAGCAGTCACAATTTCCACAGGATCCGGTATTCGAAACAATTCGAATTCTTCAAGCTCAACAGTCGCATTGGGTTTTAAAGTCTAAGGAAGTACTCGATGAAAACGAAAATCTCAAATTTATGCTCACTCCTGTCACAACAACGATCTTACCCGTATGAAGAGAAAATCAATTTCCAGCTGGAGCGATAGAAATCCTGTTTTCAAATACGGTGATGCAGACACGCTGAAAACATTCTGTGCAACGCTGAACAGAAAACAGCATGGAATAACCAGGAACACTCCTCAAATCTTATTGTAGCCAACCTGTCAAATGTTTCGAATGGGTCACGCCATTCCTCGTCAAAACGCCAGATATCACTTCCCATAATATGGGAGGTTGGGATAAGTATATCGTAGTCAAGATTTGCAGGGTGTGTGTCAAATTTTCTGAACACCACTCCACCCATGAACCTTAACAGTCGCAAGTAACTCATTGGCACTATCAATATACCTAACAACAAGCTGATCATTGAATTTACTCGGAAGAATCACAAAAAAGGCTGATTGATTAAGTCTGACTTGTGGGAGCACGAAAAAAGACCAGTGTAGTTTTCAGCGTCTTTTCGTAGGTGTTGAAGGATTTGATCCTCTTCTTCCATTCTCACCCAGTTTACGGAAAAATTTGAGCTAGTGAGCCGCTTCGACAAATTATTTATGAAATTATCCACGGAACCTTGATTTTCTCGGGCACTGAAACAAGTCGATTGCTAGGATGGTCGTGTTCAAATGACTACCTGAAAGGAACTCATTAATGTGGTTACGCAAAATGGCATTCAGACACCACTAAGTATGCTACAGGAACTGATTGGGTCAAGGAGTGGGCTTTTGCCGCTTTCACTTCGATAGGAAGGTTTATTACTTTACAACAATCACGCTGGAAAATCAGCCAACTGTGTGCTGGAATAGCCCGAAGTCTCCTCTGACCTCTTGACCGCAGTGTGTTGCCACTTTGCCAAGCACAGTTTGGCCTGGACTCGAAGATGCTGTCGAGTCTACTATCGAAGTTTTGTAACTGTTAAAAATACTTCTTTATTTAGATAGACAGCAAGCGAAAAAATGTGATAATTTTAGCAAAAGGGGTACTATGGCAATGAGAGGGGGTGGGCTCCCCCTATTAACATTATTTTTACCTATGTGTAGAAAGGGGAAGAAACCCCTCCCTTTCTTCAATAAAGCTTAGGCAAGACCTTACGTCTGAGTGTGCAGACTGATCCCTCAATGTTTATGTTTGTTTATGTTTAAGTTTATTACGTTGCTAAGGCAAGCGTGGAAAAGAGTTGAAAAACGAAACGTCATACCAACAGAACATCAAACAAACATAAACTAGCAATTCAATTCACAATCGGTAACTGGTGAACCTCAAGGAACTAGGACATCATGTATTTACCCAGTACTTTGGCTATACGTTGCTTAAACTGATCAAAGGTATCAGAGGAGGCTGCATTCTTAGTTACCCTGTTATATAAACTTCTGTACCAGATCGTAAAGCTTCGGGCCCTTACACTAGTTTTGGAAATATTTAAGAAAATCTTTAGCTCTCCGCCTCTAGTAGAGCGAACCATCTTATAGAAACTAAGAGAGTCAAAATCATTGATCTGGTACAGAAGTTTATATACCAAGCACACAACGAAGATTTTGCGCCTTGACTCCAGCGTAGTAAGTCCCAGATACTTAATCCGAATGAGAGCCTTCGGAATTCTCGAGTGTAAAAAACTCTTACTTTGAAAAATTATTTTTCGCGTGAAGTTATTTTGTACCTTTTCCAGAGCGTTAATATCCCTTCTCCTTATGGGGTGAAACACAGTGGCACCGGATGCAACCAAAGGTCTAACATAGGTCTTGTAAACCTTAGGCAGAATAGATTTATCCGTCGTGGACAGTGCCTTGAAATGATCCCTACAAGATGCTCAGATGTGCACTTTTCTAAAATGCCCCCCCCCCCCCTTTGATACGATAGCACAGCAAAATGTTAGAGGAGTACGTTTTTGCAGAAGTACGCATTTCGCCTGTGTAGAGCAGCACTCAAGATCCTTGGTAATGAGCTTGCCCTAAATCATGGAAAGAGATGACCTAATCTTGCCCTTAAAATTTTCTCCTCTATCTCATCTCATTCTAGTGAATCTGTACAAAGAAGTATTCTTTGGACGTCTTAAACTTTTGAAGCGTTTTCCAGTGCACCGTACCCCTATGACGTCGACAGTGTGTATTATCTCGTCACCCCCATGACGTCGACAGTGTGTATGTATTATCTCGTCAGAAACCCACATTTCGAGAGCTTGTAATAATGGCGAAGTTTAGTTGTATAAAAATTTTCAGCACTTCCTTGTCGAGTAGAAGAAGCTCTGTCAGATGTTCACAGCCTTTGGTTTAACGATAAAAGATTCGGTGTAAAAAAGAACAAATGACTAACAGCGGGAACTCAATTCTTAACCTGGTACATACAACGGGCTACAAAAGTAGAAAGGACGAAATTGAACGCCTGTATTCAGTGTTATTCTGTAATCAAACCCTATTGTTATGAACACGTACTGAACACTATGAGTCATTCAATCACAAATGGGGAAGGAACTATCTATAACATAACTCTCCTGTTTGATTTAAGTTTTTCCTTTCCATATCATAAGAAATGGGACTGTGAAACGCATAAGGAAAAAAGGTTATCAACTTACAAATATGCAATGTGAGCTTCATCACGAGAGCAGGATTTCGAAAACAGTTCTACATGCCTATAAAGATCCCGCCCATCAAGATAGAAATGTGTAGAGATTAGGGATGATAGTTGAAAAGACCCTAATTCTTTGTCCGGCTTGCCCTGCAAAAGAACACACTTTGAAATAAAAGTATCTTAGATCATTCGAAAAACTCTGTTTTTTGCACTTTGAGAGCATGTGGTTTTTGATGAGTTCAAATTATCAGGTTGTCCCAAAAGCTTTGTAGGATTTCTCCAAGAAAAATCAATAACTCTTGTTTACTTCGAGGCAGGTCTAGGCGGTTCAGGAATATGGTAGAACGTTCTCTAAGCTTTCTAGGAAAATTAATATTGACCCACCACATTCCGTGGAGAGAGCTACAGTGCTCGTAGGCGATACCAACCCAACGCGCGGTGTCATCTACTATGAGTGGTCTTGGGACAGCAAAGCGACGGAAGTCGCGACTCCATCAACGCTGCATTGGACAAGGGATGTGTGAGCTACGGGACCGTGCGCCGCTGGCTCATCAGTTTCAGCAACAGCGAAATTGACATGGAAGACTAGCCACGCACAGGATGCCCACGCGCATTCGATGACGAGACGCTGCTCTCCGCCGTTCGCGCCGATCTTGAATTCACCATACGCGAGTAGGAGGAGAGGAATGGACAAGCATCCATAACCGTAAATCGTCGCCTCCACCAGCCCGGTTATCGGAAGGTGCTGTCGCGATTGACCTCATGCCCTGACGGATGCTCACGAAAGTGCCCGTGTGAGCATCTGTCAATCGCTGCTGCTCCGCTTGCGTTGCAACGAAATTCTCGTCTATCTGGCTACGGGCGACGAAAGCTGGGACATGTACGATACCAACGCACCCTGCGCCTTTTGGCTGCTACGTGACGCCGAGCCGCCAACGCAGACCATGTCCGACCTCCATCTAAAGAAGATTCTACTCTGCTGCTTCTGGACCGGAAGGAATGCTTTTCCAGGAGGTGCTGGTACAAGGCGACACAGTCACCGCTTGCGTATGCACACACAAGCTTCAGCAGGTCGTCGTCGCTGTTCGAGAAAAGCGCTAGAAAAGGTCTGCGGTCACCCTCCCTTATGACGACGTCCGCTCCAATGGGCGAAAAGTACCCAGGCCACGCTACAGGAGCTCGGCTGGGATGTGCTGCCCCTCCCGCCATACTCTTCACACATTGCTCCTTCTGACTATCACCTTACCCATCTTCTTGAATCCTTCCTGGCCAAGAGGAAATTCGTTGATTATGACTTACTTGCAAAGGCGATCGCTGACTTCTCCGACTCTCAGAAGCCAGAGTTCCGGAAGGAGGATATTAACGATTCACCTATGAGGTGGCAGAGTGTTGTCGATAACAAGGGTGAATACGCTGTTGCCTAACTGTTGCTTGTTGGAAGAAAAAATAATGAAAAGATGATCGAAAAAATCTTTCAAGACTTTTGGGACAACCTAATAGATCACATTGTGAAGACTTCTTATGGACTTCCCTTCGCTAAGCGCAAGAACTTCCCATGTTTCCACAACCTGGCGTGATTCAGAGACAGCGGATGCAACAATGTGACCGCACACAATGTGGTACACGAGGTGCCAAATACAAATTTGATGAGTGATGCTACTTATAAAAACAATCAGTGTAAGCCTTGCTGAAAGCAGTTACACTTGACAACATCAAAATTAGCCTCAAGCATCTCACTCTTTTCCCTTATGACTAATGATCGCAGTTTTCTCCCGTGGTTAACCATTGATTCGCTTCCTGTATGATAGAGTCCGATGAACCATCGCGCATTTCTACAGTACGACTACAATATCCCAGTGATTCCAAAATGGCAGAAGCGAGCGGCTTCACAGGGCACATAGCATATCCCTCCTATTGGTAATGCGAGACGTGGACCAGGAATACCAGTGAATAAGCTCGGTATCGCACAGGTAAAATTCAAGATTCATAGCCGCCACTCATGGCTGTCGATGAGTTTTCTAAAAGTGATGGCATTAAAATGAGTTGATGGGCCTAAATGATTTTAGAAGCCACGGACAACATCCAGTCAAGAAATCAATTTCACCACCCAAAAATGGAGAAAGCTGAAGTTGCTACTGCGCAGCGCCATTTCACACGGAGTCCAGCGGTTTGAAGCAAAGACGAGGCGCCCTTTCAGCGAAAATTCATTTCGAAGTACCTGGAAGCCGTAGTCAAGCATTCTGGAGGATTGGTGGCAGTATCTGGGGCATTTCCACTGCATACTATGGGTACCATTTTGAAGATAGACGATGCATGGATTAATACATGTCAACAAAAGTGAAGGAAGCCTCCCAGCGTTAGGATGACACAATGAACAGTGAATGATGCAACTGAATCACCATACGACTGCCTTCAATGGTATGGCAGTTGACACGTTTCTCGACCTGTGCGCACATCCGACGGCATGAGCGATTGGTGGACTTGTGAGCGCTTTCATATACTCGCTTTCCCACGGCTACATTTGATCTGGTCCAAGCCGTACTGTTTCTGAGGTAGCACCCACAACTAACCACCTTTCTTCTGAACAAGCACATGATGCGGCGTCAGCACACCGCAGAATAATGCGGATGTTTTGAGCAGGCATTCAAAAACACCGGGAGGGGTTCATTTGGCAAGTCGGATGGACATGAAAGGGGTGCTCAGAATTGTAACAGTAGAGAAAGGACGAGATAGAACGGCAAAAAAAACCGTAGTTCATGAGGGGGAAAATTCCCTTCCCTCTCACGTCTTTCTGCGTCTCCCGCCGGGCTAGACTGCAGATAGACCAGAGGCTGAACCAGTCGGCCGCGATCGTTCTCGCGCCGACTCGTCTGATCGCCACGACCAGCCGTGCTGCGGGATCATGATAATACCAAGCGTCCGCGCTTTTTCGTGCGAGTTCAATATCACCACTTCCGAAATAGAAAGTTTAACATGTATTCACAGTTCTCAGATTTTCCTTACCCCTACCGATGCCTTTAACAACACTGAAGGTGGCGATTTTGACTTACAGTAAGACGTTACCGCAAAGCTTGCAATTCGTTGCAGACATTGTACACACGACACCTTGCTGAAAGGTCAAGCGTGAACTCAGTGGATTTTTCACCACGAACACCTTTTTCCTACCCTATCACTTTTCCCCATGCATCATCTCGCTTAATCCTGCTGTTTGTTGATTAACTTATTTCACCTCATCATGAATGAATGAGATACACTTCACGAGAGAACAAATGACATCTTCTTCAGCGAGCAACTACAGAGATGATGTTGCAGTTCGAATATGAGATGCGAATACAGATCACAGCGTCGCGCCTTCGAATCCGGGTATCTCTACCGATTATCGCTTTTCAACCTCGGATGCTCCTTTCGAAAACGATCGTTTCTGCCATCTTCCTCAGTCTCCAGGCCCTCCCGGTTACCCATTGGAGCCCGCGCATGTTCTGCGATTGGCAGCCGCGTGGGACCGCCCCGCCCGATGGAGCGTCGCGACTGCGGCCCACATATGGGCTGCATGGGCCGTTGTGGCCGGTTTTTTGGAAGAACTCTTTTTTTGCAGGAAACGCGAAAGGGAGGCAAAGATCAATGAGCTACGAAATCTTGTAATCTATTGCAATCTCGCGCATTTCCTGCCTCTGTGTGCACCCTCTCCGATCTCCCTCATCCATTTGTAATCTGGTAGGATGGGTATAGATGCAGAACCTAGATTTCTGATCGATCAGAGTACGCATTCAGCCTTCTCCAGTGACCCAGCACTATGGAATCTCTTGAGCAACACCTGTACAAAGAATTCTACCACTTTCTAATCGAATCGGACGAAAAGACCGTAACAACACAGGATGAGTCCGCTGATGAATCGCTTCTTCCTAATGATGATCCTGCTTACGAAACCGGCTCTGAAGATGGTGGAGGAATGGACAGTACCTGGCCTCATACTGCTACCATCCACGAGCGATGGAGTTTCACTGGAGTGTATGTACTTGCTACTTATGTATTCCATTGCAGCGAGCCTGTGCATTTTTGCAATCTTTTTCTCATTACAGATATGATGGATCTTATCGTCAAGGAAGCATATAGATACGGGAAGCAGAAGGCCGAAAACAGAAGAGCAACTTTCCAGAGGACAGAAGTCGAGATGAGAAAGTTTTTGGGGATTGTCTTCAGATGGGACTAGTGGAGTTGCCGCGTCTCTGATCAGTGGAGC
Source organism: Trichostrongylus colubriformis (assembly GCA_963978905.1). Taxonomy (NCBI): domain Eukaryota; kingdom Metazoa; phylum Nematoda; class Chromadorea; order Rhabditida; family Trichostrongylidae; genus Trichostrongylus; species Trichostrongylus colubriformis. Next base: position 3,036,771 of record OZ022259.1, read on the forward strand.
TACACACCAAGTGTATCACCTGCTGGATTTTCGTAGGACAACTTTTTGTAAACCTATTTGTGAAACTAGATATCCATCACCTACTTCGAAAAGCATTTTCTATGTAAGCTGTATTTCTTTGAAAAGACCGCAAGAACAATTCTTTTTGTGACCCACAACGTACGCTTATTCATTTAGCCCAGCTCAACATCTATTACACGGAACTTGTTCAATAAATGCAAAAAAAACAGAAAAAAACCATTTGATTACTGCAGCCCACATGTGGGCTCCATGGTCCCACGCGGCCGACAAATTGCAGCCCATATATGGGCTGCATAGTGTCGAATGGGTTAATTAAATGGTTGGTACTATCGCATACTTGAGTAGAAAACGCGAAACCATTTCGCTGCTCATCCCCGTGAGTGGATGTTTTCCTCTATTTACCCTTTATCACAACAATTCAATTGCGGGCAAACAAACACACAAACATACCTGCTACCGACATTCACGTCAAAAAGCGTTATATCGAAAATAAACCAACCCCAAGAGAAAGTAGTGTTAACGATAGGGCGAATGCAATGGGGACAACCAGTTCGAAAAACGTCCACAGTTTATTGCGGCGAGTGAGAATGAAATTCTTCCGAGTCAAGAGCCATAACTGTCGCAAGCAGCCATTTGTGCCATTCACGTCGCTTGATGTAGGTTGCGGCTCTCCTCCACTGGCGATCCCTAAAAATGGCATTGAGATGCATTTTATTAAGCTCGAAACAGGTGCTAATGAATAGAATGGTGAGCAGTTCGGTGCAAGAAATGATGCAAGATAATTTGAATCAATGTAGAAATGGATACACTAGATTGGGCCTGACGGTATGAAGCATATAACATTAAATTCAACTGAAATCTTTCTGTGAGAAGTGGAAAATCTGTGGACTCCGCAGAATTGTGGAAAGAAAGATATCGTTTATTAGGACGTTTGGATATCTCTAAGCGGGGCCCAGTAATGATTTTGGGTTCAATGATGACACGCTCATGCTGATGCATTGGCTTTATTTTGGAGCAACACTTGGTGAGTTTAGCGGCGAGACGCTTTAGTCTATAGAATCAAACAGATTCAAAAACGCTGCCGGGCCGATCTGTTCGAGTCCATCACTTTCCGAGGCGTCCATCGAACCTCCCAAAACATGATTCCGTTGATCTCCCGCTGAGGTCCTAAACTAAAAGCAAGGCTGACGAGTCAGTCATCTTAGTATGGAGTCACATAAGATATCTCTAAAAAAGATTTGGGAAGGAGTATGGAAAAACTTGCGGGTCAAGGACGGTTGAGTGAAGAAGAGACTTTGTATCGCTGTTTGGAGCAGGACAACTCATGATATGATACTACTGATAGATATATATTGATCGCTAAAATAGTGGAATTTGCGGAAACGCAGATCGTGAAATTTGCAGAATTGTGGAATTTGCAAAAATGAAGACGATATCCGCCTCCTAGTTCCTCTAATCTTCTCGTTTCTTCGTAGCATGGAAATCAATACGTATCTAATGCTTTCCTTTGGAAGCCGCATGCGTTCCCACAAAAACGGGAATTCCGCGATCCTCCCAATCGACACGTATCTCATACCTTTCCGCAGATTCCACGATTCCGCAAATTCTACGATTCTGCCTTCCCACGATTCCGCAAATTCTGCAATTCTCTCTCGGTACGCATTTTTTCCCTTTCCACAATTCTACATTTCCGCAAACTCCACGATTCTTCATTGCATTACCACAATTCCGCAAATTCCGCAGTCGATACATACCTTTATCGCTTTCCGCAAATCCGCAAATTTTCAAACCATGGACGCTGCCTTAAAAGACTGCGATCGTCTTCATTCACGCAAGTACCCACTCTATGGTCGGTCCAGTCCAAACGGCACTACTTCTCTGACAACCCAGCATACCTGCATGCCAACCTAGTGTGCTGACAGCTAATGCGGCGTCAGCACATTGCAGAATGCCTGCGGTTGTACGTGGTAGGTGTGTATAAGCAGGAAGAGCTATCACAACGTTAAAATAACCTCAGATCGATAGTCCAGCACCAGATAGTATCCCCATACACTGAGTGGTCGATTTCTCCTACTCTTCCCTATCACAACCACTCACTTGAGGACGGACAGACATACAGATCGACTCACAAACTTCTTCTTCTTCTTCTCCCTAGCGTAGACCCGCGCCGTCGCAGGGTCCGCTGCTCTTGTCATTTCGCCACTTCCTCCTATCCAAAGCATCCTCCACCGTAGCTTTCGCTTCGGTGAAATCGCTTTTGATAACGTCCCTCCACTTCTTCTTCAAGGCTTCACGTGGGCGCTTCCCTTGCGCTGCTTTGAACTCCAGCGCTTTTCCTATGGGGTAGTCCTCTGATTTCCTCAGCACGTGTCCATACCATCGCAGCCGTTGCTCTCTCAACTTCAGCTGGACAGGAGCCGTCTGTCTGATCGCTCTCGCGTCCTCGTTCCTGACCTTGTCCAGTCGGCTTCAGCCGCATGCCCTTCTCAACATCCTCATTTCAGCTACGTGCAGCTGCCTGTCATGTATCTTAGTTACAGGCCAGCACTCGCTTCCGTACGGCATTGCGGGCCTTAACAACGCTCGATACACCTTGCCTTTAAGCGTCCGGGAGCATCGCCGATCGCACAGTATTCTCGTAGATCCCTCCACTTTATCCATGCCGCATTAATCCGGGCCTTCACTGACTGGTCCACCGGTCCAGCCGCTAGATCACTATCGAGGTATCGGAAGTCTTCTACCTTTTCCGATGGTCTCCCCATGGCAGTCCGTTATCGGTTCTAAGCATTCTTCGGAGCTCATGACTTCAGTCTTTTTGACTTTCAATCGGAGCCCATTCTTTGCCAGCCTGTACTGCCATTTGTGCCTGCAGTTCTTCCCTGCTTTCCGCTACCAGTGCTATATCTTCCGCGTACAGGATGGTTCTCAGTGATCCTTCCATGAGATATTTCACCATTACATGCAGAGTGGGGAGGAAGAGGAACGGGCTCAGGGCCGATCCTTGATGCACACCTACCGTGATATCCACTTTATTCGACAGTCTGTGCGGAGTGTGTACAGCCGTCTTAGCTCCATCGTACATATCCCTTATGAGAGCGATCAGCCGTTCCGGTACATGGAGTTTCCGCAAGGCATTCCAGAGCACTGCCCTGGGGAGGCGGCCGAAAACCTGCCGATATCGAGGAATGCTAGGTAGCATTCGCCGCTTTTCTCGATATTTCTCCATCACCTGCCTTGCGATGAAGATGGCGTCGGTTTTGTATTCCTCTGCCATGAACCCGAACAGTTCCTGGGAGATAGGGATGTATCACCCTTCTGTTCGAAGATGGGGACGATTGTACTAGCCTCCACACATCTGGGATATTCCCTACAGCGGCTACAGTGTTGAGGAATCGAGTGAGCCACTCTATCCCGTATTCACCCAATGCCTTCCATGCATCTATAGGCACCTCCTCTAGACCGGCGGCCTTCCCATTCTTCATCTTCCTTAGCATGCGACGGACCTCTCCATCCGTCCACGTTGGGACTGGACCAGCCGTTCCCTCTTTGAGCTTTCGTTACGAAAAAAATTCCTCGTTTGGAAGCCCGTACTACTGCCACCTCCTTTTCACCTCGTCTGGCTTCCTTAAAGGCACACCATGCGATAATCAAGGTGGTCCTTACCTTTTGAGGGCAGGTAGACCCTTGGATGGCCGTGAAGATTGCACCCTTTTTGCGGCGCCACGGCTCACCCCAGCCGCTCACGGCCTGGCCGCTCTGAGCCGAGATGAGCCCATCGAGCCGAATCACACCCGGCTTAGACGAGAGAGAAACATGCGATAAGACAAGATAAGGCAGCGATATCGATAACTAAGGTAGCTTCCACAGGGAAGAACAGGATATCGTAGCATTTTGCGTGATATCATCGAGCAAAAGCTCTTCTGCAGTCTCCAATACTCGTACGAGGACTGAGGGCAGGGAGCTTTATTTTTGGTGGTTTTGAGGGGTTTCGATTCATTTTTCTTCACTAGTGGGTAGACCAAGGCCTCTACATCCTGTAACACGAACGATAGCTCTCACGATTTTTCGCGTGGTGTGCCTTTAAGATGACACCGTCACTGCTTTTTACGGACCTACCACCCCGATGTCCTGAGTGGCCCGATGTCGAGCTTTAGCCAGCCTGAAAACAAGCTTAGTCGCATCTCTACCCTCCAACTACTCGTAAAAGGCATCCACTTCCGTGTTCTTGGCTTTGGCCACGGTTGGTTTGGCGAGCCTCTTGCAACTTTTACAGGCGGCGAGGTCTTCTTGGCTCCGCGTTTTTTGCCGTGGTTTGTACGTTTCCTTCTTTCGTTTCATCACTCGCTAAACCTCCTTACTCCAAAATCAAGCCGCTTCGTCTCCTCTGAAGCCCCCTCGAGTTCCACCCAGTGTTTCTTTCGCGCACCGTAGGATGATCATTCTTTTCTACCCTGTATAGCTGGAAGACCAGCCTCTACTACCCTCCGTCTTAGATCATTCTTTTCTACCCTGTATAGATGACCTTGGCGGCCCTATTTCACGTCTCCTGAACCGCACCGCTGGGTCTGAAAGACCAGCCTCTATTACCCTCCGTCTTAGATCATTCTTTTCTACCCTGTATAGCTTCCACCATCATATCCTACGCTCCGTCCTTACCTTCGTTTTCTTTGGAAGCTTTATGACAATGTCCGTCAGGAGAGGCCTGTGCTGGGTGGGTGGCCAGTGCCTCATCAGGTAGCACCTTGATGTCCTTTCAACGATCTCTTTACGAGCACATGGTCTATTTCCGTTTGCCTTCCCCCGTTTCTGTAGGTTACCTTTTGAGTCTCCCTTTTTGCGAAGAACCTACTACAGACACCCAGGTAGTGGGTTGTAGCCAGGTAAAGGATCATCACTCCTTCAGCATTCCTTATCCCGATGCCTCTGCCCCATGTACTCTCTCTAGCCCTTCCGGTCCCTGCCGACATGACCGTTCAGGTGTAGGTCGCCCGTTACGGTGGGATAGTCATTTTTCGGGACTGCCCTGATGGCTTCATCGAGCTTCAGATAATACTGGTCTTTCTCATCTTCGGGTGCCAGCTTGCGGTGCATACACTGTCATGATGGTCATTTGTGTCTATCCTTACAGCCATGATTCGGTGGCTTATCCTGTCCACCGCAGAGACACAGTCCTTAAAGAACTCTGCTACGGGTATGGCTACGCCGTTTCGTTTGGTACTCCTCCATTGTAGAAGAGTTTGATACCGTCACCGATCTCCTTTGCCTAGCTCCTTTCCAGCGAGTTTCCTGGAGACATAGGACTTGGATGTTCCTGCGATCTATCCGGTCAGCCACTTCCCGGGCTTGCCGGTCAATGACCCCATTTCAGAGTCCCGATTCAAATTAACTTCTTTGGCCGAGGTCTTTCACCCCTCAGTAGCCCTCGCATACCGATCACAGAACTCGGGTGAGGGTTCCGCGCGATTCACAAATCAAGACACAAAAAAATACGGGCTTGTATGATAGATTGATTGAATTTGACATGCAATATATATACATTTTATATATTGCATGTCAAATTAAAATTGTGGAACTTATACGTACTTGAATACAGAATGGTCAGGAGTTCGGAGCAACAAAATAATCTCATCAAACTTCGAGGCCGGCAAGCAAGATACAGACATTGGGAAAATCCTTCTCGTGCCTCGAAGAATGGTTCAGGATACAGTAAAACGCTACAAGAATCGTAGGCGAGGAGGATAGCGTTCCACAACAGCTACAAACCGGAAAAATGTCGAACTCCCGAGAGAAAGTATCCGAAGGAGCGCCAGGATTTCGATGCCCCACATGGCAAAACGTGTAGGAGTAAGAGAAAGGGCAATGAAGAGATAGCCAGGAGAAAGCTTCATGAGTTTCCTTATCGTCCGTAGAAATGCCAACTCCCAAAGGACAAGGTGCACAAGGTTGCTGTAAGGATTCACGGCGGCACGCGCTCCAGACGTCGTCTTCAGCGATGAGAAGAATTCTACGATGCATCTAGTCCTCAACTCCCCAAATAAGAGAATTACTTTGGACTCGCTTGCTGATGCTACCGCTAAAAGACTGAACAGCCTCAGTCCATTATGGTTGGGAAATCACATATTCAGGCAAACTTCGAATGTTCTCGTCGAAGCTGGCGTGAATACTACTGCAGCGGTTTATAAGATATCCTGAGAAAACAGCCTACTGCTGCTTTTAACAAGATTTTGCTCCAGCACACAGAGCGAAGGTTGTCCAAGCTAATGGTCGACAGCCAGATTTCCTCACACATGGCAAATGGCCATCCAGTTCTCCGTACGTTCATCCTCTCCTCCTCTGATGACAGAAGGAAGGGTTAAAAGGCATACAAGTTAGGTGACATGAATAAAGGATGAGAAAAAGAAAGATAAAAAAGTTAGGAACTAAAAAAAGCTATGTACTGCACATCACTGCGATTGCTGCGCCGCTATCGCAGCAAGACGCGGCGATCGCTATAGAGCACGGTATTTTCCCACTATTAAAAGCCCAATCCAAAGATCGCTCGGTTTCCCTAATGGTTGCTTACTTCTGTACTGGAAATCCAGCCGAGCAACATTTGCAAAGAATTTCGGAGCGTCCCACTTCAGATGGTCGTCACTTTCTTCGAATTTGATTTATGAGCGCGGATTTCCGGTGCGGAATCTACGAGATAGCTGCTTTCGAGCTGCACTAAATGAAGGTAGCGAGACAAGGAATTTTTTGTGTCAGAGTGACGAGATCTTCCCACCTATCCCTACAAAAAATGATCTCATTGTGTCCGTTATGGCTCCAGTACACATCTTTTGTTTTCACAAGGCCAACGAAAGGGTGACTGGCCTCCACTGGCTTTGCTGCGGGATGCGCCATGTATGAGGATTGCATTATGAGCGTTTGATTGTAGAAGCTTTACACCTCGTTTATAGTCCACAACTCTGACTAGGAAAGGGTTTCAACTGACCGTGGAACTTTGAAATGAGACTCGGACGGATCAATGGAGCTTCGAACGCTGATTATAACTGTGAAAACCAAAATTGCTAATGGCATTCTGAAGCGAGTTACGAGGGGTCAAAGTTTGCCTGTGACACCTCATTGGCGAGGCACTTTGCCATCAGACGGTCTGTCGAAATGGCCATTTGCAATGAGACACATATCCCTGTACGCGCTTTTAAATGCTGATCTCAAATCTGTATTCAGGTTCTGTCAAACAATTACCTGAATGAAGTTATGAAGGTTTTTCTGAGAAACAACCATTTCATGGTATGCTTGGGCCCATAGCGCGCGAGCCATACGTTTTCACGCGAAATCAGTGTGATTTTCGTGTTCAGGGGATCAAATTACCCCTTGGGACAAGTCTTCAGCCAATTCGAGAATTTTACCAAATCTCGGAAAAATTGATGGGCTATTGGCTGGCAACCCATAAAACAAAGGAGACGACGTTGCCCCTTGCCCAGCAAATGCTCTTATTGGCGCTTGTTACGTGCGTTTAGTGTGATGGGCAACTATGATAGGTTTAAGGTCCTTGTTCAGCTTGCAGGATTCTTTGTGGAAGGGAATTCCAAAACTCCTACTTGATCCCTGGCTACCTACCCCAATTTCCGAAGTTGGCAAAAGCTGGATCCGGCTGGAAATTTGCACAGAGGGGTAATTCGACCCTACGCGCGAATATCATACAAGGAAACGTTTAGTTCCGACAATGAAACACGAAATGAAAATGAAAAAAAATTCCACCTCGACGGGGAGGAAACTCACGACATCACGCCTGCAGAACCGGGACCTTACCATTGAGCCACAGAGGCCGTTGCTGGCTTGGCAACGGCCGTGCTGATGGCAAAGTGCCTCGCCATTGAGATGTCACAGGCAAGTTGCAGGCCTCGAACTGGCTGAAAACTTGTCCCAAAAGGTAATCTGATCCCCTGAACACGAAAATCACACTGATTTCGCGTGAAAACGTATGGCTCGCGCGCTATGGGCCCAAGCATACCATGAAATGGTTTTTTCTCAGAAAACCTTCATAACTTCATTCAAATAATTGTTTGACAGAACCTAAATACAGATTTGAGATCAGCCTTTGGAAGCGCGTACAGTGGTATGTGTCTCATTGCAAATGGCCATTTCGACAGACCGTCTGACGGCAAAGTGCCTCGCCAATGACGTGTCACAGGCAAACTTTGACCCATCGTGACTCGCTTCAGAATGCCATTTAGCAATTTTGGTTTTCAAAGTTATAATCAGCGTTGGAAGCTCTATCGATTCCTCCGGGTCTCAATTCAAAGTCCCACGGTCAGTTGAAACCCTTTCCTAGTAGGAGGACCGAGGGAACAGCGGGCCCGTTCACTCTGTTTATCTTCTGTGCTGTCCATGCTCCCTTCTCTCCATATATTCGTCCTAAGCACTTATCATTGAAAATTTTATGTCTTGCCTAGTTTCCTACTTGCAGGGGCCGTATGTGCGCTCTCCGGAAATTTCAAAAGGAGAATAAATTAAATATTAATGTCGGGTTTGAACGCAATAAGTCAGTTCTTCATCTCTTCCCACGAGTCAGTTTTCCACCTCTTCCCTTTACATTTGAGGATCCCTCGACGGAGGCTTGACTGTGCTCAGGGGTGAGTGAAGCGCTGAAGCGGCGAGCCAAGAGTCTTTCGCTCATTCCAGAAGAAGGAAGGCCGACCTACCGACTAATATCGCCAGAAATCGTTGCTGAGCTCAAGCGACAGTGGTGTAGATTGCGATCCTTGTATCGCCGTTGAAGCGGAGAAATGAAGAGAACGAGCCAACGTACCCAAATCCCATCACAAAACCACGATCAGGAACACCAATCGCGACAACAATCGTCGTTCATTCTTTTTCAACTCACCACTGGAGATTTCCTCCACTTCTCGCCGCACCACTCACAACTTCATCGCTGTCTCCGCCACCCAATCATGTGTGGTACACTCCGCGGGCAGTGCGTTACATGGGATTTTACGCGGAGTGCGCGACGAAACGGTGAGAAGTTTGCGCACCCAGTGACAACGAGTCGCGACGGGAGCTCGCGCATCGCGATGTCTTCCCTCCGCACATTTGTCCGTTTACCACTTCTCATGTGGGTAGTGGGAATCGCGACTTCACGTTTCCTGTTTTTACTCCACATATTTACAAGTTAGAACGTGCAACGCATGCTTTCAGAACTTCATTACTCCAGCATGTTATAGCAAAGGTTTTTTAATGTAAGGATAGAAGTATGTAAATGTTGACCTAACCTTATGGAGGAAAGGAGCTTCAGTCTTTCCCTGAACAGAGAAGGTCCTCTTATAAGAATTGGATCATTCACTCAGAACTCTTTTCCCCTCCATACAGACAGGCTCAATCTCGCATCCCGCTAGGCATGCTTGTTATTTCAACGACATGCACCCCCCGATTCCCTACGCCACAATAACGGTTCTGAGATTTCCTAGCTGATCTCAAGCTTGTCAGTTGCGAGATTGTTGCTGAAAACAGTGAAACGCCTCTCTCAAGCTATCGCAGCGAAATTTTCACAAGAAGTTCGATAAGTTTGCCAAAGACAACTCACGGGAACTTCCGCTGCTTGTGCTCAAATCTGAAGACGTTTGGTCATGTGAACCAGTATTTACAGCTGATTCCTCATAAGGAGACGGTTCTTCATCTGACGAAAGACCCACACTTGTTCCCTTGCCCATAAAGACGACAACGAGCAGACCTGAGAGTATCGAAGCACATGAAAATCCGCTAAACACTGTTAAGCAATCTCCTCACCTTTCCAATACCGACCGTTGCTTGAGCAAACTTTTTTCAAAATGGCTGACAGATGATACAACTCAGCGAGAAGCCTTATCAAATCACACAGAAGATGTCGTGGCGCTTTATCAAATCACACGCAAGATGCCGTGGATATCAGTTTTCGATAATACATTAAATAGGGGTTCTTTTCTTTACTGTGTGGTCTATCCATTTCATGTCAAAGAAACATGGGGAAGGTCCGATGTGAAAGTTATTTATAAGGACATTGAGTAATCGCAAGGCTGAGGATTTATTGATGAAATCAAGTAAAGACGCATCGAGCTAAGGACAGTTATCGATCGACTGCAGAAAAACAATTAGAGCGAATGTATGATGAGCAAGATTTATAATGTCGAGGATAAGAAAGGAAAAGGGTGAAGTAACTACCGTGTAAGGTTCTGCAGACGACTACCCAGAGATGAGTATATGCAGATATGACGGGAAGCGCTTCGCGGCGTTTCACTCGCTGCGCCACCAGTACGACTTGCGAATCGATTGCCCTTAGTCGCCCGGCCGAGCGTGGCTGCGTCACCTCTGCGCTTTCACCAATGCCACACTGCCTCGATTTGAAGGCTGCCATGCCCTGCCACTGGCCGCCGCGCCGCTCGCTGCGGGCGGCCCGCGATTTTCGGTCATAAATGCACACACCCTCCAGAGATAATACCGAAATTGGTGGTCTTTCCGACGCCACTAGGACCAAGCAGCTTTAAGCATTCTCCTTTGATCCGAAAAGCCCATATAGCTCGCACACTCATTCCTGGAATCCTGCAGGGTAAAGCAGCGTATCGGGATGATGGGATTATCATATGGTGAATGAGCCCCACCTTCACTTTCACTGCCATTTTCTCACCGAACTCTTAGCCATTCACTCGTCCTTCAGCTTTTGCTGTGATTCTCTGGCGATCCCTGTATATTTACCACAAAATCCTCACAGCATCAAATATGGGTTCCATAATTTTTTTCCTGCTGGAACGACTCCACCCATTGCTAAGTGACAGACCTCTATCAATGCAGAAACAACACATTTGAGCTTTGAAATACCATTTCTTTTATCAAAACTGTAGCTACGAATGTTTTGGCATAGTTTTGAGTAGGCACGAACATCTGCAACTATTTATCAAAATCGCTTTGTGTTCGAATGTATGGCATGTTTCCCGTAAGAGAGACGTGAAAGTTTTACTTGGCATCTCAAGTATAAATTTTGGTACAGTGTAGATTTTTACAGAAAAGCGAACTGAAATCAAAGTCTTTTGCAAAACTGCGAACAACAGTCACAGTCCATTTCGGAGCGCTTGATAGAGCGCAACCTAAGCACTTGGTTGAGAGTGTATCAAACTCTCTCACTCCGCCCCACATTCTCACTCGCCGTTCAGGCCACGCCCTATCTAGCGCTGTGAAATGGACTGAATATGCAACAACTAAGGCTAAGGCAAAAATAGCGTTTGATGTCTAGCTCAAAAAGGGGGTTTTTCTCAACTACTCAGCACCTAATTCTTTAGTCACACCATGGACCTATTCCAACTAGTGTCAAACGCATGATTGTTAAGAACGTTGACTGGCAGCAACTACCTGAATAACGTTTGCGAGCGATTCATCAAGATCACAAATAGTCGTGAAAATAAAAGAACATTCGTAAGTCACTACCCGATATTTTGGATTGATTAAATGGCTTCAAATCTGTATAGATTTCCTCGGCATCGGAAGTTGGGGTGGGAGATCTTATAGAACGTTGAACATCAAAGCATCACTAGCGCATCAATCTGTACAGTCAAACGCATATTTTTATGTGAGCATCGTCAGACAAGAGGATATCCTTACGCTCTCAGTGGGTTGCCCTGATCGTGATAGTACCAACTTTCATTCAGGGTGTTACAGACGATACGATCTGCCTCCATGCCATCATTCAATTTATGTAAGTACGACGTGGACATCGTTAAGTAGCAAGAGAGACACGGAGAAAAGTAAATAAGGGAATAATTAATGAGACCAACCCTGATCTTTTATATAATCAACTATAGTGCAAATTTGGGGGCGGAGGTGATGTAGTGACAGGCGGCGCACACCCACTCTGATGGTGCGGGAATCAAATCCCGTTCAACGCCCGCCCTAGCCAACCAAGCCTCCCATTCCTCCGAGGTCGGCAAATTGGTACCAGGCTCTTCTGGGAGGGTAAAAGCACTGACTTAGACATCGGCTGGCCACCGCATGTCATTGTATAGGCCACATCACATTCACCAGCCATCATGATTTTGAATGGATTTAGAATGTGCGGTGCATCCCAGTAAGGGAATCTTTATCCTTTATTTTATTTAGTGCGAATTCGAACTCTTTGTTTCTCGAAATTTCACAGGTACACCGATAACCACTGAGCACCTGCCGTACGGAAGAAAAACTATAGGGAAACGAAGCATTTCCAACAAGTATTAGGTTGTCCCAAAAGTCTTGTCATATTTTTTTCGATCATCACTTTTTATTTTTTTCGTCCAACAAATAATAATTAGGCAACAAAGTATTGACCATTGTTATCGGCAATCCTCTGCCACTTTATATGAAAATCGTTGATTCCCTTCTCCCAGAATCTGGGTTCTGAGAGTCGAAGAAGTCAGCGATCGCCTTCGCAAGCAAGTCATAATCAACGATTTTTCTCTTGGCCAGGAAGGATTCGAGAGAATGGGTAAGGTGATAGCCAGAAGGGGCAATGTCTGGAGAGTACCGTGGGTGGGGCAGCACATCCTAGCCGAGCTCCCATAACTTAGCCTGGGTATTTGGCGAAATGGGAGCGAAATGGGAGCGGGCGTCGTCATGAAAAAGGGTGACCGCGGATTTTTCCGGCACTTTTCTCGAACATCGACGGCGAACTGCTGGAGCTGGTGTGGGTGCATACGGTAGCGGTGATTGTGTCGCCTTGTACCAGCACCTTGCGGAAAAGCATTCCTTCCTCGTCCCAGAACCAGCACAGTCCCAAGCGTGGTTTGTCTTTCATGTCAATCTCGCCGTTGCTGAAGCTGATGAACCAGCGGCGCACGGTCACGTAGCTCACACATCCCTTGCCCAATGCAGCGCTGATGGAGTGGTAAGCTTCCGTCGTTTTGGTGCCGCAAGACCGCTCATAATAGATGACACCGCGAGTTGGGTGGGTATCGCAACGGGCATTGTGGCTCTCTCCACGGGATCTGTTGGGACAATATATATTTTCCTTGAAAGCTTAGGGAACGTTTCACCATATTCCTGGACCGCCTGGACCTGCCTCGAAGTGAACAAGAGTCACTGATTTTTTTTGGGAAAATATGACAAGACTTTTGGGACAACCTAATACAACCCTAAATGAACTCATCTTGCAAATAATGCGGTTCGTACCTTTCGAAAACTACTGAAGCCTACTGCAAATGCTAGGCTTTCCCACGAATTCAGCCAGACAGAAACGATGAGTACGTCAGCTACGTTGCGACAACCTTCTTTTGAAAAATGAAAGCTTCACACTACCCTTGATAGCGTTTGGGTCCCAGGAAAAAACGAAGCGAGATTAGGATTCAGAGCTCTCATTACCACCCGCGACGTAGGGTGTGTGGTGTGATGCTTGCGCGCTAGGAGCACCAGTGTAGGGAGTTGAGATTTTGAACGATGATGCTTTCCACTTACGGAATCAGAGCCTATTTTTCTGGTTGAACTAAAGATCGCGATTTCAGTTACTGGTCGTTCTTGAAAGTGTGCGAGCTTTGTGCGCCTAGGATTCTCAATAGAAACAATGAGTTGCAATGACGAAAGATGTCGTTGGCACATACAATTTGACGATGAAAATCAAAGAAAGAGTAATAGTTGACGGCCGTGATAGAGGTGATTCGGGCTAACTATTAGAAAAGAATTAAAAGTGGAGTAGAGGTGCTTATTAGTACGTTGTTGATGAAAAATCGATTGAAAGAGTCAGAGACCCCTTTTCCCACCATTGAATTCATGATTCCACCGCGGGACTGGATCGGCTGAGACGGACGCTTCCTCCACAGCTCAAGAGCGCGTTTTTGCTGAGAGTTCTGACGCAGATGGCCTTTCTAGGCCCCTAGTTTCTATTTGGATGGATTACTCAAGGGTTTCCTAGCCATACTTTCTTTATTACATTCTTTGAAGTGCTAGTACGGATTCACATCGCCAAGGTTTCCAAATAGTTGTCTGAGGTCATAGCCTTCTTAACGGATGTCGAAAATTGCTATACTGCAATATGTTTCTAAAATATCCAAAAAAAAGCACAACGGATTGGCAGACTAAAAGAATGAAATTGTTTTGAGTGCGAAGATCGCTCCAGGAACTTGCCCATGCCTCATTCACGCTTCACAATTTGTTGTGTCGTGAAGCGGTGATCGAAATCGATGAAGATTTAAACAATGTAGCTTTGGATGTTTGAAATCAGAAGGTGGTTGTGGTCAAAAATTTGAGTCAAAGCGGTAACGGCGATGCTGTTGCAGTACAGCGCTGAAGGGACCACCATGGGCATACAAACTTCCGGCTGAGCCTTTCGATGGAATGTCTGTAAGCACTCAGACAAAAAGCAATAGAGTGTTACAAGATTACTTTGAGATTTTTTACCGAAACATTCAAAATACTGCAATGAAGTTTGGTGGTGGCAAAGATTTAATGGCACCACATTCGCACAACAGAACAGATAAGTTAAGTGATAAAAAACGATCTATGGATTATCTTCTTTTCCAGATGGTTAACCTGCTTAGTCTTCTAGCGCGAGCCGTAGGAAGACTTCTTCAAAAGAGGACTGTGTCACGCAATAATCAACAACTCCAAGCGAAGAAGCTAACTCTTGGACGTCACGGAAAAGCTTTGACCATTGATGTGATTCAGATCTTGGGATCTAAATGTGTGATTAAGATCGTTCTTTACCCATCACAATGGGTGCAACATATCAACAGGGATGAGAACCGTTTTGCGAAGCCCTAGTGATTCGTTCCTAAGAATTATAGCAAAACCATACGTTACTGGTGAAAATTTGAAAATTCTCCACCCCCCCCCCCTTAAAAAAAAGGAATACTGAAGTGTAGGAACTTTTCTGCACCTGCCATGTCAGGCTGAGTGTGAGGCTTTCTGGTGGAGTCTTCAGAACAGCTCCAGTGAAAGCTTTTGCAACAGCTTCAATGACCTTGCTGCGTGAGTCTACATCAGGAGCGACCATCGTTATCGTGTAATGCCTTCCAAACCTGCAGGCAGAGACATCGACTCAACACAATCATCTGCCTCTCATTTCAGAACTCTTCCACTGTTTGACCTTCACAATTCTCTACAAAATAAGCAGAACCAACTTCTGCGCAGTCATAACATATTAATCGCAAGTAAGCTTGCCACGATATTTGGTTGCGAGGAAAGTTTTTGCATTTGCTCTCAAAGGATAAGCACCATTCGACTTGGTACACTCATGACAAGATTATGCATACGTACACATCTCAATTCTATAAAGGGCTGACGATTTATATAGCACGAAATGAAAAAAGTCGACTCCAAATCGCCATTCTTTCTGAACACAGTGCTACTGGGAGCTGTCCAGATGTTTGGGGAAAAGAGGCTTAGCGCCAGATATGGTGAATATGATGCACGAGTGAGGGCTTCAGCCTGCAACTGTTGAGATGGTTTGTTTGTTAAGGGCCAATACTTGTGGATATCTCCTGCAAGTATAGATGCTCATCGCTTTCTGCCGCTTCAGTCAAAGCGATTTGACCAGTTGAAAATTCAAGAAACTCGTTCTCATTTCTGCACTTTTGAAACCAGGGACAAAGTGTTCCAACCAACGCTTCACCCCCTTCTCCTACAATAACAGTTGTGGTCGCCTTTGCTAGGACTTGATTGAACAAGAACTCATGAAGTGAAGTGACAAAAAGTGCCATTTTCGCAATACAAATTTCTCTAGTATTAAGTTGATCGAGAAGTTTTGATAGGGTTGAGATTCTTTCTGTTTTATTTTACAACTCAGCAATCAATGAAAACTTTTCTACAATATAATATTCATCATTAGTTATAACATTGTCCCGCACAACGGGCAGGTCTGCGATTCCCTTCTCCCAGAACTGGGAAGATTGGGAGTCAAAGAAGTTACCGACCCTTGTTTGAGGTGGTCATAGTTTTTTGCTAGGAAAGTCTTGAGGCGCCGGAACAAGTGGTAATCTGAGGGGGCAATATCAGGTGAATAGGGTGGATACAGAACCGTGTCCCACCCTAGCTCCTCCAATTTTGGACGGGTCTTTTTACCCATGAGAGAGACTCGTGCAAAATTGGAGGAGCTAGGTTGGGACACGGTTCCGTATCCACCCTATTCACCTGATATTGTCCTCAGATTACCACTTGTCCGGCCCCTCAAGGCTTTTTTGACAAAAAAACAATTGTCAACTATGACCACCTTGAACAAGTGGTCGGTGATCATTGACTCTCAATCCTCCCAGTTCTGCGAGAAGGGAATCGCTGACCTCCTCTTTGGGTGGGACAATGTAATAACTAACTATAGTTATTATATTGTGGGTTAGCTTTCACTGTTTGCTGAGTTGTAAAATAAAACAGAAAATCTCAACCCTATCAAAACTTTGACATAAACCTAATAATTAGAAAACCTTGTGGCATTCCAAAGAAAGCATGTAGTCAGAGAGACCAAATTTTTATCTATCCAAGGAGCACAATAAGTGGCCGATTCATGTCGCTCTGATATTTGAATTTATCTTGTGGACGCGAAAAACCGGCATGAACTTTCCTCACAGCCTAATAGAATGGACCGAAAGTTTTTGATACCGCCTCATCTGCACTTCTCGCTAAACTTTAAAATGACTTGGCCCTGCCATTCTGACCTTTTTGCGAATGCCTACTTGCGTGAATGCTCCAAGAATATTGAAAACCGTTATAAGATTCACCACATATGTATATGAAAGTGTTTATAACATATGCAATAATATCAGCGAGTCCTACGACTACCCAACATCTGCAAAAAAAAGTAAAATATTCAAAAAGCGCGATAACCTACTTCGATTTCAACTCCTGACTAGTTCCGACGGCTTTTATTCGGCCTTTTCGGAGGATTGCAATTCGACTGCATAACGCTTCACACTCGTCCATACTGTGTGAGGTCAGCATCATGGCTGACTCTGAGCTTTCTCGCATCATTGACAGTACTTCCCAAACTTCACGACGTGCCTAAACCGAACAAGAATATAACTGTATTCCTATTATACTAAACTGATTCACAAATTCCGGACCACCTTGGCCAATTTCCATTTTCTATTTTTTGCTGTTTCACCTTTACATTACCTCAGTGATATGCATTACAACTATCTACAACACATTGTCAACGCAATGCGGTCTACTATATTCCCCTTCTATGGAGCTCCACAGACTTCTTTGAAGAAAGACTTGATGCCGGTTTTGATATAGCCTTGGATAGTTGGTCATTTTTTCTTCAAGATCGATTAGAGAGCACACTACATGGATGGTGGTCCGCTAGCGCGTGGACAGATATAAACGATGGATTAGGAAGGAATGCCCTGGCAATAGTCTCCGATTTTTGTAATTTTCTCTCTCGCAACGAAGGTCAAGCGTCAGTGCGCACAGACGAAGATTTTGTTGAAAGCAAGCACGAGGAAGTGCATCACCTTCACCTAATCGCGGTATTCTTCCTCACCGTAGTGCCACAGATGTGTGCGACTTTGTAAGCATGAGCTTGAAAGGAGTTGATCACAGTGTAAAATTATGCGATATAGACTTCTTTGAAATCGGTTTGCCATCGGTTGGCTGCTATTTTCGTATTAAGAATGTTACCGTGCGATTCGTGCAGTACTATGCGATAGTTGGAATTAAATTCTCCATTCGATAGCCCCATAGGTTGTGCTATTTCACAGATTTGGTTTTCTAACGCAATTCGATGACTTCCGACAACTCCTTCGAATCAAACCAGAAAATTTTTGGGACCGATCCGCTGGATTAGTGACGGAACGGTAAAAAGAGATCGTGACAGGGATGGGGATATATTACTTCTTCAACATTCTGCTAAAAAATAATTTTCGAAATAATGTCGCCTGGCCTCCAACTGTAGGAATATGAAATTCAATCTGATTACAATTAAAACTGAAGCCAATCGAGTTTTTGATAGAGCAGAAAAATCCATCCGAACCATGCATGAAATGAGAGTAAACAAAGAGTTTAAGAGATAGAATTTTGTTTTGGTAAACCCAAGTGCTGCCGGAAAGGGAAATTAGAAAACAGAACGGAGCGACATGCAGATCATCCAATTAACGGAAAGTTTAGAAAAGGTGGGGGCTAAGCATGGGCCTACGATCGTCTGATTTTTCTGAAGTGAAATACGTATAATTTTTTATTGTGATCTTCGTAATGCCACACGAGGTTTTCAAGTGGAGCCTTTATTCGTGGGCCAACGTTTCGACCGTTTCGTCTTCTTAAGAGGCCTGTAAATGACTTGAAACTCTTGAACTATACGATGCCGCTCCTACTTGATGCTAAATCCACGGATTGTGCCGGAAAAATCTGTAGCAATTCATGTTTTTGCTATAACTACTATAACAGAGGTGTCCTATTTCTTTGAAAAACAGAGTGGTGGCTAGAGCTCGTCTAGATGAATCTCCCTATGTAGAAAACGCTCGGTTTCCTTTATCTGATCATTTTTATTTTCGAGAATAATGGAAAGTTGATTCTCCGAGGAGCGAGAAAGTACCTACGGGCATCGACCGCATCGTAAACTCCACTTCAGCTGAAGGTTTCAGTTTAGGCATTTGAAACCAAGAAATATCAGTATCGACAGACGACATATAATATATTCGACAAGAGCATGATGATAAGATCATTCCGATCTCATTCATGCACTAGTTTTATTTGATGCCGATCTGAAAGTGACATTCCACTAGACCCTTTTTCATAATTTTACAACTAGTCAGAGACGTATTTTTTTTGTAAAAAAATTTAGCCATATCAAATCGATCAGTAGGGCTGTTGATATACTGCGAAGGACTCTGTAGGACTTCTTCAATGGAAGGTGGATCGAGTGTTATTCGGCTCAAATCTCTCAAACGTTACTTGTTTAATCAGTCTTTTCTGCATAAATGTCTGTCTCTGCACAAAACTGAATTGATTTTGGAAGGTCGTATATGATATCTGATGAGTTGTAAAATTCTCAACGTAGCTTCATAAAAGACAGTCTCAGAGCTGTTGCTTCAAGAAAAATGGGTTGAAACAACCTGAATTTTGGAAAGTTCAAACTTAGTGAAGTACTTGGTCGACAAAGACATAATATCAGGTGTTTGCTCCTATTCATTTATCGCGAACCTCGTACTGTGCTGGTTTGCAAGACAGCTTCTAGAATAGAATATTTGAAAGTTACGTACTTCCTGTCGTGTTGCTGTTAGATGAAAACGTTTGTAATTTAACTTGTTTTTTTTACAGAAAATTCATCTCTGACTAGGTGTGAAACTCAGGGGAAAAAGGTTCACTGGAATGCCACTCCCAGATTGAATTTAGGTTAAACATGCCTGAATGGGATTAAAATGATCATGTAATCATGCTCTTGTCGAATATATTGATTCCAGCTCAGGTGGAGAGTTTACAATGCAATCATGCCCGCAGGTACTTTCTCGCGTCTCAGAGAGTTAATCTCTTTATTTCTCGAAAATGAAGATGAACAGAAAGAGGAAAATGATAGTCTTTCACATAGGGAGATTCCTCTTGACGAGCTCTAGCCACCGATCTGCTTTTCAAAGCAATTGCACTGCCTCCAGTATAATTATGGTAAAACACGGATTGCGACAGATTTTTCCGACGCAGTCCGTGAATTTAGCAGAAATCAGGAGTGGTTGTGTAAATGATCGAACAATACCTCTTCTATTACCGGGAAATCGAGGACTCCAAGCCATTTTCAGGCTTCTGAAGAATGAGACAGTCGGAGCATTGGGTCACGAATATAGTTGCACTCATAAACCTTGTGTGGCGTAACAAAGATTACAATCGAGAATTAGCGCCGAGGTTACAAGAAGAAAATTGAAGACTACAATGTTCTAATTCAATGACGTTTTTTCTGCATGACCCAATACTCCATACATTTGGCAAAGAGAGTCTGTCGGTTTGCTTCTATGTATGTATATTTGCATGCATTGGACCGAAAATCAGCAACTACTGTCTAGGCAGTGTTCAGACAATCATTTTCACAAATGATCTGTAGGTGGCAAGGAGATACTAATAGCACTTGAACTGCCAGCGTACCATCTCATCCCTGAAGACGAAGCCTACGTAGTCTTTTGTTATCATGTTATTATCTTTTTTCAGTGATGTTTTTGTTTTACAATCTAGCAGATACAGTGCACAGATTGGTAAATGAATCCTAAATAACTATAGCCTTTGTAAATGCAATTTCGAAAGATTTCTAGTCGAACATGCAGATGTCAAAATCAGGTATGTATGTCGATAACTGATAGGTCGGGTGGGTAGCCATTTACGAAATCTGCATAATTATATGCAAATACCACATGCAAATAGTGATAGGTTAAAAATTAACCAATTGCGAACCTTCGGATCGATCCCAGCCGTCGGCTCATCCAGCATGATAATTCGAGTTCGCGCGAGCAGCGCTACGCCGGCGCTGATTTTACGACGTTGTCCGCCACTACAATTCCAATTTACTACACTCGTATAATGATATAACCAAAAAATAGTACAAAAAACAGTATCTACAAGGATGCTAAAAATCAAAAATAACAAAAAACAGTATTGAAATTCAGGAATGTATTGTTGGTTTAGTTGCATTTGTTTTTATTCATCAGAAAACTTGATTCATTACTTTAAGTAAAAGAGGATGAGGACTGCGAGCGTGCTCTTGTTATACAGAGGTGCAAAAAGGGCAGTTTGCTCATGGCTCACGTCCATCAAATATACGAAACACAGAGTAGTGAAGGAATGAAGGGAATGCGGCAATATAATCTCAAAACATTTCTTTACGAGCAGAAGCGTGCTGCAGTTAACCACCTCCCCCTTCACCGTCATCAGAGGATCAAGCCGTTCAAGTGCCATCGGGTTTATGAGGACCTATGGCACCAGCGTCTATCTAGATAAAACTGCAAAGACAACAACAGTGGTGGGTATTCCGTGAGAGGCTTTCCAAAACTTTGGCACTCGTTCCGGAAAGCCACTAACATTTTGATGCTAAGACAACGTTGCTACGATGTGTATTGTCATTTTCATGTCTCAAACCTGCTAGTGAAGGATTTTCAGTGGTATTGGCACGTACGGTTACTTAGATACGAGAGGGTAAAGAGCCTTTCAAAAACGGTATATTTAAGTGCGCCATTGCAGAACCCAACTGCCGTGGTGGGCAATATGAACCCTGTTTTGCAGACTTCGGTATAGATGTGTACGAGGATGATGAAATGCTGATTTTGCCGAGTTGGAACGACGACAGCTTTTGAGGTCCTCCGTATAAAGGCTGTCATAGAGTTCATGATAGTATGAAGTGTGTGCTTGAATTCAGACGGAATAGATTCGGCTAAAAACTGGTGAAGCTTGAACAGTTCGGTGTTGGAATGACTTTTTCGGCACCCTCCGTGCAACGGACCAATTCGAATACATTACTGCTTTTGATGCAGCCCTTGTTTTCGGCCAACATTATACAAAGCAATCTTACGTCCGAATAGAGGCATGGGCTGTAGGGTTACGAGTCGTTTAAGCATGATATCGAACATAGACATAAAAATAATAAATGCAAATAGTTTAATTAATTAAAGTTATGTATTGAGTGAAAAATGCACTGTACCGGATTGCATGATAATTGATATGCCCCACGACCCATCAGTTAGGGTTACCCTACATGATCCCGAAGTGGCAACCTCATTGACATACTGACAATATTTCACCTAGCATGCGTGCAACCTTTTTCAGCGCACCTTTTTCGAACTAATTTTCTGATGCGAAATACTGTCTCTTCAGATGATACCATTACACCAGCTGCGACATATCTCGGATAAAACCCAACTTGTTCCATACACGATAACACGCTGCATCCACCACTTGCCTTCAAAAACAAATGCGCATGCTCGCCATGAACCTTGTTACCCCTCATTCCCGTCACTTTTGATTGAATTTTTTGTCAATTCTTGTACTGAATGACAGTACCCTACCTTACAATCATCACACAAACTGATTTGTTCACCTGCAATAGCGCAGCATCTTATCGGCATGAGCGGCCATACCGACGTTCCGGAGAACAACCTCTGCTAGATCATGCGGATCAGAGAAACCATGCATGCGAGCAAGAATCTGAAAGAATAAGTAGTGATGAGCTCAACAAGACTGTTACAGGATTTGTGTATTAAAAAATGAGTTCCTCTGCTCTCCATACAGGGGGTGCCAAAAAATAGTGATATTTCCCTCTTCCACTTTCAATATCAGAAGATTCTGACGAGGTATTTCCATTCCTAAAGTTAATAACAGTCCTTATTCTATCGCTACGTAACAGCCTTCTGTGGAGTTTCTTCCGTGTGAAAGATGGGTCATCTGAACGGGGCGAAATTTGAGATTTCGTCGCTCTCGTTCACAGCCCTGCTAAGGTCCGATCACTCTAGGTACCTAAGGGGATTCATATTGCGTGGTGTTGTTTGATATTCCGCTTTCTCCAAGCTCCCAATGCCTTTCGTTTCCGAGAGCCAGAATGTGCCATTACGTTCCATTACCAAGGCGGGCCAGGCGCCATTACTAAGCCCCCCTCCGGAGGCGGATTTGAGGTGTGAGAAATGACACTTCGGATCATAGCAGCGTTGTCCCAGCAGCGAGAGCTCTGGGACCTATGTATAAGAATCAAAGGGTCAATCCTCAGGAGGCTTCCGGCGAGAATTCATCACGGTAGCTGGCTCCGCTGTTTCAGGCGGACCATATGCAGTAGGTGCTTCATAGTCCGACGACAGTGCAGAATGAAGGCCCCATATTTTCGTGTCGATGAAAGTAGTGAGCCACAGCTTGTTCCTGCTTTTAGAGAAACTCCAGGAATATTTTGCTTCAACACCTTTATCACTTTCCTTCGACTCCTTCTTGTACACTTGGCGGATGTGAGCCACGAGCAAAAATACTCTTTTTTGGCACACTTGTATATTGATGTCGTATTTGCTCAATAAAGGCTGCAGCAAAGTTTCACGCAAAAAGTGAGAATCTTTCTAAGATAGAGCTCTTCGAAGTGGTGGCTGAAAGGGTGCGGCTTCAGAGTAAATGCCCGCAGCGGTCGGAGACAGCGAGTGGGACTGTTGACGTAATACTGTTCTCATCTCACTATGCATCTCCGATCGCGGCAGACGACGAAGCGGGCACTTACTCTGAGGCCCCGCCCTGTCGGAAACCGCTTAGTCGGATTCTCACCTTTTTGCTGATACTTTGCATGCAGCCTTTATTAAGCGAATATAACATAGATGTATGGGTAATGGAGGAGCCTATTTTTCCATGCACGATTCCTTAAACTTTAAAATGTGTTGGTGCTGCTTTGCAGATATCCTTGATCCCATCCAATTCGCATTCCATCTGAACACCCATAACTTTGACTATAGGTTTCATCAGGCCTTGATCGAGTCTGATAAGTTAGAAGAACCTAGTTTTTTCCATCTAATCCCTCTTCTGCCATTGTTTCAATGCCTTGTAATGAAATTACTTTGCCCTGCCTAAGACATAACGAAGACGAAACCGATTTCAACGTAAGTGGCTCCTGCCACTGGGTGGGTCCGGAGCTCGACTGGGAAACACATGGAGCTCTTTTTTTATATGTAGTTCATGTTATGAGATCAAAGAAACAAGACAGACGGACCACTATTCAAAGTACTGAGAAGTATGTCACTGCTACCATCGCAACAGCTTATTTTCAGTGTCCTGCAGAAGACGTGCTCAAGACTTTGGAATGAGCAAAACTACCAACACCGCAACTTCTAATCGCAGTTTATTTTGATAACGCTATCAATGTTATCAAAATAAGCCAGCTAGTATAGAAACGCTTGACTCATTTTATCGAGTAAGTATCGGATTCGTCAAGCGTTTTGGACAGCAATACATGTGAAGCATTGGGAGCTTGTGGACCCAGTATGAGTCAAGCATTTCTCTCTTAGGCATATTTATCAAAATGAGTCGCCTGACATAATTTTGCACCTATCGAGATCAATACCATTTATCAATCATTTATCAAAATAAACCAGCTAGAAGAGAAATGCTTATTTCACCCATTGGGTCCACAAAGTCCAAATGCTTCACATGTATTGTGTCAAAGTCATTTGACGAATCCGATACTCACTCGATAATTTTGCACCTACTTTCACCATTCTGATTAGGTGATCCCACGGATCTCCTTCACCGAGGGGCTTCCCTCGCTGAAGGATCTAGAGCCGTTAGATGGTAAGGGTACGTAGCGCGACCCCAGGTGGCGGGTAGGGGGCTGACAGCGGGCCAAAACCACCATGTACCTGCAGGGGATAGATTCCCTGTTTCTGCTGGGCTGGGCTGATTCATACCCTCTATACTGTGCAGACGTTTCTTGCATACGTGTGGGAGCGTTCTGTATGGTGCAGTTGGAATCGTGCATTCTGTTCAGCCAAAAACTCGCATTCTAACGACTGAGAGGTACATGGGAGGTGGTTTGGGGTCGACCCCACGTCCACTTCGGAATAGCCTGGTTAACTACCCGGAGTATACCCAGTCCCCACGACAGAGCCTGGCAAGCTACTCGTGGGTCTCCATCTTGCCGAAAACAGCAATAAGAATGGGCCTCATTCCCCTGAACCTGAGGGAGCCCCCAATACGGCAGCGTTCGGTAGACCTCTCGGGAGAGACTGCTAAAATCTCAGGGCTACGACCGGCTGCCTAAATCGAGAAGGACTAAGATGGAGATCTGTACTTACAACGTACGAACTCTTGCATCGGAAGCGAGTATTGAAGATCTAATGGTGCAAGTCAGGAAGACCAAGTACGACGTCATCGGACTGACCAAGACGAGGAGGCATCGCCCGCTCCACCCCCTTCACGAGAGTGGAAGAGAACTGTTCCTTGGAACATGCGACAGGAGAGGCGTTGGCGGTTTGGGCGTTCTCGTCAACACGCTCTTGGCCATGAACGTCTATTCGTACGAAAATCTGACAACCCGAAGCGGACTTTTGCGATTGAAGAGATGTAGTTCAATATCGGTTTTGACCATCTTCGTCGCGTATGCACAAACATCAAGCTACGACGAGGACGAGCTTGTTGCATTTTATGTGGAACTGGAGAAGTTCTACAAGGAAGACCATACCTTCCCCAACACCATCGTCGGCGTCCGTTCTTCTGGAGCTGATTTTGGCGTCCTTCAACGCCTAGATCGGCTCTAGAAAAAACCCTTATTAACTCGAAATAGCTTTTCTCTGGCACTACCTACCAAGAGGTCCCATTCTGCATAGGGTAAAGGGGCCTATTTTTGGCTAGAACAGACTTCTGGATTCTATTATCGCTGTTGAAGACTCAGATCACCTTGACCTTTCGGTATACGGAAAAGAAAACAAAAAGAACAAAGCGGCTTGGTACCAAATTTGTTCGATATTCACAGTATTAATGTATCCCTCTCAAAGTTCGACAAAATGTTCACTCTTTGCATACTAGTGCTAACCCTAAAGACAACGTAGGAGAACCGACCGGTCAAGATGGAGGCTTTCGTCGTAACTACAGAACCTGTTTCCATACCATTTTGATCACCTACTTGCTTACGCCTCATTTATTGAATCATCTCCCGAACGCCATTGGGCTTTCCTTTCAACCCTAGCCGAGTGCAAACTAAAGACTCGTAACTCAAGGGAGTGAAGACTATGGAGGCGCTACAGCACCGCTATATCCCACTACTTTCATTCAATTAAGCGAGAAGCCTGGATGGCAAGAAGACCTGGCATTGCCTAACCTGATTGAAAGGCACTGGAAGGGGTAATGAAGAAAAAGCAGAACTGTTGTAACGATGTTCCCTGATGAAAAGGCCAGCTATGAACAGGCGTGCCCCACAGCACAGTACTGCGTGTGTCACACTTGAATAATGTAATGAGGACTTCATCGGTTTTGATTTAATCTATGGATATTTATGCAGCGTGGTAGTGAATAGTAATGTGCGTTAGCCAGCTGGTATAATTACACATGAACACCCACCACTCTTCAGGAATTCAGATAGCTTAGTGGCCGAAATACTGCGTTGCAACTGATAATGGGGTGTGTAATGCGCCCATTTAACGTGCATTCAATGTTTGAGCTAGTGATGGTTGTTTTTGCTGCTTATCGTATTGATACCATTACTTGGAAAGCTAGACAGTTCAGCGGTCGACACATATTGCTTTATTACCTTTATCGTCTGACATTTGGCCAGTTGTGGCCGTATATAGTAGATGTGTACAAGTATTGAACGGTGTATCAGAACCCGTAAAACTTATTTATTGGCTCCTTCAGACTTTATCAGGGTCATCATGCTATCGCCCGCCTTTAGTAACCCTGCCCCTTCCCCACATATCATCAGTAAATGCCAACGCTCTACCTTCAATTCGAAATACCGCAAAAATCCGGCAACAATTGTCTTCCGAACATCATGGATATTAACGTACCACCACCCTGCATAACACTTCTGAGTGTCATCTGCTGAGTGATAAGTGTCATCGGTCGCGAGGTCGTAAGGCGCAGCTATGCGAATTCGCCCTCGGCACTCCTTCTCAGCCTTTATCAGTTGCAGGTCTGCATTACTACCGTCCCTGTCTCCGTACAATCCCCTAAATCAGTTGTAAAAATAGGGGAAGGAATTACAGAGTGTAAGTCTATTCCTACACAGCCAATGCAAAGATTTCGTTACTTCTGACGCGATTCCGCTTCACGGTTTCGCGATGGTGCGACCACGAGATCGCCAATCGCAAATCGAATCCCAAAGGTCACGAAATCTGAGGTATACCTTGAAAATGTGACTGAAGCATTGCCAACGAACCTCAAAGGAGGCTTTTTCGATTCAGTAGTGCTGTATGCCCCTGAATATAGTGACGCAGAAAAGTCAAAGCTTCTGGTAAATGTTCAGGAAGAGAAACTACAACACGCAAAAAAACTGCACAACACCGTTTCATGGGTCAGCGCTAAGTTAACAGCGGGATTAAGATTTCATGACTTCGATGATAAGGCCGCTAACAATTGAAGCGAGGAACCGGCTATGGTGAATGTGATATGAGTCAAAGACCACTTGAAGCGTCCTCTGTTGATACTGCTCAGAACAATGTTTACGCTAAAGTTCACTGGTAGAAATATTTTGTATAGACTTCAAAGAAAGGCTTTCCATCTCGCTAGGTCCGAGGTGATCGCTTGCTTTTTGCGTTTCTAGTGACGCTTTCAGAAATACGAATTCCACTTTGAATAGCCGCCTCCTTAAGAATAGAAATAAACAAAAACAGTATACCTTCAAAGTCTCCCTTCCAGTTAGATCCGGTAAAACTGCATCAAATTGAGGGCAGTAACCGATCGCCTGGAATGGAACAGTTGAGGGGTATGAATTTCAGAGCAGAACGAAATTCGTTAAAGGTTTTTATAAGTCGGCATCGTGTGAGTCGACCAACAATCTGTTTCTTCGTGTCCCGTCCGTCAATTCGAGCGATTCCGTAGCTGGCAAACGATTGTCCAGTGAGAATATCGAAAGTGGTAGTCTTTCCAGCGCCACTCTGACCAAGCAGTCCAAGACATTCACCTCTCCAAACACGAAAGGTCACACCATCGAGAGCTTTCACTTTTCGGTATATCTTGTACAAATTCTGGAAATCCATGGATACAGAGTGAAGCAGGATTTCGGAACGATAAGGTGATCACGTGAAAAATAAGCCCACCTTGACTTCCACTGCCATTTCTTTACCGCTTTCTTCCACATTCGATCGTTCTTCATCCGCACTGTTTATCTTTTTGTTTTCCTCATCATCGTTTATCTGAAACAGGCGATTCCCGACGACTATATTAGCCTATCAAAAAAAAAAAAAAAGTACCGTAGCAGGAATTGTGTGCCCATACATCTTCTGCGCTAGCCAATCCCAAACTTGGAATTGTCGATATCGTACGGCTTTGATTCGAAACAGCACAAACACCAACAAGAAAAAAATGCCGCTTATTGTCATGCATATCATATTTCGACCTAGAACACCATTTCCAGGCACAAACGGCCGCATTCACTATAAAATCTCAACAATATCGATGCTATATTAACGGGGATGAGGCATTAGAATGCGTTATTTCGTGCATAGACTATTCACATAAAAACCCTTGATACATGTCAGAGACACGTTCACAGTGTATAACATTTAACAACTGCTCCACATCAATGATGTTAGGGTGTCGAACATTCTGAGTGTTCCTTCGTATAGGAAAGCATCATAACGTCATCAAGTGTTGTGGTGATAACTTTTGCAGGGCCGGCGACTTCACACCATGCGCTATGTCACAACTTTTTGCCTGGGATAGTTGTATCATTCTTCTAATTTTATTGATTGGCAATTCCAAACTTTCAAAAGGCAAGGAAGTTGTTTAAAAAAAACTGTATGATCTACAGGGGGTGCCAAAAAAAAAGTAATTTTGTCTCCTCCACTTTCGACCCCATTTAGCCAAACTACAGTAAATTCTATTGGGGTATTCTCATCCCCAGAATCAAGAGCAGACCTAACTCTATCACTATACTCCGTGGCAGCCTCCTGCACGAGCAGAAACGGGAGCAAGGAAAGACTGAACAAGATGTATCACCTCAACTGGGCAAAATCCGAAATTTCTTCGCCCTCTTTCACAACCTTGCTGACGTCCGTTCAATCTGGGTACCTAAGGGGATTCATACCGGATGGTGTTCTTTAACACTGCGTTTTTTTCCGGGTTCCCGGCGCCCTTCGTTTCCAAGAGCCAAAACGTTCCCCTACCACTGAAACCCCTCCGGAGGCGGATTTGAGGCATGAAAATGATACTTTGGATCATAGCAGCCTTGTCCAAGCAGCAGGGGCTCTATGACTTCCAAGAACCGAAGGGCCAACCCTCAGGAAGCTTCCCACAAAAGACCTACCACGGAGCTTGGCTCCACTGTTTTTAGCGAATTTTTAAATGTAAGTACTCCGAAGCCCGACTGCGCCGAATGAAACCTCCATATTTTTATGAACATGAACGTGAGGAGCCACAGCTTGTTCCTGCTTTTAGAGGAACATTTCGGGAATGTTTTGCCCCAATACCTTTATCTCTTTCGTTTCCCTACGTTTTGTAAAATTGGCAGATGTGAGCCGTGGGCAAAATTACTTTTTTTTTTGGCACCCCCTGTAGATCATCGAGGCCACGGACACCACTGACCGGAGGCATTTCACTGATAGCGCGGCACGCGCACACTACTGCGAGCAGCGTACGGTGGACTCGTATCCAATTAGCTCTTTCGTGGTCATTGACATCGACTCAACTTGCATCGCATAAAAGCACCGCGCAGTCCATTGCGGCTTGCGCCAGCCAAACGGAAAAAGTGATGGCCATAGAGGTCTTCTTCCTATATAAATACTCATCACCTTTTGAAAGGTTATATTAATCGCAGGTCAATAGGTTTTGTCAATCAACAAGCGTGCTTACCCTATTGATACCCTTTGTTGTTATTCGTACTCCATTATTTTCGCTGTGACCGTGCTTCAATTATATGCGCGGTCGTCATCAGTCGGCAATTGCCGTTTGAAGGGGATAAGTGACCTCACGTGCTCGGGTCCTATCGCTCACGCAATGGGGTCGCACTCTCGAAATGTTCTGTGCCGTGCCGGCGTGATCACTGCTCCTTAGTCTCTGTTCGTACTGCGTCCTGAGCGGTTACCGATGCCACTCGCCGTCGTCCATCGTCTGTCCCGTGCGCATCTTCATCACTGTCGTCACCGAAGTCCACCCGTGCTCAGCTGCTTCCCCAAATAGCTCTTAATGTGCACTCGTCGTCGACCGCCGTTGACTGTCGTCACAAAGATGTGTAAAGGAGGAAGCGGGAACTTTCTTTTGCTGTCGTGCGACCGTACGTGACGAGCGCCCCCGGGCTAACGCTGCCATGAACAACGGAAGCATTGGTTAGCCCTCGGCGCCTCTAATGAGGAGAAGACCAATCTCGAAAGTTCTTTTAGTTTAGGCGTTTGTTCTTACTTATGAAGTTGGCATAAAAGCCGTCTCAGTATATTGTATTCGTGTAGTGCATGAGTATATAACATTAGTATATTTGGTGCATATTGCAATGTGGGCATCAAAAAAAAAGCCACACGTGCATCAGTAACTGTTTATTGATAGGCTAAGTGTTCAGTGCAACAATAGTAGGTGTACAGGTATTATGCGTTACGTAGGTGTACAGGTATTATGCGTTCAGGGTCGGCTTAGGGTTCAACGGGGTGCACCGACACCAGGCGTAGTAGAGAAGGCGCAGTCGGTGAGCCGACAGGCCATAGTGCGGTAGTAGTCGTAAATTTGTGGCATCCAGGGGGAGACTACTCTTCATCCTGTGGCAGGCTGAGCATTGGGCGCAATCCCCTAACGGACGCTCTCGGCACACGACGCGGGCGACTTCACGCTAAATCTTGTATACCATGTTCCATTGCACCGTGGAGCCGCCCCCCGCCGCAACAATCTCACAGAAGGTTACTATGATCGTTTAAGAAGCAACCGTTCTTCACGAACTACCACAGTTCTACAGGCATCTACCCCTTGCTTCTATAGCTGAATAGCCATTTACCTACCTACCTATCTTTTTTTACTGGAGCAGTCAATCATTAGAAGCATACGTTGCCTAAGTGAATATATACATGTAGACGTTCATTCGCGCATCAACATCAAATTGTAGTTGAAAACTTAGAAAAATTTTCCCTTCGTTCGTTATGAAATTGTCGTCTTTCCTATTTTGCGAAAGGATACAGCCACTTCGGATTTTCTCGTCGCTTTTGATCTACTCGCTGAAGCTGTACTGTTATTGTAGACTCATCATTTTCTGACAAAAAGAAAACCGCTATCTTGCTTTGAAAACATTAATTTATCTCAAAATAAGACCTGCAGACGTCAAAATGTCAGATCGCGCGAAAATGGAGACGGCTTCGCGCACTCTATGATAATTTCAACTAAGATTCTGCAGGTTATGAACCAGTAGGAATACTGAAGGTTCTGCTACACCTTTAGATAGAGACAAGCGCAATATTTTGAAACATGAGTCAAGTTTTCCTAGGTCATGCCCGAGTACAAGATCTTCGCTGGAGCTTGAGGTGTCGACAAGGCTGTTCATAGGAACATGAGAATATGCAAATCCATTTCTAGGCGAGAAATGAGGTGGGTAGTGTTCAGAACCCCAGAATATCGCGAAAGCAGGGACGGTTCCGCTAAGGGATGGATGAGAGCAGATCGCACTGAGGTGCTTGATACGTTCAAAAGTTTGTACACCCTTCCCTTATTCTTTTTTCTCCATGCTGTACTTCTCATGAGAAAAAAAACTTAGATATGACTGCCTAGGTGACTACCGGCACATAGCATGAGGGAACTTCGGTTTTCAGAATGATCTTGAAAGGAGGAGGTGTCATGGCGTAGGCTCCAGTAATCTTCGAAATTTTGACATCGTTCTCGGAAGGATATGCCATCTTATCACCGGATCTTCATACTTCGTATCCTTTCTTTCGTTGTGCGTGTTGAAATCTACACCGGAACCCTGTTTCTGTGCAAGTTAATGGGCCATTTCCTGTCAACCGGAGCACTTCATCATAGTGAAGCCGCCAGTGAATGGACCTTCTGACCTGTACGTCGGACGTACCGACCTTTATCAGATGGAGAATTCGTTGAAGTTTTATGCTGGAAAGGAGTTACGTGTAGAAAAGCCAATTCGAAGGAGTTAGGGAGTTTGAACAGGCTCTTATCGAAGCATGGCACCAAATGGACTAAAAACATTTTGAAAAAAAAAATTCGTGTGAGCCTAGATAGTCAAAATTTTTGAATATTGAAAATGAAAAAGGTCCAGCTGCTTGTAATACTAGCATTTTTCTCCTTTTTCTTGTTTTCTCGTTGTTCGATACTTCAAACTGTTCAGTGGCTGTATCATTTTGTAGAGTAGAAAAAGCGACGTTTCCAGAACAAATAAAGAAAAAATTTCCCTGTGTCCTCTGGCTACAGTTTGATAATGATGCGCGAATGCGCGTCCACAGTTGCTACATCTTTTACTTGAAGACTTTCTTTGGATCTCTCTGCAAACAGAGTTACTGGACAAATTATGTGGCTGTATCATTATGTAGAGCACTGTATTCTGCTGCTAATATGATCGTCTTACATCATGGACTACAGTGACTGTATTGTAGAGTAGTTCAATAGATTCCACCTCATTTATTTCTCATCAGTTCATATCAACCCTATCAGTTGCTACCAGTTTAGATCACAATCTTGGAAGGCACAGGTCATGCTAGTTCTCAGTAAGGGGTTGCGGGGTGTATGACAACATATCAGTAGAGAAAAAAACCAAACCATTAATTTCAGCTTGAAAGTAGGCATTTGGACAAGTTTTTGTGTTTGCGGATAAGGTCGTCATTCAAAAACTTTGCATTAACAGGGCGTCCAAAAATTACGACCGTTTGAGTTAATCTTCTGCTATACAAATTGTATCGGTCCTTTTCATTTCCTTTATTGTTCAGCAGTTACGCAGGTTCGTCTTCTATCGAAGTGCATTATAACTCGCAGCGCAGGTGTGACGCTCACAAGATCATTGTAAATGCAGAAGCCTAGTCATTGCGATGGACCACTCGTTCCAGCAAAGTCACGTTTCATCTCAGTCTTCCTCCAACGGAAAAAAGACTGAGATGCGTGACTCTCTACACCCTCTGTCTTTACGGCTTCAAACGTCAAACGCAGCTCACCGCAGCCACTAACATCTACTAGGATATCTCACGCTAACACAATGGTGATTATCAGCGAGCGGACTCTAACAATATGAGAGGGCAACAACGATATACTACTGGTCCTTGTCGATCCCGGGCTGAAAATTGGGAAAAACTCGAACATGAAGTATGTGGCGATATACATAACGAAGCATTTCCAAATTAGTTCTTTGGAAGCAATTCCTCAGCATTACTTCAGAAGCAATACGTTGGGTCTCGCTTCAGCTTAAAGGGTAAATGTCGTCTAAAAGTAGTGTCAACGTGATTCGCTCCTTTCATCACCTCTTTGGGGTGTCCTACATAATTTCCGCTCACCTTCTACCGTGGTCTTTGACCAATGGCAGGACCTGTGGAGGTAGTCATCCTAATTTGGAGTAATTGTGAGCCGCGCTAGAGAAGGCCCAAGAAGGAATCCATGGAAGAAAACTTCCGTGAAACGTGCGATTGTGTAGTGAAGAGACTTGGACCTGTATTTGTACAGAGGCGGAACAAATTACAGTATGATTTCGACATGTTGTTACTGAACATGCGACTGGAGTTGCGAATAAGTTTTTTGGCATAGGTGTATGAAAGCTTGGAATTGACTGGAAGCTAAACTGTGTAATACGATCTTGCATCCATAAAAATATCCAGAAGAAGAGAAATGGTTCTTACACCAAGTGTTTCCAATCACAGCTTATTTACTTGTAGGCCAGACGAGAACATTCTACGGTATACTGTCTGTCAACAACGTGGATCTGTTCTAGGATTCTACACAAAAAAATTTGTGACACTTATCACTAAATTGAAAGGGGGGCTGATGAAAAAATACCAAGAGCAGTGAGTAACAAGCAGAAATCCATTCACTCAGACCAGCTAAGTTATCACAAGTTTTGTGACAACTACACGATAGTATTATGTAGCATAGAAATGCGTAATGACATTAACCAGCCAATATCGAAGAAGTCCGTATCGCACAACTCTATACTGTGATAAGCGCAGTAGTGAGCGCTAGCTCAACTGGTATCCCTGCAAACACCTAAGACTATTTGAAAATTACAGTGCTCAAGCCGGCTGTCTATCAATAATCTCGCCACCCCACTGCATATCACTCCCCTAAGGAAGGTCACCTTTTTTCGGTGGTCCAAATGCTTTAGCGATCAGTACCTCCCTGTTACAATAATATCGACGATCAATGTTAATGAGTCAGGAACGAAATTTGTTCATCCACTGATCACCTAGCACTTGCGCTGTAGTGGTCACTTTAGGAGAGAATTTAGGGATCGGTAGTTCGGACTCGATTGTATCTATTGGAAACTCTTTATTCATTCACTGAGCATCTGATTCTTATATGCTGGTGGTGATTTCTGTGCGCAAGCACCATTATTTGGAATTTCACGTAGTCTAGCGGCCGACACGCTTAAGTGCTAAACGAAACGGATTTGGCGACATATCCCTTTTGACGCTACTTATGGGATCTTACCGATCGTTATCAATTTGGATCACCCACCATTAATCTCGCAAAACAGCCATGAGTGTCAACGCTTCAGGGTCAACGCGATAGGTGAAACAGGTTCGGCGACATTTCCGCCGCTTATTAGCAAATCTTATCAGTCGTTATCAGTGTGGATCACCCGTCCCCTCCAGCATAACAGCTATGCGTGTCAACGTTCAAAAGTCAACCCGAAAGGCGCAATGACTTTGATGACACTCGCTTTTCGACGTTCCTTATCAGCCCTTATCAGCTGCTACCACTCCCACCATCGCTAGGGTCCCCGTCACAGCCTCTACACCACTTGCAAAATTTGAAATCCCTTTTTCGAGATGGGAGTTTTTAGTCAAACGTAAATTGTTTACATTTTACATTACCTACACATGCACACACATTACGTATACACATACACAAACACACCAGCAGCACACTTAGCGATTATAATAGTATTAGGTTGGACGGGAAGTTCTGGGACACTTTTTGTTTTTTCCTGTAGAAACCTGTAAAGAATTGTGGGACAGTCCATGGTAAGGGTATATATGATGGAGTGTGAAGGACTCTTCACTAGTCTGGTTATCACCACTATGGCTTCGACAAGCGGCGAATCTGAGCCTATTTCGCGAGAAGGTCTTCGACTGCTGATTCTTCATGAGTACCGCCTTGGTAGTTCTGCGCGCCTGGCGGCCGACAGAATCAACCACTCGATGGGTGCGAACACCACTTCGAAGTCTACGGTGATTCGGTGGTATCAGCGTTTCGGTGAAGGACAGACAACGCTAGAAGATGAACCACGCTCAGGACGTCCTCCGGTCTTCGATGTCGACGCCCTGACAGCTGCCGTTGAAGAAGATCCCCGTCAGTCGAGCTGGTGCCTCGCGGAGCGACTCGGATCCTCCCACTCCACGGTGCTACACTACCTACATGCGCTCGGGTTCGCTTGGAAAATGCCCGTCTGGATCCCACACCAACTCTCCGCTGCACAGCTCCGATTGAGGTCTGATATCGCGGCTTCTCTTCTCTCGTTCAAACGGACGACTGCGTGGCTCGACAACCTGGTGACTTGCGATGAAAAGTGGACGCTCTACGTTAACTACCACCACGGTCGTCAGTGGCTGAAGCCGAGCGACTCTGGAATTCCGACGCCGAAGAGCGGCCTTCACCCGAGGAAAGTACTTCTGTGCGTCTGGTGGTGCACGATGGGTGCGATACATTGGGAGCTCCTTCCGTCGAACACAACGGTCACAGCGGATCTCTACTGCAAGCAGCTTGACACGGTGGCGTCGAAACTTCGAGGAAAAATGGACCGAGTCTTCTTTCTCCACGACAATGCACGTCCACATGTGGCAACGTTGACGCGCCAGAAGATTCTGGACCTCGGCTGGACGACGCTTCCCCACCCACCATATTCCCCGGACATGTCCCCAACTGACTACCACCTATTCCGGTCGTTGAGCCACTTCCTTGACGGGCGACAGTTCAAAGATGACGACGATCTCAAGAGCGGGCTCCAGAACTTCTTTGACCAGAAGTCTCCCGAATTCTACCGGAAGGGTATCTACGATCTTCCTGAGCGTTGGCAGTACATTGTAGATCACGATGGTGCATACTTTGGTGACTGAAGTTACATGTGAATAAAATTAAAATAAATTGAATTTTTCTCACAAGGTGTCCCAGAACTTCCCGTCCAACCTAATAGAATATAGGCGTTGGCAGAATGTTGCAAAACCGGCGGAAAAACTCAAACAGAACACTGCAAAACTTGAACATGTTCCTAACAACTGCATGTTTCACCGCAGACGGATGAGCAGATGTGGCGTGAATCGAGATGTTCTTGGAACTAGCTTTTCTGTACTACTTCACACTAAGCATGCCATCGGACACTTTCACCTGCGTGTTCAGGTAGGGGGGCCAACCTCGTCGTGGGACCTATCTGCTCATCCGTCTGCAGTGAAACATGCAGTTGTTAGGAACACGTTCAAGACGGCTGCAAAAGTATGCACTGGCCCGGCAGAGCGACGAGAATCCATACGCCTAGCTTCTGACATAGCTGCTTCTAATGGCTACGTTGTACCAGGACATGTGGTAGAATTCGCACTGAGCATCGCAGTGTACCACGTGTGGATATGGTCCCCCTGTGCATACCTTTCATCTCTGATAGAGTTACTTTTGCGATTCGAAGGTGCCTCGTCCGAGCACAACTGGACGATGATGTTGTCATAGTTAGTATTCCTAATGGCAATATCAAAAGCCACCTCGTGCGGAACAGGCTTTACGACAAGCGGTGCATATCAGAGAACTGTGCTACATGTCCGTAGGTAAAATTGGGGATTGCGCCAAAATCGGTGTCATTTATTTGATTGAATGTCTGGCATGTAACGTAACGTACATTGGGGAGACTGGGAGAGCACTAGCAATACGTATACAAGAACATCTTGCTGGCAAAAGGCGTGGTAACGTAAGAACACCTTTGGGAAAGCATATGACCGAGGAGCAGGTGGAAACGATTTTGATGTTAAGTGCACAATTTTGGCATATGAGACTGAGATTTCTGCTAGAAAAGTGCTCGAGGCATTTCGGATTTCCAACTATGAACAACCGAAATGCGTGCTTATCCGTCACAAAAGACCTCTTGCCATTTGCACCACATTGCGAGCTACTGATACAAAAATGGGAGACATGCATGTCCCAAACAATATTATATATGTATAAGGACGACATGGCATCTCTCATTCACTAATTACAACTAACTCGGAGTGGCGTTGTTCCACTCGCACGGTGGTGGATTGGGTGAGTTTGTTTCTGACGTACGGAGTTTCTCTGGTGTTTTCCTAGGGTTCCGTCAAAACCGCTAGGGTGACGAAGCGTTTGACGGTGTAGTGGACAAAATCCTAGTCTTGAGCCATGTTTAGGCCCTCGAGGAAGACGATCCTGTCGAAACGTCAGGCCGTAAATAAATATTCCACCTAACAGCCTCGTTGGCACAACAGAAGAACTTCTAATACAATATCGATGCCGAGGTTATAGAAAGAGAGAAGTTGGAACCTACTCAGCGGATAGCGTTTTTAGAAACTAGCAGTCCAAACCACTGTAGCAGTGCCTTGTTGCGTGCGAAAATAGGTTGGCGATTTCATCTATTTGACAACAACACAGTTTTATGGCATCATGTGTCAGAAAGATGGCAAAGGGGTGCAAAGAGCAGAGAACCATAAAAGAAGATCGGCTTACAACAGTCTGCACCAGGTTTTGAGTATATATGCTTTTTATTGGCAGGAGATGAGCAGAATTGAGTTTATCAACGGATACTTCCTTCCGTGTTGAGGTGTAAACGGTAATCTAGTCGACATTTCTTCTCACATTTTCTTGTTTCTACCTCCACTCATCTTCCTATTGTGAAGTGTCTCATTTCTACCTCCATTCATCTTCCTATTGTGAACTGTCTCAATTATACTAGTACGGTTCTATATTGTAGCAATAATTCTAAATGAAAAGGGGGGACTACCACAACTCTTCATGCTTCAGGATGGAGAGCAAGTGGTGCTAGCCATTTGACGCTTCTTTTTGCTCTTCTCAGATGAGATCTGCTTCGGTCACCTATCATCAGTATAACCTTCGACCTTGTTCGACGTAAAACCTCCACGATTACATGGGATCACTCACAGTCGACTTACACTTTCGGAAATCTGCATAGAGCTCCGTCAGGACAGGATTTCGCACCGCGCGTATGGTGTGCCACGCAATGTAAGCGAGTTGCATGTGGAAGACACCGTAAGAGATTGGATCCTAAGGCGATCATGGTTACAAGGAGGAGTAGGACATTGTGTTTGTACGGATGTTTGTTTGTCCACCCGCTTCCCGCTTTCACCAGAAAAACAAGCGGGGAAGGTCAGGTCAAGTTTGGGTTGAGTGGGGCATGATCCAAGATGTGCAGAGTGCACGCAGACCATGTGGTACCCCACTGGTATTCCATCGCATTTTCCTCACATCAATGCCAAAATTCTG
This sequence comes from Trichostrongylus colubriformis, assembly GCA_963978905.1. Taxonomy (NCBI): domain Eukaryota; kingdom Metazoa; phylum Nematoda; class Chromadorea; order Rhabditida; family Trichostrongylidae; genus Trichostrongylus; species Trichostrongylus colubriformis. The sequence goes on from OZ022259.1 coordinate 3,074,955, forward strand.
TTGTTCGTCTCTAAACTGCCTGGGCATCGGGAGAAGGTGGACCAAGATGAGACCCGGTGGACCAAGATGAGCATGTAGCAGCCCCTCCTTCAATGGTCGAAGCTGCTCCAAGTGGGTGCTGCTGACCACAAATGTACATAATCCGGCTCCAGAGCAGTCTAGAGACTGAGGAAAAATCGGTGGAGGTCAACGAGATCTGAGCTGTATTCAGCAAATTGTAAGAGAGTGGCGATCCGCCCACAGTAGGCGGATCAAGCAGTCGAAATCGTATCCACTCATGAAACATTATAATTCTTCTCTAGAACGGTCTAGTAGCCGCGTAAAAACCGAAATAATGCGTTAAGCTTAAGTGACAAAAATAGTGTAAAATGAAGAAGTTAGGTGGAGCCTTCGCTACGATATCGATTGAAAATATCTGTTTTTGTGCAGAAGGCTCGAAACAGCTTATGGACCGTATTATTGATTAAGTGCCCTCATGGAAGTTTAATTTCAACAAACAACATCAAGCATCACCGATCGATATTGATTGAAAGACCTTTGTAGAGAAGGCTGTAAATGGACCACCTCGCAGCACAAATTCAAAATCTATAGATTTTCATCGAACCACATTGCTGTGCAATTTCTGCTTACAGAATTTTGCCCATAGCCCGCTTCGCACCGGTACCCCGTAATGATGCGATGTTGATTGTGAAGCGCACCTGCTCGCCGTAATTACCAGCTACTACAGCGCTCCTAGCTCGCACGCATTGCGCGCATCTTGTGGGAGCCATCCCTCATACACAAAGTCGAAAAGTCGTGGGTGTTCATGAATTCCAGATCAATTGGGACAGTGTACTGCGAGTGTCACGGTTAAAAATTACTACAGTGGCTACAGCGATATCGACCGTCAATAGAGGCGACACTATTTGCCAACATTGACTTTGACAAGTTCAATTTTCAAGTCAACCTTGTGATAGGCAGTATTGTGGGATAGTTAAATTGGCGATGGGAATGGCCGAAGTGATAGTTTCTCTAAGAGTATTTGTTTACAGAATGCCAATATTGGTGCTAATTCAAAACATGTACCTTGGATCATGCACAAGAATGGATATAATTCTGAACTTAATTCTAACAGATGCATTGTGGAAATGGTTCCTACAGAGCTCGTACCCCCCACGTTGAGGTGAATTCTATGGAATTCCGAAACATCGCCGATTCACACTATTCCGCAAAGAACGCAGCACAACCCCTCCTAGAAGATGAAAAAACTGCTAATATGCGACGTAGGAGTGCTACCTATAGCTTTACAGGATCGTACCTGTATAGGATATGCACGGTACGCCACTCACACGAAGGTCTTGTGGAGGCGTGTCAGCGTACAGCATTTAACAAGTAAGAGAAGACATGAAGATGATGCCCCATCAGTCAGCGTTGAAGACACCGCGAGTAGGTAAATTTTGGTTTACGGTATGGGAGGACGGTGGCTTGCAGTTGCCGCAATGCAGACACGACACTTTCCCAACACGTCCAAAGTGAATTAATTAGGTTTTGATTATATTCACACTTTTTTCTTACGCTTTCGCTTATGCTTCATTCAGTTGTTTTACGTGTTTGTTGCTGTGTGTTGTCTCACTTATTTCACATCATCACCAATGAATGAAATACACTCTACGGGGCGACAGATGACATCTCTACAGCGGACAACCCGGGAAGTCAGTGTGATGATGCGAAAGTGATGGGAATACACATTACAGCATCGCCTTTTCAATCCGGGTTTTTCCATCGATACCGCTTTTAACTTCGAATGGTCGTTACAGAATGATCATTTCTTTGCATCTTCTCTTTTTTCGGACCCCTTCCGGTTCCTTCAACATCCTCCTCCTTATTGCGATAGCACCCTCAAAGTACTGAGGGTGCGCACAGGACTCTAACATCTCACGCAGTATTGACGTCACATTCACTGAGCATGACCCAAGGCGAAAAGTTGAGCTTGCACCCAAATAAACCACTTTGAAGCGGTTCAGCCTGATAGCACGAAAACGCTGGAAATAGCGCACCTATTTCAAGCAATTTCGAAATACGAATTCTCAGACTCGATAAAAATACTCCGAGCCGAGGAACCACCAAAACACAGAAAGCGAAGCCCACCGATATAATTCCATTCCCAGAGCATAAGCGAACGTTCAAGAGATCTGGGATTGTTTGGTGGTCCTAACTTCGTGGAAAACTCTCCTAGCGTCATCGTAGCGTTGAGAAAGGCGAAGGACGGAAAAGCGTACAGCAATCGAGTCTGCAATCAGGTACATATGCTGCTACAGGGTTATATCAAACAAGTTGGCCATCGCACAGTGTTGCGTGCATCACACGGTCGAATAATTTGATGTATCGATCAAACTAAGCAAATCTTTGAATAGTTATACAGCGTGATACGCACAGTATTGTACGGTGACCAGCTGATGTCTTTTTCATAAACACCAATGACTCATAGAAGCTCAGACAGTTTAGTTGTTGAGACATTTCGTTGCAATTGTTATCGGTGGAGATAGTGGGCCCACTTAAAGAGCATTCAATGATTAAAGGCAGCGTGATGGATAAGAACAGAGAACTGGGAGTACATGTTTTCTAAAACAAGCATTCCACTTTAGAAGAGGTGGTGTGTGGCGAAAATTTCCTTGAAAAGCACGGCTTAGGGTTTTATCACGATCCTGCAGCACTGCAACTAGCGCTGCCACACATCCGTCGGGAACTTGCAAGCGAGGGCGGGACAGCATTCTTGGCTGGCTTGTTCAGCCCCTCACCCGTCTGCACCTACCCCATTAGCCAGTGATGCAGAAGTGCACGAAAGAGACAGGGGTTTTTCGGGTTCCTATTTTTCAGGTTTTCCGCCGCTTCATTTCCCACTTCAGAAAGACTAAGTAGTTTAACAATCGATACATTTTGCTAGAAGTTGAATCGGAATCACGACCAATGGTGTTTACCCACTAGTCATCTTTCTAAGCCACTCTAGGCCGCTTTCATACTTTGCGCGCTGACGCCGGCACCAGCAGCGACGGCGTCAAAATCATGTGCCCGCCTCCGACCACGGCGCCACTCTGATGACACGCTTCCTTTGTAAAACGCTTGACTCAGCCACAATGTCAAGATTCAAATTCGTGGGTTCTCGTCACGGTCATCATGCTGTATTGTGGTTGAGTCGTGCGTTTGGCAACCGAGCGCGTTAACACAGTGCCGTCGTGGTCGGCGACGGGCACATGATATTGACGCCGTCGCTGCCGGTGACGACGTCAATTGCCTTCGTCGCCTAGGGTACCGGCGTCGGTGCGCAATGTATGAACGCGGTCTTAAATCACCTGTAGAAATCAGAACCCCACAACTGCTGCGACGCGAGATATGATTTCAAGACAGAGAGACATACACCGACGGCACAGACAAACCTATTTGTCAGATCTTTTCGAGAAGTCACAGATTGGACAACGAAAACTATGACAGTTCAACTCAAAAACCATTTTCTGACTGCATGCAAATAAAGTATTAGAAATGACATCTAAGAAAATTAAAATACCCTGAGATCTTCAACCCACTGTTCCCCTTTTGCTTCCATTCGAGCGGAGCGGATCAGCATGTCAGCACCAAAAGCTCCCGCTAGCTGCCATATAAATAGGAAAACGTTTGCTCTCGATGGTGATGAAAATATGGTGGAGACGAAATAAATGAAAATTACACAGGACCAGAAATACAGCGCGAGTAGCACGATCAAACTGAAAAAGCCTTACGACATTCACTCATTTATTTCTGCATACTTTCTACTCGGAACATAAGAAAGAAGTTAATGCAGGAAAGGAAGAAATCTAAGAACGTAACAACACGAAGATGCCAAACGTACAATTCCAGATATCCCTGAAAGATGCCGAAGCTGACGAGCACCACCACGAAACATGCACAGATTAAGGAGTACAGGACGAGGTCCGAGAAAAGCGTGACTGCCCAAAATAATATCAGAGATACGCCCGTTAATGATTGCTGAAAATGGGAGGCATGACAACACAAATACAAGGAGTGAAGTTTTTGGGGTTGAGTTCCCAGACTTTCTTTCTGACACCGAATACCTTCTGTATTTTGAATTACATTTACACCAGTTGAGTCATTGACAGCATTGCGCAATTTACGTGGATGGATTCTGTGATTCTGAAGTAGCCCATCTGGTCAACTAATATCAAGGAATTTCAATCGAAATTTTGATTGGGCCTATTTCCAACTGGTTCGAATTTCACGTAGTTCTGCGATCGGAACATCCCTATTGATATCAGAGTACTAATCATTTTCACTTGCTGAGCATTCATTGGTAGAGGGCACACCACGCGATAATCAGACTAGTGGATTACTATCTTGGGTCACGTAGGTCCTTGGATAACTACTCTCGCTGCACCTTTGTTGTGGCTGCACGGTGGACACTCTGTGCTTGCTTTAACACAACCAAGCCACGCTACCCCAACCAAATCATAACACAACCAAGCCACGCTACCCCAACCAAATCACTTATAGCCTTGAGAGGAAGGTCTTCCAACTCACCGCTTTTTTGAAGCTGTTTTCGCATGTGTGGGGGTACGTTCAGGAATCATATAACCGATGTCCATTTTTGCCCTACGAATGCCAAAAACGGAGTTGATGGGTCGATCCCCACTGAGGACAAATTTTCTGCGAAATTTAGATTTTTAGCTTTTGGGCCCGTAAACATTTGAATATGAAGATTAAGTGCAGTAATCTCATTTAGAATTCCGGAATGACCTCACTGGCAGTTTTCAGCAAGTTTGTCAGTCCAGTTTTTTAGCCTTTTCGACGCTTATAGTGCACGAGCGAGGCGTTTTTGCGCGAAACGGATTCGATATTCGTGTTCAGGAGGTCGAACTACCCTCAGAGATAACTTTCCAGCCCAATCGAAGTTTTGACCCGAATTCGAAAATTTGAGCTCAGCATTGGGCATCCTTGCTGTGCATATTCCGTTGGTATTCATCGCTTTTGTCAGTTATTCACTTCTAAAGTAGAAGGAGCATGTAACCATGGCCTAACATACTTTCTCAAAGCTAGGGTCAAAATTTGGATTCGGCTAGAAGTGTGTTTTAAAGGGTAGTTTGACCCCCTGAACACAAATATGGCACTCATTTTGTGCGAAACCGCGAACTTCGAGCGCTACCGGCCTGTACGGGTCTAAAAAAGTCAGATCACCAAATTCACTGAAAATTCGTAAATAGTCAGCCTGGCGCGCTGTCAACAAAAGTCACACTCATTTGGCGTAACCAGGCATATTTGAAGATGAAAAAGTGGAGACGAAATGCAAAAGTTTTCTAATTTCGGGACCCGAACCTACAAGCCATCTACACTTGCTCATTCGCAAGTCCATCGTCGTATCCAGTAGGCAAGCCACCCGACCGCTGTAGCAATCTCGCACCTAGGAACGATTATGAAACTGCTAGGCACTTTCATTACCTGGTGAGGATGAGATTTTATTTTATCTTTCATATTTGATTTCGTTTTGCATGTGAAATAGAAGAACACCTTTGGATCCACACATGATCAAAGCTACAAGGAGAATGCATCACATCAAGTGGGTTAAAATCGCCATTTAAAAAAAATGTTCTTCACTCCTTCATTGGCATTCGTAGGGCCGCTCAGTAAAAATAGAGTCAGTTTTATGTTCCAGGTAGGTGCACCCATGTAATCGAGAAAACCGTTTTCCGAAAGCGCGTCATGACCTGAGAGAACCCCCTTGTTAGACGAACAAGTTTTCAATGCAATGAAAGAGGATAATTAGATGAAACAGCCATTCCGATGATGCAAGGAGCTCCTGCAGTGGAAATTGTTCGTCTAAGGCCACGTGTGAATTGGTTGGGTGGGGGTGGCTCGGTTGTGTTCAAGCAGACACAACACCATGAGGGTGCACCGTGCAGGTGCAACAAAGGTGCAGCTTGAGCAGTTACCCAATGACCTATTTGTTGCAGAATAGTAAATCACTAATCTGATTATCGCGACATTTGCCGATGAGCTTCATGAGTGAACAATTCAGTTGTTTGCCACTGCATATCACATTTGCTATTTTTCGGAAATTCAGCTGATTCAACGGCGGATATCTTTTATTTAATACAAACTGATATCAAATCAGTAACAAACTTTGGCCACCCATTCATCATTCAACATACGGGCTATCTAGGAGTTTGGATAGTTCAGCGCTCGACCGTTTGGCGTTCAGTCGCACCGACTAGGAGAAGTTTGTTCACTTCTAACTCTAACTGTTGGTGGTAGAACCATTTGCCTTCATCGGTTTTCCGAATTCACCCCTATTTGGAAATTCAAATAGTCCTGCGGTCGGTAAGCTTTTGTTCCTGCTACCATCGCACTAGAAAAAGATTCATTTGCTTCGCATCATTACAAAACTAGAGCTCCTTGAATATTCATGTAGCATCAAATTACAGAAGCCATTCTTTGGAGGCCGGACAGTTTGATCGTCGATACATCGAGGCAACTGATATCCGAACACAAACAGGATATGCTCACCCAGTGCCAGTGCGCATCACACACTTCAACTATAGCGGCAGTATAGTCGGTAGTGTACCGGATTCATCCTATCAAACTGCTAATGGCTCCTATCACCCTTTATCAGTCATTATCAGTTGATCAGTTACCATTAAAGTTTCCGTTACACCCTCTGCCTGTGAACAATCCACTGTCAGTCGGATCAGCGAAATTGATTTGGTGAGTCATGCCTTTTGACGCTCCCTATCGAATGATATTGAGAGATATTCTCCAGCTTCTCTCTTCTTGCAACCTCGGCATTGTTAGTGTGCGTTGTTAATTAGTTTGTGCCTTTCAAGGTTGAATGGTGGAACGCTCATTAAACTGGCCTGACGTTTCGACTGAATCGTCGTCTTCAGAATAGTGCATGGAAAATTGAGTTTTCCTGAGACTCGTCGCTTGGAGATCGACCGAGCCAAGAAGGGCGGGGCTGGAACTAGAAAGGCCTCACCGCCAGCTCAGAAGCCTTTCGCGGGGGATTTCGACGCATAGGCTTCCTAGACCCCTAGTTTTCAAGTTGACGACTCCTCATAGGGATTCCTTATCACCAGCATCACCCATATCACTGTCTTCAAGGTAGCGGCCGATGGGCGGGACCTCCCAGTAAGTGCCCACTCGTCACCCGCTGAGGTTGGAAACGGAGAGTGGGACTGTTTACTCAGCCCCCTGTTCAGCCTTTGTGTTTCTGCTGTGGCGGACGGCATGACGAAGCCCTCACTCGGAGGCCCCGCCCCTCGGCCGTCACTTTGAAGAGCTTTATCTTACCTGGATTCTCGATTCTCTCGATTCTTTGTCGCGTGAAACTTCGCATGGGTCCCCGTTCAAACGCGCAAACAACAGAGCAGAGAGATACAAATACAGAGACATACTTAGGTATTAGGTTGTCGCGAAATTAATTTCGAGATCGGACAGCATACTTCAAACTACTATAACTCAGCTTAAACACAAGTTTATCAGTCGAAGTAAAAACCATCAGAATCTACACATTTTTGCCAACGAACAGGTAATAATTTCAAGCTTTCACTGTAAAAACTACTATCACGAGGATCAACGAGCTTAAGGAAGGCACATTCAACATCGTCTATTAGCAAACTGTTTCTGGCGCAGATGAGAATTGATGGCTCAAAAAATTGATCTTCTGTGGGGGAGAGGTCGGGAGAATACGCTGGGTAAGGGAGAACTTTTACACCCAAGTGGGTCTATTTTGGCCGAGTAATTTGTGAGATGTGTGACCTTGCGTTGTCCGGCTACAGGATCGGCCCTCTTCTATACACCACCGCCGGCCACAATTTTTAACATCTGCTCCAGATCACAACAGTGAGACTCTGCTGTGACGGGATGACCATGTTGCAAGAATTTATAATGGATTACACCTTTACAACACCACCACACAGTAATCATAACCTTTTTAAAGTGAATGTCGGGTTTAGGAAAAGTGTTCTGATTAGCATCCTTATCTATCCAGACTAATCCCTGTTTCCTGTTATCATAAAGAACCCATTTTTCACCTACAGTTATAATACGGTTTACAAATGGTTCATTTTTATAGCGAACTAGGAGGTTGAAGCAGGTGTCGAAACGTGCCAGACGCTGCTTCGGTCAGCTTATAAGGCACGCACTTCAACATCTTCTTCACCTTGCCGATTTCCAGCAAGTGTCTGGCCACTGTAGAGTAATGTACGCCTGGGTCTTCTGCTAATGTACGAGTATTCGTCTCCGGTCCTGCTTCGACGGCTCTCCTCAAATCTTCTTTATTAGGCGACGACCTGCGGCCGCGACCCGACTTCTCTTCGAGATCAAAATCGCCAGAAGCAAATTTTTTAAACCAGAGCTCTACTGTACGTTCGCAAGGACAATTCCTCCCAAAAACACTGCTGAGATTACGGGCTGCCTCCGCTGCGGAGTGTCCCAATTTAAATTCGTACAGCATGATGACTCGATAGTCGCGTCGGTTCATGATTATACGCAGCCCTGGAAAAGGCCGCCCAGAACAATTAGAGCGGCATTCATAGAAGTTTTAGAAAAAGCAGAAGAAAACCTACCAAGTGGAATGTCTGGCTTTCCTTGAAACGGAATAGATCAGGATAAAAAATCTACTCATTTATACATACCTTGAAATCGAAATTAGTTCTGCGACAACCTAATAATTATAAATGGTAGGATACCTTTTAGTGCTGTAAGGAGCTAAAATTTTGAAAATTCAAAAAGTCAAACATGAACCGACCTGATGCGAAAATTTGCTTACTCGTTCTTCAACCAGGAAGATAACAATGGGTGATGTCATTAACGCTAAAGCAAGAATCAGGGATATTCCCAGCAGTTCGCCCATTTGCCCGGCTGAAACGTGATCGTGTTCGTCGGCGCGCAGTCCAGTGTAAGTGCGTATATGGGTGCGGATCATACCATTAGATTCTGAAGTGTTGTTATCATATAAGGAGGGAATGTCGATGACAAAGATATTAGGTTATAAGGAAAGCTCTGGCCGCCTAGGCTTCAAGCGCTCACAACAAATCAAAATCAGTGCAACTGGTATACTGTGCTTTGTAGATATGTGAACAGTTCCTCTTTCCGTATAAAGATATTCCTGAAATTTTGTAGTAGTTTAGATTATTAGGGTAGGTTCCAGGTGTAGATAAGATCCTACCTCCATGGAAACGGTGGATGAAACATCACTTCAGAGGACTCGATTTCAAACAGAAGACGGGCAATGGCTGCCATCGACACACGCGCATCATGCATTAGAGGCGCAGCAATTTAGAAGTCTCGCTCTAGCAAAATTGGTCAAAAAACGACGACAACACTATTTCAAACAGCTACAGTTCGAATGTCTTGCTTAGGACATTCAGGATAATAGGGGTATTACAGCTCCTGCCGTGATCAGATAGTTCGATCCACAGCCACAACGCTGCGCCTTTACCGAGACGTGGCTGTCAGTTCCTGGATGCTGCAGTTTTTCAACTTCTGCGACTGTAATCATTCAGTGGGATTCCATTACCTGTTTTCAGCTCTTTGCTCAAAGATCTATGATTTCGATCGATGTCGACCAATAGGAATTCATTGAAGTTCTGCAACAGCGTCACCTATTGGTGTGAGTCGCTGAGCATTTTCCAGAATTTCATGTTCTATGAAGGTACTCATCTAAAGGTATGGTCCATGAGCCGTTTTCAACCTTTCGCTCCAACCGTTTCCAAATTTTCCAACGTTTCTGAAATTTCGACCAATAACCTGATAACGCCCCGTCTACCATGAACAGTTCACATATTTTTTGCCACTATGGCAGCTTCGAATTACTTCAGCTTGTTCCGGCACTCTACACCGCTCTAGAGCAGGGTTATATTTTCTTTGGGTGAGCACGATATTGTTGATTGCACGTTCCGCTCACTGTAGGCGGGCCTCCACCTACCACAGTAACGCGCAACACCGCCTAGACATCGCTGATCTCCATCGATTTTTTTTCGCAGTCTGTGAGCTGCTTTCGAAACAACTTATAAACGCTCGTAGTAAACACCACTTACGTGAAGCGTGCTCCGCCAACTGAAGGCGGGTATTCTTCATCTGCTACGTACACCCTTAACTCATTTTGGCCGACTCCTGGACTTTTTTTGGAATGAATTATAGAATTTGCATCTAAACACCGTTCATTTCAACGCGGGTCCCGGCCACAGTGTCCACAAAGGGAGGAGTTTGACATGGTCTAGCAAAGCAGCGTGCAGTAAAGACACCTTCTGCACAAAAGCCGATAGTCTCAATCAACATCGATTGGTGCTGCGTATTGCTGTAGAATTTCAACCTCTATGACGGCACTCACTTAGTGGTGTGGTCCATAAGCCGTTTCCAGCCTTCTGCACAAAAGCAATCGTTCCAATCAGTATCGACCGGTTATGCATGATGTTGAAGAATTTCAGCTCTATGAGGACACTGAATCAATAGAGTGGTCCATAAGCCGTTTCCAGTCTCCTGCACAAGACCGCTATTTTCAATCAACATCGTAGCGAAGGCTCCGCCTAACGTGATGATTTGGCATTATTTATACCACTTGAGCTGTTACACATTACTTCGGTTTTTACCAGGTTCCTAGATCGCACTATAGAAGAATTATGATGATTCATGAGTGAAAACGATTTTGATTGTATACTGCGCCCATTCTGGGCGGGTCTCCACTCACTTCAAATGTGCTGAATACAGCACAGATCGCGCTGACCTCAGCCGATTTTTCCTTGTCTCATCACTGCTCTGGAGCCGGGTAATGAACATTTGTGGTTAACACCGCCCACTTGGAGCACGCTCCGCCCATTGACGGTGGGTTTCCCTCAAATGCTACATATACTCGGATCTCATATGGTCCACCTTTTCCCGATGTTCGGGCAATTTTGAGACGGATTACAGAATTTTGGCACTGATACGAAGACAATGCAGCGCACGCCGCCCACTGTGGGCGGAGTCCCACATGGTCCGTGTGCGCTCTGTATATCTTGGATCATGCCCCACCCAACCCAGACCTGACTTGACCTTCCTCTCTTATTTTTCTGGTGCCACCGAGAATCGGACAGACACATAACCGTACAAGCACACCAAACTACTGGTTTATATTATAGGGTATGGTAAAAAGAGATGCCAATGATAAAGGAGACCCCGCCTGAGAATGTAGGTGATATCACATAGTTCCTTACGATACCATCCTGCGGAAACTGATTCAGAGGCTCGTCTCCACGCGGCAATCTCGTTCGAGACCACATGTCAGGAGGCGTTATTTTCGCCATTCTCGTTTTTTTTTCGGATTTTCTCTTTGACGGCGTATCCCTCAGCACCTATTAATTCATAATTCTGCGCTTTAACTCACTCAAGGCGATTCTGGAATGAGCCTCTTAACACTGAATTGGAATGGATCTGTGCCTTAATCGCACTTCTGGGATTCCTGCCAAATCATAGCGGTCCAGGAGACACTGACCAGTGCTCTTAGCGATCAGTATAGAAGATAAACGAACGCCGAAAATGATGCAGCCATAGTTATAGTAGAGCTTTTTTTGGAAATTTCTCGCCGCCGTCGCAGAATAAACCGATCATTGCCTTGACAGCAACAAGTACCGCCACCCGAGCACAGCATTGGTAAAGTATTCCTTCAAACGAATCGTTTCTACTGTACTCAAAGTCAAATGGATATGTTTGTTCGGTAAAAAATTTGATTGTCATAGGATTCACATATTAGGCTGGCAACTAATTAATCGCGGGTTTTTGTTAGAGAATCAAAGACCTTTTTTCATAGGATCAAATACAGTCCATTTCAGAAAAACCGATTGGGCGTGTCCTACGGACTTGTATGAACCTGTATCAAACTCTCTCAATTCTCTCACCCCGCCACACACTCTCACCTCGCCACGTACTCTCACTCTAGCAATTCAACCAGGCCCGTGAAACACGCCCAATCAGTTTTTTTGAAATGGACTATAACTTTACTCTGTAATGCATTGCCCATTTTTATCAATGACCTTTTCCCATCTTTCAGGTAGCATCATAATTCCGCGTTCATGAAACTTCTGGTTTTATCAGTGAAAAAGTTGAGTCAGGTACGATTTGACCTGATCATCACTATTGGATTTTTACCACTCAAAGAGTTTTGTAATGATCGAAACAAAAAGTAACCCGATGATGCAAGGTCAGGACTATATGGTGGATGTGGCATAACATCCCAACCGAACTCCAATAATTTTTGATGCGTGGCTAAAGATGTGTATGGTCTTGCATTGTCATGATGGAATGCAACACTTTTTCGGTTAATCAATTCGGGTCGCTATTCTTGATTTGCATTGCTTAATTTTATTAATTGTGCAATGTAGACATCAGCTGATCGTTCGGTTGGGTGGTAGGAGTTCAAAAAAGACAATTTCTTTGTAATCCCACCAAACTGACAACCGAAATTTTCTATCAGCCTTTGCTCTTGTTTGAGCTGGTTCACCTGGGTCTTTTCCACGATCTTTTCGCTACATTATTGTAAACAACCCGCTTTTCATCGTCAGTGATCACTCGTTTTAAAAATGGGTCATTTCCATTACGTTTTTTCTAGCAAATCGTAAATGTTATTGCGTTGCGTTGAATGAGTTTCCAGAGCGCTTCTCATCTTTGAGGAAAGAATCACCAGACCGAAATTTGGCACACCAATTTTGGCGCTGCCGTTCTTTTGAGGCTTCGACACCACAAACAGCACACAGCTTTTTGTGAGCTTGCGATGCGTTTCTCCCTTCACGGAAATAATAAAGCAAAATATGACGAATATGAATGTTCGGTTCTCCATTTTTCAGCACACATCAAACGAAAATATGCAACCAATCAAGAAACTTTCTTTACTTATGGATAGTAGTATAGTATAGTAGGATTGCCAACTATTAGATAACAATATGTGTTTTACATCTGGCCTACGCCAGTGAAGCTAAAAATTCAACTAAAGCCGTCTATACGTGAAATCCGCAATATGTAACTTAGCTGCCGACCTAATAAAAGCGATCTATGTACAACACCGCTCACGTTCAGTGATTAATCGACGCCTCGCGACGTATTAATCGCGAACAAACCGTCGCACCGTCATAACATTTTTCAAGGTTTACCAAATGGAAAGGTTTTAAAAGTTTTGAATTTGTCTAGATGCGGCAAGTACACAATGTATAAAATGTCAGATTTTGTTGAGCAAATGTTGTAAAAATCGCCCGAAAACGCGTTTTCGCAATTTCCGCCACAAATCAATTGTTAATTGATTATTTATTGGACTTCTATACATTTTCGAAATCAACTCATCGAGCTCTATAATACTGCACTACAAGTTTTTGGTTTTCTTGAACTCGGTCATTTTCACTTTCTGAGAGATTCGAGGGAAATTTTCTTCGAAACCTGATGAGTTGGAGATAAAATCTTTTTTAAAATCTTAATCTAAGCTCACAGAAGGGTAGGAAATTTGAAGTTCCGGCCATATCAGATCAGCCCCTGTTCCTTTGTGTGACCCTAAACAGTGCCTCCGTGTATACTCTGCTAAAAAAACCATCTCTCGACTCTTTTGCAGATGAGGATTCCCTGATGGAATATACACAATTCGATTCCAAAAGAGAATGCTGTCGGATGACATACAAAAACCTTTATGGTGATAGATTTCGTATTTCCTCCAATCGCTCGTGGGCAGCGTGCAATTCATGAGCTCGCCAGCACGGGCTATTCACGCGCACGGCCGTGGGAAAGCGCTCGGCACTCGCGAGGTGCCATCTATCGTGACCGCTCTCCCATGGCGTGCACATGACCGCACGCTTCCGACGAGAGGTTGAGAGGTCGATCCACAAAAGGAAAAGGCTGGAAATGGGGAAAATAAGATATTCATCACCATGAAGGTTTTTGTATGTCATTCGATAGCATTTTCTTCGTGGGATCGAACGGCGTACATTTCATCAGGGAATCTTCGTCTGCGAATAAATTGAGAGATGGTTTTTTTAGCAGAGTATACATGGAGGCGCTGTTTAGGTGACACAAAGGAACAGGGGCTGATCTGAAATGACCGGAGCTTCGAAATGTCTACACTTCTGTCAGCTCAAATTAAGACTGTGAAAAGATTTTACTCCAACTTATCAGGTTTTGAAAAAAATTCCCCTCAAACTTCTCAGGAAGTGAAAACTGGTCGAAAAGTGAGAATGCGGCTATGATACAGCTCCTCAAAGTGTTGGCCGAGGAGGCGGGCCTCAGAGCATATGCCCGCCCCGTCGTCCGCCGAAGTCGGAGATGAAAAGTGCGATTGTTTATGAAATTTTCTGTTCTCACTATGCATTTCCCACCGTTGCGGATGACTGGGTGACTGGGTGGGCACCTACCCGAGGCCCCGCCTACCCAGCCGCACTTCGAGGTGCTGAATCTCAGCCGTGTTCTCACTCTCTCATGTGGAACTTTGCATGCTACCCTTATTAAGCAAGTACAACATAAATGTAAAGGTGACAGAAAAACTCATTTTTCCTGCACCACTCCTTTACCCCCCAATTCTGGTTGGTGGATATTCTCACGTGAAAGATGACACGTCACGCCCACGTAATTAAAATCGGTATGGTAGTAAAACTATACGATGAGCGCTTCCCCTAAACCACTCCTGCTATAATTGCAAATCTCAATGATCGGTGAAGTCTATCGAAATGTGAGCCGAAAGGTCTCTGTGTGCTCTGAAGCGTGTTCACATCCATGTCATCCCGATGTCCGTGATTTAGAATACGCTTATCGTGTAACGATGACAGAATTGATGTCATATTGAATGAAAACCATGTTGCATAAAACGACGCACTTTGAGCAGAGTTATGACTTCTCAAATAGATAGCTTAGAGGACCAGAGCATTCCTCAGAGCTTTACGATTCGCTAGGCTTCTCATTTGGCGTACCACCGGTTTCAGCTCTCAGTAGTGCGTTATCGAATACGTTCACTGCAGTTGGCACGGAATGGAAAGCACGACCACTAAACAGCACCGTGATGCTGGAGGGAGCGAATATAGCACCGAACCCAGGAGGCGGCATCTTCTTCGGCAAGTAGTGTACCCATTTGTCTAAGGTATCATTGGGGCCAAGTTTATGGATCTGAACAGAGAAAAATAAGGAAAGACAGAGGGTAGAATGGAAACGCACAAGAGATCCTGGCGGCGCTTCCGAAACGACCTCGAGGTAGGCATCCACCAGAGAAGTGTTAGCCTCCATTTGTACCGGGATACGAGACGGACCGAACGTTTCAAGGGAAAAAGTTCGCTCTGAATGCTTACAGTTCAGTGATCATTGGTTATTCATGATAATTGTTCATTTATCGATCAACGACAGCAAACGGCACACTCAACCACATAACCACAAAAACTTTAGATTATGGAAGCCTACCTTCAGCAGCCGTTTTGATCAAGCCGCCTCGAGATACGTATACACAACTTAACGCGATCCCAACTGGAATTAGCACCTGAACGATCAGCTGCGACCGGTTTCGTACATAGTAGATGATTCGTTTGGTGATCAAGGCACACAATTGGGCGAATATCAATGTGCTGCCTTCCAAACGATCCACTGCAAAGAAGTATTACTGAGGTGAAAAATGAAACAGATGTGCTATGGATTTAGTGCCAATCCCAAAACGAGAATTTAAAAATCTTAGGAACCGAAGACGAAAAGATCCCCTTTGTTGATGCCTGTCATGTACTCACCCTGCAGTGCTTGGATCAGCTCTTTATGACGATTGATTCTCTCATTCAAGTCAAGCATGCTTGCTGCTGGATCAGCACTTTCGGCCACTTTGAGGAATACCTGAATAAGAGCTTCGGAAAGGTTGCACTTCACAAGGGCATACAAAATAACAAAGAGACAACAAAAAAAAAGGAAAAAGGGATCACCTGTTCCAGAGTATTCAAAGAGAGTCCGAAACTGGAGATCTGCAGAGCATCTTTCGACTTTTCCAAATGTTCGAACAGTTGAGGAAAACTGCAAACAGCGTAGCATCTAAGATGAACAAATTGACAGTAGTTGCTCTCGATGCTTTTGATTTTTGATAGCTGCTGATTTTCGCCGCAGCGCGCGATGCGAAAGTTTTTACAAGTATTGAGTTATGGGCAAAAGCTTCTCCCGTCCGATACCAAAACTTAAGCCCATAACTCAGCCTACTTGTTATAGAAACTGCCTTAATCGGTTGCAAAAAAGTTAAAGGAAGGGTTTTCACTTTATCACTGTACCAATTCTGCTCAGTACTGCTATATAGATGTGTACGATGCTGGTTTCCGCTCATTGAACTATACATCATGTTATTTTGAGGGTAAAAACCCGGTGGGCACTCACTGAGCAGCGATGCCGGCCATCGCAAATACCAGTCTGAAGGTATTCTGAGGTTTTAAGATGTGTCTAATAAGGAATCCCAAAAGGAGTCATTCACAGAAAAAGCACGGGTCTGAGAGGCCTACGTATGGCAAAAACCCCGTGGAAAGTGCCCCCTTGAGCTGTGGCTGAGGCGGCTTGAACAGTTCAGCCGTCTTTCCCACGTCAGCCCACCTTCTAGGATAGACCTTGCCGAAGAATGACTCAACTGTAGAGTAATGAACATGATAACAGAATGATACTTATCGGATCGTATTGAAGCAGTATCGATCGAAAGGATGCGGTGCTTGAAGTTTAAGTCCTCGGGATGAACACGTCCATCGGTCAGTATCAAAGATTTGGAATAAGTGACGCAACCGAATTAAATAAGCGTTCATATTTTGGAATTGCGGAAATGCAGAATTTGCGTTTTGTGGAAAGAAGAAAGATACGTATCGATCGGGAAAACTGCGGAGTTTGGGTTTTTGTGGAAATGCGGAATCGTGGAAATTGCGGAAAGGGATAAGATACGTATCGATCAGGAAAACTGCGGAGTTTGGGTTTTTGTGGAAATTGCGTCTTTGTGGAAATTGCGGAAAGGAATAAGATACATATGGATTGCCTCGTCAACGAACGTGGATGATGATACAAAGCACTTTCCACTCTGAAGGAACAGATAAATCTTATACCTTGCTTTTTCACCATACAGTTTCTTCCCTTCTCGTTCACTCTTTTACGCACACTATCGATACATTTCGCTCGCAATAGCAAACTGATAAATCCACAAAATATCAGTTTCAAATGAAACTCCTATTAATGTGCCACAGATCCATGTTAATGTTAAACTGCCGCCAAATTGTTAAAAATCTTCGGGTGAATACCATTTGAATCCAGTGGTTCTGATGCCTTTTTTTCTTTTTCCATAAAAAGTAACAATTATGACGCATACGAACACAAGACGCACACACGTCGCTTCCCTGTATCACATGACCCATTGACGACCGTGTGACACGACGTCGTGCCACACCATGTTGGCCGCGTGGGACCGTGTGACACGATGTCGTGTCACAGTCTTGTGACTTATATTTTAAGCTTCTTTTCAAACTTTTGTTTGATCTTTTTTTAATTATGTATACCTCAAATATGAATGTTTTCTACACAGAGCATGGTCAAAGAATATGACTTTTGGTTGTTGAATTTTTGAGCTTCTCAACAGGGGGTAGATAAGCATAGTTGTTTTGAAAACAATCAATACACAAATAGTGTCTGCATCTGCTGCAGCGGGTACAGACTCTTTTGCACATTTCTTCATAACAGCTAACGCATCGCCTGCGATAATTCGCCCAAAAGCTTAATACAAAGCTTAATTTCAAGAAAGCTTAATTTAAATGTGGTCTATATGTTATTATGTATGCAGCTGAAAGCTTAATTACAATGCAAAAAGGTGAAAAATGATGGCTTCTCAAAAAAGGTGTCCCTGTGGGACCGTGTGACACGACGTCGTGTCACACACGGAGCGTGGCAAAATCCCGCTCGGTCCCACGCGCCAGAGAAGCAAAAATGCCGCGGTCGTCAATGGGATAATTGTTCGTCTTTTTACTTTCTAGCGGGAGTCAGCTCACCAATGTCGAATCATATTGGGACTTCCAAGTCATTGAATGTAAAGGAAGAAATAGCTCATGGTGTCATGGTTTGTGATATTTAATAATCTTCACCTGGAGTTATAGCAATGGTTACGTTATTTAAAGGCATACCTCGCGACAAACTGTGAGCGTTTTCGCGACCACTACAGAAAGCAATGGTTTTGATTTATTCACTAGAGAAGAGCAAACGAACGAAAAGCCCAACTATCACTAAAAATGGGGCACCCTAAACAATCCTCGTACGAGTACTACAGCCTAGAAACGGCTACTTACCTGGTAGTATCACTCAGATTTCAAGGACATCACCTGTTTCGTCCTGTCTTCACTGTAGGAATTCCACCTTATACAATCATTTGATGATCCGCAAGCTTCCCTCGCTACGTGAAGGCCACGTTGGAAATTGGGTAATTCAATGCAGTTCGGTTGGATAAGCGCGGCTTCATGGGACTCGAGCGGGCATAGTGCCGTGAGGATGCACCTCGACACCACGAAAAGGGTGCAGTCAGAGCAATTGTCCAAGGGTCTACTTGAACAAAGATGGTAGGCGATCTAGTTAACGCGCGGAGTGATTTTGAAAGAATCGTCCGCGGAATTTCCACGATTCCAATTCCTCTGGGAAATATTCCACAATACATATAGCACACGAACATTAACCGTAAATGAACGGAAATATGGAAGAAACCGAAAGTAAAGCAGAAATCCGAAAACTTGAAAAGAGCGTTTTGTCTGAATTCCCGCCATATCATTTGAGCAGTGGTCAGCGATTAGAGCGCAGCTGGAATTTTCTCGGCTAGTGCTGACGTGCATCCCACTCTGCGTCCTTACCACGAAATTTTCGCCTCTTTACTCTCTCGGATTTCTAGCATCTGAACACTCAGATGTCCCACCCCGTCATCCGTCACTTTGGGAGCTCTACCTCAGTTGGATTCTTGTATGAAAACTTTGCGCGTGGCCCTTAGTAAGCAAACATAAACACGTGGGTAGAGATTAACTTGAAATTCCGTGGAAGACTCCTTTAATGGATTACCATATATCAAAGCATTATGCAAAACAAATAGCGTCACTGCATATATGGAAGGACGTTGAAGGGTATCCGACAATGATACTCAACTGATGTTAACAGAACAACCAAAAAAATAGTAGTCAGCAGCATTGGAAGGAGCGCTGTAACTCATGAGAAATCTTCTACGAAGTACAGTGGTGGAGTGAAATCGGAGTTGAAAGTTGAGCGGGCAGAGCGCCGTGAGAATGTGATCTGAGGCCGCGAATGGAATTTCGGATTGAATACCTCTACAAGCTTAAGAACAACTTTTATTACAGCGCAAGAAAAGCGGCATCCAAGAGCTGGTTTATGGTGCTTCATATAGAGATTTTGATATCAGGAACAAAGCTCTTCTTCATTTTCATCGCCAATTTGGGCCAGCATTGTAAAGTAGAATAGATTTCATTCGATAAGCTTCAATAACAACTAATTTGAAAATTCTTGCAGAAGTATTGGGTCATTCCATATGTAGTGTCGTTTTTTCAAGCAAGAATTTTTGCCATAAACTCACAAATTTTTGTAGCATGTCCAAATCATTTGGAAGAGGTTTTCCTGCTCTACAAAATGACATGTTCAGTTCCTGAGTATGTTAGGATGGCGCCGACATCTGGGTGGGCGAAGAGGTAGGTCCAGCAGACAAAAATTGGCCACATCACACACATCAAAAATTGGACCCCTGTCACATGGTATTAAAAGTCAATCTTAATTGCATCCAAAACAAAATAGAAAGATGTTTTCGATATAGTAGAGAAAGTTCTTCGAAGTGGTTCATGAAACAACTTTAAGCAAGAAGTTTAAAAGAAAAATTTTTATTTTGAATAACCGTGGGTGCTTTTGAAAAAAAGATTCTGGAAAAAGAGCGACACTGATCTTGATCAACTAAATATTGGAAGTTGTAGAAGAGGTCAGGACTAAGTACGTGACACATGACTGGTTAACTTTCCCAAAGTGAAATATAGTGTTTCAATTGATTGCTGCTTTGGCCAATTTTTGTCGGCTGGATCTACCCCTTTGCCATCCTAAATGCCGGCCCCATTCTAACAATTTGAAAACATTAATATGTCTTTTTTTGGAACAGAAAAACCTCTTTCAAATGATATATGACATGCTGCAAAAACATGTAATTTATAGGAAAAATTTATGCTTGAAAAAAACGACATTACTTATGGATAACCCAATACAATCCATTTCGAAGCGCCTGTAGGGGCTGCCAACGGACTTGGGTAAAGTTGCATCAAACTCTCTCACTGCGCCACACACTCTCACTCTCGCCACGCACTCTTACTCTCGCCACTCTTCCATGTCGTAGGTCACGCCCTATCAGGTGCTCCAAAATGGAGTATAACTGGGAAAACTCACTCCTTTTCTCGCTCCTTCGGCAGAGTGATCTCAAATTGTTTTCCATGCACTGGGCCTCTTTCAGCTCCTTGAACGTATTTTCCAGCGAGATCAGCTAGTGTTTCAGCGACGTCCCCTACTTTTGCTTTCTCTGCGGCTACTATCGTCATAATATATCCGCCTCCGAATCTAAGTACTCAGCGACTCACTGTCAGAGGCAGAGGTGTGAGTAAACGCTTTTGAAAGGAAATTTAGTCAAGGGAAAAAAACGCAACACCAAATTTTTTACGGACAGTCATGTCATCGGGAGGCACAAACTGCCGGAACAACGAGCAGGAAGTTGTTCTCTACTAACCTCTCCTTCAAAAATTGTGGCGTCCCACAACAGTACACTCTACCTGCGACCATTATTGCAATACGGTCTCCCAGCAACTCTGCTTCATCCATATAATGTGTAGTTAGTAGTACCGTTCTGAACAGAGGCCTGTTTGACCTTATTATCACTTCAAGGCAGACTTAGCAAAGAAATTCTCGCTTACCGATCTCCTTTTACGGATTCGAGAAGCGCTTCAACATCTCTTCGAGCTTGGGGATCCATGCCAGCAGTTGGTTCATCCAGCAATATCAAGGTACTGCCGCCAATCAAGGCCATTGACACGCATAGTTTACGCTTTTGACCTCCCGAGAGATTGGCAGCAACCTGAGTACATCAAAAGTTATCGAAGATCTTACTAATTCTTAGATTGCATTTAACTCAGCGATATTTCATTCTCACTCGCTTAAAGCTCGCAAAAACTTCAGTTGAGCTGTTCATAAAGAGCGCGTCCATATAGAATATCATCTAGAAGTTTCAATTTCTCTACGACAAAGATAATGATTTCCCGAGATGGACCATGATTGCTCCATACATAATCACTGCCTAGGGCCGCACGGTCAGCATCACTATATGCTGATTTCCAACTGGTATTTTGTTTTGCTATTTCGTCAAATTAGAGACTAATTTCTCAAATTATTTTTATCTTTCGAAAATTCGATATATCTCAATGCACACTGGCTAACTATTAGGTTGGCAACTAAGTAATTGCGGATTTTTAAATACTGCTTTTTCCCTCAAAACTGCTTTCCACAAAATTTCTTCTGTACTTATATATGTAGTACAAGTCCACACGCATCTATAGGTATTGTTGTCTTCCATCTCCCGGATAACCCTTTTCGACATAATAAAAATATCAAAGTCACCTCATTTTCTATTCCATTTTTTTTTCATCGAAAGGCGTTAGACAGGGAAAGGGAATAGTGATAATCCGATGGAGAAAGTCAGAACTATAAGGCAGCAATTTTCATCCAAGCTCGAGAAATTTTTGAAAGAAAATTTTAAAAATTTTTTACCACTATTGAAAAAATGAATCGCCAAAAAATTCTCGAGCTTGGATAAAAATTGCTGCCCCATCCACCTTATAGCCCTGATCTTGCTCCATCGGATTATCACCTTTTCCTTTCCCTGCATAACGCCATTCAAAGAAAAATCTTTTTATGATTTTTGTATTGAAAATGAGGTTGACCGTTGATATGTTTATTTTGCCGAAAAGGGTTATCCGGGAGATGGGAGACAATAATACCTATAGATGCGTGTGGACTTGTACTACATGTGTATGTACAGAAGAGATTGCTGGAAAGCAGTTTGGAGGGAAAAAGCAGTATTTAAAAATCCGCAATTACTTAGTTGCCAACCTAATAATATCCATGAAGCTCATCCAGCGAAGTACTACAGGGTGATACGCGCAGTACTGTGCGCTACACATTGATATCTCTGTAAACATACACCTTTCCTTGGAAGGTCAAGTAATAAGCAGTTAAAACACTTTTTTTTCCGTTATTCATATCAAAGTTGGGAATAATGTTTTCTCTAAGTGAGCATTCTTCTGTATAATGCGCTATGTATGGTTGTGTGCTTGAGTATGTGATGTTTCTCTGTCTGTTTGTCACGAAATGGAGGCTGGCAAATTGACATGGAAGCTTGAAGATAGGTGTCAGAAAATGAAGTCAACCGATAAAGGCAGACAAGGAACGGCAGATATCAAAGAACAAATATGAAATTCATTGTGCTTTTCGTGTCGACCCAGAGTTTTGTTTGCCAGTGTTGTGTATGGTAGAACAGGGACATTGATAGCAGGTTATAGCAGGTCATAATCTTGGTGTACTTCGATAAAAGAAAAGTTTTGGTGAACTTCGATAAAAGAAAAGTGTTTGGAGGAATCCAGCACACCGCTCACCACTTCCATACGACCACTATTGCCGAGGCATCAGATTACCAAAGGGAAAGCACATTTTGTTGTTGTTGCGACATCGTTGCAGCAAAAGGTACACCCCAACAAAAATTCAGGCTTCCTATAGGAGCGGGTATTTATATTGACATGAAGTAGAAAAGCCAGTTATTACCAGCTCATCTTCGTTCAGACACTGGATGCTCAAATACCCACCGTAACACCAGTATTACCAAAAAATTTCACTCGCTGAATTGCCTATGTTCCAAGAGTGCCGGGTATATGTGGCGATACTAGTTTGCCTAGTATTGCACGGTACACGCTGTAGAACTATGTGATATCCACAAACCAGTATCTACCATTCAGTAGCTATCAAGCTCACAACACATACCTGAATTTGACTGATGAATTGCGGCTTAAATGATAGTTATCACTACGTATAAGTTTGAATAGCTTGGCGGTAGATACTTTCCGCGGCAAGTGAAAACGAAACAGGAAAGAAATGTGTTCACCTACTTAGCCTCCAGCCACTGGGCTGTTACGATCACTGTGTGATCTAAGTTTGTACGATTCCGTCGTGTGTCCATGTTTCAGTGTGTGTGTCCATGTTTCAGTGTGTGTGTCCATGTTTCAGTGTGTGTGTCCATGTTTCAGTGTGTGTGTCCATGTTTCAGTGTGTGTGTCCATGTTTCAGTGTGTGTGTCCATGTTTCAGTGTGTGTGTCCATGTTTCAGTGTGTGTGTCCATGTTTCAGTGTGTGTGTCCATGTTTCAGTGTGTGTGTCCATGTTTCAGTGTGTGTGTCCATGTTTCAGTGTGTGTGTCCATGTTTCAGTGTGTGTGTCCATGTTTCAGTGTGTGTGTCCATGTTTCAGTGTGTGTGTCCATGTTTTAGTGTGTGTGTCCATGTTTCAGTGTGTGTGTCCATGTTTCAGTGTGTGTGTCCATGTTTCAGTGTTTGTGTCCATTTTTCAGTGTGTGTGTTTGTGTGTGTTTGTTTGTGTTTGTGTGTGCTTGTGTGTGTTTGTTTGTGTGTGTGTGCTTGTTTGTGTTTGTGTTTGTGGTTGTGTGTGTTTATGTTTATGTTTATGTTTGTGTTTGTGTTTGTGAATGTGTTTGTGAATGTGTTTGTGTTTAAGTTTGTGTTTGTGTTTGTGTTTGTTTATGTTTATGTTTACGTTTACGTTTACGTTTACGTTTATGTTTGTGTTCATGTTTATGTTTATGTTTATGTTTGTGTTTGTGTTTATGTTTATGTTTGTGTTTGTGTTTATGTTTATGTTTAATGTTTATGTTTATGTTTATGTTTATGTTTACGTTTACGTTTATGTTTATGTTTATGTTTATGTTTATGTTTATGTTTATGTTTATGTTTATGTTTATGTTTATGTTTATGTTTATGTTTATGTTTATGTTTATGTGTGTGTGTGTGTGTGTGTGTGTGTGTGTGTGTGTGTGTGTGTGTGTGTGTGTGTGTGTGTGTGTGTGTGTGTGTGTGTGTGTGTGTGTGTGTGTGTGTGTGTGTGTGTGTGTGTGTGTGTGTATGGGTGTGTGTTGTAGTGATGCCATCCACCACTGATCAACATTATTGGTGCTAACGCTTTAACGTCACAGAGAGATGTGCCATGAATAAGAGACAGTAACGGTCTTATCACTATCATCGGTTTCGGCCACCTATGTGAAGGCATCTCTTCTGCCTGCACTTCATTCCTTATAACACCTATGATTGCAAATGCTTCATGTAGCATCAACGCAGAATTCTTTGTGCTGCATGACTTATGGCACTTGTTATCAGCCTCTTATCAGTTAGGACCACCCATTATTGATATACCCGATACAACAGCTATGGACATTGTGAGTGTCTCTGCGACGTCACAAAACCGAAAACTGAAAAATGCAGATTTGACACTAATGACAACAGATGACACTTGCATTTCATCACGCGCTTATCTGTACCTGTTTGGGTCACCGACCACTTGTGTCTCCTTCTCACCTTTTATCACTTCAGTGAGTTTCAACGTTCTTAGATAGACGAAAAGAACTTATTGACATCTACTGTACCGATCAAGTACTCAACTGCTACCAGGCCTCGTTCTCAGGCTCCTTTCTGTTACAGATACTGAGGCTAAGTGAGATTGAGGTAATATGTGATAATTTTCGTTGTCACACAGTTTGAGCAGCAAGGGATGCGCAATTCTTCCACAAAGACTTCACGTTACTCAATTCAACAGGCAGAATACAGTATGTCAAATATGTATGTTATCAGAAATATATTCAACGATACAATTCTCATTCCCTTGGCCTTTTTCGGGTAATGATTTCACTCTCCTCTCCAGAAGACACACGACTGGAGGCTTTTTGCATCACACCATAAACGTAAGGGAAGAGGATAAATTATAAAACATCTCTGAATACATTATTTCAAACCTTCTCTCGGAAAGCCCGTCCACGGAAAAGTGGGTTCAAAGGAATCGTCCACGGAAAAGTGGGTTTTGTTGTTATCCATCCCTATCTCTAGCATATATAAAACGCTTCGTCTGTCTGTCCATGCGTCCCTTTGTACGTCTGCCACGAAATTAGGTATTCATACCCTATATATTATATAAAAATGACCTGTGCAGATGGGGCCAAGTGTGGTATGGGGAGGGCATGGGACAGGAAGTAAAGACCACACATGGATCAAGCTAAGCTCCGCCCATGAAGGCGCGGCGTGACCTAGAATGTTTCGTTTTCGGACCGAAAACTGTTAACTGGGATCGAATGCGCTCCAAACGTGAGAAAAGGTGGATTGTCAGCACTGAGTTTTTTGAAGTCATGAAAGATGCGTGGGCACAGTGGGCGGAGCATATGTTGTGGTAGACCACACATGGATCAGGTAGGCGGAGCTTGCACATCACATAAAAAACGACCTGTGGAGTTGGGGACAGCGTGGTGTGGGTAGGGCATGGGACAGGAAGTAAAGACCACACATGGATCAAGTCAAGCTCTACGTTCGGTGAGCGGGGCGTTCCACGGAATGTTCTGTTTTCAAACCAAAAACTGTAAACTGGGTTCCCCAAATGTGGGCAAAGGTAGACTGAGGTCAGGAATGAGTTTTTTACGGTCACGAAAGATGCGTGGGCACAATGGGTGGAGCATTTGTAATAGTGGGCGGAGCTGGACGTTACATGAAAAACGAAATGTGGAGATGGGGACAAGCGTGGTATGGGTAAGACCTAGGAGAAGAAGTGGAGAGCACACATGGATCAAGTCAAGTTCCACACACGGTGTACAGGGCGTTCCACGGAATGTTCTGTTTTCGAACCAAGAACTCTAAATTGGGTTCCCCGAACGTGGGCAAAGGTAGACTGAGGTCAGGAATAAGTTTTTTACGGTCATGAAAAATGCGTGCACACTATGGGTGGAGCTTCCCAGTGGTGAGCGGAGCTTGGGCATCACATGAAAAACGACCTGTGTAGATGGGGACAAGTTTGGGATGGGTAGCGGGATGGTATGAGAAGTAAAGACCACACATGGACCGAGTTAGGCTCCGTCCACGGTGGGCGGGGCGTGCACCGGAATGTCCCAATCTCAGACCGAAAATTGTAAAGTGGGTTGAATGTGACCCAAACGCGTAGAAGATGGATTTACCGGCGATGAGTTTCTAGAAGTCACGAAAGAACCCTGAGCACAGTGGGTGGGGCATTTGTGGTTGTGGGCAGAGCTCGGACGCTATATGAAAACAACCTGTGGAAGTAGGAGTAATTGGGATGGTTTGAGCATGGGATTAGAAGTAAGGACCACTCTTATGCACCAGAGTAAGCTACTCCCACGGAGAGCGGAGCATACACTGAAATACTCTGCCCTCATGAAAAAGCAATTTCGATCAACCTACTGACGCACGTGTTTCGCGCACATTAGTGTGCGCCAGCCAACTAGTACATTTATGTTGTATTTCCCTAGTAAGGGGCGCATGCGAAGTTTCACGCCAAAAAGCGAGAATTTGGCTATGATACAGCTCCCCAAATTCTTGGGCAGGTGAGCGTAGCCTCTGAAGCAAAGCCCTGTAACATCGTCCGCGCGGTTCGAAAAGGAGAGTGGGACTGTTACGTGACTTCCTGCTCCTACACTGCGTCTGCGACAGCGGCGGACGACCGGGTGGACACTTACTCGGAAGTCCTGCTTACCGGCCCAGACTTTGTGGTGGTGTACCCTAGCCCAACTTACATTTTTCGCGTCGAACTTGGCGTCCGGCCCACATTAGACAAGAACAACATAGTTGCGACTCCAAAATTTTCATTCAAAAGACTCAAAAGACCCCTCAAAAGTCTCGAAAGTCTTGAAAATATTTTTGAATATTTCGGCGTATAACGCCTTCTTCAGGCCTGAAACTGTGGTGATTAGCTAAATTATATATAATACCAGTTGGCTGGCGCAGATTAGTGCGCGCGATTCATGGCGATGTTGTGCAAAATGGGTGTGTTCGGCCCGACCACAGCGGAGCGGAGATTTTCTTCCCTCTGCTTGCTACTGAATTGCAAAAAAGCAGAGAAGAGTGATAAAAAAGCGGTATACTTCCATTGCTTTGCATGAAACCCATTTTGCTCGTGATCCACATGAATCGTGCGCAGTAGTGTGCGCCAGCCAACTGGTCATCATTAGGAGTTTGGGTAGTTTGGAAATCGATAGTTTTGTATTTGATTGCATCTATTGGTAAATAGATCTCTTGTTGAGAATTTAATTCGTACACATTGTTGGTAGGCCATATCCCGCTTATCGATGTTTATCGTTTTCGTAAACATGCTTCACTACTCGAAATTTTACAGTCTAGCGGTCGATACCCAGTGTTGCAGCAAGTACCGCATAAGAAAATGATTCCGAGTGAACCGCTTGCTTTGCTATCACAAAAATAGGTTGTATCATGATTATCAATGAAGTCGCATTATCAAAAGAAACGCACTATTTTTTGGAATGCCAGGCATTCAGCGGTCGATACATCGGTCAGTGATATCAGAACATAAAATATGTTCACCCGATGCCACTGCGCATCAGACGCCTTTGCTAAAGCGGTCGTACAACGTTAGCAAGGATTTCATCCCATCCAATTCCTAACGGTTCTTATCAGTCACTGTAAGCCGTTATCAGTTTCACTGAGGCTCTTGTATCCAACAGTACCATTGAGTCCCCCGTACCCTACAATACCTGCAAATGTGAACATTCAACTGTTAGCCGCAAAAGCGAACCGGCCTTGGTGACATTTATCTTCTCACGTTTCCAATCGAATATTATCAACCATTATCACTTTGGATCACCCACTATTAATGTCCCCGTCCCACCCTGCTCAAAACCCATGAGTGTCAGCGCTCCTGGATCAACGCGAAAGGCGAAGCGAATTTGACGACTGTAGCCTTTTTACGCCCCTTATCGAATCTTATCAACCACTATCAGTGCGGGTCACCCACCATTAATGTTCCTGCCCCATCCCGCAAAACCCTTATAAATGTCAGCGCTCTTGGATCAACGCGAAAGGCAAAACGAATTCGACGACTCTAGCCTCTTTACGCCCCTTATCGAATCTTATCAATCGTTATCAATGCTGGTCATCCACCATTAATGTCCCCGTCCCATCCCGCAAAACACCTATGGGTGTCAGCGCTTTAGAATCAACCTGAAAGACGAAACGGATTTGACGACTCTAGCCTTTTTACGCCCCTTATCGAATCTTATCAACCATTATCACTTTGGATCACCCACTATTAATGTCCCCGTCCCACTCTGCTCAACACCCATGAGTGTCGGCGCTCCTGGATCAACGCGAAAGGCAAAACGAATTCGACGACTCTAGCCTTTTTACGCTCCTTATCAAATCTTATCAACCGTTATCAATGCTGGTCATCCACCATTAATGTCCCCGTCCCATCCCGCAAAACACCTATGGGTGCCAGCGCTTTAGAATCAACCCGAAAGACGAAACGGATTTGGTGACATTTGCCTTCCGAGGCTCCTTATCAGCCCTTATCAGCTGCAATCACTTTCGGTCCACCACCGCTGAGGTTCCCTTGGGACCCCCTATATCACTTGTAAAATTCAGCGTCCCAGCTTTGCTGCGACGCGAGATATGAATTTTGTGACAGACGGACAAACACACACACAGACATACTAAGCGAATTATATATAGTAGGATAATTGCTTACGGCCCCGTCCCAAAAATATTTTAGGCGTGGCCCACCCTGCCAGAGACGAATGGTGCAGGAAATGCTAAACCCACCCGGTCGCACACTTAAATAGTGAGAACGTTACGACAGTAGATATGAGAGAGATCATGCAGTAATCAAAAATGATTACTGTGATCAAGTGAAGATATGAAGAATGTCACGTGGTTCGTCCTTACTATTTATTTCTGGTGATAACCGCTTTATTTCAAGAGCCTCCAGAATTTTTCTTTCTACAGGATTGTCTATTGAGCGGTGCAGTACTTTAATACCGATTGTGGGGGGTGTTTCATGGGCATGTACCTTTGTACGATGATTGGAGAAACTGCTATTGGGATAAGATGATGGATTTACTAATGCTTTGCGGTGTTCATCAATGCGTTTGTAGAGCGGTCTCTTAGTTTCTCCAACGTACTTTTGCCCCCATCCTTGGCATTCTATTAGATATACCGTTCCCCGGAGCTGGCATATATTTTATGGTTATCACAGTAACTGCACCCCTCTCTTCCACATCTATCCTCGTAAACCCTTGAATATGTGAGTATACGTTTGAGATTGGGCGGAGACGGAATATTAATCGTACCAGATGGCGGGCGCACACTACTGCGCGCGATTCATGGCGATGCTGTGCAAAATGGGTTTGATCGGCACGACCACAGTTGTGTATGGAGTTGAGTGGAAACTTCCTTCCCTCAGCTTTCAGCTGAGTTATTTATTTGGATAAAAGCAGAGAAGATGGCGTGATAAAAAAGCATTTCGGTGTTATCATACTTCAGTTGCTTTGCATCGAACCCATTTTGCACGTCATCGACATGATTCGCACGCAGTAGTGTGCGCGAGCCAGCTGGTTTAGGCCATCATTGGTAGTTTAAATAGTTTAAACATCGATAGTTCTGTATTCGACTGCAGCGATTGGTAACAACGTGTTCATTTGCTGAGCATCTAATTCCTACACATTGATAGTAGATCCAAATCCCGATTATCGACGTATATCGTTTTCGTAAACATGGTTCACTACTTAGAATTTTGCATAGTTTAGCGGTCGATACTCAGTGTTGCTGCCAGTACCGCATTAGAAAATGATTCCGACTGAATCGCTTGCTTTGCTATCACAAATATAGGTTGCATCATGGTTATCAATGTAGATCGCAGCATCAAGAGAAATGCACCATTTTTTGGAACGCTAGGCAATTCAGCGGTCGATACATCGGCAAGTGTTATCAAAACAAAATATATTCACCCAATGGCACTGAGCATCAGGCGCTTGTGCTGAAGCGGTCGTACAGTAGTATCGAGCGATGTAAAGGATTTCATCCCATCCAATCCTAACGGTTCTTATCAGCCTCTGTAAGCCGCTATCAGTTTCACTGAGGCCCCTGTACCCAACATTACCGTTGAGGTCCCTGCACTCTACAATACCTGCGAATGTGAATATCCCACAGTTAGCTGACAAAGCGTACCGGCCTTGGTGACATTTCCCTCCTCACGCTCCTAATCGAATCTTATCAACCATTATCAGTCTGGATCACCCATATTAATGCCCCCCTCCCACTCTGCTAAACACCCATGAGTGTCAGCGCTCTTGGATCAACGCGAAAGACGAAACGAATCTGGCGACATTCGCCTTCTTATGCTCCTCATCAAATCTTATCAACAGTTATCAATGCGGGTCACCCACCATCAATGTCCCCGTCCTACTCCGCAAAACACCTGTGAGTATGAACGCTCCGGGACCAATGAGAAAAGCGAAACGGATTCGACGACTCTAGCTTTCTTCCCCTCCTTATCAAATCTTATCAACCGTTATCAAGCTGGATCATCCACCATTGATGTTCCCGGCCAATCTAGCAAAACACCCTCGAATGTTGGCGCCCTTGGATCAACTTGAAAGGTGAAACGGATTTGGCGACTCTAGCCTTCTTACGCTCCTTATCGAATCTTATCGACCGTTATCGAGCTGAATCACCCACCATCAATGTACCCGTTCCACTACGCAAAACACTTGTGGGTATGAACGTCCCGGGACCAATGCGAAAAGCGGAACGGATTTGACGACTCTAGTCCCTTTACGCTCCTTATCGAATCTTATCAACCGTTATCAGTGCGGGTCACCCACCATTGATGTCCCCGTCCCACCCCGCAAAACACTTGTGAGTATGAACGCTTCGGGACTAATGCGAAAAGTGAAACTGATTTGGTGACATTTATCTTCCGAGTCTCCTTATCAGCCCTTATCAGTTGCTATCACTTTCGGTCCACCACCGCTGGGGTTCCCTTGGCACTCCCTATATCACTTGTAAAATTCAGCGTCCCAGCTTTGCTGCGACGCGAGATATGAATTTCGTGACAGACGGACAAACACACACACACACAGACACACACACACAGACATACTAAGCGAATTATATATAGTAGGATTGGGAGCTTTGAGTCTTCGACTCACGAGAACTTACACAGGCCGTTGCACAGGCCTTCTGAAACGTCGGGGTACCGCAGCAGCATTACTATGCACTCTGGCTTCAGATTCAGTTCGTGAGTCGGTTCCACTCAGCGAGTCCTATCGTCGATCTACAAAAGCATTCACGCCCATTTTGCGCTTTCCGGAGAACCACTCATGTGATGGAAAGATGACTCGCAACGAAATTCTGTCACAAATGGGAAATTTCGACACAGGCATCTTTCAAGTATTCCTGTCCAACTCTTTTGACTGTGGAAGGATTTGTTAAAGTTCATCTCCTACACCTATCAGTTTTCCTCAAAATAGAAGATTATTCTGTATGATGCCTTGAGGAGGGTCCACAGCTTTAGGGGTCCACCTAGGCAGCATGGACGTTTCCTTCCAGAAAATAGCAGAAACGTTACGGTGGGCTCTCGTATCCTTAGATTCTCAATATTGTGCCCGTTTGTTGTTGTGGTCGTGCTGCGAGCCGTCCTTCCGTTAGACGGCAAATTTGCTGCGATTCCTGTTTAAGCCACCAAATTACTTTTTTCCTCATTCCAATCAAAAAGTGGTACAAAGCAGAATACAGATAAGTTTTTCAACTCTCTCGTGGACTACCAATGAAAAAGTGTCTCCGTTTTTCACAGTTTGCAATATGTCATCTGCAGCCCTCTTTGTTGCTCATTTACATGTTCCATTAGCTGCCGTCCATGGGCTACGTCTCTGTGTCCGTGAGCTCTTCATTGAGCTGCACCGTTCTTTGTTCAGAAGTAAGCCTTATCAAGTACATCGAAGTAACCCCACAAGTCCTCACCATATCCATGATGTCAAAGTAAGTAAGAACAATATGTGGCTTCTTCCGCGTACTTCTCTCCATGATGTATACATTCTTGGCATTGCTATTTGTGCCATAGGCGCTTATGCTCACGGATAGTACAGAAGGAAAGGAATTCGAGACCGAAGAGGGATCGGAGTTTGGCAAGCATCAGACTCGGACTCAACTCGGATGTTCTGCATAAGCGATTACCATAGCGAGCGGGCTCCGTTTTCCAGAAGCGCCAGTTGATCCACTAGCATGTGAATGACTCTCTTAGGAATTTCTCCATAATCACATTACCCCTATCACTGTCTTCGAGGAGCACTTGCAAACTTCAGCATCCTAGCCTTCCCACGTCTTTAGTCGGTTTGGTCTACACGACACAACTGCTCCCTCAATAACCTTCTCATGCTACACATCCTCCTTGAGCGCTGGCCTGGTGCAATTATTGCACCTCGTGTAATAGCTTCGAGTGTTTAAAGAGGTATAGAGGAGTGTGAAGTACTATCATAACCCAAAATTGATAGAGCAAAACTGTTCAGCTGCTCACCTCCGAGTGATTGTTTTTCTTTACCGACTCCCTTATAGAACCACCCATTTGCGGATGGATAGATGGACATACTTACATAATGATCGATATACCGACATGACACACCGACATATCATACTCTATATATAAAGCAGAAGTTTGGTGTGTTTGTTTGTCTGTGTGTGTGTGTGTGTGTGTGTGTGTCTGTCTGTCCGCTCACCGCATAATTTCTATCTCGCGTCGCAGCAAAGCTGGGATCCTGAATTTTTAAGGTAATGTAGGGGTGTTAAGGGGACATCAATGATGAGGGAACGGAAGTGATAGCAACTGATAAGGGCTGATAAGGAGCCTCGAAAGGCGAATAGCGGGGAATTCATATCTCGCGTCGCAGCAAAGCTGGGATCCTGAATTTTTAAGGTAATGTAGGTGTGGTAAGGGGACATTAATGGTGAAGGAACGGAAGTGATAGCAACTGATAAGGGCTGATAAGGAGCCTCGAAAGGCGAATGGCGCGAAATTCATATCTCGCGTCGCAGCAAAGCTGGGATACTGAATTTTTAAGGTAATGTAGGGGTGGTAAGGGGACATTAATGGTGAATGAACGGAAGTGATAGCAACTGATAAGGGCTGATAAGGAGCCTCGAAAGGCGAATGGCGGGAAATTCATATCTCGCGTCGCAGCAAAGCTGGGAACCTGAATTTTTAAGGTAATGTAGGGGTGGTAAGGGGATATCAATGGTGAGGGAACGGATGTGATAGCAACTGAAGGGCTGATAAGGAGCCTCGAAAGGCGAATGGCGACGCAGCTGTGTTGTGATGGGCCGGTAAGGAAATTACACCTAGGGATACACCGAGGGTACCCATGTCACTCCCACAGTCCAGCGTCAATCATTTACAACCTGTCTGCACCACATACACCCCTATCCATTTACAACCTGTCTGCACCACATACACCCCTATCCCATTGTTATGTTGTCTCAACTGAACTGCTGTCTGGAAAGGTCGGGCATGTTAGAATTGGGTAGATGCTGACCTAAGCGCACAGAGCACATAAGAATTAAGCCTAGCTCCGCCCACTGTGAGCGAGGCTTGCGCGGAAACTGCCGGTGCTCAAATTTAAGTCCACGCTCAGCTTCCAAAAATCAGGCAGGCTAGGAATGGACCTGTAGAGGTCGGGCAAGTTAGGGATGGGTTGGGGTAAGCCAAAATGTACGGAGCACATGAGAGGCAAGCTAAAACCAGAAGTTTGGTGTGTTTGTGTGTGTGTGTGCATGTGTCCGTTTTTTGTCACATAATCTACTTTCAACTCAATTGCAACGTGGAGAGGTCGGGCAAGTTGGGGATGGGTAGGGGTTGACCAAAGTATGCGGAGCTCATTAAGGACTAAGCCTAGCTCCGCCCACCGTGAGCGGGGCTTGCGCAGAAATGGTTGAAAAAATCGGCTAAATCAAGAGTGCCTGTAGGGATCGTGCAAGTTAAGACTTGGTAGGGCCTCATCTCAACTGTACAGAGCATATAAGAACTAAGCCTAGCTCCGCCCACCATGGGCGGGTCTTGCGCCGAAATCGATGAATAAATGAATTTATGTCCTCGCTCAGGTGTTGGAAATCGGGCAAGTTAGGAAAGAGTCTGTTGAAGTCGCGCATGTAAGGACTGGGGAGGGACTGACCAAAGTAAAGGGAACACAGATCACAGGGAACGCAAATTAGGCACGGGCTGTGGAGGTCGGGCAGGTTAGTATTGGATAGGGACCAAGTGTACGGACCACATAAGTTCTAAGCCTAACTCCGCCCACCATGGGAGGGGCTTGCGCCGAAATCGATGAATAAACGAATTTAGGTCCTCGCCTAAGTGCGGAAAATCGGGCAAGTTAGGAAAGGGTTGTTGAAGTCGTGCGAGTAAGGACTGGATAGGGACAGACCAAAATGTAGGGAGCACACAAGAAGCAAATTAGGAACGGGCCTGTAGAGGTAGGGCAAGTTAGGAGAGCGTAGAGGAAAACATAAGTGTACGGAGCACATAAATTCTAAGCCTATCTGTTGAAGTCGCGCATGTAAGGACTGAGGAGGGACTGACCAAAGTGAAGGGTGCAATAAGCAAATAAGGCACGGGCCTGTGGAGGGCGGGCAGGTTAGGATTGGGTAGGAGTCATGTGTACGGAGCATATAAGTTTTAAGGTTAGCTCCGCCCACTATGGGCGGGGCCTGCGCCAAAACCGATGGGTACTCAAATTTATAAACCCTCGCTTGGGTTGCGAAAATTGGGAAGGTCAGGAATGGGACTGCTCAGGTCGTGCGAGTAAGAACTGGATAGGGACAGACCAAAATGTAGGGAGCACACAAGAAGCAAATTAGGTACGGGTGTGTGGAGGTCGGGCAGGTTAGGATTGGGTAGGAGTCAGCCCACCAAATTTATGTACTCTGTACACGTCAACCCCCTGTGTATAGAGTACATAAGTTCTAAGCCTAGCCCGGCCATAATTACAATATTGGTACCACACTCACAAAGTGACTGTTTGTTCTCGGTTACCATTAGGGAGTGGTGTGTTATTATCAGGTGTATCTCTCGGCAATCAGTTAAGGTCAATGTTTCTTATAGAACTGATACATGCACGTCCTCTCCAAACTTTTAATCCTCAAAAGTCAACTAGTACGGAGCGTCTCAGCGCTCACGATGAGACACCTCCAACTGCTGCCGCTCCTTTTAGCGTGGCCGCCCCTCTGCGATTGTGCCTTACACACTTGGATCAACGATGGGAAGGGGGTCTCCTTTCTTGGATTTTTTGACCGTTTCGATCCATCTTCCTTACTTTGGTACTACTAAGTGCTTCAATTCTATTTTTGTGTTCGGATCGAATCCTGCCTTTCTTTTAAGGGGTTTTGCCTTCAGTGGGGAAGAAGTTACAGATGGGTGTGGTGTCTCTTAGTTTTAACCAAAGCCCATGATCGTTGGAGATTTGCTCACAATATGTACAAGCCGCATATTATCCGTTCCCTGCTGCTATGTGCGCTCCCTATACACAGGGCCTATTCCTGCTGCAATGCGCGCGAAGCGCGCATGCGAAAGTCGGCTCGCCGCGCTAGCGGCGAGCCGAGAGTCGCTCCTCGCTACAAAACAGAAAGCCCCAAAGCCACCCTGCCGGGGCGGCGAAGCCGCCCCTACGAGGATTGGCCGGCGAAGCCGGCCAATCCGAGTCCAGGAGGGTTGGCCGGCGTCAGCCGGCCAACCCGACTGGTAGACACATAAAGTAAGTGGTTTAATAACAGAAGGATATTGGCTGCTACCACACTAGCGATTCTTATCACTTGAGGTCACCCTCCACCAATGTCCTTTTCCCATCATACAAAGAATTCGAAAGACGGTCGTTTGGCGCGGCCCCTTGGAGCTAATTTGCCAATGGGGCACTGCCAAAGTTCGCGCACGCAAACCGACAGCAAAGAAGAGTAGCGAACGGACTGAATGGTAAATCCAGCGTATTCATAACTTCTCCCATACTGCTGGAATAATGTATTTTGCGAAAGCAGTGATCGTTCAAAATACCAAAAATTTAACTTCAGAAGAGGAGTTTATGGACATTCCACAAGAAGGAGGGAGCTGATGATTAACATTCTACTGATTAGCGGGTATGACTATTCGTCGATCTTGAGTTAATTAGGAAGAAGAAGTACGGTATGTCTGAAAAGTGTGGGTACAAGCGCAACAGAAAGTTGATCGATTTGAGGAATAGGAAGCAACTGATAAAATTTAGTCCATATAAAAGTGATAAATGGATTGAAAGTGCTCAAAAACAAGATGAGTATCGAAAAAAAGAGCGTTGTTCTGCGCACTCGCACTTTTACCTATGATTTGCTTATGATTTGAATGACTTCGTTTCTGTTATATAAGGCACTTTGTGTGTATGCTTTTCGATATGTCGGCGGTATGTCTGTCGATATTTCGGTATTTCCGCAAATGAGTGATTAGTGATTGGGATAAGATAGTTGATAGAGCAAAACAACCGCTCACGGAGGTGAGCGTCTGTCTCGCGATATCTCTTGAAACGCAAAGTTTCTGTGGCCAGAGCTAGAACCAATTTTTAGGGTCAAGTTCTTTACCACCGGAGCTGCGACTGGATTCTCCATGTTAGGCAGAAAATTCGATCTACCTCGAACCGTAGTTCAATTCAAGAATATCTTGCATCGTTTCCTCGAGTAAAACTTTTCAAAAACTTCGGCATGCAGGGTATCTAGATTCTAGGCATTTTTTTTTTGGCTTTTTAGACTTTAAATTTTTTCTTTCTCCTTTATGTTCGATTTTTTGTGTTCTAATTGCTTATTGAATTAATGTGTTGTGCTCGACCTGTTGTCAGTCGAATTATATCATGCGCATCCACACATGCAATAAGTCTAAGTCTAAATCTCATGTTGTGATATCACTTCCTACTTAGATAAACGCCTACCCTCGCAGTCACTCTGTGATGTTCTCATGTCGTATCAGGTGTCAGCACAGGGATTTGCAGAAGTGGTTGGGTGAACTATACGGTGTAGTCTAGACCGATAAAGCTGTGAAAAATCGATACGTGAAAGCGGTTTTCCCAACAAGTCGTAGTCACCCCCGTCAGTTATCAGACTGTGCACAGCGCACAGAGCCTGGCAGTACCTCAGATTCTATAACAAACGGGCCAAATGATGAGCCCATGAGCATAAATGTAATTTCAATAGAAACACGGGTGTGATTTCTGGAACACATCTCTGGCAACCCCTGTAAAAGTTATGCTACGTGTCCTGCCCTGTAAGAATGTTCTGTAAGTGCCGTGTTGTGCGTGAGGTATATCGCACAGCTAGACTGGTGTTCAAAAAAACAAGGTGAATTTTGAAGAAAATAAGAAATCGTAGTGATACGTTTGAACACTCACGCTTCTAGCTATGCCCTGACATGATCTAAATGAGTTCAAATTTCCAACCTCATCAGATTTCTCATCCAGTTCGAGCTTATCGAGTAGTTGTTGACCTTCAGTTTTGTAGGAACCACTACCTCCTTTGAGGCCATGAATAAGCCAGAGGTGCTCGTTAACCGTGAGTCGATTGAAGAGAGCATTCCCTTGTGGACATAAACCGATCTTCTTACGACACGCCGACCTCTCCTTCTCTATGTCTAGATCGTAAATGTAGACATTTCCTGAACGTGACGAATCAGGTAAGACAATCATGGATTTCCATTCAGCTTTCCAGACGAAAATTTCAAGGCTCTCGTCAGATGCGGCATCACATTCATTTCGATTTACTACACCTATCAAGGAAGGGTTTTGAATCCCCTCGAATCCTGAAAGGAGGCTTGGGTGGGTGGATGTAAAGACTTTCGAATGCTGACTACAAGTATAAAAACCAAAGTTGTAAAATGGCGTTCTGAAGCGAGTTAGAAGGAGTCAGTTTGCGTGCGATAACTCGTCGATGGGAAAGCGTCTCGTGAGCGAAGCTAACTTTCAGTCGGTACCAGCCGACAGTGAGAGGTCGTGGGTTCACTCCCCGCTGAAATCAGAGAGTTTGCATTTTTTTTTACTGTAGCCTCAATAAGTGCATCAGGTTCAATTTTTGACATTTCTGTAGTAGAGATGACGTAGCTGTATGCATGTTTTTATTTGAAGCTCTATACTTCCACCAATAAATTTTTGTGCTATCAGCATCGAAAACAGAGAAAAACCTACTACATACCGTTAGTAACAAGACAACACATGCGTCAATATAAGAAGACATCTGAGGAGATTTGTGTTTCCTGCGTTTCAGACTACCACTACCCGCCGCATTTACTAACCCACTATGTTCTGGTCCCGATGTCCGTAGAGCGCGAGACAGAAATTAACGCGAAAAAGTATGATGTTCGTATTGAGGAAACCGAATTACTGCGGGAGACGATTTTTGGCCAATTCGTTTTGATCGTGACTTCGGGAAAGTGGGATGGCCATTGAAGTGGCATTAGTGGTGCGTAGCGGCTTGCCAAAAGAAAAAGGACCGCTTCTTTTCGGGGTTGTTAGGTGCAGGTGTTGCGGTAGACGTCTCTGCTGCCTATGCTTGAGCGTTCCTTCTACATTCTCTCGGATGTTAGTTTCATTAACCGGAGGATAGATGACATATCCTTGGCCATACCAATTTTCTGAAGTCAGGGTCAAAATAAAGAAATGGCAAGAAATCGTCTCCAGGGGTAATTTGTCCTCCATAGACGGACATCACATTCATTTCACAAAATGATTCCTGATTCGCGCGCTACGGACACCAGGACCAAAGTGTGCTGAATTACGAAATGCGGCGAGTACTTGTACTCAGAAGTAGTGTGAAATGCAGCGAGTAAAAAATGCCGTCAGAGGTTCGGCAAATGCCTAGAAGGAGCCACTCACATAGAAACTATGGGGCTGAGAAGAATATTCATGGCGAAATCCTCGTCGAGAACATGCCCTTGAGAAGTAGTGACGGTGTAGCGGATAACACCTGACGCCTTGGATATCCCCTCCCCGCCTCCTAGGGTCGGCTTTACTGGAGAATGACTGATATAGAGTAATAAGCGTGATAGCGGAATGATACTTATCGTATCGTATCAAAGCCGTATCGATCGGAAGACGTGGTGCTTGCCGTAGACGCTTTCGTGGTGGAAGCGCCCACCCTTCAGTATCAAACATTGGAAGAAAGAAACAACCGAATTACTCCTAACTTCGCCTTCAAAATAAAGAAGTGCATACAGTTACGTCTCTACTACAAAGAAACGTCAAAGACTGAAAATGATGCACTTATTGAAGCCACAGCAAAAAATGCAAAAACTCTGTTGGCAGCAGGGAGCAAACCCACGACATCTCACTCGGGGGGAGGGGGGCTACAGCCCTATCACTGAGTATTGTTCGCTGGCATCAACTGAGGGTTAGTTCCGCTGACGAGACGCTGCTTCGCCAATGAGTTATGACAGGCAAATTTTGACTCCCCCTAACTCGCTTCAAAACGCCATTTTGCAACTTCGGGTTTCCTAATTGTAAAAGCATTCCAGACTCTATAGACTCACCTAAGCGTCCTCTTGGGAAGGTAAAACCGTTCCCTAGTAAGACAACCGTAGACAACTGTGTAAGAAAGATGGTCAAGACACGGAAAGGTTTCACAAAAATGACCAAAAGGAAATTTGAAGGAAAGGAAAGCAAAGGAACTTATAGGGAAGTCTTCAGCGTAGTCTTTCTCAATCTCGAAATATCACCGAATATCTATTATATATAAACGGCTAAATCACATATTGGTGTGTTTGTGTTTATGTACGCTTGTGTATGTAATCGGAAATCAATATTTTGCGTCGCAGCAAAGGTGAATTCTCACATTTCACCCGCATTATAGGAGATGACATGGTAATGCTGATAGTGGGTGACCCGTTCTCACTAAGCCTCAGAAAGACGCCATT
This sequence comes from Trichostrongylus colubriformis, assembly GCA_963978905.1. NCBI lineage: Eukaryota > Metazoa > Nematoda > Chromadorea > Rhabditida > Trichostrongylidae > Trichostrongylus > Trichostrongylus colubriformis. The sequence continues at coordinate 3,115,002 of OZ022259.1, forward strand.
CAAAAGCGACCCTCGTCTCAGTTCTCTGTGCAGTATACGAGGGCTTCCGTAGGTTGAACGATCTCAGCCAAACGAGCCAGTACGAAATGTTACTCTAAATATCGAATCGCTCGATGGCAAGTCTCGTGAGGGTGCTAACCTCATGAAGCGTGGGAACTTCAAAGTCCTCTGCCTCCAGCAGACCCGCTGGAAAGGAGCCAAAGCAGGACAGGTTGGAGGAATGGTTCCGCTTTTTTATACGGAGAAGAGATCAAACGATTGGGGTTACCATTGCGGTAGTGAAGTCTCTCAAAGATTGCGTTAACGTCTCTGCCGTAAATATTAGCGAGTGGGTGATGGATGTGAGAACTGACACAATGAAAGGGATACCATATACGCACTGCAAACCGGTTCCCCCGAATACGAGAAGGGCGAGTTCTATCCCAGCTTTAACGAACATAATCAGTCAGTTCTGGAGAACAATTACCTAACCGTGACAACTGAACTGAATGGTAGTGTCGGCAGGGATAGAAAAAGACTGGGAAGGGTACACGAAAGCAAACAATGGGGACAGGCAACGTCGAGGGAGAGAACCGACCTTGCATCTGCCCATGACTTAGCTGCAGCACGTTTTTCACGGAAAAGGAGAATCAAAAGGTAACCTACAACAGTGGACGGTGGGAGGCAAACGGAAGATCATGTTATCGTTAAAAGACCGGCTCTCGAGACTATGAAACACATCAAGGTACTAGCAAGAGAAGAGCTGGCAACTCAGCGCAGGACCCTCTTCGCAGACACTGCACTGGAACTTCCCAAGAAGACAGGGATGAAAAACGAAAGGAGAACCCGCTGACGGAAGCTTCTCAAAGAGGGGCTCAAGAGGAAAGAGCTGGAAATGGGCTCTCCACTTTCCTGCTGTCCATCCAAGAGACATGGAGCGGAGTGGCATAGGTCATCCTACGATGCGCCAAGGAAACACTAGACGAGATCCGCAAGGGGTGGCTTCATGAGTGATGGACAGGCATGGATAGTATGGAGCGAAGAACTTCAATGGGTAAAGACGCAAAAAAGAGTGCATACAAAGTCGCAGTAAACCAAGAAACCGAACGGTAAAGACGCCGATAAGCTCATTTTCCACTCGGCTAGGGCGAGGCATCGCGCCACCCGAGATATCAGAGTGGTAAAGACCGGCAAGAGCAGAGAGTACACTAGTTCCATTGAAAGGAAAGACCACAGAAAGAAGCAACGGTGAAAGCGGTAGCGGTGAAAGCGAAGGCTGGAAAGCCGGCTGGTCCGGATGGGTACAGGAAAGGTATGGAAAGTTCGTGGACGGTATGGATCGTAGTGGCTTACACGATTCCTAAACACCGTGTTCACGCAATGAAAGATTCTGGACACCTGAAGGGGCAGCCCATTGTTCCTATTAAGCAGAATGGAAACGCAATCGAATGCTCTATTCGGCGAGTGATAAACTGGACAGCGTCAAGCTATCCGAGCGGTTGATTGACCTGAAATAGATCACACATCTAGTCCCAATCTCCCAGAGGCAGTTCGGCTTCATGTCCGGAATGACAAACAACGGATGCGATCTTCGTCATTCGACAAGTCTCGGAAAGAGAGAAGTGCCGGCTATGATACCCAACCTTCCTCGACCCAATAAAGGCTTCCGACCGTCTTACTCGACTGGTAATCTGGCCCCGAGAACGAGTCCTCAAGAACGTAATGCACCAGAGCACCTGCTCTTTTCCATAGTGAATATGTACATTGGCAGAAGCAGTCGTACGCACTCGACATGGACAAACCAGTGAAGTGGAGGTAGCGGTAGGGGTACGCCAAAAATCAGCCCTGAGTCCATTTCTCTTCTTGTTCCAAGATTTTGTGGACGGACTAGTGAAGGCTCTTGACGCTCGCGACATTGCTCTGATAGCGGATAGCAGAGATGAACTCTAGACTGAAGTCTAGAAGGGCAGAACGTGCTGGCGGAGAATGGTCCTCTAATGAGCTTGAAGAAGACCAAAGCTTGGAGCAAGATACGGGAGTAATCGTGGATCTGTGAGCTTGGAGCAAGATACGGGAGTAATCGTGGATCTTCACTGCGAAATATATTACAAAGGATCGAGGAATTGCCGTATCTGGAAAGCATTCATACTTTGCGGTGCCGTGGTATGGCGTGGTTGCGTGCTTCTGAGTTTGAGCTCATGCCACCTTGCTTCAGTTCTGGCGTGGTTTCTGCACCTTTCCCGTGCCATTATGCCCCACTGCTCGTGAACGCACCCATGCACTGCCAGCGCTAAGTATAAATGAGTCTGATGCCCTGTGCCTATGTACCGATCGGTTGTGAAGCTCGCAGTGCTGAACGGGAGCGAGTGTTGGCCTGTAACAAAGAATCACGAAAGGCAGATGCACCCCGCAGAAATGAGAATGCTTCAAGGCACACGGCTGGACACGACTAAACAGCGTCAAGAATGAGGACATAAGTGCGGTCACGTAGAGGGCTCTTGTCCGGCTGAAGATGGAAGCGGCAGTTACGATGGTGAGGGCACGTGCTCAAAAGGCAAGAGGATCAGCCAATAAGAAGGGTTCTAGATTTCAGGCCGTTGGGCAGGGAGGCCGTTCAGGCCGTTGCTCACAAAACAACTTTTTCTTCCCAACTTTCAACCATATTTTAGTCAGACTTCAGCGAATTCTCAGGTATTTCCATCCCCTGATTTGAGAACACAGCCCACACTATCACCAAACTCCGTAACAGCCCTCTGCACGAACAGGATCGGGAGCTTCTTTCGAGTGAACATGATGTGTCACCTTAACTCGGCTGAATCCGAGATTTCGTCACCCTTGTTCACAACCCTGCTAAGGTCCGTTTCACTTTGGATACCTGAGGAGATTCATATTGGTAGTGTTATGGAACATTCAGTATTCTCAGGGTTGACAACGTCCTTCGTTCTCAAGAACAAGAACGTGCCAACCATTGAAACCCCTCCGGAGGCGCTTTGAGGCATGAATAATTACACTTCGGTTCATAGTAGCGTTGTTCGAGCAGCTACAGCTCTGTGACATTCATGAAACTAAGGGTCAATTCTTAGGAAAATTACCACGAGAGATCCACTAAGGAAACTGGCTCTGATGTTTGAGGCGGACCCTGATGACGTAGGTGAGCCCTGAGACTGAGAGCTCTATATTCTTATGACGGTGGAAGTGGTAAGCCTAAACTTGCTCCTGCTTCTAAAGAAACATTCAAGGCACCCTCAGTACATATAGTATATCACATACAATTATGTAAACCTCATCATAGCATAAGTTCGACTGTTTCCTTAGTATGGTTTGCCTGTCTGTCTGAATGTCTAAACGAGTTACTGGGGCGCCGCTAAACGGGCGAGGCACAGCCCCTCTCGATATTGTAAATTTGTTTATCATTTCCTTCAAGGTTCAACTCACCAGCTGTCGGAGCAGTGATTCCACAGATAACTGCGAACGTCGTACTTTTACCAGCGCCATTGTGTCCAAGAAGTACAGTGACCTTAATGATAAAACATTCCGCTACAAACCCACGTTGTTATTCTACAGCCAGATGAAAGGTAAGTAAATGACTCCGCAATGGAATGCACACTATATGGGCCTTTTGGCGCAGGGAATCATGTCGGCCAAAACGAAATAGTATTGCAAGAATTACTCCGCCATAAGAGCTTCCTGCTGCGTCACGGAGTTGCGTATACCGGAAAGTGGATCCATGGGGATTACTCCGCCGAAAGTGGATGAGGCTTTATTTCTCTGGCGGTGAGCATCATACTGAAAGAGTGGGCTCGCGGTTGATTCCAAGGCATTCAGAGGTGTATCGCTTTCCAGTCGTTCTCGAGCATTGGCTGTGCTTACCATCGAAGGCACCATCAGTTGCACATTGTTGTTGCATACGTCCTTACAGAGGCCAGCTGAGGAAGCAAAGGATGCTTCTCATGACCAGTTGCAAGTTGTCTTTGACCACATCGGGACTTGTTGTAATTGGAGGTGATCTGAACGCCTGTAGTGGCGCCAACAGAGAAAGATGGGAAGACGCTTTGGACCATTTCGGATACGGAGAAATCAATGTTAATGAACTCCGATTATTGCCATTTGCGTTGTTGACCCATCCAATCATAGGCAACACTGTGTTTCGTCATCCTCTGAAGCATCAGCTAACATGGCGGTCCCCAAGTGGAAGGGATCTGGCTAGCTTGACCAATTTCTCATTCCAAGCCGATTTCGATCCTCTTTCACAGATATTCGTGTCATGCGAGAAGTTGACCGTGTATCTGATCGTCATCTTGTGTTCGCGTGTGTATGATTGAAACTGAAGAGCCACCAGAGATCAGCGAACATATTATCACGCAAACAATTGGAGCAAATTAGATGACCCTACATATAGACAGCACTTTCTTTCCAAATATTTCTGCCAAATAGGTTCGCTGTTATAACAGCATGCGAAAATGCTGATAATGCAATTGATCAGTTTGCTGCGGTCGTTACTGAATCCGCCATATCCACGTGTCCACTTCGTCGGCACCGCATTCGAGCATAGATCCCTGATGAAACTCTCGATCTGGTGGATTAACGAAAACAATGTGAACTTTACAATATACCGGGAGCTTCATCGTGTCGTTCGTAGTCGTTTCAGAATAGAAAGAAGGCAATTCTGGTACAGTGTTGCAGCAGCACATGAAAATCAGACTAATCACAAAGATTACTGTCAACTCTCTGCAACCCTTTGCCGCTTTGATGGAGAGGTTAAAAGCGTCGATGACAACATCAAAAATGATGAAAGTTACGTACGATCACGCCCAGAGCGACACAGTCGGTAGAAAGAGTATTCTTGTCAGCTACCGTCAAATTCTTTTCACACTCATCCGTTCGATCTTATTTCTGTGGAGCCTCCTGATATCGGTGAAATCGAAACCGCAGTGAATCAGAAGCGCGGGAAATCAGCGGGAAGTGATGGTGTGACAGATGAAGCCTTGAAAGCTGGAGGTGACGTTCTCCGACAATGATTGCACTCACTGCTACATTTTGTCTAGACTTCCGAAAGAATACCTATCTCGTGGAAGCAGGGGATCGTTCTACCAGACCACAAGTAAGGAGATACTCACGAATGCAAGAACTACAGCCTGATCAGCTTGTTGTCTATTCTTGGAAATGTCTTCATGAAAATCATACTCAGGCGAATCTAGGGACGACGAGAACAGATGACTCGACCCTGACGCAAGTCCTAGAGAAACGTGTTCGCTGCGAAAAGCGTCTCACCATCGTGTTCATTGACTTCATTTCTGCATTCGACAGCGTCAACAGGGTGGCCCTTGGGGAAGCGCTTGCTGGGGAAAGCATCCCCGGAAAGCTAATTCGATCACTACGCAACGCATATGCTCGCGTAGCAGAGTTAGCATAAAGGGAGAATTGTCGGAAGATCTTATAGTCAGCACTGGTGTTCGTCAAGCATGCGTTTTGCCACCTTCAATACCGTCACTGATGTCGTCATCATGAAATCCGCTCAGGTGAGTCAAATGGGCATACAGTTCGCAGAAGGACAATTCATCACGGATTTCATGTATGCTGATGACGTCGCTATTTTCGCCAATGATTATACAAAAGCTTGTGAGATGGTGTCCAGAATTGAAAGACCCGCGAGGCAGTATGGTTTAGTCATCAATACCGATAAAACGAAGGTCCTTGCATCTGATGGAAGTGTTGCGCGGCTTGGTCTGCAGGGAAATGTTCTCGAGCATGTTCTACATTTCAAGTATCTGGGCTCGATTGTGGAGGAGAAGAAAGTAGAGTTATCAACAGAAGTTGTGGGTCGGATGGGCTCAGCATTGAGTGTTTTTTGGTACACTTTGGTGTGTGTGGAAGGAACATAACATAACGATGCACTTGTAATGAAATCTTTCGCTCCCTATCAATACTTCTTTACGACTCTGAAACCTGGACATTACTGCAATCTGACATCCGTATGTTGGAATCATTTTATATGAGATGCCTCAAACGTATACTCTGTGTCTCGTTTCGCGACAAGCTGAGAAACGAAGTGATAAGACAACGATGCTGTTGCCAAACAGCTGTTGAAATGGATTCAACAACGACAGCTTCGTTGATTTGGCCATGTTTGCAGAATGCAGCCGGAAAGATATCTCCATAAGACCTTATGGAAAGCACGGTCACATGACTGGGAGATTCAGCGGGAAGCACCGAAGAAGACATGGTTGAAACAACTAGAGAAAGATCTTGCTAATCGCAGACCCAGGATCCGGCAAGCAAAGATGGTAGCTATGGACAGACTGCAGTGGAGGAGAATTGTGAAGAGCTTGTGCACTCCAGGGGCACCTACAGCAGCATTCAATGCGAGCTAAGGAGGATAAGTAAGTAAGTAAGTAAGTTCCCTTCCCTGATCACGAAAATCGCACTGGTTTTGCGCAAGAACATCTGGCACGCATGCTATAGGCTTCATAGTATTGTTTTTTCGAAAAACTTCATAACTCCGCTTAGAAAATCGTTCTGCAATTTTGTTTTGCAGATTCGAGATCAGCGTCCGGAAATACGTCGTACCACATGCATCCCATTCCGAATGGCCACTTCGAGCTCGGGTCCTTCCCTTGTTAATATACGGCAATATATTCTAGCCATGCAGATTAGAGAAAGACCTCTACAGTCTCTCTGCTTCCCGTTCAAATAGGTAGTTGAGACGTTGATTCGCAGAGATCACTATGAAAAATGATTTAGTTCGATAGTCCATCAATGGAGTTTATTTATTCGTGGAGTTCGCGGTCAAAACTGTCTTCCTTTGATCACTCTGTGGAAGAATACCACATCTATTCCTCTTATGTCGCCTAATATCCTCACAATGCATGCTTGAAAAAAGAGCTTGACGAAAAAATATTGTAATCTTTCCCAAATAGGAACTGAAGGCAGATATCTACAAAATAACTAATAGACGTACTATTTGAGCTCATACGTACACGCCCATAAAAAACAAAAACACGTGCATCACGACCACGTTGTCCATAACACCATCACTCACCATAGGTTACCATCTCTCGATGGTGACTTCAAGACATCAACGCATCTTGTCGCCCCGTAACCTGATTTACATAGCCACGTCGCAAATTTAGAAAGCCGTCTCAGTTCATCGTTTCAAGAAATATGCAATGAGTAATCTCATTGTTTTCAAAATAAGTTTGGCTAGCACGAACTGCGTGAATAATAAGTTTGGCTAGCACGAAGTGCGCGAATAACACGGTAGAATTATGTAATGTTGAAATGCCCGATACTGACTACCTACAGTAGCGCTCAAAAGTCTTCGGCCAAAACTTTTTTGTCATAACTTTTTTTCTACTTGACAAAATTTGACAAAATTTTAATATGTGGTGCCTAAACCTATTGTCAACATTTCCTTCTACTTGAGCGCCGCTTGCCACTTTTCATGATTTTTTACAAGAATTTACTACAAGACCACCCAAAACAAAGTAAGAGGCTTGTTCGAGAAAACCGGCTTTCTATACAAAAACAAAAAGAGCAAGCCTCAGAGAACATTAATATTCTGTTGAAAGACCACGACTTTTGATGACAGCGGCACTGCGGGACGGCATAGCGATGGCATGCCAAAATTGAAAAATTTCATATAACCACGTAACCTACGCCGTTGCGCGCCAAAATGGTATATTAAGTATGCAGTGTCTCCGAGTACAACATACTAAAATTTCTCTTAAATCGGTGCAGTTACAAAAAAGTTACAAGTGAAAAAACCCAGGTGAGAGACCATTTCGCCGAAGACTTTTGAGCGCTACTGTATATCGAAGTGCGTACTTCAAAATCACATAGTGATGCATGCAGTATTGAACCCAACCGGTATCACTACAAGCATTTACCATTATTGAGAAATTTGTGTGCATCAGTGGGAACATTCTGTTGCTACTGATATGAGTGAACGAAATATGTCCACTTGGTGATATCTAATGAAAACGCTGTTGGTGGTTGATAATCAGTCTTCGCTACTGCACGCCATATTTCTCGATGCGACTACCATTTTTCGGAAGACCAGGGACGGTAGTAATCTACCTGAAACTGGCAGTTAAGACAACGGTCAGGTGTCGGGACGGAGGCATAACGGTTGAAAGTCCAAGGATTCCGCTCTCTTAAATTTCAGCTTTTTCTCGCTGTGGGCAAAAACTCCAATGTGGAACGATACCACACTGTTCACATTTAAAGGTCAGCGGCAGTGTCATCACACAACGTAGCACTAATATAGTTGATGTGAATGGCCTCCATTAGAGTACTATAAGATGCTGCCAGCCAAGTAAGTGTCATCGGGTCAGGGTTTTCACAATTTAATCCGTTGTGAATTTCCTCTTCCAAAACGAATCAAGGAGCTCCAAAAAGCGGTGGAAAGAGTATCGCTAGTGCTTTTCCAGAAACCCATGAGTTTACAAGTCCCATGTGGAATCGGAATTTTCTCGGGAAAAACTTTTCAAGTAAGCGTCATCGGGTCAAAAACTCCAATGTGGAACGATAACAATCCGTTCACATTTCAGGGTCAGCGGCAGTGCCATTACACAACGTAGCACTGATATAGTTGATGTGAATCTCCTCCATCGGAGTAAATCCGAAAAGTAATGAGACAAATGTCGTAGTACAGTGATTCGGCAGTAACTTTCTTGCAAATCAATATCATTTACCATAATATTCGCCATCGTGTTCCTTCACATACTGCCATCTTTGTGGTAGAGATCTGATTCCACTAGCAGAGAACTGCGGAGACTTCGACTTCAAAAAGTTGTTGACAGCTATTTCGACGTCCTCCCGATTGGTGAATTTTTTCCAGCAAAAGAGGATTGAAGAGAACGAAATATGTGGAGGTCTGTTGGGGCGAGATTTGGTGAGTACGGTGGATGGGGTACAAGTTCGACCTCCAGCTCTTTTGGCTTATTCTGAGTCCTTTTCGACGTGTGTGGCTTGCCGTTATCCATGACGAGTAGGATTTTGCCTCTCCCATGACGGCGACTACGCAGAACTTCAGCTACTTTTTCCAGCTGAATACAGAATCTTTCAGAGTCGACCATGGACCCAGTTGGAACCAGTTCCCAAAACACCGGGTCCTTAATATCCCACCAGAATGAGAGCAACTCCTTTTTGTCATGATCGGGGTGTTTCGGCTGCGGTTTCGGCAGTTCGTCGAAGGTGACCCGATGTTTTCGGCGCACCGTGTTATCGTAGACACAATACTTCTCATCCATGGTAACGATGGAGTCGAGCCAGGAAAGCGTGCGATGACGGCTGAGCAGAGAAGTGCACACTTCAACACGCTTCTTCTTGTCGCGAGAGCTGAGAGCGTGCGGAAGAACCTGAGGCAACTTTGCCACTTTACCTGACGCACGAAGAAGATCTTATAGCGTGAATTAAGGAGCACCTGAGGAGGCCGCAAGCTCACTGTAATGTCAGGTCGTCCCTCACAGATGACAAGTACGCGCTGCTTCTTTCGCGTCGGTGGACGTCCTGAACGACTACAGTCTTCAAGGCATTTCACTCCTTAGTCGAACTTGCCGTACCATCTGAAGCACGTCGCTCGAGAAGGTGCTTGGTCCTTCATTTCTTCCAGCAAGAGCCGATGGGCCTCATCCGCAGATTTACCGGAACGGTAGTGTAGAAGGAGAGCTGCCTGATATAGCGTTTTTTTTTCTCATCCATCTCTGACACGTTTGTGAAAGATGAAGACAGTATGGACCATATGCCCATAGTGGCGTATATGTACGGGTCTTGAAGCACTAAATTCCAGAGTTTTGTCCTCTCACGACTTTGACGTCCAAAGATACTTACTGCTGAACCTCACCACTGCTTTGTCTCATTACTTTCCGGACAACCTAATACCTCTGGCTTTCACACATTCCATGTGGGAATCCTTCTACCACTACCAAAAACCGCTTACAACTGATCGTTCGTTCGAAGGGATAGCTAGAGACTAGCCTGCGTCTCTGCATCTATTTCATATTTCATCTCCGTGGTTTATTCACCGCGAACTACGACTGACTAGGCGCTTTTCAGCTCACCACTATGTTGATTTGCCTTCGTAGTAAATTCTAGCTTATTTGGAAGTGAATGAATCTTCACATCTGCTCTGCTTAAGCTACTTGACCACCGTCCCAGATCATCTAGCGAACGATACCCTAAGTTCAATCGTTATCGGATCACGAACGAAATTTGTTGACCTTTGACTTCGACACTCTGGCACTAGTGCTCTCTATTCGGGGACTTCACGTAGTTTAGCGTCCGCCAATTTTGGATTAGATCGCATCGATTGGTAACCATTTGCCTACTTACTGAGCATCTGACTCTAATATATTGGTGGTAGAGCCTTTGCCAGTTGTCGATGCTTTCCAATTTCCTGCTTAAGTATTAGGTTGATCAAAAAGTTTTGATAGGGTCGAGATTTTTTTCTGTTTGATTTTATAACTCAGCAAACAATGTTTCAGAACTGGGAAGATTGTGTGTCAAAGAAGTCACCGACCACTTGCCCAAGGTGGTCATAGTTTTTTTTCAGCTAGGAAAGTCTTGAAGGGCCGCAACAAGTGGTAATCTGACGGGGCAATATCAGATGAATAGGGTGGGTGTGGAACCGCGTCCCAAGTTGGCTCCTCCAGTTTTGCACGGGTCTCTTTACCCATGAGAGGGACCCGGGCAAAATTGGAGGAGCTGGGTTGGGACATGGTTCCACATCCACCATATTCACCTAATATTGTCCCCAGAGATTACCACTTGTTACGGTCTCTCGATGCTTTTCTAGCAGAAAAATTTCGTCAACTATGACCACCTTGGACAAGTGATCGGTGACTTCTTTGACTCCTGATCCTCCCACTTCTGGGAGAAGGGAATCGCTGACCTGCCCGTCAGGTGGCGCAATGTTATGACTGATTATAGTTATTATATTGTTGACTAGCTTGCATTGTTTGCTGAGTTATAAAATAAAACAGAAAAAATCTCGACCCTATCAAAACTTTCCGATCAACCTATTACTATTGCAGCACTGTTCAGATAGTTTAATGGTCGATACATTTCTGGCACTGATATCAGAACATCCTACTTTATATAATCGGCTAAGTGTGTCTGTTGGTGTGTGTGTGTGTGTGTTTGTGTGTGTGTGTGTCTGTTTGACCGGAAATTCATATCTGGCGTCGCAGCAAAGATAGGATCCTGGAATTTGGATATGTTATAGGGGATGGTAAGGAGATCCCAGCGGTGGTGGACCGAAAGTGATAGCAGCTGATAAGGGCTGATGAGGAGCCTTTAAAGGCTAATGTCACCTAATCCGTTTCGCCTTTCGGGTCGATCCTAGACTGTCGAAACTCACAGGTGTTTCGAGGGGTGGGACGGGCACATCAATGATGGGTGATCCGAATTGATAGCGGTTGATAAGATTCGATAAGGAGCCTCGAAAGGCTAATGTCACCAAATCCGTTTCGCCTTTCGGGTCGATCCTAGACTGTCGAAACTCATAGGTGTTTCGAGGGGTGGGACGGGCACATCAATGATGGGTGATCGGAATTGATAGCGGTTGATAAGATTCGATAAGGAGCCTCATAAGGCAAATGTCGTTGAGTCCGTCTCACCTTTCGGATTGATCTTAGAGTGAGGACACTCACAGGTGTTTCGAGGGGTGGGACGGGCACATCAATGATGGGTGATCCGAACTGATAGCGGTTGATAAGATTCGATAAGGAGTCTCACAAGGCAAATGCCGTTGAGTCCGTCTCACTTTTTGGGTTGATCTTAGAGTGCCGACACTCACAGGTGTTTCGAGGGGTGGGACGGGCACATCAATGATGGGTGATCCGAATTGATAGCGGATGATAAGATTCGATAAGGAGCCTCGAAAGGCTAATGTCACCAAATCCGTTTAGCCTTCCGGGTCGATCCTAGACTGTCGAAACTCATAGGTGTTTCGAGGGGTGGGACGGGCACATCAATGATGGGTGATCCGAATTGATAGCGGTTGATAAGATTCGATAAGGAGCCTCATAAGGCAAATGTCGTTGAGTCCGTCTCACCTTTCGGATTGATCCTAGAGTGCCGACACTCACAGGTGTTTCGAGGGGTGGGACGGGCACATCAATGATGGGTGATCGGAATTGATAGCGGTTGATAAGATTCGATAAGGAGCCTCATAAGGCAAATGTCGTTGAGTCCGTCTCACCTTTCGGATTGATCTTAGAGTGCCGACACTCACAGGTGTTTCGAGGGGTGGGACGGGCACATCAATGATGGGTGATCCGAATTGATAGCGGTTGATAAGATTCGATAAGGAGCCTCACAAGGAAAATGTCGTTGAGTCCGTCTCACCTTTTGGGTTGATCTTAGGGTGCCGACACTCACAGGTGTTTCGAGGGGTGGGACGGGCACATCAATGATGGGTGATCCGAATTGATAGCGGTTGATAAGATTCGATAAGGAGCCTCACAAGGCAAATGTTGTTGAGTCCGTTTCGCCTTTCGGGTCGATCCTAGAGTGCCGACACTCACAGGTGTTTCGAGGGGTGGGACGGGCACATTAGTGGTGGGTGATCCAAACTGATAACGCTTGATAAGATTCGATAAGGAGCGTCAAAAGACCAATGTCGTAAAATCCGTTCCGCTCTTCTGGCTAACTATGGAATGTTCACACTCACAGGTGTTACAGGGTATGGGGACCTTAATGGTGACTTTTCGAAACTGATAACGGCTTACTGGGGCTCATAAGAGCCATTAGGAAATGGAAGAGGGATAAAATTCGATACACCGCTTACTACTACTATGCGACTGCTATAGTAAATGTGTCTGATGCTCAGCACCATCGGGTGAACATATTCTGTTTATATTCTGACATCTACTGCCGATGTGCGACCGCTAAATTGCCCAGCCTTCCGAATAATAGTTCATGCCTTTTGATACTGCGATTACGTGGATGATGAAGACACGACTAGATTTGTGATAGCAAAGCATGCGATTCATTCTCTCATGCGGCCAGCAACAGTACTGGATAACGACCGCTAGACTATGTGAAATTCCAAAAAGTGGTGCATGTTTACAAAAACGATAAGCATCCAGAACTGCATATGGATCTACCACCAATATGTAGGAAACCAGTTGGGCTGGCGCACACTACTGCGCGCATCGAACAGGGGAGCACGCAAAATGTGCTTGATCGATATCGATTGTTGGGTATCATCATTCAAACGGTTTGCTAAAAGAAACCCTTGCAGAAAACGGAGAAGAGAGAAAAATACCGTGAGTTCCATCCTACCCCCATATCAACCGATATCGATCAAGCACATTTTGCGTGCTCCCCTGTTTGATGCGCGCAGTAGTGTGCGCCAGCCCAACTGGTATACTATATGAAGGGAAAAGGGGTGTTAAATGAGTATTATTGGTATATGTAATCAAAAAACTGTTCTATCTTACATAGCATAATATGCCCCAGGAATTCAATATAATCGCTCTGTTTTGGGCGCAATGACGACGAGAATGAAGAAGAGCGTTTGCCGTGAGTTGCATGATGCCGCGCAATTCGTCAAATGCTCTTTCAGGAGTGGTCTTGCAAGTAGCGACTGAACAGTGGAAGCAGCGCAGGCTTTGTGCTTCAGGATTATCGAAATGTCTTGGTCGAGCAGTTGTATTGCACTAGTCTGAAGGGGAGTTGCTGCGGGAAGTTGCAGCGGAGTACCGAAGTTGCACAAATCCGACCAATCACCAAAACTATCTCCACGATGTCATCAGGAGACAAGCTTTTCCCTGGATGATGCTTCCCCTCAAATCCAATTCGGATCACTTAGCAAGAAGCAGCTTCGGCACATGGCGTGTTTACGGCAACAGTGGTCTCCAAACAGCTTCCATGACTTTGAGACGTCGCAGCAATAACCACCAATGATATGATAAATGATAATGATAAATCCTGACTGTCCGACATTTCCTCTAAAGAATTTGGTAGGGCATTTCCTGCACTACTCTTCACAATTTATTTAGATTGAAGTCTACGCCCACGAAATTTCGGGACGACTACAAGACGAACACATGCAGCCAAGGGCACATGCTCTTCCTCGCCGTTCCTCGCCGTCTTGGTCAAAAAGTAGGGATCAGAAGTAACTGCATCGAATTCGAGGGAGATCATTTATACTTCTAGCAAAATTCATGTCGATGCCTTCTTTCTAGTTGGGATGAACAGACATGGTCAAGCGGTCAATATTTTGCCACACTTTGTCTGCTCACACAGTACTACTGAGCATCATACGTTTCAACTATAGCAGTAGCATTGTAGTAGTGAGTGGTGTGCCAAATTTCATCCGATCCGCTTCTAAGTGACTCTTGTCAGTCCCTACTAGTCGTTATCGGCTTTGATCAAAGCCTATTAAGGCCCCCGTACGACTTCCTACAGCTAGTGAGCGCTCCCCTGTTTCGGAAAGACGGAAAGCGACACATGCTCGCGATGCCCCTTACTAAACCTTATCAGCTGTTATTAATCTAATCACCAGCTTTTATCACATTGGCGACGGCGCGTTTTCCACGTGTTTGTCACATGGGACATCGCGCGCTTGCCCATGCTGAAAACTGCGTCTAGCCATAATGGTCAAGTAAGGTGTCAGCAATTCTAAATGATCGCGGATTCTCCGCAGTACCTGCGCTGTTAAAACAACTGCACCGCAGCCTACCTACCTGTCCCACGTACGCTTTCAACGACATGCCATCCACGGCGCGCTCTCCCGTAGACCAAACCTATAAAAGTTGCACATCTTCCTGAAACTATTACATGGAACCATAGAATTTCGTTTGGATGCTGAGTGATAGATACTGAACTAATTATAATGTTTTCGAATCGAAACGAGTAGTGGCCCCTCGGCGGTCCGACACCTCGTCGTGGGGGCAATGGGACTGGACTGCGATGCACAGCAGGAGTCTTTCGCTTCAGCTAATGCCCTGGCAGGTTAAAAAATGTTGAGAAGGAGTCAAGTCTTAGCGAAGAGCGGACCCCCCTTCTCTCCGTTTCGATGGTTGAGGAAGGGGTCTGCGGACGCGCTGGCAACGTTCGTCAGGACACAACGGAGCAAAACGCAACCAGTACAAGAACAGCCTCAGTACCCCGCACACCGGGCTCTCCGATGTCGGACGGTACGACAACCGGTGCGAGGCGAAGAAATCTCGGGTTGGATTCCAGACAATGATAACACACCTCGTGCACGGACGGAGACTGCTTCATGCTCTGCACCTACAACGCCAGAGTAGTCTTCTCCAACGGCGATCTTCATGCTCTCCTCAACGCTGCGACCGCATTAAATTCCATGTGATCGCGCTCCAAGAAATCAAGAGCAGAAGAATTGACGTACGACAGCTTGACGAGGGGACTCTCGCTATTCGAGGAGAGAAGATCCCGTTGCGGAATGTCGGAGGCGGTGAATTTGTCGTGCACCCGTCAGTCGTCCCCACGTCGAGCCTCACGAGATTTGGTCTCCACATCTAGCCATTCTACGCCTTCATCCACCGCATCACAAGATCACCATCTCAATCATTACCTGCTACTCACCACACGCAGCAGCTGACGATTCCGAACTGGATGCGTTTTATGAAAACCTGGAAGGAAGTCATCCGCAGAGAGCAATCCTTGCACAAATTCGTTGTCGGTGACTTCAACGCATGGTTAGGAAAAGGCAATAGCGAGGAACACAGGATCGGAAAATTTGAAATAAGCGATAGGAACGACAACGGAAGTCGTCTGGTTGACTCGTGTCTGCGGCACGTCTCTTCCATGGTAATTCGCTGTTTAAGAAGGAACACCGCCGCTGGACATGGGAGTCACCCAATGGCACGACTCATGCTGAAATCGACCGCATTTCAACAAACAGAAGATGGACCTCTACGACATCTCCGTGGTGCCATCTTTCTGCTGTGGATCCGATCACAGCCTTCTTCGGGCCAAAATCAGGTTCGACTATCGAATGAGAAGGACACCTGTCACCGGTCGAAGGGGAGGAAACAGGTCGTGTATTACAGGAGCCCTTTGAATATGGCACTATCCCGTTATGATTGGCGAGTCGTGGAGGACCCGACCGAAGACTACAAGCTGCTTCTAAAAGGATTGCGAGCCTGGGCTGGCTTTGCATGTCTTCAGCAATCAACCAGGAGCGATCGGATTTCATCGAACACTGAGACGCTGCTTGAAAGGAGGAGAAGCCTGAGGCCGGATCCAGATGCAACACATCTCCAGCGACTGGTTATAAATCCAACTCTAGAAAAGCATCACAGGAGGATATTGAGCAGTTTAGAAAGAGAAAAATTTTAGAGGTGGCGCATGAAAGACGAAGTCTGAAGAAGTGCCGTCGGGATTAACGAGTTCAGTATTCCGCTGTCGTCATTGAAAACTGAAGACGAAAATTTCACCACTTCCCGTTACGAGATGGGGTCAATCATGGAGAGCTTCTACACCAATTTGTTCCGTTGCACACTACCCCTGCCAGATCCAGACATTCCCGCTGGTTAAACACCACTAAGGATTCTACCGTCTGAAGTGCGAGTCGCAATTAGGGGTATGAGAAGCGGCACGGCTCCAGGGCCACACAAGATCTCTGCTTTTTCGAGCAGGGAACCACGTCCTTAACTTACCACTCGCGGTGATATGACGTCCTACCTTCGGAAGGAACGATTTGCGGATCAGTGGAGGAGTTCGCGCACTGTCATCTTACACAAGAAAGGTGACAGGGATGATCCTCGCAACTACCGACCGATTAGCTTTCTGGGCGTGCTCTACAAGCCTTACGAAGATCATCCTAACGCGAATATCGTGCACATTGGATGAGGCTCAGCCATACGAGGATCTCGTTAGGGATTCAGCAGCATGGACCACATTCAAACCGTTGCAATACTCAGTGAAGTCTGCACGGAATACCATCTTGCCATTTCAAGGCCTTTGACAGCGTCGAAACGAATGCTATCCTGTCTGCGCTGGTCGACCAAGGAGTGGACGCGTCTTATATTCGAACACTAGCTGACTGCTACCACCGCTATCCTACGACAATACAGCTCCTCCAATGCCCAATCAACATCTCCAACAGAAAGGGCGTTAGGCAAGGCGGCACCATCTCGCCGAAGCTGTTTCATTGCCGCACTACAGTGGGTGATGAATCGCTCGACGACGACAAGGGCGTATGTGTGGACGGGAATTTCCTCTCAAACCTTTGTACTGCGGATGACATCGTCATCTTTTCGCGTAATTCTAATGAAGCAAAGGTAATGAGAGCTTGAGAGCTGAACGTAGCCTGAAGTAAGGGGACTGCGGATTAAAGGATGAAGACACAGCTCATGAAGATTGCCTGGTGCAATGGAGGACGTGTCGAAATCGACGGTTAACACATCGCCGAAACGAAGTCGTATGTCTACGTGGGGCGTTCCATGAACATGGACAACGACATGAAGGAAGAGCTCGACAGAAGATGGAGAGCTGCATGGTCAGCCTACGAGTCTTGAAGAGGCCACCGATCAGCTAAAGGATCCTGACCTATCCGCCCGTCTATTCGACTCGACAGTCCTTCCTGCTCTGTGTTGCGCTGCCGAAACGTGGCTTGATACGTCAGCCATGGCGAAGTCCTTACAGGTGACTCACACAGCACCCAAGAGATGTCTTCTGAGTACATCCGGCTATCTCAATATCGTGCAGGGATTCGCAGCTCTGATTTGAGGTAGATGTCTCGCCTACGAGAGTCTGCGGACTACGCGTCGAAGGTCGAACACCGATGGGCCGGTCATATAATGCGGAGAGAAGACGATAGGCAGACAAGAACAGTAGAGAGGATTCCCTGAGATTCAACACGTCTCCGCGGGAGACCTTGCAAAGCATTAGGAGATGTGTTTGCTGAACGCGTTAAACTAATGAGAAATTCCAGAATGGCTGGTTTTCGCAGTGGCCACCAACGAAGACAACGAACAAGCTGGATGACGTTCGCGATAGAACGAAGCGAATGAAAATGGTGTTGAGGCCCGCACAAGACGGGCCCTCTAAGTATCTAAGTGAGTAAATGGGCAGTGGTGCAAGGAGATAGCATTTTTATTACGGTAGCTTCACATATACTGACGATGCTTTTTATCGTTATAAACTGTGCCGAAGATTGGAACGCATTAGCTCCGCTCAGAGGAAACGGCGTGTAGATCGCGCCGCTATCTTCGCTCGTGTACTTTAAGGACCTGATGCTCTTCCACACGAGGACACGAGATCAATCGAAAGATCAGCTTGGCTGGGAGCATCTACTAAAAAATCCGAGACCTGATGAAATCGAGATGGTACCACTCCGACGTTTTTCCTCATCTGCATGATACCTACTCTACTGTACAGATTTACAACATTAGCGTTAACCACTGCTGAAGAAGAATGAGAGAGAATGTCAACGACAATTAGGGTCATCGCCTATGCGATAGAATATCAACTGAAGCAGTCCAATGAAGACGAAGTTCAAGGACGAAATCATTACTGAAGTCAGGAATCGCACAAATCTGGATAAACATATACATGACCAGGAACAAGACACTATGGCACTCTGACGTCATGGATGCAGGTGAAACGGACGAGCAGTGATTCACTGGGGAGACGACTGCACGAAGGTTACAGAACTGGAATGGGAGACCACGGTAGAAACTTCTGAATGGTACCGCACCATGGCCGTTCCTTTATTTACGCAGATGATTAATGGAATTAATTTAAATGTAAAGGGTATGGGAAGACACCACTTTTGCATCTGAACATTTCTTAGAACCTCAGAAAAAACAGTACAAAAACAAAAACAAAAAACACAGCAGGCATTTCGCTCTACCTTGACTAGGGATTCCACTGAAATACCGGCTCGTGTTCTTCGCAAACCTTCATCGGTTTCAAAGTTATCATCACTCTGCACCTGGTCACCAGCCGGTGGGCTCTCATACTGAACAAAATTGCGAATCATAAAAAAAACCCGAACTCAAGCGCACTTCCAATTGCAAAAGACGTTTCAGGCTTACGAGAAGGTCTCTTCAGAAATTTAGAAGAGAAGGAAGGAGAAAGGCAATAAATTTTCATTGAGAAACTCACTTTCTTGCCAAATGGAAGTTTAAAAAATGTGAAGTCACTGTCACTGAAGATGAAATCGAAAATCAGTGTCGCAAAGCTCATCCAAATGATGTCCACCAACAGCATCACCAAAGCCATACCAATAGTAAAATGGAAAAAACTGTCCTCAAAAACATCGAAAATCGACAATGCACGACCTGAAATTTCTTGATCAGTGGACCACCCACAGCATGTGAGACAATCCTTCCATATAAGATTCGCATAGTACATATGTCTGTGTATGTGTGTCCGTCTTCCTCGATACGAAATTCAGATGGCAGTGATGGACCTCTGCATTTTACAAATAATATAGTTGGGACGGGGACACTGGCGTTGAGTGTTCCAAGTTGATAACGGCTGTTATAATTAAATAAGAAGCGTCAGAAGGCGGATGTCGCCATATCCGTTTCGCTTCCCCCGTTTTTCCCACAAAGTTGACACTCACAGATGTAATGCGAGGTGCAGCGGAAACATCCACGGTGGGTGATCCAACTTGATCTGTTGAGAAGACTAAAGAAGGAGCGTCAGTAGATGGATGCCGCCTTGCTTTCATTCTCGATATGGCTGTTTCCTTACTGTATCTTCTACTGTCGCACATTTCCTTCTTCACGTGAGCACCACGTTGAAAATTTACTCGCCTATGGCAAGGTGTGACTTGGTGGGCGTGGTTTGATTAGGTTCAATCAGGCAGAAACCTGACGGGGGGACCGTGCAGCCGCAACAGGGGTGCAGTCTACTGCACCAAGAAAGTAAACCACCAATATGTATCACGGGATGTGCCGTCAAATGACTAATGGATGGCATCTAATCACAATTTATTTCTAATTGGTTAACATTGATTGTGGATCAAGAGCTATCGACCGCTCAATCATTAAGACCTAGGTAGAGGCCTTCTTTAGGAAACAGAGATGCAGATGTAAATGATTAGATTATTGATAAACCGAGTTAAAAAGTAACGGCACACGGTCACGGGACTTTAGTCGAAATACCGTTGGTGGTGCCATCCTCATAGCTGATCTCCTTTCTCGGAAGGCTATACAGAGGAAAATCAGAATTCTCCATGCTTTGGAAATGTGAAAGTAATAAGTCATATAACACCAAGTGGGTCTTTAGATAACTGCTCAGCTGCACCCTTGTTGCAGCTAGACAGTGCATCCTCGCGGCGATAGGCGTGCTCTACTCCACTCGAGTCGCGCCCTAAAAGCCGAATCACACCTGGCCTCAGACGAACAATTTTCCAGCGTGGCTCTTACGTGGAGAAGGAAACTTGCGATAATACAAGATAATGCGGCGATATCAATAGTGAAGGCAGCGCCAACAGGGAAGAACAGGCAATATCGTAGCATTTTGCATTTTGCGCGATATCAACGAGCAAAAACTTACTTCCAATCTCCAGGACTCGTGCGAGGACTGAGGGTAGGGAGCTTTATTTTGGGTGGTTGTGAAGAGTTCTGATTCATTTTTTTCAATGGTGGGTAAAGCAGGGCCTCTACGTTATGTAGCACGCGCAACTCTCGCGAGCTGTGCCTTTAACAATATTCTTATTTTAATATTGTGCTGTTCCGGAGTCTCATGGTTATCTGAATGTTTGAAACAGTTGTGACTCCAAAATATTTATTCAAAAGACTCCAAAGACCCCTCAAAAGTCTCGAAAGTCTTGAAAATATCTTTGCAATATGGCGTATACGCCGAAATATTGCAAAGATATTTTCAAGACTTTCGAGAATTTTGAGGGGTCTTTTGAGTCTTTCGAATAAATATTTTGGAGTCGCAACTGTTCTAAAACATTCTAATATGCTTATTCCTCACTGAAGATTACTGAAGGATCTCATAATAGTCGCACCCCTATGTAACTTGCCAGTATGCTAGCAGCACTTCTAACAAGGGAAGGGTTTCAACTTCCCATGGAACTTTAAAGTGAAACCCGGTTGGATCGATGGAGCTCCGAATACTGAACATAACTGCGAAAACCAAAATTGCAAAATGCCATTCTGAAGCAAGTTACAAGGGGTCAATGTTTGCCGGCCCTTTGCCATCAGCACGACTAATGCGGAGTCAGCATCCGTGGCTACCGTGGCTCACTTGTGGTGTTCCGGATCTGCAAGATAGGGATCGTGTCTTTGCTCTCCGCTGGTGCAGATTTTTTTTACAGTTTGTAATTCATTGCCAGTAAACGCCTTTCATTCACTTCTGCACGTTTCCTTGTACCGGTACCTATCACTCATCATTTACTCTGTCTCCTTATTTATAATAACTACTAATATTACCCCTCAACCTCCTCATCACAGCGGTCCCACTCAGAATCCGCAGAGAAGTCTGACTCCAACTTTCGTCTGATCCTATCTCGACTGTGGCTACGACACTCTCACGAAGTATCTCGGCAAATTTTCTGCTACCTTCCCTCTTCGTGAGTCGCAGCACTGGTGTCTAGTGGTGTTTCGAACTCGGCAAGAAGCATCG
The DNA here is from genome assembly GCA_963978905.1 of Trichostrongylus colubriformis. Classification (NCBI taxonomy): domain Eukaryota; kingdom Metazoa; phylum Nematoda; class Chromadorea; order Rhabditida; family Trichostrongylidae; genus Trichostrongylus; species Trichostrongylus colubriformis. The sequence goes on from OZ022259.1 coordinate 3,136,545, forward strand.
AGACTACTTCGCAGGTGAGAACGCCATAATTAATGGAGACGTGTAAGCAAAACTGGATATATATGGTGAGAATTATTACCAACATGCAGCGTAAGTGAAACATATACTCGTGTGTACTAAAGAAATCTTATAAAGAGGCGTGCATAAGGTGTGCATTCTGTGAGCAACATTTTTGCTTCCCACACTTTTTGCTCTCTTTCATCAGTGTTAGGTGTGGCTCGAAGTCGGTTTTGTTTGATTTTCCAGCGTTGAGTATAACAATTGAATTCGTTGTTGAAATCGTGGTTTGAGTAATGCAAGTAGTTATAAATAAGGTAGCAGAGTAAATAATGTGTGTGACAGGTACCTGTACAAGGAAACGTTCAGAAGTGGAAGAAAAGCACTTGCCTACAATGAAACACAAAATGCAAAAGAAACTGCGTCGGTGGGGAGCAAACACGCAACCCCAAACCTGCAGATTCGGAACTACCACTGACACGGAAAGCCCATCAGGTCATGGTGAGCTTTTTCGAAACGGTTTTTTTTGCTTTTTATAGGGTCACATACATGAAGCAAAAAACCGCCCTCAAATTCGGCTAAATGGTTTTGGGGCCCAGAAAATTGTTGATGGTTTGATCCCCACTGAGGACAAATTTTTGCACTTTTCTAGTTTTAATCCATTTGTGCTCGTGTAAGACCATACGTGTAGAATATGTGCAAAATCACTTTTTATTCTGCGAGGGACCCGCTATCTCCAGTATTTTTGTGTACTGAGCGAATGATTGGTTTACACCTGCCAACGCTCATAACTGGGGAACCAGGCGTTTTCACGCAAAGTACGTATGATATTCATGCTCAGGAGGTCGAATTACCCTGGGTAACAAGTTTTCAGCCTCGTGATTTGGACCCGAACTCGGAAAAATGGGCGACGACTAGTACTACCCACTACCATAGTTAAAGGCATATTCCAGGATTACCTTGAGTGGGTTTAAGCGCCAAACTATGAAATCAGAGATGCAGGGGAACACGCTGACAAAGAAAAATCCGAAAAAAGTTCCCGAAAAGGGCAAAAATTAGGCCTCCTGTTATCTGGCCTTGAACGAGCTTACCGCGTGAAAACAAGCCTTTGAATCAATTCCCGCTGGCTGGTATCAGAAGGAACTCTAGGATATCACTTGTTTCCTCATGTCAATGCCTCCTTTATCATGGGCATATCTTCCTTATCTTATGTTATCACACAAATCGTATGCCTCATTTGCCACGTTGTTGCCATCATTGCCACCGTCATTGCCAACGATCACGTACGGGATGGGCGCGCCCGAGCTCCAGGGTGCGGTCGAGCTGGCTTTAAGAGCTCCGCGCGGTGCGACGACTTATCATCGCGCTTCGGTATGTGCACAGGCCCCCCGCACGTTTGGGGAACTATTAGGTCATGTGAAAGGACTGCGATGTTTCCCTAATCCTGAAATGTGCCTTTAAGAAACCGTAACGAAAGGAGGTCGGTAGCCGATATAAGGAAATCTGTGCTACCTTTTGCCATAGCACGGTGTTACTAGGTGCAGTACACTTGGGATGCGTTGATTCTACACACGTTCCATTGAATTTAAAGACACATTCCAGGATTACCCTGAGTGGGTTAAAGCGCTAAGCTATGAAATCCGAGATGCTGAGGAATACGCCGACTGAGAAAAATCCGAAAAAAGTCCCCGAAAAAGGCAAAAATAAGACCTCCTGTCATCTGGGCTTAGACGAGATTACCGCGTGAAAACGAGCCTTTGAATCAGTTCCCGCTCGCTGGTATCAGAAGGAACTCTAGGATATCACCTGTTTTCTCATGTCAATGTCTCCTTTATCATTGGCATCTCTTCCTTATCTTATATTATCACACAAATCGTAGGCCTCATTTGCCACGTTGTTGCCATCATTGCCACCGTCATTGCCAGCAATCACGTCTGGAATGGGCGCGCCCGAGCTCCAGGGTGCGGCCGAGCTGGCTCCGAGAGCTCCGCGCGCTGCGATGACTCATCATCGCGCTTTGATATGTGCACAGCCTCCCTGCCCGTTTGGGGAACTATTAGGTCATGTGAAGGGACTGCAATGTTCGCCTAATCCTGGAATGTGCCTTTAAGCAATGCTCTTAGTTGTTCGTTTGTACAAGTAGAGCAGTGACTATGTGTCGATCCCACTGTCAGGAGTTTGGGTCAAATCTCAATTCGAATAATATTTTGAATCTAGGACTAATTGAGTCTCCTGAGCACGAATATCACACTATTTTCGCACGGAAACGCCTGGCACGCGTACTAGGGGCACCGAAGGGTCCAAACACCTCAACCACTGAAAGCTTGCAATGAGGTCGCTTTCGTGCACCAGCAACGAAAAATTGCCGTCATTTTGCATGTGTACAAATAATACAGCGCTGGACAAAGAGAATTAAGAAAATGCAAAAGCGAAAACGTTGCGGGGAGTTGAACCACGAACACCCCAATCAATATGCCAATGCCAGACCATCCCCTATCCATTCGGCCATCCAACTACTGCAATCACAGCCACCATGCATCCCCTATGAGATTCCTTTGCTTCGTTTAGCAATTACCATGAGTGATTCTACATTTTTGAACTAGCTCGCAGTATTTTTGGCGTAGGTTTGTAGACAGTCTTCAGATACGCATATACCGAACACCGCAGCTGGAAAGCATTGCAGCGACCTTCTCAAAATTGTCCCTTTCAAAACGACTTTTGTCTCTCATTTTCTAAGCCCTCCAAAACCATTCAGCCGAATTTGGGACCGGTTTTTTGCTTCATGTATGTGACCCTATAAAATGCAAAAAACCGTTTCGAAAAAGCTCACCATGACTTGATGGGCTTTTCTTGTGAGGCACGGTAGCCGATGCTGGCTTTGAAGGGCCGTGCTGATGACAAAGTGCTTGTCAGTGAGATGTCACCTGCAAACTTTGACCCCCTAACTCGCTTCAGAATGGCATTTTTGATTTTTAAAGCTACGATCAGTATTCGGAGCTCTACTGGTCCATCCGGGTCTCATTTCGAAGTCCAGTGGGAAGTTGAAACCCTTTCCTTGTAAGAGTCTGAAATCCTTCACCTATGCTGTCATGCTTCACGCGATAGCGCAGTCTACAGTGGGAGCTTATATACAAAGAGCTTTGATTAAACTAATATCCTTGCGATATGTTTCTCTACTACCGTCTCGGAGCAAAGTTAGTAGGTGAAATACAACACACGATCAAAGTAAAACCCCAGAGCCCATCACTTCCATTCCAAAAATACGCGGTTTTTTTTTTGCGACCGTATACCAACACGCATAACTGACGCTTTCTTCGGGTACGGACAAGGACAATTATCCCTATCACTTGTAAGCAAGTCAATTAATATGAGAAATCGAGATTTTGAAAATATTTACAAAAACCTGGAGGTGCTTGCCTTGAATGATGTAACCGGCCATCGCTCTGAGAGCATAATACAGAGCTGCGTTTGGATTCAGCGACCAAAGGGTGCAGTAAAGAATTCGATTCGTAAAAGGAGCAACTTCCACAGCCACAACCAGTATTACCCACAACAGTATTACAGCTGAAAAACAGATTCTCAAAGTTGCCAAATGCGATCTCTGTGACTTGAGTGGTCAAGATAAGCCTCAATTAGGATTTTCTTTTGTTCATCTGTTGAGCGATTACACCAATGATACTCGTACTGCTAATTTCACCACACCAATTTCTGATACAAATAAAAGGGAATGCAGCTCCTACGAATGAGAAAATGTAAGTAAATTGCAACTGACACCCCATCGATTAAGAGTGCTGAGCAAGGATGAGGAGCTAGAACAGCCGTCCGGTAGAGCACGGTCAAGCGTGAGCTAAGGAGTACTAGAGAGAGGATCGTACTCAATCTTCTCGAACTTTCTCAAACTTCAGAGAGGTACCATTCTTGTCCTTAACGTTTATGTTACGTCCCTGCAATACATTACCTCTGAGATACCTGCCGTTTATGTTATGGCCCTTCAATACATTACCTCTCCGGTTTATAAACCACTTGCTTCACGCGTCCGTTCGTCAGTCTGTCTGCATGTCTGTTTGTCCGCAAGATAGGAAGGCCATAGAGGAAGTCCACCGCTCACACTGGGAATGAAGTTATTGCAGCGGGAGTATCAGTTTAGGGCATCTTTCAAGGCCGAAAGAGAGAGAACGAAGCATGATGTCTGGATGATATACCTCATAGACGTGCTTATTCACGAACAACAATGAAAACAGAGTCCCGTTGTCTTCCGTGAGCCCTATCCTCGCGATTCTGAGAACAATGACTTCAACGCACTTCGTTTTACAGTGCCTTTTATAGCATCGACAAGATGAGGTCTCAGGTGCTCCTATCCTTTATTTATCGTTCGAGAAATGATGCTCCTTATCATAAATGTGGACCGATATCTAGCGACGACGGAAATTATACACCAAGAATAATCCTTGAGAAAATAGGACATGTAAACAACAGGTTAAGGCTGTGTTCATACCCAACTTAATGAGATTTTTGGGGCATCTGCGCACCCGCGGTTTGGGATTTGTTGTGATGCCACGTACCACCACGTTTCATTTGCATTATGGCAGATAGCCAAAATCGCGGATGCGTCGATCCGCCAATTCTCTCAAATCACCGATGCGCCAATACTCTTAAGTCGCGGATGCGCCGAAACTCTCAAATCGCGGATGCACCGATCCGCCGAGTCTCTGAAATCGCGGATGCGCCAATACTTTCATTTTCTTGATCGGCATGTAATCTTATACATGACGCGAATGCGCCAGTTTCCTCGAATCGCGCTTATTTTCTTGATCGATATATATTTAACTTTATGCCACTGCGCCAAAATCCCTTCCAGTTGGCTATGAACGTAGCCTACGTGCTTCTTCGGTAGAGTCCCACTTTAATCCTGAGAGGCGCAAATTCCGGTTTTGACTAACCTTTACCATTTTTATGTTGCCTCGAGGTCTACGAGGCGGGACTGCAAGGACGTTCACCAGTTGGATACAAGGATTATATAGTGCATGAACTATTTTTGGTTGAAAGCAAGCACTGCGGCTGGGCATCACCTTCACCTCGTCGCCACGTTCTTTCTGCTCATCATTCTGCGGGTTCTTCATGCGACCCACATATGTGCCGCCCATTCTTGAAAGATGGGAGGAGCTTCCACATTCGCACCCCATACTAATATAAGTGCTAACGGCAAGAATACGTGAATATCGCGGTTATCCGCGATTGGAAGATATTCGTAAGAAGAGGAAAGTGTATTTACAACATATTAAGTGACACCTGCACATACTTTTCGTATAGGAATGTATTCGTCGTCAGATGATAGAGTCAAGTACGCGAAGAGGTCAGATGCTGGAAAGGCCAACGGACCCTTTCTTCTGAATGTCGAAAACACCGCAGCTGCAGCTCCGTATATAAGAGCCATGACTCCTCGATCGTCACTAGTTCTCAATTTAGCTTTATTTTCATTTTAACACCATTCATGTCATTTTTTGATGCTCCCGCATCAATAAAACACATTCTATGCCGCTTGTTTAATTACCCAAGTTTGAGGTATCCGCTGATAAAGTTGACACCGTGCGTTACTCAGTGAAGCAAAGTAGGGTGTAGTGTGCAAAATGGATTCGTTGCAAAGCGAGTGAAGTATGTTGACACCAAAATGCTTTATTATCACGCCATATTCTATGCTTTTTTCCAATTCAATAGCTCAGCTGTAAGTAGAGGAAAGGAAATTCCCGCTCGATTCCATACACAACTGTGGTCGGGCCTATCAAACCCATTTTGCGCAGCATCGCCATGAATTGCGCGCAGAAGTGTGCGCCAGCCAACTGGTTGAGTGATAACATGTTAATTCGAGTTATTCACTTTGGGACACAACTTAGGTAAGCACCTACTGAAAAGATACCGCAGGCATGACCTCGCGGTACCATAAGTGTGCAATCGAGTCCTGGCGCGGTGCACACTTTTATCCCCTGACAGGAGTGTCTCCACTGTCTCGATCCAGGAATAAGACAACATCTACGCACCTCCCACATTTGTCTGTTTATAAACCCTTAGTGCGATGTATTATGGTCGGTTATAGTACAAAAGGTACTTCGTAATAAACATATACTCCACGTGCCTGCACAACCTTGGGTAATCCACCAAATGCGGAGTAGGTGTTGTCCGGTTTTCAGATTCCAGTCCCAAAATCACCCAACTCCTGGACGGTCCTCCGCGAGTTCCAACAATTTTTCTTACTCATATAGAGCCAAAACTTCTAGGAACCCCTGATGAGCGACCTCCGATACCAATAACAAACCCCAAAATGGACACGAGAGCAGAAATAAACAATTCAAAGTCTCACTAATTTTGTGACAACTGAAATTTAAGTTCAATTGGGTTTTTGTAAAAAAGAAAGGAACCTCTGATAACATTGATCGGTTTTTTGGATAGAGATGATATAAGCGCAGCGAAGACCACTGCTGACACACCATACAATATGAACGTCACGTAAAACACAACTAAGCTCACCGGCTGAAAGGAAAGACATGAGAAAAAAGGCACCACGTAAGAAACTTCGTGTCTCCAATTGAGAGACAAAACAAGTCTTTTCTTCTCACTGAACTATGTTAAGGGAAGCTACTCTTAGAAAACGATTATTCGGGAGATTCTCCCATCTTACCGAGTTTGTGCTTCGTCTACTCATCCTCTCAAGTTTCTTACATGCTTCTTCTCATGAGCTTTTGATATGTCGTGATCGAGCAGAAGGAGAAAGGGGAATGGAAACCAGCAGTACCATACTATACCCATAACGATTTCACTATCTCAAGGCGATGCCGTTATGGATGCAGTAGGGTGAATAAAGACCTCATGTCTTAGGTACAAAGTAATATTGCTACGTACTATGTACATATTTGACCATGACTACATGACCATTACATATTTCACCATTTAAATACTACTTTAAACTACTTTATATTTGAGCACTTATTTACAGTTGTTTTTATTTCGAATTAAGCAATTAGTTGACTTATGATTATTTGTTTAACCACTTAACAATCATTCACTGCTTGTAATCAAGATTGACTTCGGTTTCCGCCTTTACAATGCATTTAGTAAGTAAATTCATGCTCGCTAAAACATCTAGGCACTCAGCCACTGCTCGTTAACGAATTTTCTGGCATTTATGTAGCTACCGGTGTACTAATTAACAAGGAAGGTATTTCAGGTGATAGAGCGCTTTCTGAAAGCAGTTTTTCATAATGTGGGGGTACATGCATGAAACATATAACTGATGCCTATTTTTGCTGAGCGATCCTTCGAATGCCAAACCAAAAAAGGGGTCAATGGTTACGATCACCACTGAGGAAAATTTTGCAAAATATCTTCACTTTCTGGGTTCGTTGAAATTTTGAATTTGCAGCGATCGTCTCGGAAATTCCAGATTACTCCTTAGGCCGCGGTCATACTTTGCGCAGCTGCGTTAGTTGAAGCCGGTGCCGGCGTCAACTCACGCAGACACTTGCGTGAGTTGACGCCGGTACCGGCGTCGAATTCACGCAACCATTTGCCAGCCACAGACGACGGCGTCAGTAGATAATGCGCAGCGTTTGCAAAATTCTTGACCCAATCACACTAGAGTATGATAATTGTGGCCGATTCGAATCTTGGCAGTGTGCCAGTATGGTGATCGTGGCCGCTTCGTGTATTGGCACAGCGCCAAGATTCGAATCGGCCACAATTATCATACTGTAGTGTGATTGGGTCAAGAATTTTGCAAACGCTGCGCATTATCTACTGACGCCGTCGTCTGCGGCTGGCAGATGGTTGCGTGAGTTTGACGCCGGTGCCGGCGTCAACCCACGCAGACACCTGCGTGAATTAACGCCGGCACCGGCGTCAACTAAGGCAGCTGCGCAAAGTATGACCGCGGCCTTAGATGCGTTCATACCGAATTGAATGAGAGTTTTGGCGCATCGGCGTGAAGTTAAATATACGAATCGATCGAAAAAATGAGCGCATTTGCGCATCCGCGATTTAAGAGAATTGGCGCATTCGCGTCATGCATGCGATACGTATCGATCAAGAAAATGAGAGTATTGGCGCATCCGCGATTTGAGAGAATTGCCGGATCGGCGCATCGGCGCATCCGCGGTTTGGGAGTATTGGCGCATCCGCGATTTTGGTTATTTGCCATATCGATAACATATGGAAAATCATGAAATGGAAAGAGGAGAAAAAAACCATCCGCGCGTTGGCACGCGCCGAGTTCAACAAAGTGATGTAGATGCGCCAAAAATCTCAAATCGCGGATGCACCGATGCGCCAAAACTCTCATGCAACTTGGTATGAGCGCAGCCTTATTGTCAGTTTTCAGCTAGTCTGGAGGTCTAAATTTTCGAGCCTGCCAGCGCTCATAACGCGCGAGCGAGGCATTCGAACGTGAAATGGATTTATTCGTACTCAGGGGTTCTAACTATCTGCGGGGGTGAACTTCCAACCCGATCAAGATTTAAATCCAAATTCGAAAATTTGGGCTAGATATGATGCACTTCGACTGCGCCTTCGATGATCAGGAAATCCTGACTATATCTAATGCATGATGTTGGTGGGTGAAAATATAGCGTTAGACATTCTCACTGTGCATATTTCATTGATTTTGTTGGCTGTTCACTTCAATAAATAGAAAGGTCACCATGTACTCATGGCCACTTCACTGTCTCAAAATTAGGGTAAGGATTATTATTTGGATTTGGCTAAAAATGTGTCCCGAAGGGTAGTTCGGCCCCAGAACACGAATATGATACTCATTCAGCATGGGACACGAATCGAGAGCTACGGGGCCCCACGTGTCCAAAAAAGTCAGATCAACATTCGCTAAAATTCCCCTGACACGCTGTCAACGAAAATCTTAGTCATTTAGCATACAGAAGAATATATAAGATGAAAAAGTGAAAGCAGAAATAAAGGAAAAGTTTGCCAACGGCATAATTCGAACCATAAACCCATTCAAATCATCCATGATCATCAGCAAGTTGAAGTCGCTCTTTAAAAACAATTTCGTTACTCATTTTTTGGCATTCATAGGCCTATCAGCAGAAATGGACGTCACTTATAATTTTATACAGGTACCCATACGCTGGAAAAACACTTTTCAAAAAGTTCGCCATGACATGGAAGACCTCCCCGAGTGAACATAGCGTTTCTGTACACCTGTGAGTTCAAGGCTTTGAAACTACGAAAAGCTCGAAACTTTAGCCAAAGGATGGTGTGCACCTCTAGCCCGGATAATGCACCGTAAGAAACACAATAAATGCCTTTTTAGCCCCTTCCACCCTAAGGAGAACCTCATCCGAGTGGTTGTGCACACATCTTAACTCACTCGACATGGGACAAGTATCCCTAGTGCATATAAAAGGTTTCGTCTGTCTGGTAACTTTCGGTCCCTCCGTCCGCCCCTTTGTCCGTCCGTCTGTGAAGAAATTAGTTGTCATATGAAAAACGACCTGTGGAGACGGGAGAACTTCGGGATGGATAGGGCACGGGACAAAAGGTAAAGAGCGCACAGGGACCATGTTAAAGGCACTTTCCGCGATTACCTTGAATGGGTTTAAGAGCTAAATTATGAAATTAGAGGTACTGAGCAATACACAGAGAAAGAAAAATCCAGAAGCCCCCGAAAATGGCAAAAATGAGGCCTTCTGACACATGGCCTTGTACGAGGTTACCGCGTGAAAACGAGCCTTCGAATCAGCTTCCGTTGGATGTTATCATGAGGAACTTTGAGATATTACTTGTTTTCCCAAGTGAACGTTTTATTAACTACTTGAATTCTTCTTTATCTTATCTTATCGCGGGATCACAGGCCCACGTGAACGCCACGTTGGAAAAAGCTTCGTCCAATGCCGGGTGGGGTCGCCAATTGGTGGGCGGGGTCCCAGTTGCCTCCCGCTGGCTTTGCGCTGCCAGGAGGGCTCGTGGCACCGCTCTAAGGGTACAGCCGCGACAGTTATCCGGGGGTCGATCGGCTGCGGCAGGGTAAATAGCTGGTGAGATTATCGCGGAAAGCGCCTTTAAGCTTCGGGGCGTGCATTGGAGTGCTCCGTTTTCAGACGGGAGATTGTCAATCGGGTTCCAATATGACCCAAACGGGGGAAAAGTGGATTAAGGTCAAGAGTTTGTCTTTAAAGTCATGAAAAATGCGTGGGCAGAGCGGGCGGAGCATTTGGAGTGGTGGGCGGAGCTTGGACGTTACATGAAAAACGACCTGTGGAAATGGTGTAAATCTCGGAAAAGGTGAGGCATGAGACAAGAATTAAGGCGCACATATGAACCTCTTCAGGTCCCTCCCACGGTGGGCGAAGCGTGCACTGATATACTCTGTCATTAATAAAAAAAAGCAATTCTGATCGAACTACTGGCGCACAGCAGTGTGCGCCAGCCAACTGGTATAGATATTGAGGTAAACGAAAATCAAAAGACTTCCTGAAGAGACAAAAAATAAAATGTCGTAGTAATTTAGGTGAGCGTGGGGAGCGTTGCGAAAATCATCCTACTACTAAATATGTATAAAGCAAGAGTTTGATGCGTTTGCTTGTTTGTCTATTTGTCTGCCCGACGTAAGAGTGCCGAAGGCGGCCGGAGAGACCGGCACAAGTGAGGCACTTGCAGTATTGACAGCGGCCGGCAACTGGTAAGAGCATCAAATACACTAAGACGTCATAGCATCCCATGGAATAGCTAAAAATTTGATGGGAGGAACCATTTCAGTACACCGATCTCCTACTTTTATATCAACACCTCGCTACAGGATAAACAAGCCAATCAAAAGCGAAATAGAAGTGAGCGAAAAAAAAATAAATGAACTTACTTCCAGACGGGAAAACAAAGGAAACGTACACACAAAAAAGACTAGAATGATTTTCAGTGAGCCGTAAAGTACATGCGAAATGTAGAAAACTAGGGTGGAAAGGCCCATAACAGACAGAAAATCCTGGAAATGCCAAATAAACCTATATCAAAATATTTCTTCAGCAATCAACAGAAAACTTTGGACTAACCTTTACAGTGCTCCTCTCACTGGATATTTCTCTAGCAGTATAAATAACTAGCACAAATGCACATAACATCCACAGATGGGGAAACTGATATAGAAAAGATGATGCAGCAGTCACATGTTTCACAGAATCCGGTATTCGAGAGAATTCGAATTTTTCAAACTCAACAGTCGCATTGGGTTTCAAACTCTAAGGAAGTACTCGATGGAAACGAAAATCTCAAATTTATGCTCACTCCTGTCACAACAACGATCTTACCCGTATGAAGAGAAAATCAATCTCCAACTGGAGAGATAGAAATCCTGTTCTCAAATACGGTGATAATCTAAGCTGGCTGAACAGAAAACCGCATGGATTAACCAGGAAGACGCCTCAAATCTTATTGTAGCCAACCTGACATCGACGGTTGAGATTTCGAAGGGGTCATGCCATTCCTCGTTAAAACGCCAGATATCACTTCCCATAATATGGGAGGTTGGGATAAGTATATCGTAGTCAAGATTTGCAGGGTGTGTGTCAAATTTTCTAAACACCACTCCACCCATAAACCTTAACAGTCGCAAGTAACTCATTGGCACTATTAGTATATCTAACAACAAGCTGATCATTGAATTTACTCGGAAGAATCACAAAAAATGCTGATTGATTAAGTCTAACTTGTGGGAGCACGAAAGAAGATCAGTGTAGTTGTCAGCGTCTTTTCGTAGGTGTTGAAGGATTTGATCCTCTTCTTCCATCCTCACCCATTTTACGGAAAAATTTGAGCTAGTGAGCCGCTTCGACAAATTATTTATGAAATTATCCACGGAACCTTGATTTTCTCGGGCACTGAAACAAGTCGATTGCTAGGATGGTCGTGTTCAAATGACTAACTGAAAAGAACTCATTAATGTGGTTACGCAAAATGGCACTCAGACACCACTAAGAATGCTACAGGAACTAATTGGGTCAAGGAGTGGGCTTTTGCCGTTTTCACTTCGATAGGAAGGTTTATTACTTTACAACAATCACTCTGGAAAATCAGCCAACTGTGTGCTGGAATAGCCCGAAGTCTCCTCTGACCTCTTGACCGCGGTGTGTTGCCACTTTGCCAAGCACAGTTTGGCCTGGACTCGATGATGCTGTCGAGTCTACTATCGAAGTTTTGTAACTGTTAAAAATACTTCTTTATTTAGATAGACAGCAAGCGAAAAAATGTGATAATTTTAGCAAAAGGGGTACTATGGCAATGAGAGGGGGTGGGCTCCCCCTATTAACATTATTTTTACCTATGTGTAGAAAGGGAAAGAAACCCCTCCCTTTCTTCAATAAAGCTTAGGCAAAACCTTACGTCTGAGTGTGCAGACTGATCCCCCAATGATCCCTACAAGATGCTTAGATATGCAAATTTTCTATAATGCCCCCCCCCCCCTTCGATACGCTAGTAAAGCAAAATGTCAGAGGAGTACGGTTTTACTGAAGTACTCATTTCGCCTGTGTAGAGCAGCACTCAAGACCCTTGGAAGTGAGCTTGCCCTATATCATGGAAAGAGATGACCTAATCTTGCCCTTAAAGTTTTCTCCTCTATCTCATCTCATTCTAGTGAATCTGTACAGAAAAGTATTCTTTGTACGTCTCAAACTTCCGATGCGTTTTCCAGTGCACCGTACCCCCGTGACGTCGACAGCGTTGTATTATCTCGTCCGATACCCACATTTCAGGGGCTTGTAATAAGGGCGAAGTTTTGTTGTACAAACAATTTCAAGCACTTCCTTGTCGAGTAGAGGAAACTCGGTCAGATGTTATATAACCTTAGGTTTCAGGAAAAAGATTCGGTGGTAAAAGAACCAATGATAAACAGCGGGAACTCAATCCATAACGTGGTCATACAACGGATGAACGCCTGCATTCAGTATCATGTTATTTTGGAATCAAGCCCTATTATTATGAACACGTACTGAACACTATGAGTCATTCAATCACATATGGGGAAGGAATCAATTCCTATAACAAAACTGCTCCTGTTTGATTTAAAATTTCCTTTCCATTTCATAAGAAATGGGACTGCGAAACGTATGAGGAAAAAAGGTTATCAACTTACAAATATGCAATGTGAGCTTCATCACGAGAACAGGATCCCGAAAAAATGTCTGCATGCCTATAAAGATCCCGCCCATCAAGATAGAAACGTTCAGCTAATAGAGATGATTGTTGACCAGGCTGTAATCCTTCCTGCGGCTCGTTCTGCAAAAGAACACACTTTGAAATAAAATTATGTTAGATTATTCGAAAAACTCCGTTTTTTGCACTTTGAGAGCATGTGCTTTTTGGTTTGAATTAGGTCACATTGTGAACTCCCATGGACTTTCCTTCGCTCCACGCAAGGACTTCCCATGTTTCCACAACCTGACGTGATTCAGAGACAGCGGGTGCAACAATGTGACCGCACACAATGTGGTACACGAGGTGCCAAATACAAATTTGATGAGTGATGCGACTCATAAAAACAATTAGTGTAAGCCTTGCCGGAAGTTGTCACACTTGACAACATCAAAATTCGCCTCAACCATCTCACAATTTTCCCTTATGACTAATGATCGCAGTTTTCTCCCGTGGTTAACCATTCATTCGCTTCCTCTATGATGGAGTCCGATGAACCACCGCGCACTTCTACAGTACGACTACGATATCCCAGTGATTCACATTGCCTATCCCTCCCATTGGTAATGAGAGACGTGGACCAGGGATACCAGTGAATAAGCTCGGTATCGCACAGGTAAAATTCATAGATTCGTAGCCGCCACTCATGGCTGTGGACATCGTCGATGAGTTTTCTAAAAGTTATTGCATTAGAATGAGTTGACGGACTGTGGGAAGAGGCCTAAATGATGTTAGAAGCCACGGACTACATCCAGTCAAAAAACCGATTATACCACCCAAAAATGGAAAAAGCTGAAGTTGCTACTGTGCAGCGCCATTTCACACCGAGTTCAGCGGATTGGATCAAAGTTCATTTCACCGGAGAAAGCAATCTCAATTTGTTCGGAAGCGGTGGAATGGGGTATACGAGGCGCCCTTTGACGAAAATTCATTTCGAAGTAAACGGAAGCCACAGTCAAGCATGGTGGAGGAACGTCGGCAGCATCTGGGGCATTTTCACTGCATAGTATGGGTACCATTTTAAAGATAGACGATGGAACGATGACAGGGGAATGATACAGGGACGTGATGATGAGCATTGTACTACCATGGACGACGCAAAGCATGGATTCTACAGCAAGAGCAGTCTGAAACACATGTCAACAAAAGTGAAGGAAGCTCTCCAGCGCCAAGATGTCACAGTGAACAATGAACGATGCTACCGAATCACCCTGCCACTGCCTTTAATGGTATGCCCGTTGACTCGTTTCTCGACCTCTGCGCACATCCGATGGCATGAGCGATTGGAGGACTTGTGATCGCTTCCATATACTCGCTTTCCCACGTCTACATCTGACCTGATCCAAACCGTACTGTTTCTGAGGTGGCACCCACACCTAGCCACCTTCTGGGCTAGCACATGATGCGGCGTCAGCACACCGCAGAATAATGCGGATGTTTTGAGCAGGCGCTTAAAGACACCGGGAGAGGTTCATTTGGCAAGTCGGATAGACATGAAAGGGGTGCTCAGAATTGAAACAGTAAAGAAAGAATGAGGTAAAACTGCAAAAGATCGTAGTTCAGGAGGGCAAAAACCCCTCCCCTCGCGTCCTTCTGCGTCTCTCGCCGAGGTAAACTGCAGATAGACCAGAGGCTTAATCAGCCGGCCGCGATCGTTCTCGCGGGAACTCGCCCGGTCGCCACTACCAGCCGTGCCGTGGGATCGTGATAAGATCCCAAGCGCCCGCGCTTTTTCGTGCGAGTTTAATATCAACACTACCAAAATAGAAAGTTTCTTTCTAAAAAACATGTATTCACAGTTCTCAGTTTTTCCTTACCCCTACCGGTGGTGGCAATTTTGGCTTACGGTAAGACGTTACCGCAACGCTTGCAATTCGTTAAGTTGCAGAAATGGGGTTTATACCAAAGATAGGGTTTGGGATGCCATTCACCAATCTGCATTCCATATATGCGTCTCTGGAGCAGAGTTACAAGCGTTGAAAGAGAAGAAACTCACAAGGGAAGAACCCCAGGCCGAAGTAACCATTCAAAATGGGATACATATGGTCCGACGTATTTTCGGACGCTAATCTCGAATCTGTATTCGAAATTTGTAGAATGATTTCCTGAGCGGAGTTATGGAGGTTTTTTTTGAAAAAGCAGTACTATAATATGGTAGGTTTGGAAGTCCATAGCACGCCACTCAGATGTTCTTGCGCAAAACCAAGGCGATTTCCGTGTTAAGGGTGGCAAATTACCTCAAGGGACAAGTTTTTCAGCCAATTCGAGGATTTGACCAAATTTCGGAAAAATTCACGGGCCATTGTGGGGCAGCACATTGAACAAAAAAGAAGTCGCTGAACCTTGCCTAGGAAATGCTCCTATTTGACGCTTGTTTCGTACATTTAGTGCGATGTAAAAGGTACGTGTAGGCTATCTTGTTCAGGTTGCGGGGTTTTTTTTAGAAGAAAATTCAAAAACTACTACTGACCCCTCGGCCACCCCTAATTTTCCGAAGTTGGACCAAAAACTGGATTTGGCTGAAAATTCGCACAGAGGGGTAATTCGACCCCCTGTGCGCGAATATCATAATCTTTTTAGGCAACAACGCCTAATTCGTGTGGTACGGGATTCCTTCGACTTGGTATCTTTCCCTTGTGAGTAATGTTAGTAGTTATAAATAAAGTGGCAAAGTGATGGGTGTGGTAGGTTCCAGTACAAGGAAACATCCAGAAGTGAAAAAAAGCACTTACTGACAATGAAACACAAAATGCAAGAAGACCCCCGGCGGGGAGCAAACCTATGACCGCTGGCTTGCAGATCCGGAATACTACCTATGAACCACGGAGGCCGTTGATTGCAACTGCAACGGCCGTGCTGATGACATAGTGCCTCGCAAATTTGTAACTCTGCTCCCAGAGACGCATAGCAGATATGGAATGCAGATTGGTGAATGGCATCCCGAGCCCTATCATTGGTATAAACCCCTTTTCAGACGGCCACTTCGACTAACCATCCTTCCCTTGTAAGAGGTCGAGCGTGAACTCAATGAATTTTTTTCGCCACAAACACCTTTTCCTACCCTTTCGCTTTACTCCCACGCATTATCTCACTTGACTCTGCTGTTTGTTGATTAACTTATTTCACATCATCATCAGTGGATGAGATGCACCTTACGAGAGGACAAATGACATCTTCTTCAGCGAGCAACTCCAGAGATGATGTTGCAATTCGAATAGATGCGCGAGAGATGCGAATACAGATCACAACGTCACGCCTTTGAATCCGGATATCTCTACCGATTATCGCTTTTCAACCTCGGATGCTCGCTTCAAGAACGATCGCTTCTGCCCATCTTCCTCTTTCCCTCAAGCCCTCCCGGTTCCTCTAATTAAGTGGTTGGTGCTATCACATCTTTGAGTAGAAAACGCGAAACCACTTCGCAGCGCATCTCCGTGAGCGGATGTTTTCCTCTACTCACCCTTTATCACAATGATTCATTTGCGGGCGAACTAACACACAAACATACCTGCTACCGACATTCACGTCAAAAAGCGTTATATCGAAAAGAAACCAACCCGAAGAGAAAGATGTGTTAACGATAGGGAGAATGCAATGGGAACAACCAGTTCGAAAAATGTCCACAGTTTATTGCGGCGAGTGAGAATGAAATTCTTCCGCGTCAAGAGCCATAATTGTCGCAAGCAGCCACTTGTGCCATCCACGTCGCTTGGTGTAGATTGCGGTTCTCCTGCACTAGCGTTCCCTAAAAATGGCATTGAGATGCATCTTAATAAGCTCGGAACTGGTGCGAATGAATAGATTGGTGAGCAGCTCGGTGCAAGAATTGAAGGAACAAAATTTGAAGTCAAAGTAGAATGGATACATTAGGCTGGGCCTGACGATATGAAGCGAATAACATTAAGTTCAACTGAAATCTCTCAGAGGGAAATCTCGCATCTTCGCTACTCACGAAAACAGCAGCGATACGTCAATCAAAGGAGAAATTAAAGGCACACCTCTCGAAAAATAGAAGCTATCGCGCGTTTTACAGGATGTAGAAGCCCTGGTTTACCCACCAGTGAAGAAAAATGAATCAAAACCCTTCACAACTACCAAAAATGAATCCCCCTGCCATCGGTCCTCGTACGAGTATGGGAGGATGGAAGTGGGTTTTGCTCGATGATATCGCGCAAAATGCTGCCATATCACCTGTTCCTCCCTGTTGAAGCTACCTTCGCTATTGATATGGCTGCCTCATCTTGTCTTATCACACGTTTATCTCTCCTCTATGCCGGGTGTAATTCGGCTCGGTAGGATCAACTCGGCTCAGGTGGACCAGGCCTTGCGAGTTGGGGGTGAGCCGTGGCGCCGCAGAAAGGGTGCAATCTTCACAACCATCTAAGGGTCTACCTGAACTGAGAAGGTAAGGACCACTTCGATTATCGCGTGGTGTGCCTTTAAGGATGTAGCAGTCAGCTAGGCGATGTACTTCGCACGTCTTATAGCACTGGTGAGCTGCGCACTACGCATGGCACGATCGGAACAGGACTAATTCAGCAATGTGGTTCAGCAAAGGTAGGGTGTACAGTTTTCTTTAATCCTTATGCTGGTGAAATCATCCACTGGTGTCACTCCTTGATCATGGTAATCGGTGTTCGGCGACTCCATAATGTTGATATCCACCATCCGTAATCGACTCTCTGTCCGTATCATGGTAGCTTACTGAGACGTCCAGGACGTAGTAAGGCAGCGTTCATAGCTTGGAATTTGCGGAATGGCAGATTGCAGAAAAGTATCAGATAGGTATCCATTGGGAAATCTGCGGACTTCGTAGAATTGTGGAAAGAAGGATATGGGGTGTCTCAGAAATATGGGCACCTCAATTCATTTTCCTTGTATTCCTTTACACAAATTGTATAAGTGCTTTTCTTTCATTTGCTGCTCAGTGATTGCATAAGATCTTCTTCTACCAGGGTGCGTATTGTCGGGGTGAAGCTAATGTTATTTTTGCGATTTCAAAACTTTCTCAAATGGACTTCGCGGTCACCTGCATCAACGATGACAGGCATCTCACCGCACTATTGTTCAAATTGAAAAATTTTCGTGGTCCGAGCCATTAAAGGCAACCCATTGTGCCCAACGTCTGGTAGGGTATATTATGCTGCTAGGACGTTTGGATATTTGTAAGCGGGGACCAGTGATGCTTTGGGGTTCAATGATGACACGCTTTTTGTTTCCGTCGATTTCGGGGCAAAGCTTGCGGAAATGTGAACATTGAAGAATACGCCATGGTGAAGCATTGGCCTTAGTGGTCCTTCAGAGCAACACTTGGTGACTTTAGCGGCAAGGTGCTTTAGTCTATAGAAACAATTAGATTCAAAAACCTGCCGGACCGATCTGTTCATCACTTTCGAGGAGTCCATCAAACCTCCCAAAACATGATTCCATTGATCTCTTGTCGGGGTTCTTAACTAAAAGCAAGGTCTGACGAGTCAGTCATCTCAATATGAAGTCACATAAAATAGCTCTGAGAATGATTTGGGAAAGAATGTACGGAAAAACTTGCGGGTCAAGGGCGGTTGAGTGATGAAGAGACCTTGAGTTTGAATGCCTGCTGCAGCAGGATAACTCCTAATATGACTGCTGTGCCTTGTTTCAAGATATGACTGGAGCTACGAAAAGATTGACTTTTCATTCACTCCAATGACGCCCACAAAATATTGCAATACATTGGCGCCCCGCAGATATGTATCGATAGCGAGTATTGCGGAATTTACGGAAACGCAGATCGTGAAACTTGCAGAAACGAAGACGACTCCCGCCTCCTAGTTCCTCTAATCTTCTCGTTTTTTCGTAGAATGGAAATCAATACGTGTCAAATGCCTTCCTTTGGAAGCCACAACTCCGCATTCCCACAAAAACATGAATTCCGCGATCCTCCCAATAGACACGTATCTCACACCTTTCCGCAAATTCTACGATTCCGCAGACTTCACGATTTGCAGATTCTACAATTCCGCAAATTCCACAATTCTGCACTGTCCATTCTTTTCGTTTCTCTGATTCTCTCGTCTCTCCGTAGCATGGAAATCGATAGGTATCTGATGCTTTTCCGCGAATTTCACAATTATGCATTGCATTTCTACAATTCCGCAAATTCCGCAATCCTGCAATTTGTTCTGGTATCCCACCAGAACCCCGCGCTGATCGTTTCATCCAGCGCTCCTCACTTTCCCACAGGCACTTCACGAGCACATCGCCTGCACTTATTAGCTGAGAGAGCACCTAGGGTGTGACCTCGCTTGATACTAAGAGGCACAACGATAATAAGCACACTCTTCCACAATGCACTACCCAAGTGCACCCGCTATGTAGAGCATTCTACCACCTACCGCCAACTGTACTAGACGTAATAATAAACGTTCAACAACTCCAAGACCAACACACAATTCCGCAAATTCTAAAACTATGAGCGCTGCCTAAAAAGACTGCGGTCGTCCTCATTCACGCAATTACCCACTCTTTGATCGGTCCAGTCCAAACGGCACTACTCCTCCGACAATCCAGCATACCTGCATCCCACTTAGTGTGCTGACACCTAATGCAACGTCAGCACATCGCAGAATGCCTGCAATTGTACGTGGTAGGTATTTGTAGAAGCAGAGTGCTATCACAACGTTAAAGGCACAGTTCACGAAAATTTTCGTGCGTCGTCTCGCTCCATAAGGACTCTGTAGGTGCTGAAGAACACATAAGTGAAGAAAGAGCCGATCCTTTCAAAAACCATGGTAATTAGGTGCCCCTAACCTTTGGCTTCGTCGAGCCTTCAGACCGGAGGCAATCATTTCGACAAGTTTTTGCGTGATAATATCATCCGATAAGATTGCTGTTCCTAGGGAAATTTTCCCAATCTTTTCTTATCGCAGTCGATATCATGCCTCTTATACACGTATATGCCACCGCTTCCCTGCTGGCAAATCGTAAGATGGGTGTGGGTAATCTTGAGACGGTGGCCGCCATCTCATTTACGGTTCTTAACGCGTTTAGCACTCACCCTCGCGCGCGGTGATGGCACACATGTTGCTCTTGTGGAGGCGGCTATCTACTCGGGGATGGAATCAAGATAACCATATTATCGTGAGCTGTGCCTTTAATGTGGCCTTAGATTGATAGTCCACCACCTGCTAGTATCCCCATACACTGAAGGGTCGATTTCTCCTACTCTTCCATATCACAACCACCCACTTGCGGGCGGCAAACATACAGATCGACTCACAAACCAAGACACAAAAATACAAGCTCGTATGATAGAGCAATATATACATTTTATATATTGCATGTCGACTTAAAATTGCGGGACTCATACGTACTTGAGTACAGAATGGTCAGGCGTTCCAAGCAACGAAATGATCTCATCAAAATTCATAAGGCCGGCAAGCAAGATAGAGATATTGGGAAAGTCCTTTCCGTGCCCCGAAGAATGGTTCAGGATACAGTAAAACGCTACAAGAATTGTAGGCGAGGAGGATAGAGAAGGGGCGTATCACGACAGCTACAAACCGGAAAAATGTGGAACTCTCGAGAGAAGGTATCCGAAGGAGCGTCAGGATTTCGATGCCCCAAATGGCAAAACGTGTAGGAGTAAGAGAAAGGCCAATGAAGAGATAGCCAGGGAGAAGCTTCATGAGTTTCCTTATCGTCCGCAGAAATGCCAACTCCTAAAGGACACTATAAAGAAGAGGATATTGGAAAGGTGCACGAGGTTGCTGCAAGGATTCACGGCGGCACGCGCTCCAGACATCGTCTTAAGCGATGAGAAGATTTCCACGATGCATCTAGTCCTCAACTCCCCAAATGAGAGAATCATTCTGGACTCGCTTGCTGATGCTACCACCAGAGGGCTAAACAGCCTCAAACCATTAGGGTTTAGGGAAGAGTTACATATACAGGAAAAACTCCGAATGTTCTCGCCGAAGGTGGCGTAAAAATCACTGCTGTGGTTTATAAGATGTCCTAAAGAGCCTAATGCTGCTTCTACAAGATTCTGTTCCAGCACACAGAACGAAGGTGGTCCAAGGCCAATGGTCGACCGCCAGATCTCCTCACACATGGCGAATGGCCATGCAGTTCTCCGTACGATCATCCTCTTCTCCTCTGATGACAGATGGAAGGGTTAAAAGGCATACAAATTAGGTGGCAGGAATAAAGGATGAGAAGAAGAAAGATAAAAAAGTTAGAAACTAAAAAAAGGCCATGTAATGCACATCACTGCGATTGCCGCGCCGCTGTTGCAGCAGCGACGTGGCGATCGCGATAGAACGCGGTATTTTCCCAGTACTAAATTTGAGGGTTTTTTTGAATACTTGTATCTTTACTAAAACTCAATCTAAGAGAGCATTGTAAGGTGTTCTCACAATAACATAGCCCAACCCATGGACCGCTCGATTTCCCCAATGGTCGCTTACTTCTGTATTGGAAATCCAGCCGAGCAACATTTGCGAAAAATTTCGGAGCGTCCCACTTCAGATGGTCGTAACTTTCATCGAATTTGACTAATGAGCGCGGATTTCCGGTACGGAATCTACGAGATAGCTGCTTTCGAGCTATAGAATGTTCAAGTACCAAAAAAGTTATTTCGAAGGTAGCGAGACAAGGAATTTTTTTTTTTCATCAGAGTGACGAGATCTTCCCACCTATCCCTACAAAAAATGAATCATTGTGTCCGTTATGGCTCCAGTACCTTTTGTTATCTTTTGTTGTCAGAACCATCGAAAGGGTGATCGGCCTTCACTGGCTTTGCTGCAGGATGCGCTATGCATGAGGATTGCATTCACGCTCTCAGTGAATACAAACGCTTTTCTGGTGCGCATAGTGACTCTCTAGCACCAGTTTACGTGCTTGCAATTGCAGTCAGATATGAAAGAAGTATATGTCAGCTAAATTTTCGTTTTCATCCAATACTTCGGTGAGTATTCATCCACGCTGCTACCCGTGGACATATACCGCTTCCCGCGGCTAATCGGTAAATTTCCGAGGTCCCTTTGTACGTGTCTCCGGTGCCAGGGGATTGGCGAAAGTGCTTGTGACATTAGCGGCTTCGTTACGGATCGCGCCATGCATAAGGTTTTCATAGACAATCCGTCAATTTGAAGAGTACACTATTACCATGGTAGTCTTGGTTGGTCAGCTGCGGACAAGGCCAAGTATCGACCTCGCACCACAGCATAAGTTATGCGCGTTTAATTGTAGAAGCTTTATACCTTTATCCACAACTCTAACTAGGACAGGGTTCCGACTGTGGAACTTCGAAATGAGACTCGGAGGGATCGACAGAGCTTCGAACGCTGACTATAACTGTGAAAACCAAAATTGCTAATGGCATTCTGAAGCGTGTTACGAGGAGTCAAAGTTTGCCTGTGACACCTCATCGGCGAGGCACTTCGCCATCAGACGATCTGTCGGAATGGTCATTTCCAATGAGACACATACCACTCTACGCGCTTTCAAATGCTGATCTCAAATCTGTATTCAGGATCTGTCAAACAATTATCTGAATGAAGTTATGAAGGTTTTTCTAAGAAGAAAACTATTTCACAGTATGCTTGGGAGCCCATAGCGCGCGAGCCATACGTTTTCACGCAAAACCAGTGTGATTTTCGTGTTCAGGTGATCAAACTACCCCTTGGGACAAGTTTTCAGCCAATTCGAGAATTTTACCAAATCCCGGAAAAATTGATGAGCTATTGGCTGGCAACCCATTAAACAAAGGGGACGTCGTTGACCCTTGCCTAGCAAATGCTCTTATTTGGCGCTTGTTACGTGCGTTTGGTGTGATGGGCAACTATGATAGGTATGTTTAGGTCATCTTGTTCAGCTTGCACGATTCTCTGTGGAAGGGAATTCCAAAACTCCTACTTGATCCCCGGCTACCCCATTTTCCGAAGTTGGGCCAAAAACTGGATCCGGCTGGAAATTTGCACAGAGGGGTAATTCGACCCTACGCGCGAACATCATACAAGGAAACGTTTAGGAGTGAAAGAAAAGCATTTACAGACAATAAAACACGAAATGCAAAAAAATTCCGTCCAGACGGGGAGGGTACCCACGACCTCGCGCCTACAAAACCGGTTACCACTGAGCCACAGAGCCGTTGCTGGTTTGGCAACGGCCGCGCTGATGTCACAGGCAAACTGACCCTTCGTAACTCGCTTCAGAATGCCATTTAGCAATTTTGGTTTTCAAAGTTATTTATTTATTTATTTAGAATCAGCGTTCGAAGCTCTATCGATCCCCCCGGGTCCCACGGTCAATTGAAACCTCTTCCTAGTAGGAGGACCAAGGGAACAGCGGGCCCGTTCACTCCGTTTATCTTCTGTGTTGTCCATGCTCCCTTCTCTCTATACACTCGTCCTAAGCACTTATCATTGAAAATTTTATGTTTTGCCTTGTTTCCCATTGGTAGGGGCCGTTTTCTGTGTGCCCTCCGGAAATTTCAAGTGGAGAATAAATTACATATTAAGTTCGTGTTTGAACGCAATAAGTCAGTTTTTCACCTCTTCCCTTAAACTTGAGGATCCCTCGACGGAGGCTTGACCATCGTACTCAGGGGTGAGTGAAGCGCTGAAGTGGCGAGCCAAGAGTCGTTTTCGCTCATTCCAGGGGAAGGAAGGTCGACCCACCGGCTAATATGGGGTGTCGCCAGAAATCGTTGCTGAGCTTAAGCGACACTGGTGTAGATTGCGATCCTTGTATCGCCGTTGAAGCGGAGAAATGAAGAGAACGAGCCAACGTACCCAAATCCCATCACAAAACCACGATCAGGAACACCAATCGCGACAACAATCGCCGTTCATTCTTTTTCAACTCACCACTGGAGATTTCCTCCACTTCTCGCCGCACCACTCACAACTTCATCGCTGTCTCCGCCACCCAATCATGTGTGGTACACTCCGAGCAGTGCATTACATGGGTTTTTACGCGGAGTGCGCAGAGAGCACGACGAAACGGTAGAAAATTTGCGCACCCAGTGACAACGAGTCGCGACGGGAGCTCGCGCATCGCGATGTCTTCCCTCCGCACATTTGTCCGTTTACCACTTCTCATGTGGGTAGTGGGAATCGCGACTTCACGTTTCCTGTTTTTACTCCACATACAAGTTAGAACGTGCAACGCATGCTTTCAGAACTTCATTACTCCAGCACGTTATAGCAAAGGTTTTTTAATGTAAGGATGGAAGTAT
Organism: Trichostrongylus colubriformis; assembly: GCA_963978905.1. NCBI lineage: Eukaryota > Metazoa > Nematoda > Chromadorea > Rhabditida > Trichostrongylidae > Trichostrongylus > Trichostrongylus colubriformis. The sequence goes on from OZ022259.1 coordinate 3,160,951, forward strand.
GTAAATGTTAACCTAACCTTATGGAGGAAAGAAGCTTCAGTCTTTCCCTAAAAAGAGAAGGTCCTCTTATAGAATTGGATCACACTCAAAACTACTTTCCCCTCCCTACGGTCAGGCTGAATCTCGCATCCCGCTAGGCATGCTTGTCATTTTTACGACATGTAACCTCCGATTCCCTACGTTAAAATAACGGTTCTAAGATTTCCTAGCTGATGTTAAGCTAGTTGTCAGTTGCTAGCTTGTTGCTGAAAAACCGGGAAATGATTCTCTCAAGCTATCGCAGCGAAATTTTTACAAGATTTTCAATAGGATTGCCAAAGATAACTCACGACATCCGCTGCTCGTTTTCAAATCGGAAGACGTTTGTTCATGTGAACCAGTATTTACAGCTGACTCCTCAAAAGGAGACGGTTTTTCATCTGAGGAAAGACCCACAGTTGTTCCCTTGCCCATAAAGACGACAACGAGCAGACCTAAAACTGAAAGTATCGAAGTACATAAAAATCCGTTGAAACAATGTTAAGCAACCTTCTCACGTTTCCAATACCGACCGTTGCTGAAGCGAACTTTTTTCAAAATGGCTGACAGATGATACAAATCAGTGAGGCACCTTATCAAATCACATACAAGATGTCGTGGCACCTTATCAAATCACACACAAGATGTCGTGGCACCTTATCAAATCACACACAAGATATCGTGGATATCACTCTTGATAATGCATCAAATATGTGGTCTATTCTTTACTGTGTGGTCTATCTATTTCATGTCAAAGGAACATAAAGAAGGTAAAACTATCTAATGAGAAAGTTATTATAAGGATATTGAGTAATCGCAAGAAAGGATTTGTTAATGATTCAAGTAAAAGCGCTTTGAACTAAGAGCAGTAATCGATCGACTGGAGTAAAAAAGAATTATAGCGAATATATTAAGAGCAAGATTCATAAATATTAAAGGTAATAAAGAAAAAGGGTGAAGTAACTAACATTTCGCTAGTTTATATCCCGTCTGTCAATTTGAGCGGTGCAGCACGTTGCAAACGACTATCCAGTGATGATACCGATTCCTGGAATCCTGCAAGGTGAAGCGGAGTATCGGAAGGATAGGATTATCATATGGTGAATGAGCCCCACCTTCATTTTCACAGCCATTTTCTCACCGAACTCTTGGCCATTCACTCGTTCTTCAGTCACTGCTCTATTCATCTCGTAATCGATCACCTGGAACTAACAAGCAATTTATTGACAGCACATCAAATGAATTACAAAATATACTCAGATAAAAACGCGCCCTGCCATCATCAATTCTCCGCTCATTTCGTAAATCCCACACTTGAAAGCTTATCGTGTGGCATTTCATGCACACTCTACTGTTATCGGTAACACCATTTCCACTCCATCCCTGTATATTTACCACAAATTCCAAGGCTTCACCCAGTATAGAGTGACAGGTCTCTTTCTTTGCATAACTACTGCACTTTTGAGATCTAAAATACCCACATGTAAAAAAGCGCAGAGAGGTTCACTGAAACTGCAGGTATGAATGTTTTGTCATATTTTTGAGCATGAACGAATGTCTGGAGCCATTTATTAAAATCGCTTTGTGTTCGAATGAGTGGCACGTTTTCCGTAACAGAGACGTGAAAGTTTTACTTGCATCTCAGATATAATCTTTAAGTAAAGTGTAAAGTTCCACATAAAAGCAAACTGAATTCACGAAAGTCTTTTGCAAAACTGCGAATAACAGTCATATGCAACAACTAAGGCTTGGGCAAAAACAGCGTCAGACGTCGAGCACAAAAGGGCGCCTTTCTCAAACTATCAGGTTGTAAGGGAAGTTCTGGCGGTTTTCCGCGTTCACAAGATAAATTTGAAGCGCGTCAGCTTGAATCAACCCACATATCGTTTCTTCGAAAAGCAATAAATTTCCCTTTCTGAGGGTTTTCCTTGGAACGCCACAAGGTTTTCGAATTATTAGGGAAATTTTAAAGTACTACGGAAATGGCACTTTTTGGCTGGCTTCACTTCACGAGTTCTTTTAAGCCGAGTTACAGCGAAGGTGACCACAAATGTGAGTAGCCTTGAGTTGGAAAAATCCAAAAAATGGGTGCCGCGGGACCCCCCCCCCCCCCAGAGCAGCTATGCGCAAGCGCATTTTCCACAAATCCTCTTCCAGTAAATGAAGTTGCAGGCTGAAGCCCTTACTCGTGCATCATATTCACCATATCTAGCGCTGACTAAACCCCACTTTCTCAAGCACCTGAACAGCTTCTTCAGCAGCAGTGCGTTCAGAAAAATGGTGATTTGAAGTCTACTTTTTTGATTTAGCGCTATATAAATCATCAGCCCCTCATCAAACGAGATATGCAAATATCCATGATATTGCCAAAAAAGTAGCGAATCAAATGGTGCTTATTCTGTGAGAAAAAAAATGCAGTCCGAGCCTAATGATGTCCCGAAGTTGAAAATGCGAAAACCGGCCCAAACTTTCCTTACAACCTAATACATCACCACCTAATTCTTAATTCACAGCCATTCTTACATTTTTAAACAAACATGGACCTATTACAACTGGTGCCAAATCGCAAGACTAAGGAACGCTAGCTGACAACAACCGTCCTAATGGACAAGAGAAAAGATTCCGTTCCTCCTTCAGAACCTAGGGAAACATAGCTTCAGTGGGTTGTCCCCACGTACCCTCTCCCCCTGACAGTGATAGCAAACTTGATTCAAAAAGTGTCAGACAAGACGATCTGCCTCCTACGCCACCATTCTCAATGCAATACAACGTGGACATGGGTAAGCAGTAAGCAAACATCGGAGCGAAGTAAAAAAGGAATAACTGGGAATAACCCTGATCTATTACATAGATCAAAGCAGAAAATTTAAATACTGATCCGCGGGTCATGTAACATACAATGCGTTGATTATTTTCACATCAGGGTCACTTAGGGCAAATGAGGTCAACAATAATTTACCGATATTACTGAACTATACTGCAAATTCGGACTGTAATATTCCTCGCAAAATCTGACATCAGCCCTTCAGCCAGGCAAAAATGGTGAGTACGTCAGTTAAGTTGCGACAACCGTCTTTCAAAGATGAGGGTTTCACTCTACCTTCGATAGCGTTAAGGAGAGAACGAAGCGAGATCAGAAGTCAAGAATCTCACTTTGCATCACCCGCAACGTACGGCGTGTGGTGTGATGCTTGCGCGCTAAGAGCACCGAATGTAGTTGAGTCCCAAGGCTAAGAAGCTAGAAGAATCAAAATAAGGGCCAAGCCTCAGTCTTGCATCTTAACCCATTGACGACCGTGTGACACGACGTCGTGCAACACCATGTTGGCCTCGTGGGACCGTGGACACGAGGTCGTGTCACAGTCCTGTAAATAATATTTTAAGCTTCTTTTTAAACTTTTGTTTGTTCTTTTTTAAATATGTTTACCTCAAATATGAAGGTTTTCTACAAAGAGCATGGTCCAAGAAAATAACTTTTGGATGTTGAATTATCGAGCTTCTTAACAGGGGGTAGATAACCATCAGTTATTTTGAAAATAATCAATACACAAATAGTGTCTGCATCTGCTGCAACGGGTACAGACTCTTTTAGCATGAGAAGCAGCGTATTTGCGCCCTCAAATTTTGCACATTTCTTCATAACAGCTACGCATCGCCTACGATAATTCGTCTAAAAGCTTAATACAAAGCTTAATACAAGAAATCTTAATTTAAATGTGGTCTATATTATATTATATTATATATGCAGCCGGGAACCTAATTACAATGCAAAAAAGAGAAAAATGACGACTTCTCAAGAAAGGAGTTCCTGTGGGACGACCGCCTGTGACACGATGTCGTGTCACGGGCGGTCGTCAATGGGTTAATATTTTGGGCGTAAACACGGAACTGCCTCAGGACTCGTGAGACCCTGTGGCTCTGTGGCTTGCCCAAGCTTATTAGCGATGACTATGAACCTTCACCAGCAATCACGGCGTATGACCAGCCGAAAATTGTTGGTAATTCATCAAGGACCTATTGATAAAAGGGCGAAAACTTATTGGTTGGTTCGCCAGAACATGAAGAAATAAACAAGCACCATAGTCGTAACAGTTTCATACTTCCGTTTCAACTCTGTAGTTCCCCGCTTATCACCTTGCCTCTCAAAAGAAACTTCCTTGTGATACACCGCGGTTTCTTCTTTATTAACGTGCCACCAAATTACTCAGCGAAAAGCAGCGACATAAATATACGATACGTACTTTTGTTCTCGCTTAGCCCTTCCGCCCTGCAAGTTTTCATTAAGGACGAAAGGTTTCTTCCTGTTGCTTGTTATTCGTAAGCATATGAATAACACTTAGAAATTTGGAATTTATTCGCCCATAAATTAAGAAGCTAGAAAGCTGCTTCAAAAGTATAATGAACAAGTTTTACAACACATCATAACACTCTACTACTTTTTAAGAACTTGAAACACTTAATAACATCTTACAACTTATAACGCTTCATTCCTCGGAGTAATTAACTATAATTGAGACCTCCTCTGGCAGCCTCTGGCAGCCCGCTGAAACCAGTGCAAACCATTATCACACTTGTACATAAGTGTTTGTTCGTGATACTAACAGGAGCATGAATAAAGCCAAAGCAAAATTCGAAAGGGGGCAGCGCATGAAGCGACCTCTGACCGTGAGTAACAAATAAGTTGCGCGAGTAATGTAGCCTCTAATTTAATTCCCAATTGCACTTTTGAACTCAATTATAGGCACCAAGTATGTAGGGGAACACCCTTATCACTATAGGCTGCCTTAGTTATTAGCAAGCAAAAACAACAGCGTTATCAGTCATGGTAATGAATGCACAATGCCGCTAACAACAAGCTCAAGTTTCTTTGATATCCTACCATTTCTAGCCAAGATGTACCTTTTTGTCTTACCATCCCAAACAAAAATGTACCTCTTTATCTTTGATAATTAACTTCGTTACAGAACAAAAAGCGAAAACATCCTTTTGCAATTTCCCGTCCACAAGTTCTTTGTCAAGACGATATCATCATACGACATGAATTCGTCTAAGCTTTGAATTCAACACTTCGAGGTGTACTGATCATCCAGCTGTGACATACGGTATATACACAATTCCTATATCTAGATAGATGCTTGATTATTGCGGCTACTTCTCAACGAATTTTTTCAGCAACAATTATAAAATGTTCAGTAGATATGAGTATGATTCTCTACAAGCATTTTGTTATCTTAAGAAGAAATATATTTCGAAAACACACAAAATTCAAAAAGGCATAAAAACAGCACTAACTGCACACCAACCTACTAGGTGAGGCTCCACCTAGGGAAAACATGAAAATTATGTACGAACTACCACCCAAGGTCTCTTCATTTTCCAGACTACGCATTATTCTTAAAGCAGAACTTATATGTATCTGAAATAGAAATAATGTAACTGCACTATTAACCGTGAGTCCAAGAACAGATTCCTGCGCGTATTGCATATTTCTCAACCCAGGACTGCTGTAGCAGTCACCTCATATGCCAATTAGAACACTGTTACAAGGTTGCTATTGTGGGCAAAAGCTTTGGTCTCGGACAGGATTCGAACCCGCACTTGTTGTTAAAATGCGGATTCGCATCCCTGCCGAGACCATAGCTTTTGCCCATAACTACACCCTTGTAACAACTTTCACATCGCGTGCCGTAACGATAATCAGCAACTAACACAAAATGAAACTTCAAAAACTAATCAGAACATATAAATTTACCCATTAACGGCAACATGATTTAGATGTCCTATGTCTAGCTGACCACGTGGGACATTGGTCATATTTGTCTCACATCTATTCACCGATTAACTCTATCATAATTGGAACACCTGCCATAATCTTCATATTAATCCTATAGATCGCAATTCAAAGGTACTTTCCAAGCAAGAATAACTTGTAATTCTTTTCCGTTTCGGAAATTTCGACAAGCCCACCAGCACTGGTCTACAAAGTATATTTCTGACACAACTGGTTAGCAGTCTTCAGAATCGCACCGCTATCGAATTCGCGCCTATCCGCCAATCATTAGCAATCTCTATCAAACTTCTGCTGGAGCAATAAACAACCGCACAAATGGCGACGGTTTGTGGCCGATTTTAACACCCTATCGGGCGCTTGGTACTGATAGTTTATTGAACAAATATGATAAAATTGTGATCGTCTATAACAAGAAATCAATAAATATATTCGAACGAAAGTCGAAGGTGTACATGAACTAGACAGATTGTAAATCACTAACCTTTAGGACGTGCATAAAATACGAACAGGACATATCGATCACATATTGGTTCATACAAAAAAGGACAAGCAACCACTGTTGTAAACAAAATGACGACTACTTACGACTGAATCGAAGAAAACGAGCATTAACCTGGATACAAAACAAAAAGATGAAGAAACACACCGTTATCTATTAAGTTCACGCTCAACCCTCCACCTACATCTGACCGCGAGCATGAACGTGTGGCGTTTAGCCGTCAGAGAATGACATGCACAAAAGCCGTTATAATCTACATGAAAGGACCGGGCACACCTGGATGCGGCGGTTGTGGGACGTACTGTGGTTGTACGTACGGGTTTTGTGGAGGAGCAAAGGCCATGGCGGGCATGGGCGCACCGCCATAAGTCAGCATTAATTGCGGTTCCACTGAAAGTAAACATTTTCTTTGGCATTTTATGCAACAAGCAGAATTGAAGAAGAAGAGGTACCAAGCTCAGAGAATGGAAAGATATCTACAGGATTCATCTAGAATTGCAACTGTTTAAAAAAAAGCAAGAGAACTGACGCACATCTGAGAATGGTGAGCTGGGAGCGCCACGTGCAGTTGGTCTCAGGACAACAACCGTGCCATACCAACGATAAGGTGCACGAAAAGGTAACCTTAGGACCTACTACCACACTACACGCGCGACAAGGGGCGTGAGCTGCACCCTCCCGCGCGAGATGCACCACAAACTGTCTCCTTGAAATTTGCGCGCTCACTTACAAATAACTGTCTTCTCACACTCGACAACCTTCATTGCTTTTACTGAAGCCTTCAAAACCACAGTCGCCACAAACACAAGAATGGATCAGTTGACGGAGTGAATGAGTTACGTATACTATACAAAATTCTAAATCGGCCAAAAAATCAAACTAACTGGTCATGCCGTTTTGTTGCTGCTGTTCTCGCTGCTCATCTTTTCGCTCCGCTTCAGCGCGTTCAAGGCGTTCTATCTAAAAAGGTAGCAAGATTAGCACATCCCTATCCGAGTCCAGGAGGGTTGGCCGGCGTCAGCCGGCCAACCCGACTGGTCCCTATCAAAAATGATCAACAGTAGTAAAACTTACACGAATCTGGAAGTCGCGGAATACTTGCACCATATATGGCATAGCGTAGTCCGTGATTTTGTTCTTCCAGGCTAATTCAAGGATCACATGAGGATGCAGAAGGTCATAACAATGGTAGAGAGCGGCAGCGAAGCACTCGTACAGGCGCTCCTCGAGGAAGAACGCAATCAGCTCCTCTGCCAGCTCGCTCGATCTCGACTCAGCGGCATATTCCATGGCATCCTGAATGATATGGATGGTCCGAGATATCAAATCCTTTCTCTGGAATCGGTGATAAACTCACCTTGTACAACTTGTCCTTCTTACACAACTCAATAGACTGTTTCCATCGGTTGTTACCCTTGAAAAGATAGGCGGAAATTCGCCTGAACTCAACAAGTGGGTGATTCTCCAATTGTTGCGCCAACGAGATATTATCGAAGTTGTCATGAGAATCAATCGAGGCACGCAAGCCCGCATGATCTTCCTGAAAGAAGTGCAAGTCGTAACAGAGGTTTTCTGAGGAGTTCCCATAGTTTTAAGTAAGTTCCACCGCTGCAACAAATGATTACAGGCAACGAACCTCATCTATGAGAAGTTGATTCAAAGCCTCATTAATTGCTTTGTTGTTGAGATTCTGCACTTGCTTCAAGTACGGTTTGATAAGCGGTATATGCTTCACTGAAAAACGCTTCGTTACCTGTTTTACGAAAGCTTCGTTAGAGAAAAATTCCAAAAGATTTTGCACAAAAACTTCAAACGACTTCCAGTTACTACTCACTGCATGGTCAAACCATGGAAAGTATCGTCGTTGGATTAGTGTTCAACAGCACATATTTCATTGCAATCAGTGATTGCAGAATCAGAGCTCGACGGCACACCCAGCGAAACCAGACTGGTACTTACTGGGTGTGTACACATTGGTACGAATGACCTCCTTGACACCCCACGTGCGAACGCTTAATTACTTCCTCGCACCCCATGTGCGAGAACGTAATTAAGTAGCAGAGGTCAGCTATAGACCGCTCAACTTTATCAACTGAGTGTAATGTCCACAGAGGAAAAACAGCATGGGTGAAATTTTGATGGAAGTTTTTTTTTGAAAAAAAAAGAGTTCGGTTTAACGGTGCTATGGTAACCAGTTAGACTGATGAATGGGAATTACTGTCACATTTTCGAAAGTTATAGTACTGCAAATAAAAAATAGTTGGAATAATGACTTGGTTGACTATTAAAGCGCAAATGTTAACCAACCTCATCGAATATGGCATATTACTATTAATCTCGATGAGATGTTAAGGAATGCCCGTGAAGAAGTCATACAAGAGAATAGTTGTATCTTTCACTTTTAATGTGAGAAAATTATTAGGTCGTAAGGAGAGTTTTGGCCGGTTTTCGCAATTTCAACTTTGGGAGATCATAACTCGGCTCAGACTGCATCTTTTCCTAAACTGCCAGCACCATTCGATTCCCTACAGTTTTGGCAACATTAGGCATATTTGCATATCTTATTTTGGTGAAGGCTAACGATTTATTTTGTGCGAAAGCAAAAAAATTACATCTCAAATCACGATTATTTCTGAATACACTGCTGTTGAAGGAGCTGTCCAGATATTTGGGACAGGGGGCTTAGTTAGCACTAGATTTGATGAATTTGGATGGTGGACGAGTAAGGGCTTCATCCTGCAACTGCTTCAGTTGCTGGAAGACAATTTGTGGAAAATGCGCTCGCGCATGGCTGCGCTGGGGTCGCGCGGCGCTCATTTTTTGGTTTTTTTTTTTTCGATCGAGGCTACTTGAGGAAGCCAGCGAAGTTTGTATGTTGGGGGCCAATACTTGTGGATATTCTCTGCAAGTATGGACGCCCATCGCTTTCTGCCGTTTTAGCTAAATCGATTTGATCAAATGAAATCCGAGCAACTCGTTCTCATTTCTGCACTTCTGAAACCAGTGACAAAGTGTTCCATCCAATGCTTCACGCCCTCCTCTTGCAGTATTCACATTTGTGGTTTCCTTTGCTGCGACTCGATTGAACAAGATCTCGTGAAGTGAAGGCATCCAAAAAGTGCCATTTTCACAGTACTTAAAATTTCCCTAATAATTCGAAAACCTTGTGGCATTATAAGAGAAGCATTCTAGAGTGCAACTTTTTGTCTATCTAAGGAGCACAACATGTAATTTAATTCATGTTGACGCGTTTTGAAATTTGAATTTCTCTTGTAATAGCGCAAAAGCAGCCAGAACTTTCCTTACAACCTAATATTGATTACATTAACAAATCTGAAGTAGCCGTTAGAGCGTTAGCCTGGAATAAATAAGATCGTAAATCTCGGAAAGCTTCAACAAAAATTATCCAGAGAATCTGAAATACATTTCATTTTCTGCACCTATTGTAGTAGATTCCACAAATGTAATAAGTGTTTCAGTTCGCACTACAATAAACTTTGACATTACACTCACTTAATAAAGATGAGCGCTCTACAGTTGACCTCTGCTAGTCAACTACTTCCTCGCACATGAGGTGCAAGGAAGTAATTAAGGGTTTGCATATGGGGTGCGAAGGAGGTGATTCGTACCAATGTGTACACACCCGTACTTACTTTTAGGACCAGTAGATCCTCGGTTTACTATCCGGATTTCACCTTTCTATACACCGTGGGTTATCACGACGCTTCTGGCACACACTAGCTACACCAACTTGAGCTTCTTAAAGGAATCGTCCACGGAAAAATGAGTTTTTTGGTTACCCATATGTTTATGTTGTATTTGCTCAATGTGGGCCTCATGCAAAATTTCACGCGAAAAAATGTGAATCCGGCTGAGATACAGCACCACAAAGTACGCCCGGGTGGGTGGAGCCTCCGAGTAAAAGCCTCGTCCCGTCGTTCGCCGTGGTCGGAGACGCACTTTGGGAACAGAAAATTACGTAAACAGTCCCACTCTTCATTCCCAACGGCGGCGGACGACGGAACGAGACTTTTTACTCGGAGGCCCCACCCACCCGGCCGTACTTTGTGGCGCTGTATCTTAGCCGGATTCACTTTTCTTCGCGTGAAACTTCGCAAGAGGCCCACATTAGGCAATTACAACATGAGCATATGGGTAACTTAAACACTCATTTTTCCGTGGACGATTCGGGTGACTAGGATGGATTTGAGAGAATACACCAAGATAAAGGGGCATGGCAGCACAGCAAAGGTGCAACTTGGATAATTATCCAGAGAGTTACTACTATGACAAGAAATGAGTTGACTGATATATGTAATTATCGCGAGGTGTACCAAAAAGGATACATAAACTGATACGCGATCTCCAACTACGCTATTGCTGAAACATGCTACAAGCGCTTACATTTCGAGAAGAATTGCACAGTTCGAGAATGGTCAAGACGTGGAGAGAGTACTGCCAACAGGTCGTTAATGAGCAACGGTTTGTAATCCAAGTAGAACTGCATGGCTTTGTAGTACAATTCAACATTGGCCACCTTAATATGGCTGTCATTAGACGTAGAGTTTTCGTAGGAGACGACGGTTGAACTGACCTTAGCTATGACTTCCTTGAAATGTTGCTCCCTCCACGATTCTGTGGGATGCTGCATCATCGTCAACGCTGCGTTGTCAAATTCCTCGTACTTGTCGTACAAAAATACCAATTCGGCCCATAGATGAGCGTGTTCAGCGGCTCGCAACACTTTGGGAATGTTGACGCGACTCCAGAACAGCTCCAAGTGCTCACGCATCTTCTCTGGCTTATACTTACTGTACAAAATAGCCAATTCGGTGAACATGCCCATGTGGGCTCGCTCCAATCCAAGTGCGGCCTCGAGCAAACCTAGAAGAATCAGAGGATAATGGAAAGGAATATCCCACTTAGAGACAGTTTCGCTAAGTAGGGAAGGAAAAACTGGGAGAACAAGGTGGAAAGGGTAAGCACCGATCAGTTCTTCAAAATGCCCGCGATCCTGGTAGAAGTTGTTAAGTTCCTCTAGTTCATCCGCATGAACTACAATGTGCAAGCCACACATTTGTGCCAAACGGAATTCCCCGTTTTCCACACACGCGAAGCAGACCTGAAATGTGGACAGCATTAGGATTTTAGTCTGTACGGCCTCGTGAACTTCAAAGTCGTAATTCCGATGAAAACTTTTCCGCTGAAAGTCTGCCTGTGAAGATTATCAATTGACATAATATGACCTCAGTTTGTGGTACTAAGTTGGCGCTACAACATTTTTACTATCCTCTAGAAAATTCTTTAAAAAATTTCGTGCAGCGATCATGTGAGACCCTTGCATGATCATGACTGCGACCTCGGCTATTAGAATAGGTGTAATTTGGCACCAGTTCAGCGAAGAAACGAGTGTGATCGAAGGACAAGGAGTTTTGCCTACCAAAAAGGATAAAGTTCCAGAAATATGAGGCTACTTTTCTATGCAACTGAAGTTTTACACATTTCGTTTAAGGTGGTGAACTCATCCCTAATCTCCTTCCCACACTTGACAAATCCTTACTCAACAATTTTCGCGTTTTCAAAGGTGAAAGGGCCCAACTTGACGCTGACATCATAAACGGCCACACTTCTTTGAGCACGACCCAAATAACTATTTACTTGGAGATTTTGGCAAATTTCGTGGAGATGATGTCGTACCAGTTCCGTGTAAATTGGTGCCAACTTGCTCCTATATTGACACCATCGCAACAAACGGAGAACATAGGCCGCTGTCATGCCTGGTCGATTTTGCGAAGTCGCAGAACCACGTGCGAAATCGCAAAATCTCATGTCAGCCATGATCGTACTCCTCCAAAACGGCCCCAGAAGAGAATTTCAGAGGAAATGATTTTCAAACATAAGGTTGTCACAAACATGAGATTGGAACTAGCTCAAATGTAAATACTGATATGACACAAATATACTACAGATAACATGCGCTCTGTCAATAGTCAATTATACCACGTCATGGAAGCACCACAGCAATCACTCCATGAAGTGGATTTCGGTTGAAGCATCAATCGGGGAACCATGAAAATGAGTACGATTACATACCTGCTTCCATGTCTTGGTGCTGTTAGCCTTTCGAGCCGCATCAACCGCTCCTTGATACTCTCCAAGACGAACAAGGGTGACAGACAATTTGGCGAAGTTCGAAATGTTGTTGAAAAGGATTTTAGCCGCTTCGTACATGCCATTGTCGAAGCATCGATCACCAATCTTCAAAGCATAGATTAGTGACAGTCTGTTGAGGAACATTTCCGCAAAAACACACTAGTCTTACCAAGCCGATTTGAGCATGATTTGGGCCAGAGATGAATTCTTCCAATTCCGTGAGCCGGCCAGTTTTAGCCAGAGCGTAGACTAGCTCAGTCTCGATATACGACTCTCGAGACTTCTTGCGAGCCATTTGAAGGAATCTCACCAGATCTTCCCAGTGCTCTAAAATAGATAACTTCGCGTTGTGAGGTGATGCAGATACATATATTCTATTAATGAATAAATGTTATGGTACACACCAGTCTGTGTACACTTGCTAACAACTTCCATATAGGCTCCTGGATCATCAGCCCTGATGAATGAATCAACAGCTTCCTTGACCATATCTTGCCTCAATTGAGCCTTGGCAAGACTTGCCCAAACATCAGACTGATTGCACTTCTCGGCAAATTCGTAGGCACGGTCGAGATTCGCAACATTGTCAATAAGTACCTTGAATTACATGCTGAGAGACGATAATTTCACAAAAACTGCACGACAAATGACTACCCACATTGATGGCACTGTTGTTCACATCAAACTTCTTGAAAATCGCGAACGCTTCTTCGTAAAGCTCGCTGGAAATTGCAATATTGGCAATATCTGGAGCATCGTAGTTGTCGAGTTTTTGTATGTACTCCATTACACGAGAACGATCAGCCTAAAGTACTCATAATCGGCTTCAAGAGCGAACCCGTGAATAAAAATGAGAACAGAAGCAGATGAACGTACCCTCATAGCAGTGAGAATAAGCAAGTTTTGCAAATTGCGATGCTCTGAGAAAGCAGAGTTGTCCAAAACAATTTTTTCAAGCAGTTCGATAAGCTCGTTAGGCAGATCAGCCGCCATGAAGGCCTTGACAGTTGCCGATATGTCTTCTGGGTCTTGGGTTTCAGAAAGGGCAGTTTGTACGACCTTGAATATATTCTCGTCAACTTGTTTTTCGAAAAAACATTGAATGCGTCAAGCTATCGAGTGACCTGATCGATAAGCTGTCTTCTGTACTGGTTCTCTTCATTGAGCACTTGCTCCCAAAGTCCATAATCACGACGGCGAACCAGGTAACGTGCAAGATTTTTGAAGAGCGAGTTTTCATTGCATACCGCAATCAACTCAGCATCGCATTGGCCACGTTCATATGCCAAGAAAGCGAAGTGAGGGTCACGTTTTTCACAATACCTACAAATAGAAACTAGAGAAATTAGAGTGCACATAAGGTGCTGAACTCTGAAATCTGGAGGGTTCCGCATACTTTCCAACCACACGACTGTCGTAGTAAGGATTCTCTCTCAGGAATCGATCAGGATTGTTGTTGGCGTCTATGTAAATCTTCGCCATTGCATTATGAGTAGCTGCATCTGTAGCACCATCCTGCACGCGAGATTCCAGCCAATGGGACAGGAGCTTGAGCCTACGGATACAATTCAAACGATGGTAGCTAGCATCGCACCAAGAACATCACACCTGTTTCTTTTCTCAACTTCCGCCACCAGCTCATCAATATCGAATTTTCCACGAGTATTTAAAATCAACTGCTTAATAGCATCCTCAGAACAGTCGACATCGAGCAGACCACCGACGACAATAGGAAGACGAGCCGCGTTAACCTGGAAAACTGGGATTTTTGTTGGAATCAAAAAGCGGAGCAAGATGGCTCACCCTCTTTTCAACTCACTTTTTGCACGAACACTTCAATGTACTTCTGAAGTTGGTTTCTGTACAAGTACAGCACGAGATCATGGACCATGTCATGACGATCACACACGATTATCAATGGTAGCTGAAAAATTGCAGATTGCAATAAACGCTCTCAAACACATGGAAATTTTCAAAGTGCAAGGCAGACCTGATCAGCAAGTTTGGCCTCTTTCAGGAAATTCTTCACACGTTCTGCATCGTAGCAGTTCGACTCACGGCAGATGCGCTCTACTTCCTTGATTTGACCAGTACGGGTTGCAGCCTAAACACGGTGGGGCGCAGTATGCAAAACATTATCAGACAAGCTGGACTGAACAACCATCAGCAGCAGATGCTTTTCTACTCATGGAAAGATGCAACGCCACTGAAAAGAAGGAAAAATGACGCACTGATGGCGCCAAAAACGCCGTAGAGAAAAGACAGCCGGCCTTGTTTTTACTCGACGCCGCATCACAACTGCAACACAATTACACCACTCAAAAGAACATAATACCCCCGCATCACGAGCTGCTATTCTTCAAAAAAAAGCTGATGATTCCAACTGACACGCTCTAATCACTCTTAGGGAACGATAACAGAACATATCGATGTATCTGAAGAAGTATCCCTTCGTTAACGATGAAAATTACTAACCACACTTATGCTCGCATTTAAAACTAATACAAAAGTAGTGATTGCTTGAGAAGGACCTGCGTCCCTAGACTTGGACGACGCCTTCGGTCCACACCTACGAACACGGCGAGGAAAGAGTGTATGCCCTCGGAATTAGGCGACCGTCGTGAATCGTCCGAAACCCTGGCCAAAGTGAACTTCGGAGAATGGAATGAATTGTAAAGAGTAGTGCAGGCTTCGCTCTTCAGGATACTTCAAAATAAATGTCGAGCGAGTCAAAATCCATGGGGTGTGCTGGTCGTTGATGCGAGATGCTTGTTCGTAGGCCACTGTTACGCAGATCACGTCCGTGCGCTGAAGCTGCGTCGTGCCAGGAGTCATCTGATTTGGGTCCGATGTGAGGTATCATCTTGCAATGTATACAGGGTGGGGCAAAATTACGGAAACTAAATTGATGCTATCCAAAAACTTTATTTCAGCTCGAACAAAAACATAATCATAACCGACTTACTCTCCAGAAAAAACTGTACAAACAGTACTACTTTTTTTTGAAACCATCTCCATTTACTTCGATGCAGGCTCGAAGACGCTCCGAAAGCGCGTTGACCGTGGCGAGGAAATAACCTTCGTCCAAGTCATCCCATGCTTTCTCCAGTGCTGCCTTCGAGTAATTAAGGCCGGGATGGCGTTTTGAGCATGCGTTATGCTCGAGGACACTCAATACAGAGAAATCGAGTGGGTTGAGGTCCGGTGAACTGGGAGGCCATTCATGAAAGGCAATGAAATCTAGGAAAATTTCCTGCAGCGTTGGTTTCTGTTCCTTTTGCTGTCGGCAGAAAGAAACTGTCCTTCTTCTTGCTTGTGTGCCTTCAGTTTCCAAGTGATCTTTCACAATCCTGCCCATCTGTCACGTGGAAATCGACATTTCGTCTGCCATCTTCCAAAGCGACCACACTGGCTTCAAATGCAGACGATCACGCACTCTCTTGATGTTCGCCCTGATCGTGACAGAAGTCGGTCTTCCATGCCTGGTCGCTCGGAAAGGTTTCCTAGTTCTGTGAACCTTGCGATTGTCCTTGATACAAAACTTCTTGATACCTTCAGACGACGGGAGATGTCAATCGCTCGGAGTCCTTAATGGTGCAGGTAGATGATGGAATTCCGGTGAGGGGATGGCCTCGTCATTTTGAACTAAAGATGAAATTTTTTGTGCTAGTCAGTAGAGAGGGTTGCACTGAATCGATTAAGAACAAGCAAGAGCTTCCCGAATGGGGAAAGCGCCTCAGGGGTCAAAGTTCCCGCGCCCGCGCCTTGTTTCCGTAATTTTGCCCCACCCTGTATTTCTCAATGACAATGCAGATTTGGTTCCGCTGACTGGTTTTGACTGCAAAGTCGGAGAATCTGTGAGATTTCGAACTCCACCGCAACACTTCGAGGCATCGCCCACATTCAGCTACTTGACTGTTTCGCTTTGAGCATCTTCGAGCCGAGCCGCTCCTCATTACCTAACCTTTCCCTGAGATTCTTATAAGCTTGCAGTGCAGGCAGGCAGTGCATACTTTTCCCACCCTGTACCTATATAAAACGCACCGAGGATAAAATGGAGTGTTCTATCCACTGACATTTTTACTTGAGTAGTACTGCTAAATAATGTTGCGAAGGAGAATTTCGCTCACCTGGATGTACTTGAAGTGCACTTCAGGATCCTGACTGAAGTTCACGATTGATCCAAGGAAATAGAACAATCCCTCATAGCTTTTGTGAGTTTCGAACATGTCGATGAGCTTCTCGGTACCCAACTGTTCATGATATTTGGAAGCAATTTGGACCACAACCTGAGATCAGCAGTTAATCAAGTGATGGGTTTATTTGCAACGAAAGAAAAGTGAAGAACTTAGAACTACAAAGAAACCTGCAGATTTTGACGAATATTTTGCGTAAGCATAGCTTTCAGGCACTCGAGCGAATCATCCACAGACAGGGAGCCGAAGTAGTTGACCAACCACTAAAGAAATTAATGCAGAATAATTGGATGCGGTAAAATTCAAAGAATATTCTCTACAATGAAATGTAAAGAGAAACCACAGTGTATACTTTCTGAGGACTCACATCTGGTTTGAAATGTGTTGTGTGCACGACGGTACGTTTGATGTCGTACAAATCAGTGAAGTGTTCGAGGGCACGTTGAAGCAAGCCAGCTTTCTCACAGAGCTGTCCAATCTGCGACCTATCGTAGTGACTGAACATCTTATTGCCGAGAATCGCATCCGCCACCTGCAGTTGAATTAAGCGAAAAATTTGGGAAGAAGAACGGAATCAGAAGCTTCTTTGCAGTAACTCACCTGCGGAGCAGCAAGGAGATTCATTTCAAGCAGACGTGTCTGCAAATGACCTTCCTCTGGTTTGTCTCCTTTGAGTACCTCTAGCAAGAACTGTGTGCACGGTTGTACTGCTTGCACCTCCATAAAGCAGTCGATGATCTGAAAGCAGAACATATGTGCTCATGAAATAAAAAAATAAATACGGTGCAGAAGTAACATAGACGGAAAATGCCAACTGACCTGATTCAAATCTGCCAGAGGCTCTCCATTCTCGCTTTCCACCACCATCATCTGAGCAAACTTGGCTCCTGCCTCTTGATTTCCAGATCGCAATATCTAAGTAAATTACTGGTGACCTCCATATAAAAACGGTTCACGCATGAGTAATCCCTGTTGATCTCCAAAACTCTCTCAATCAATAGTTAATTTGGAGACTATAGAAAGGGATCAGTTAAATGGTCAAAAATCAAGTCAAAAAGGATTTGCCAAAAAGCTTTAATCTATAACAATAACGGTGAGATCAGTAACAAACCTGTCTCAGCTGGAACAGATAATCAGGCTCAAATCCAACCCGCTTTGCGTAGAGGATAATTTTGTCAAACTGGCCAGTTTCTGCGAAGCATTGTACCACCTGAACATATTTAATCAGAAGAGTCATTATAAAAGCGAATATGAACGATTGATGTATATTTATAAATGGAACTCATTTCTACTATTCTGGAAACATCACCTACCTTATGCGGAACGTTACCACGGAGGTAAATGGACAGTGCCACGGTGGGGTCATGAGGACGCACTAGATCTCCCAACTCTTCACAGCATTCCAGCTTCTGATCATTGAGCCTGAAAAAAAACGAGAGGTACGAGAGAGATGGGGAAACCCTATCCGCATCCGATCTCATGCCACATCCACAATATCACAGATCAAGATAGAGATGCCTACCATTTGTTCAATAATTCCTTGCGTCCCTGAGCCAAAACTGGCCGGCACAGCTCAAGAGTCTCATACTTGTTGAGCTTCCCCTAAATCGCCCGCATACTCAGTATTTGTATAGCTGACTCACTTCACTCAAACACTGCAGAAAAGGTCACGTACCTGGTCAAGTAGGATACCGAAGTACTGCAAAAGTGGTGATGCACCACCACCAGGGTTGGCTGGACATTGTTGGAATTTTTGTATCGTTTGCGGGGTACGAAGAATTCCCTGAAAAGTGGCGTTGAGTTTTCCATGTTTTTGAATCTAATCGTTATTCACCTGTGGAGCGGTAGCCGCAACCTTGGCGGCTTCAGCGAACTGACCATTGCCGAAAAGCAAGTTGAATTTGCGAACAAACAGTTCTTCCGCACCTAAAAATCAGAATGTTCCACTGCATACAGGCTGAAGACGGAGACTTTCATTGAATTTCCTCAAAGGAACGGATATTAAAGTTACCAGGCAAATCACAACGGACAGCAAGTCGAAGAGCTAAATCAGGATTTTGCAGTTGCTGTGTAACAAATGGAATCATATTGTTTTCATCAATCGATACGGAGAGCACCTAAAAATGTTGTGACAGAGTAACGAAATGAGTGGCGCCAAGTTCCACTAGTTTACCTGTCCCTTGCGATTGATACCCATGATTCCTCCAGTCGCTTGATACTCGCATGTCACGAAAACGGTATCCGTGGAAATACGATTTGAATAGATACGAGAGCCCGATTCCATATCGTACAAATGGACGAGGCCATGCTTTGTCACCAAGTATGCGATACCGTGTTTCGAAGAAGCCTGAACACAATATTGCTTTTGTGTTTAGCCTTGTATACCAAACGGCAGTACCGTAACATTATCTGACCAACTCGGGATCCGAGAAGAGAAGGCAAAAGTTATTCAGCTAGCAGAAACTTATCTATTCAATAATACATATCCGATTTAATAATTAAAGTATCAAATGATACCAAATATCTCAGCTCGATACGATTCCCTCCATTAATAATCTATCGATCGTTCCATTTTCACCCACGTCTGTACGTATTCGCTGCATTCGCCTTCCTCATTATGAAACAAAGCTGTGTTTACAAATGCGTATCGAATTTCGTGTAACATTCCAGTAAACTGGTCTAGCGAACGGATCCGTTAAATTTCAAGAGAGTTTTCCTCTCAAACTTCATCGTTTTAACCGCACAATTTAGCAACAACGTTTATAAACGAATTTTAACCTGCTTTTGCAAATGCATGAGTTCGCTTTGAATTCACCACAGGCAGTGGCGAAACGATCACCATAATTTATTCGAAACGCTATGAATCACCTTGAATGACGTCTCTAGGAAGACGACAGCCTATCGATTTGAAGGAGTCCTGGTTGGACAACGATATAAAACAAGAATCATGGCCATGCGAAAGCCATTTGGGTATTCCTTGAGAGAAATCGGAATGACTCACGGCAAAAATGTATTAAGGAGCACCGTACCGTACATCTAGAGGCGCACATGATTCACAATGGCAACTTTTGCCGAAATTAATACTGAGAACAATGAAGCTATCCCGACATAGCATTAGCGCTAGGCCGACGGCAGACTTCGCGATTTTGTGTGTTGCAGTGTCGCGACCCTGCACGCAATGCCGCAGCACCGGCAAATGTCGTACGGAAGTGCTACACCACAGAGGCGCAAAACCGCGAAGTATAATGCCGACCATAAATGCCCTTTACTCACTATACAACGAATTCCCTATCAAATAGCCTTAACCGAATAAGAATTGTGTGAACGATAAAAAATAATCAAATTTGAGAGAGAAGTTATTTCAACGGAGGCTGCGTAGTAAGCAAACCTGCATAGAAACTGGAAAGTCATTAGCGGTCTCGGCAGTGTAGGGCACGTCAACAGCCTTCTTCGGAAATGGTTGGTTTCCAGCAGGGGGTGATCCCACTTCAATGACGTGAAGCTGAATTAAATTTCATAATGAATCGGCACTACTGGATGAAGTGAGAAACAAAGAGGGATCCCAAAGCTAGTGCAGCATAGAAATTCGCAGAGCACAGTGTTTAAAATATATAAGGACCGTCAACTTTTGTTGTCTAAAATCGCACTGTTCTCTGCTAAAACTCCATGGGAGCAATAGCATCATCGTAAAACTCTCGTGATTCCCAGGGAATCACGGCATAAAGATTTTCTAGCTAATCACTGTGGTTTATTAAGGTGTAAAAGTTCGGAACAGTAAAAACTCATGATGTGCCTGCCTTATTTAGGAAACGCATCGCACTCTAAAAAAATTCAATAGCACTCACTTTGCCTCCGGCTTCATTTTTCACGGAGAAACAGAACAAATTGGAAGGATGTGGATTTCCATCCATTTTGAAGCGAACGAAGGATGCAGCGTGCCCTTCGATTGGTTGTGAAACTCTTCGTTCGGTGCTGTACAGCTGCATGCTTCCAACGACGCGATTTTCCTTAAACATTATGATTGGAAGATTTATTTGAAAGTACCACGTGATGACGAGTAATCTCACCTTAGCAGCTATTCCAACTAACACCAACCACTTGCAATCGGCATCGGCACGATAGTTGATAATTTGACTACCAGCTAACGATTGATGTCGTTCAAACATTTTCGTAGGTGCACTTTCACCTGAAAGAAGTCATTTTTCAACAGCCTATTGCGAAGGAAAAAGTGCTCCCTTTGTACCTTCGATAGACCAGTGGTACACGGCGGTTTCGCTAACCAAAGCAATCGTTTTCTCATTGATCCACTTCCAGAAGATGATATCCTCGGCATTTTGATGCGCTTTCACCTTCGCTTTCAGTTCAATATTGAATATTTGGAGAGTTTTACCCGCTGAAATAAAAAACTTTTCAAATCAACAGTGTTCTATATGCACTGACGGAAGCGAACGTACGTCAATTTTCTAAACTTTTCAAAAATTTGGGATTTCATCAATGAAAATAATTCGAGCTAATTTAACGCACAACAAATGACGCGAGGTTCTCCGTCACCTATATTAAAGCTTTACACTAAATTTCACCATTGCAAGTACTGTAAAAGAAGTGAAAGTAAGATTTCCTCTCTAATTAACCCATCAAACATATTTAATCAAAAACATATGCGAAAATCGAATTACTCATCAAGGGTTGTTGAAGGGGCTCTGAGTATACATCGGACAGCGTCTTGCGAACGGGAACCGGTTCTTTCAAGATTTGAGCGGACATCAGTCTTCTCTCATAGAAAGACACTTCAAACCAATGTGAATGTAAATGGTGAGAAACAACGAAAACCGCCACCATCACTATCGAAGACTTCATCGATGAAGTACTCATATAGGGATAAAATATGCTTAACTGTGGCTTTTACGCACCTCTACGCCGATTCATGAAAAACCTAGCCCTGAATGACTCAAACTCCACAAAAACCAACCGCGCCTTTTATACGCAGTGCGGTAAAAGTGCGGTGTGGTGTGCGGTAAAAGCATTAACCGCTTGCAAGTCTTACAAGAAAGGAGCATCGCCGAATCTGTGGAATTTAGGTGGCCAAACGTACTCGTAGAATTTTCAATTTATTCAAGTCACTTCGCACCAAAAACCGTAACAATTTGCTACGCTCATATAAACTTTATGTGCGTCCTATTTTGGAGTGCGGGACAACGGTCTTTAACCCATGCTCAAAAAAGGAAATCCAGGCCCTGGAATCTTTACAGAATAGTTTTACGCGGAAGTTAATGCTAAGGTGTTCAGGTCTAAAATACTCTGATATCCCTAATAGGTTGGTCAGAAATGTTGAGTTTGGTCTAAAATCACTAGAATGGAGGAGGAAACGGTATGACCTACTCATGACTTTCAAAATTCTCAGACAATTAGTAAAGATAGATCCACGTAACTTCTTCTTAGTGTTGCCAACTAATGCAAGAAAAGCGTCGATAAGAGTTACGACAAATACAGCAAAGTCCAAGTACAGGTTGAAGTTTTTTACAAACAGAGTACGGTCAGGTTTTAACTCATTGCTACGTAAAAATGTGTACCCGGTGAAGTACACCACTTTCAAACAACGTGTTGGCGATTTTATGTAATTTGCATTCACACAGTTTGGTATTGTTCTTGGTTTGTTTTGGTTGTGTTTATTATTTGAGTTGTTGCATGTGCTTGCACATGTCCACTAAATAAAATAAATAACAAATTTCGGTACTACCCGCACCGTCTTGTAAAAGCGTCCCTCCAATTATCTGGGTACTAGAATATTCGATTGTCACGTTTTGAGCATCTTGTGGCGCAGAGCTCGCGTTGCTCCTCACAATTCACTCGCTGCTTTTGAGACCACTCTTATGAGAGTATGCGACGACTTGTGCGGCGATCACCTGTGCCCCCCGGCAATTGCTTCTGCTCACCCTCTTCGTCACTGTACCGCAGCCAATGAGATCTTTATCGTATTCTGGTGGTTCAGAACTGTTAGTTGATTACATATACAAGTGAAACCCATGCTGATACCACATTTCTTCCTAGTATGGTGAGGTTTTGTTGGGCGGTCAACACTTCTGCCGCACCCTGTGTTAGGGATAAGTATTTAAGCAACACCCTAGCTAAAACTCTACAACTTAGACAAGTTTTCTTGTCCGCATTCGATACTTCAGCATTTTTAGGAAAGAAAACTGAAAAAATGAATGAAAAAAAGATAACAGAACCCAATTGCGAGCCAATAGTTTTCAGTTTACAATGTTGAATCAGCGAGGATTACCCGACAGGAACCTGATTCGAGAACCTTCGAGCTCCAACGGTAGGGAGTATTTTGAAAAACAGAAGGCTAACTACAAAGAATATAGCGCAAAGGCTTGTAAGTGGGACTATTTAATGGAAAAATACTCCACTACAAACGCGTCCGTACCTGAATACGCCGAGGTTACTGTATAGGGCTTTAAAACAACTGCACATTGCCGAAAATATGCACCTTGAAACCAAAACTATTCCAAAACATCTTCGTGGGAAAACTGATTGGATGGGGATGGCTCGATATGAATAATACTAGAACTTACTTGGAATAATAAGAAAAAACCATAACCTCATTTCTGGGATTCCCCCACCATTGCCCGCTACGCATCACTACCGGCAAAAATTGGTTCATAATAATTCTAAACATCGATATATTCACATTTGAGAGCGATGATCTTCGCTGATGGATGCATAATGACCGAGTCGGCGGATATTGGTCGCCTCTGCGGATTCATCGGATCTGCGAGATCGATAATAACCACTTGTTGAGAGTCCCCAATCTGTAATAAGATTTACATCAAGACTCCAAGGTTAGTGAAGAGACAATAAGAATGATTGCAGAGAACTGGTCCCGACACCTTCCTTGAACTGTTAGTACACAAATATAATCAGACCCAATAAACTTCCATTTGAAATGACACTCAGCTACCTACTCCATGGAAATAGGAGCAGCAAATTTGATACCCAGTTTAATGGAAGTGTTAGCTAAAAAGAAAAGTGAATTAGGGACCAGTCCTCCGGTTGCGGTTGTTCGAGATTGATTATTACCGCATCCTGAGAGTTTCCACTCTAAAAAAGAAAAATAAAGAGCGTTGCACAGACATCGAAAACCGCTGTAACGTACCATTTCACGGACAACGATAAATTTGTCCGATTCCATTGTAACATTTGCGAAACAAATGTTTTGCGGACGAATGCCCACATTGGTCAACTGGAAAAGAAGATGTGTTTACTTATTTACCTCAAGTGCAACAACTTAGAAAAGGGCATCTTCCACGAGTTTTTTAAGCAGAAACTTGACATACCTGAAGATGCTCATGGAATTTGATTGGTAGTAGCGCCATGATGACTTATTTGATGATCAGGACTATAAATATGTAAGGGGGGAAACCAGGCACCGTGAGTTGTGAATCTGCAAAGTATGACCAAGACAATCGGTAGTTCATTACGTCAGCAGAACACAAACGATAAATATGTTGGTGAATTGCCGAGAAGCAATGGCGGCTATCGCGAAAGACATCTTTTATCACTCTTTCTAAAGTCGACGTCAGATCGAGCGATTTTGCAATTCTGCGATGTCACATCGCAATTTTGCGCTTGTAATTCTGCGACCCGACACTGTAGAGGGAGGTGAGCACTCAATTGAGATCATCTCTCCTTTTGCGTATGCTCAGTTGAGAACTCTCTTAACTGCTAGAGTATACTCTTAGGTGTACAAAGGATGATTGCATGAAGGTGTCAGAGGGACGACAGCGCAAAATGAGTGTCCCCTGCCTACATTTGCGTAAACATTGTCAAGGATTCGGAGACATCGTGCTGCTTACCCAAGAACATCTCTGAATCTCCAGATTCCAAAATACAACTATTCAAGGATAATTTCCAATACTAAGCAACACCAGAAAGACATGTTCAGCTGTGAAAGTCACAAAGTGTCCAGAAGTTTACAAAGCAGATAAGGAAAAACGCTTCAATGCTACACGTTGAGAATTACCATGCCATCTATATGATGAAAACAATGCTATCCTAACGAGCAGGGAGTGGTACTTCATAAAATATTGGATGTTTAAGCGTTGACCTGTCGCTATACACATTCAAGCGTGTATCATTACCTCAGCCTTAGTAACGAGGCACCATTCTCCTTCTGAAACCCAGAGGGTGCCATCGAAATGGAGGGGGGGGGGGGGGCATCCCACAGAAAATTTCACACCTGTTTACTTCTGAAGGATTCCTGTGAGGTTTCTCTCACATTCGCGTATATTTTTGCCCAAGCCTTGAAGGAGGGAGCTTCTTTCCCCTTCTTGGCTTGGGTAAAAATAGGGTCCACTTGTGGAATGCACCACCCCCCCCCCCTCAATGCGATGTGATGAGGCACCTTTCTCCTTCTAAAACTCAGAGTGATAGTTTTCGTAAAAGTGGAGAACGGCCCCCTTTCGCTTCATTAGGATAGCATCCTACAAAGTAGCAGTTATGATCATAGCGAGGAAACGTCTAAAAATGAACCCAGTCTTCAAGCTTGGACATGAACAGCCGGCCGCATAATCGAAGGCACAGCAGCTGGGCGCTATGGGTTCTGCTTCAGCCTGGGACAGAAGTAACTCTACCGTAGATGTAGCACCTCACCTACAAATAAGGAAAAGACCGCGCATTACGTTAGAAGCAATTCGACCATCCTGGATCCCTGCCCTTGACGCCAGGATGTTGTCACCCTTAGCACAGCATCAATGCTAGTCTTTAACAAAACTCACGAAGAACAGCAGTTTACCGTCAACTTAATGATGAAAAAAAGGACGAAACAATATCAAAACAGATCTAGTCGAAGAAAACCGCCATGTCCGGACACAACCAACCCATCTGTTTGACGAGAAGCGCTCAAGAGCAACAATGACTGATAGAGATGAATCACCACAAAGGATTTCCGGTGAGCAACTTCAAGGAAAGACGACAGCCACCTGGCCACTGACCGGCCGCCAACTGGTCGCGATTCGTCATCGACTGCATCGCGCGATGAATACGCACGGCCAAACGTTGAGATCGTGGTGGGACCCGCCGCCGCCAGCCGATGGCGACTGGATCCTCACGGCTCCCACTGAAGAACGGGAATGGTCGAATGGGCATGCTAACAACTGCAATTGGGCAGTTCTGTGTGGGGAAGTTTCTTCTGAAGATGCCTTCCAGAAATTTACGTCGAATGTTTTTGGCAGAAGTTCCTGTAATAACGTCGATGCGGGGTTCTGTGGCTCCGATTTTGGACAGGCCAGGAATTCGGAAATCTCAATTTGGAAGAATGGGACCCTTGACTGTTTTCTAAGGCTGCAGAGATAGGAACAATAACTATTCAACCATCAATTCCATGTGGTGCTGAGGAGGGAGCCAATTCTGTTCGAAATTCACTATGACACCTGATGTGTGGGGCACCCGGAGCCGACCGTTATTGCCAAACCCTCCTCAGTCACTTGAATACCTAACTATTCAGCCATCAAATTCGCCGTATCAAGCTTTAGGCACCGGGATGTGGATCGCCCGGAGAGGAGTTCGCACCGCCGTATGGCGTGCGGCGCGATGCGTGCGAACCTGGAGCGGAGAATGTAACTGGGTCCCATAGCGATTACCCTATCCTGTAACTTCTTCTAAAAGACAGGGACTGGTAAAGAGAAAGTGAGAATTGTGAATACATGTTCTATAAAATAAACTTTGCTCTTCGGAAGAAGTGATGTGTGGCGAATTTTGCATTGAAAAGCGGCACCTGGGGTCCTATCACGACCCCTCAGCATAGCGAGTGGTGGAGTTGCCGGCGAGAGCGGGACATCGTACGTGGCCGGCTGATTAGCTCCTCGCCCGTCTGCAATCTACCCCCTGCTAGTGATGCAGAGGCGCGCGAAAGAGAACGAGGTTTTGGGTTCCTATTTATAGGATGTTTCGCCTTTTAATTTCGTTCTTTCTCTGCTGTTGCACAGCTGAGCACCCCTACTTTAACATTCTACAATTTTCCAGATCTACTCCTCCCGGGGTCTTTAAGCGAAGGACGTGAACCACTCAGGACCTAACTATGTACAGCACTCCTAGATAGCACGACGCTGCACTATGCGAATATCTGACAATTCCGAGAAACTCAACTCCCGGCTCATACTGGCCGAACTGAAGTGAATGAATGGGTTCACGTCCACGATCCGTATCGGCTCTCCCTCCACCAACAGCCGGATGACTTACGCCCTGAAGTATCCTGATCAAGAATAAATCACTAATTCCCTCTACTTCTGTAAGTTTTTCAAACACGAAAATAGAAAGAGAAAACGCACATTCCGCAGGCAATACTTTATTCTCAAAAAATATATTATTTAATAGATTATAGCATATGTTGCAGACTGTGTATATTTTATTTAGGCCATTACAATATGCTCATTCACACTCCATGATTGTGATGAACCACTTTCGCCTTCAGTTTTGGCAGCGACGACAAATCCACGGCTGGTGAAGGATCGTTCACAGTACGGATGTTTATCTGCAAGAGGTTCAGAAACTTTAATACTATTCAATATGATGAACGACTGAGGTCCAAGGATACGGTATATGTCGCGTTTCACAGTAAATAAGCGCTGTAAGGCATAGAACTATTTTTACACAGCAGACTTCTGTGCTAAGCATCCTCGAAAGTGCGATAGCAACATGTCACTGCGTGCAGCTGCCACATATCACAGATCCGTGAGGTTCCTATCGATACTCACTGAGCGGCGCGTCGCGGAATGCAGACGCATAAACCAACAAAAACAATACGCATCCATTCGGGTTTACAGCTATTTTTCTTCTTTTTTCGTAAAACAAATTGCAGCCGCTTTATCCGTTAAATTTACATAATGCTAGGCACAGGTTTCAGTTTCAGAATACAGGATGGTATGGATCCTATCCAGGACTGCGGTGACTCTTTGGCTCGAACTAATGGGGTGTGTACCCTCGCGTCAGGATTGTCCCACGACGACGAGCGTCGTGCGACGCAATGTGTGCGAGCTATGCGCGTCGCGGTTGTTGGGTCTTAGAACGATTACATGGTAATGCTATGAGCGCGATACGCAGTTGACTTGTGATCGCTCCGGGATCCAACAACATGGCGCCTTTAGCTGGTCCGCCTTGCTTTTCTCGCAACATGCCGCAGTGCGACAATCCTGACATAAGTGTACACACCCGAACAAATGGCCCAGCAAGGATTGGGAAGTTTTGCGGGTATCGAGATAAAGTTGAGCTACTGACTGACGATGGAGTCTCTAACTACAAAGCTATCTTTGACTATGTGGAATCGAGGGGGTGCAGACAGGATTTTTTTCAGATTCTTCAGTCAAATCCAGTTAATTCAAGAGTACCAAGGATCAGTGCTCCAAGCTTTTCAAAACAGATTTGCTCTCTGTATCATACGTTTTGTAATGATGTAATTTGTAATTTTATGATTTACAAAAGCCATTACCCAATTACCGTACCTCGTCACGTCGCCGCTTATGTACGCAGTCACATCGATCGTGGTCGAACATCTGGTCGTGGGGACAGGTCGTCGGCTCACATACGCACCTGCACTTGTCCTCATTCCATTCTCGATTACCTTGAAATTACACAGACATTATCGTCTTCACAAGGTGGTTTTCTATTCCAAGGGAACCACAATTTCGAGGAATTTCTACATAATTTTCTGAGCTATCTTATCTATTTTTTGTAGCTATTTTCTGCTTCCTAGTCAATGCGCTCAATGGAGACCGGTCGCTGGGTTAACCTGACAATTTAGTTAGCCTGAAAATCACTATTCCAGAAACTGAACACAAGAAAAGGCACCATGGATGAAAGAATATGTATCGTTGGGATAGGATTTCAGAAAGCGGTGTACGACGCGATAGGTGCTAGCAAGGGGCCCCGTAGTAGTGGGGTCTTGACGCGATTATGAATCCTGCGCCTTATTTCCGGCGTCGTCGCCTTAGGCCGCGTTCATAGTTTACGGTGCCAGCGGTGCTCTCCCACTCTCACCCAGCCTCGCTGCTTGTGTCGTCTCTGCATCCCCACAGGCCACTCTCTCGCTGCCTGTGAACAGCCAACCACGCCCCGCAAAGTATGAATGCGGCCTTAGGACCCAGCCACATACGGCGCCCCTAGCTCGCACGCATCGCGTCGCATGCCACATGCCACGTTTCGACATATTATCCTTCGATAAACTCCGAAGGATCCAGCTTGAAAACCAGGGAATCTTGTTATTGAAGGGAATTTTTGAGAAATCCTTCATACATATGCTGAGACTAGTGGCAAGGGAAAGAAACTGCAAATGATAGTAAACGCAGGAAATATGGCACCTCGGCAACATAAAAGAAAAAGCTCACTCTCCATACTTTGTGAGTCATATAAAGTACGGGTTAGATAATTAATTCGCATCCATACACGTTTCTCAATAAATTTCTTCAAATTCCCGTCTATGGAAATTACAGCGTTCATACATGTTAGCAAAAGTGTCTTTTTATGGCCATTCGAGGGGTACTTGTCTTTGAGAAGGGGCACACCTGAAGGCACCGGTGGAGGTAAGGAGAAAGTGAGAACTGGACATACATGCTCTCTAAAAACAAACCTCCCACTTCGGAAGAGGTGATATGTGGTGCATTGAAAAACCTGGGCTCGGGGTCTTATCACACTCTAGCAGCACAGCGAGTCTGCTGCCGTTCATCCAGAGTTGGGGGAATTGCCGGCGAGAGCGGGACATGGAACGCGGCCAGGTAATTAGCCCCTCGTCCTTCTACAATCGACCTCAGCTAGTGACGCGGACGTGCGCGAGAGAGGAGGGTTTTCGGGATCTTATTTCTTGGAATTTTCACAGTTTTTTTTTCGATTTTTCTCTGCGGTCACACTGCTGAGCACCCCCTTTCACATTCCACATCTGCTACCCTTTGCGGTGTCTTCAAAGGCAGCAGGAATGATAATTTTATTTGAGAAGGAAATGATATGCTCACCACAGATGAATGCTGGGGGTATGTGAAATGGCGTACGGTGCGATGCGTCTTAAAATGGGCGCTCCACAATCCCTAACCAATCCTTACGGTGTGCAGCAAACATCTCGCGTGCAGGCTTCTCGCACGATTGAGCGCATCATTTGACTGCGTGCGCCACTGCCACTGTCCTTTAGAGGGACCAGGGTGATTTGTTTGGTTGATGAGTGTGAAATTTTTGTTGGTACTGTTAGGTGTGAAAGTAGAGATGCTATGAAGTGCCGCAGTGAATAACACAATGAAATGACCAAAATCCCACGTAGTTGAACTCTTCTGAGTTAATTCTCGTAGAGACTGCCTTTTCCCACTCACTGGATCGCATGAAACCGAGCCGCGCCTGCTGCCCCATCCCCACCGGTGTTGCGGCTTTGAGGCATGTCATGACCGTAGCGCCACAGTAGAGCCATGTTAAAGAGCGTAAAGCATGCTTTTCATTGCAAATGGCACACAGACCGTTTCCTAAAGGCGCCAGGAGGGGTGAGGAGAAAGTGAGAATTGCGAGTATATGTTCTCTGAGAACAAACCCACTTTAGCAAAGGTGATATGCGGCGCATTGAAAAAACTCGGCTTGGGGTCTTATTACGATCTCGCAGCACAGCGAGTTGCCGTTCATGCCGGCTGAGTTAACGGCGAGGGTGGGACATCGTTCACGGCCGGCTGGTTTGACCGTCGCCCGTCTGCAATCTACCCCCGGTTATAGACGCAGAGGGGCGCGAAGAGAAAGGAGGTTTTCGAGTCCCTATCTCTCGGGTTCTCCGCCTTTTTATTTCGTTCTTTCCCTACTGTTATACTGCTGAGCACCCCTACTTTCATATTCCACAATCTGCCAAATTTACCTCTCCCGGTGTCTTTAAGTCCTCAGCGTTCACTTATATGTTGCAGTCACATTTCCGCTGTCAAATATCCCAATTACCCTTCGTGGTGCCTTCAATAAATGCAGGTCTAGACAGCCACAGCTGAATTTCTTACTCAACGAAAAATCAGATTAGAAGGCACATCTTGCGGCCGACTCACCTGTTCGAGGAAACAGATACTCGGGTAACTGTCCAGGTTGCATTCTTTTACGCTGCCAT
Organism: Trichostrongylus colubriformis; assembly: GCA_963978905.1. Taxonomy (NCBI): domain Eukaryota; kingdom Metazoa; phylum Nematoda; class Chromadorea; order Rhabditida; family Trichostrongylidae; genus Trichostrongylus; species Trichostrongylus colubriformis. The sequence goes on from OZ022259.1 coordinate 3,191,718, forward strand.
GGCGCGCTATCAGAGCGCTACACCCTCTCGAGTCCATGGTAACCACGCTAGTTGAAGAGTGGTAGCGTAGCTTCCGAATGCTTTTGCTTGAAGGTGCAACCTGGACAGATACTCGAGGATCTACCGCCTCAATAAGGTAAGCCGACTAATCCGATTGTCGCACGTGCGCCTGTACGCACATGGTACTACCTCAAACGCTTTTCCAGCGTATAAACAAGTAAATAAAAAATGGTAGACGGAACTGAAATGAACGCACATCTGCTACTAAAGAAGTGGTGGGACGCAAATGAATTTACCCGCAAAAGATTAATTAGATTAGGTTTCCGGCCTACCGTACGGTCGCGATTTGAAGTTTCAAGAATTATGAGGCCCATTTGTGGGATCGTTTAGGGATGACGTCTAGACGGTGATCACCAACTTCATAAAGGCACCCCCAGATTGCATGCACCGCGTTGCACGCCGCACCGCGAGATCCCGTCCTAACGATCAACACCCCGCGGACGGTTTATAGTACTCTGACGCCAGAAACAGATAGTAATGAGCTTTGAGCGCATTGTGCGAAGTTAAGACGAACGCGACGGTTTGTTAGAAGAACAGGTAATCAGATAGGCGATTCAGGACTTTTTTGCGGTGAGAATATCCCTGCAGAACGTGGTTGACATAACGGCCGTGTAAGGCTGCGTTTATACCCAACTGAATGAGTCTTTTGGCGCATCGGCGTACCGGCGCATCCGTCATTTGGGATTTTTGGCGACGTCACGTACAACCACTTCAGTAAATTTGCATTGTGGCATATAGCCAAAATCGCGGATACGCCGATTCGCCAATTCTCTCAAATCGCGGATGCGCCGATACTCTCACTTTTCCAATCGATGTGTATCTTATCCTTGACGCGAATGCGCCAATACTCTCAAATGGCGGTTGCGTCAATTCTCTCATTTCCTTGATCGATATGTATATTTAACTTTACGCCGATGCACCAAAAACCCCACTCAGTATGAACGCAGCGTAAATAAGCTATGGAGATGCGTCGAAATGTCCTCCTAATGTACCTTCTCTCTTAAATGGGCGGGTCTATCGTATTTGATAGGTCACAGTATAGTAATACTGCAGCAGAGCTCGATGTTGGCAACTAAGGTATTGCTCGGAGTTCGCGATTTGCGCGGCTCGCGCGATTAAGGAGTAGGGAAAAGATAGATATCGATCAAGCCACTCACGAGATCGCGCGATCCAGGCAATCCGCGATTCAGGTGAGAGGGACAAGATAGGAATCCATTAGGTAAGTGGTACATTTGAATCGCGCGATCGCCTGGATCACAAACTTTGAACAGTGTCGAACGGGGAAAACACTCCTATCGCACAAGGCGGCTACAATTAACAGTACGCTTCGATTTTCCGAGTGGTGGTCGATTGGGCGAATTTTCGCTTCGCGGCGTCGCACTCGCGGCGCCGTCATCACTCGCGGCGCCGTCATCACATCATCGCCGTTGGGAGTTCCGCTCAAGACGCAACGGGCTGCTACCATAAGGGACCTTCAAAGATTGCGCAGATTTTTCAGCAATATGTTGTGTTTCCTGAGACTGCAATATGTGCTCTTCCTCGTCCTTCGAAGCTCATAAAAGCATAGCTACACTGCTTCTATGATACTTGAGGTTGCTGTTGATTGTTGTGTTGTCTTGATAGTTTGTTTCGTCGACTGGTAATGTTCCTGAAGAATGTTACTACAAGGATGCTGAGTTATGGGCAAAAGCTTCGGTGTCGGCCGGACTCAAACCCGCACTTCATCCTTTCCGGAGATATGTGCTAATCCATTACACTACCGACACCACCTTCACCTTAACTCAGCTTTTGAATGGTATATTTACCATAGCTCATCAGCACTCACACGTATGACGTGTTAAAAAAAAATTAAAAATATCAAAATCGTTCCTGAAGAAACTTCTATGGATCACTCACTGTAGAGAGAGAGAGAGAGAGAGGAGAGAGAGAGAGAGGAGAGAGAGGAGAGAGAGAGAGAGAGGGAGAGAGAGAGGAAGAGAGAGAGAGAGAACAGTAACACTTAAAATACCTTCAATTCAATATTTCAGTCCTCACAGAAAGCACAATAACAAAAGCGAATAGGCGCTCGCGCTGAGAATGGATGCAGTCTTTAAAGGTCCCTTGCGGTAATAACCCATTACGTCTTGAGCGGAATTCTAAACGATTCCTACTCGCCACGCCGCTTGCCGCGGGCGGTCGCGCGAAAATTCGACCAATCGGTCCTACCCCGATTTTTTTGGGCACACTACCTTTCAGATGTTAATTATTGTATGAATAGAATTTGTTACAGAAGTTTTATTGCACTCAATTGGTAAAAGGAACAAGTCAAAAAAGGGGTTGCATGCATTGAGTTAGTAGTCAGTCATGCTAAAGGGAGTGTTTCATCAGGACAGGATTTCGCATCGCGACGTGCAACCTGCGACGCCATCCCTGCAAGAGAGGGAAGCCATCATAGATGAATCACGAAGCGATTACGACCCTTCGCTCAAAATGATGAGCAGCACTGGGTAATCGCTTCAGGACCCAACTACATACAGTACCCTAGGTCGCACGCATGGCGTGGCGTGCCACACGCGCTCAACGCGAACTTTCCGTTCTAATGACACACATCTCAAGGAAGTCACAGTCATGCATACACATTTATCATGCTAAGCCATCAATCAATGACGGCCACATCCACGTGGTTGACAGAGCCTTTTAACCTGTTTAATACCAAGTTTCATCTTTACCATCAATTTGGGAGAGGTAACAATATGAGGGGTTTGTTGGGTTGTTGGTGGAGGGGTTAGTTGAATAGAACCACCTTGACAATTGTGACGATCGCTTTTATTGGCACATTGGCATTTGCAGTCCGGACCAATCACAAAACCAGCTGGACACTCAGGAACCTGAAAAATGGATTTCAGGTTAGTTGTAAAGTTATGTGCAATCTGCTCGCCTTGCACAAAGTTGTATATGAGCTGCCTCGTGTGGTCGCATTACAGTTCGAAATTTGCAAAGCCGCGCTCATACTATGCGCCTGCAGGGTGTGGCTGCGTTCACAGGCAGCGAGCCAGAATAGCACTGAAGAGGTGCAGAGACGACGCAGGCAACGAGACAGGGTAGCACAGGCGGAGACGCAGAGACACGCAGTCACGCCTCGCCGCCGGCACCGCAGAGTATGAACGATGCCTAAGAGGAATCTTACAAAAAATTGCATATCTAAGCGTCTTGAAGGGATCTTTGAGGGGTCAATATGCACACTCAGCCGTATATTTTTGCCTAAGCTCTAGTGGAGGAAAGAGGGGTAGAGGGGTCCTTTTCCCCATCTAGGCCTAGGTAAAAGCTAATATCCAAGGAATCCCCCCCCCCCTTCCCATATTGCGATAGCACCAGATTGGCCTTATATTTATTGATCTCGATTTGTGCATAGAAGACATGATTACTCGTATTTTATTGCATTCGACAAACAGAGTCAGGTAAGAATTGCTGCGCGCGGTTGCGTCACGGTACGACATTGGTATGCGATCGACTTGATATGTTTTGACTTTAACTTGTGCATTGAGTTTTATGGTAGCTCATACTATGCGATGACTCGACGTACATTTGGTCCGCAATCGTAGCATGAGCAAGACGTATGTTCTTCCATAGAGATATTCAACGTCTGATTAAGCATAAAACGTCCATTACCAACATATATCATTTCCACCACCTATAAATATCATTAAAAATGATTTGAAATAAAAAACTCCATAGTAACGCCCACAAACTCACTGGTCTTTCTAACATTCGAACACTGTGTGGATGGCAACGCTCATAAGAATCGCAACAACTTCCCACACATTGCATGACCTCAAATAGAGTTTACAACCACCTTTAGGCAAAAACACTAAGGTTCGATCACTCAAAGTCTCACACTGATTTCAGTACAAAACCTCATTTATAGGTTCCACCCTGCACTGCCCGAGTCCCCCCCCCCCCCTCCGCCCTCCCCAATGGCATTCGAGTGATGTATGTTGGAATGGATTCCACGACAAGCAGCTTGTCGGGAGGTAAGGAAAAATGCCTTCCACAATTTCGTGGTCTCACCATCGCTTCCGAATAAATACTACAGATGGTATGAATGTGCACAGGCGAAATCTTCAAGGAGAGGAGCAAGGTATTTTGAATCGCGCGGCGCGGTGACCCGCAGTCGATTACTCGATTCGCGCGTCGCGGTGACCTAGTTGGACAATCCTGACGCCTAACTACGTCACCGCGAACCATCACCTGCCTGTTGTGGAGCTGACGCTTAGGGGTTGGGGTCCAATCACAATTGCCTCTCTACCAACCAAATTACGATTTTCTGCACCAGTAGGGTCTTAGGGTGTGCAGAGTTATGGCAGCATTCCGCAACGTGGCGTACGGAGGGCGACGCGACTACGGGCGCTGTATTTAGCACCTTTGACTTTGACAGAGGATTGGTTGTGCACAGCGCGTATACTGCTATTAAATTAGAGTAGCAGTGTACGCGCGTACTCACCCAATCCTGAGCCTGTAGCTTAGGGGTGAGGGTAGCTAGGTCGAATTTCCGCGCGACCGTCCGCGGCGAGCAGCGCGGCAAGTACGAGTCGTCGTTTGAAATTCCGCTCAAGACGCAATGAGCTGGTACCGTGAGGGACCTTTAAAGGTAGGAAAACTACCAAAGCTTTCAACCTGCAATCTTTAGAGGTCCCTTACTGTAATAGCTCATTGCGTCTTGAGCGGAATTCCCAACGGCTCATACTGAAGGCGCCGCGAGTGCAACGCCGCAAGCGAAAATTCGACCTAGCGACCCCCACCTGTAGCTTAGCAGCAAAATAGCGCGCAGTAGTGTGCGTCAGCCCAATTGGTAATACATAGATTATCTCAAAGCTATGGCAAACCTCATAGCATTTTGGATAGATGACCACTTGTGGATCGCCATTGTCGAGTGGAATCGGTACGCACACTGATTGCAATTGACAAGTGTCATTGCCTTGTTTAATTGAACTGAACAGACTCAAGTGCTCAGCGGTGTCTACTGAAAATAAGATCGTCTCAAAGATGTACACACTCCCATCAGTACCAATGGAAACAGCAGGAAAGCAGGATGTGGCCTGAGTGGAAGATTTTTGTACCAATTGTTTTGCCACACTGCCGACGGCAGGACACAGGAGTCCAGGATTCCTCGACAGGGTGGGGGGGGGGGGGGGGCGTATTTGACCGAACGGTACAGGGGGTCGTACCTGCAGAGGACAGCGATAAGCACTGGAATTTAAGGTTTGAATAAGCAGGTGAGAAGCAGAGGGTATTTCACAGCGAACCGTTGAGAGGGAGTGTGGAAGAAATACCTTTTCGCTTCAGGCAAGAATACGAGTACGAGTAGCAATAAAAAACCTTGCAGCTATACAATCCGCCTACTGGTATAGCAGAGGTAAAAAAAAAAAAGGGGGGGGGTCGTTTTCGGTTCATATACAGGGGGTGCCAAAAAAAAAAGTAATTTTGTCTCATCCACTTTCACCCCACTTTAGTCGAGCTACAGCAAATTCTGTTGAGGTATTCACATCCCCAGACTCAAGAGCAGACCTCACTCTATCACCATACTCCGTGGCAGCCTTCTGCACGAGCAGGAACGGGAGCGAGGAAATAGTGAACAAGATGTGTCGCCTCAACTGGGCGAAATCCGAAATTTCGTCGCCCTCGTTCACAACCTTGCTGAGGTCCGTTCACTCTGGGTACCTAAGGGGATTCATACTGGGTGGTGTTCTTTAGGATCCCGTTTTTTCCGGGTTCCCAGCGCCCTTCGTTTCCAAGAGCCAAAACGTGCACTTACCACTGAAACCCCTCCGGAGGCGGATTTGGGCATGAAAATGATACTTCGGACCATAGCAGCCTTGTCCAAGCAGCAGGGGCTCTGTGACTTCCATGAACCGAAGGGCTAATCCTTAGGAAGCTTCCCACAAAAGACCTACCATGGAACCCGGCTCCACTGTTTTAAGGGGACCTTGATACCGTGGGTGCTCCGAAGCCCGACTGCGCCGCTTAAAGGTTCTATATTTTTATGAAAATGAAAGTAGTGAGTCTCAGCTTGTTCCTGCTTTTAGAGGAACATTTCGGGAATATTTCGCCCCAATACTTCCATTTCTTTCGTTTCCCTATGTTTTGTATAATTGGCAGATGTGAGCCGTGGGCAAAATTACTTTTTTTTGGCACCCCCTGTAGAAGGGGGGGGGGGGGGAATCGTATTGGAGTGTCTAATTTTCTCGACCCCTACCAGTGCCTTGGTCCGCGGGTGAAGAGACGCTACGACAAGGTCCCTCCCTTCCAATGCTGTCCTGCAAGTCACAATTCGGGTCATCGCCCCTTTCGTCAGCGCCAGAAAAGATTCTACAGAAATCGAAAAAGATACCAAGGAGCTTTTTTCGAGAAATGGATTGCCTGCAGGGACTTTCAATAAAACTCAACTATTTTCCCTGTAACTCATAAGACGATGTTTGTAATACCACAATTGCACTCCTTCAGCTTAGAACGGGATTTCGTACAGGGCGTGCGACGCTATCGTGCGAGCTAGTGGCAGCGAACGGAAATCGGCCCTAAGGCTATTGCCCTGTCGTATGCCTCACTTTGGGCGAAGGACAGTGAATAGTCGCTCGCAAGACCCAACCACATGGGGCACCTCTAGGTCACACGCGTCGCGAGGCACGCCGCGGTGCGCAATGCTGTCCCAAGGCATTTTGGAAAGCAGTTCTAATGATATGGTTTGAGTGGAACATGAATAAATAGTGGAATGAAACCTCACCATCCATAGTGTTACTGGTTGTTGACGCTTGTTCGACTGCCATAGCTCGATGCCGTGAAGCAGAGCTTTTCAGGAAGTTTGCTGCTTGAAGTCGCATGGGTTGACGAGCTGAACAAGTCTCATAAATGAAGACTTATAGCTACGGAACTGGTCAGCAATCCTAATTATTCTTTTTTAGCAATCCCAATCGGAATAAGTCAGCAATAATGCTGGCTTTGGTGGAGCCTAGCAGGGAGGCGAAATTTTGCTTCTCAAATGTTTTCGAGGTGACTATATTACGTCACATCTTCTTACAACTTTTTCGCAGAAGAAGTCTCGTTCACGGACTGATTCGTTCCATCACTCAGGTGCCCCTAACTGGGCGGCAGTGGTCGCGTACTAGCGCGCGGCCAATTCACAACGGAACTAGCGAAGCATTTCATGCGCGTGGCATAGCGGCTTACAAGGGAGGTCTTTTGGGTCATGGCACGCTTTTGAAAGCGGTTTTTTGCGCTGAGCAGCCTTATGAATGTCAAAAAAGGGTCATAGTTGGGCGGTCGGCACACCCGCACCAGCTGATACTCTCATAAAGGTTTCATATTTGATTTCCCTGCCATGCCCTCCATCTCGAAATCCTGGAGCGCAGATGGTTGGAACTTAGCGGCTGGCTGAGCATCGAACGATGCAAGGTAAAGCACAAATGGAAGGGTTTAAGCACTCGTGTCAGAAATAGTCTAAAATGTGCGTAGCCACTGGACTGTTTTTGGGGAAAAGTAAAGTGACATAAAACAGCTGCAACTTCTGCAATCTATGCGATACGCTGATATTGATCACAACTTAAACTTGCAAAAGTTCCCCTAACATCAAAATGTTTATACAGTCCATTTCGAAGCGCCTGGCAGGACGTAGCCTACGGACTTGGATGAACGTATATCAAACTCTCTCACCCCGCCACACACTCTCACTCTCGCCACTCACCCAAGTCCGTAGGCCACGCCCTGCTAGGCGCTCCGAAATGGACTGTATCTTGCGTTGATAAACAATTCCGACCTCAGTTATGTAAGTCCCAGAGAACAAAAATGGAACACTTCTACTTTTCAACGGACGGTTGTAGACACGGCGCCACTGATGAATGGTACCAACTCAAATAAATGTATTGCATGAGACACTGAACACGGCGTCTCGCGCGGCAAGGAGCGATAGGCCCGGTGACGCGGCCATTCTAGCCGTTTGCCCCAAGCAGAAAACTCCTAGAAGGATATCTGTAAAATTTTAACTATTCTCCTAGCTTTTCGCTTTCCCATCCACATCCTTACTCAGCGGGCGACCCACTTTTCCCTCGCTTTCCAGCTCTATTTTTTTTCTTCTGGCACCGTTGCATGGGGTGTGTGCCCTTATTTCAGGATTTCGCACGACGACCAGCGGCGTGCGACGCACTGTGTGCGAGCTATGCGCGTCGCGGTGATTGGGTCTTCGAACGATTACACGATAATGCTAGGGGGGGGGGGCGACACGCAGTTGACTTATAAACCTTCGAGACCTAACAACATGGCGCCTTTAGCTCGTCCGCATTGCTTCGCTTACGATACGTCCGGTGCGAAACCCTCACATAAAGGTACACACCCCATTGCGTGACTATGCTGTAGATACATATAACGATGGCCGTGTTGATCGAAAACGGGCACGATCTGTGGCGCAGCGCAATAATCTGGTTCCATCGCTACGCCGCTACGTATATGTGCTGCATGCCCTTGCATAGCAGGCGCGCCACTTTCATTTCGCAGCCTTTTAGGAGAGATAGTTTTACAGCTGTATAAAAACGTTAGAGTATATAATTCATGAAGACAATCGTGAATTAACTTACGTCCTACAGTCGAGAATGATTTTTGTATGTGCTTGTTCGTGTAGAGTGGATGGTAGAGGATCTCGATGTTTTCGGCAATTTCCTAGATGTTAAGCATTTAATACTAGCAATAGTGATAGTAGTAGTAATAGTAATAATACTATTTCTTTGAAGGAATCATCCACAAAAAATCGGGTTCTTCTGTACCCAGATATTTATGTTGTATTGCTATACTACGCGTCACATGCAAATTCACTAAAAATAGAAACCAAAATTCGGCTGAGAGACGGCTCCTCCAAGTAAGGGCCGTGTGATCAAGGACGCACAGTGGAGAGCAAGTCAAAACAGGGTGCGAAAATTTGTACTGCACACTTCCCGCCGACGGCTGTTCAAAGAATGTACGGCGGGAATTCGAAGAGTTGCTCCAGTTTCTCAATTTTTGCGTTGTAATACAGAAAATTTTTCTCAGTTCTTTTCGTGCTTCTGCTTGGATATGTCTGAGTGGTTTCAAAAGGAACTAGAATCATGAAATTCGCATGAGCGATTCCTTTAGAAATCTCACTTGCTCGTATAAAGGCGCGGCAAAAGTCCATTGACTTGATTGAATTGGAATAACTTCTCTGAGAAATTTTCAACTGACCCAAAATTTGGCCCAAACATTGTGTACCTGGTGTAAGAATGTGGTTAAAGTTTCATTCGAAATGACCACTTGATAGCTGGAATGACTGCCCTGAGGCGCTTGGGTAAGTGCATCGATGGTATGTCGCAGGCTGTCGACGCCAATTTCATCTCATGCCTTGATGAAGGAGGCTTTCAGAGAAGTGATAATAGGGTGAGGAACGCGGAAGGCCTTTTCCTCCAATACGGCCTACGCATTGTACAGGGGGTTGAAATCGGGCGAACACGAAGGCCACTTGGTGTGAGTTTTGATGGCGGGTAGTTGAGTCTCACACCATTCCTGTGTGACCATCGCCTACGCTCGGCGCTGTATTTTGCTGGAAGCATCACCTTCAATTACCATAGTGCAGTTAAACAAATGGCAAAATTTCTTCTGTAAGACTTCGTGAATATTGTATTCCTTGTTGAATTCCGCGCCGAAATTCACAAAGAGAAGAGGCATTTTGCCCGTTGCGCACACTACTGCTCAAACATGACACTGGAATGGGTGTGTACCCTTACGTCAGGATGCCGCACTACGGCATGTCGCAAGCGAAGCAATGCGGACGAGCTAAAGGCGCCATGTTGTTGGGTCCCGAAGTGATTAGAAGTCAACTGCGTATCGCACCCCTAGCATTACTTGTAATCGTTCTGAGACCCAACTACCGGGACGCGCATAGCTCACACACACTGTGTCGCACGCCGCTCGTCGTCGTGCGGCATCTGATGTAAGTGCACACACCTTACTGGAATGATGGCAAATACGTGAACGATTCCCCTTTGTTGTCAGCTTTCTGACAACTCGTCGCAATAGTCCTCATACTCTGGGAGTTTATCACTGCCTTGACAGTTAAAATCTTTTTATTGGAAAATATAATCATTAGATGATCTCCAGTCGGGGTGCGAACATGGAGGCTTCGGCATCGGATCAATCAATTCTTATTATTGGGATCATTGGACCATGAACTTTTACCAATTTGTAAAGGTGACCTCCATGTTTCTCATGCACTATGCGCAAAATCGAGCGCTGCTGCACTTTGCGACGTTTTGCCATTTCGCGAATGCTGTGGCAGGGAATGCGAGCTATGCGCTTTCTGGCGGTGTTGACAACGTCAGAAGTAGTGACACTGACGGGTTAACCCGTCCAAGGACGGCCAAACGTTTATCCAACATCGTGGCAACAGTATGACCTTAGGCTGCGTTCACACTTTTCGCCAGCAGGTCGTGGCTGCGTTCACACTTTGTCGGCAGGGCTGGCTGCGTTCACAGGCAGCAAGGCGGAGTGGCGCAGGGGGATGCAGATACGACGCAGGCAAGGAGACAGGGTGGCACAGGCGGAATTACAGAGAAAGACGCTCTGCCGCCAACACCGCAAAGTATGAAAGCGGCCTTATGTACTGTCTGCAGTGGAATCCGAGAGATTTCATAATCGCGGAAGGAGTGTGGCTATTAAGATACATCTACATAATAGCACGCAGAAATAATGAGATCATGGCATTTCAATACTGAAGACGATATGGCGATGAAATTTGGTACTCATCCTCTCAAGGCATCATGACCAAACATATCAAAAAGATTTGTTTAGTATCAAGCTGAGAGGAATATCTCCTACGTTAAAGTTTTGTAAAAAGCTTTTGCCGCACCTTTTATGTGATTTCAATGATTTGGACAAGTCAGAGTGCATAGAAAAGTGATTGGTCTACGTAGACACAGTGTACCTAGAGGTAACGAAGTTTGGTGCAAGGGGAGCCGACGCGGTGTCGCGTCGCGCACTCGAGTTGCAACGGTTCCCTTCGCACCATCTTTAAGGAACCAACCTCATTGCACGTACTTTGTGGGGCTCCCATTTCGTTATGCTGTGCCACGCTTATTCCAAGCTGTTCAGATGAGATGCATTCAGAAAACTATAGAACAAGGAAGCACTCACCAGAAAGCTGGTAGCCTTTCTCAGCTGATCCCGCAAGTGTTTGGGTATGGTTTCGGCATGAGCCAGCACAGCCAGCGCGGCTGCTGGCAGCAACAGCAGGTGCATCGTGCTACCTGAAAACAGGAAAATTTTCAAGGGCTCGGAAACTTGAATCGTACCTGAACAAAACCAAAAAACAAAAATCTGACAATCATTCGCATAGCATTCGTATTCGACTGGGAACCGCTGCAATCCGTCATCGATGCAGTGAGAGCACTGCCGCTATTGACACTGTCATCGGGCCACGGCCATGTAATCAACGCTGAGTGTATTACGAAGCTTTGTGTTGAAGGTGCATTGCTGCCAGCAGTCGCGATGGCTGAGCTGGTCTTGCTGCAACTACGACCGATGCGATCGCGCCGCCGAGTATGAATGCATCCTTACATACAGATTTTCCGTAAATCCTATTGCCCCTTATGCAGACTGAGAGAGAGACTGCTGCAGTGAAAATATCGCTAGGAGCCTGCTCGATCTGTACGAGTGCAGTCAAATGGCTTCGATGATAACCTAGTCATTTCGGTGTGTGGGGGTTTTGCACTGTACTCCAGGAGAGAAGTAGGAGAAACGGCCCAAAAACCCAACAAAAATCCTCATATGCAATTTTTAGTTTGGGCTTCAAATTAAACATTAGTACGAGGAAGCAGACGAGGCAAGCCTAAGTCAAGACATTAACGCACCGCCTACACGTCAATTCGAGGGCGGTACATGTCGGAGTAGGCGGAGACCGTTCATTTGAGATCACACCTAGCGGTAATCAAAATCTCGGCTTAAGTTCTTAGGACACCTTCGGTGACTATCCATGTTGCACCCTTTCCACAGCACTACACCCACTCGAACCTGCGCTGACCATGCCCTCCTAAGCTCTACTGATCAGTTGAGCTGAAAGGTCGTGCTTGACGTCAGTTCGAGCGGGTGGGGTATAGTGACGGAGCATCGTGGGGAAGCAAAAAGGGTGCAACTTGGATGGTTATTCAAGCGTCTGTTGCCCCTGAGTAAGTGCAAAAGGTAGGCAATCTGATTATCGCAAAGGGGGCCTTTAATAGACGGTCATGCGTAAAATCACTTTCTTAAGGTTCCCTAATCATGTGAACGGAAGACAATCTCTATAACACAACGAATTCACAAAAGAGAACTGCGCTTTTGGACGATGCGAGGTTCAACGGACATGTGAGGGAATCATTTTTTGGTCGAGAAGAGCATGGAAAGGGCGAGAAAATTTGTTAGGGATATCATATGACAAGCGCTGAAGTCAATTGTAAACTGACTCACAGATTGCAGCTGACAGCTGCTAAACGGACCACCAGACATATTGTGATTAGTGAGGATATCAATACTGGCATGTTAGCCCTGACAGCTGTTGCACTTTCAGGAGCCGGCGAAAATAGGTGGAACGCTTTGCAGACAGATTTCGATGGCTACCTCACTTTCATGGCTTGCCTCTGAAGGTCAGACAATGCAGAAGCCACAGGCTTAGCCACCAGGGCAACCTGGGAGAAGGAGATGCTAATTAACTCATCAGTGAAGAGAAATGAAATGAAACTCTCTGGTACATTGAAAATAAGGCCTCTCTACAGTTCTTCTATGACTACTGTAGCCCAAAATGGTTTTTGCTAGATGGTATCATGCAAATTCAAAAATTCTTACATTTCTGAATACCAACGTTACCACCATTACAACTACGCTCAAGCTTCTTTTGATAAGTGAATGTCACGTTAGGCCGCGTTCATACTTCGCGGTGCCGGCAACAGGGCGTGGCTGCGAGTCTCTGCGTTTCTGCCTGTGGAACCTTGTTTCGTTGTCAACGTCGCCTCTGCACCTCACCCGTACCACTCTGCCCCGCTGCCTGTGGACGCAGCCTCGCTCTGCTGGTGCAACGTATGAGCGCGGCCCTACAAAAAGCCGCCACGTCCAGTGTCAGGTGTGGTTAGCACAAGTGGGCGTGGTCAGCTCGAATTCAAGAGGACGTAACGCTCTAAAGGCATGCCGCCGAGCCGCTCTAACGGTGTAACTCGAACTATCATGAATCCATTCCCTTGTTGGCAGGCTAATCCGACTACTGAGAGATGAGCCCCTGCGAATCAGAAGCTGTTCTACTCTCGCTATCTGCTGTCAATCTCGTTTGAAGGTTGTATTATCTCGGACCTTCAGTATCACTTGAGAATTCCTTGACAGTTGACTGCCCACGTGAGGCATTTGGTTTCGATATCAAAACTATTTTCAGCTCTAAGGTCACACTTGGCAGAAAGGATAAATGGTCTAAATGGAACAAAAGCCATAAATGAAAAGACAATGATAAAAATAAGACAAAAATAATTCTCCAGGTTCTCTCTTCTTGAAACCTCGGCATGATATTTACATTATTCGTGTAATGCTTTGCCGAAGCATTACACGAACAAAAGTAATTGCCGGATTACTTTGATGAAAGTCTCCATTTCACAACTGATTTTGGACGTGTACGATCAAGATAGATGAAGAGAATGTTTGGGTAAGTGATTCAAAGTGCCACCAACTGCGCTCTGATCGATGCGATCAGCTGATTCCGTCCAGCTGATCTTGCATATCTTATCTCCCTCTAATCCATGCCCCAGATTCGCCACGTTGCCCAATTTTCGAGGGGCTTTTCGACAGAAAAGCATCATCTGGCACGGTATCTTCTGAGCCTCTGATCACACGCCCAGTGCACATAGCCTCTTCTCGCATTCTTTTCCTGCGGAATGTGTGACACTCAAACAGTAATTGCCGTCACGTCGTGTGAGATGCGATACAGTGCGTGCGAGATAGGGGGTCAGGTTCTGAAGCGATGGCACCGTCCTAAGCATCTCTTGAGACGTGGGACACTGCGACCGTTTCAGGAGCCAACTATTAGGTTGTGAAGAAAGTGTTGGCCGGTTTCTGCAATTTCAACTTCGGGAGATCATAACTCGTCCAGTGTGTCCTTTCCCATAGAATAAGCACCATTCGATTCGCTACACTTTTGGCAACATTGTGCATATTTGCATATTTATTTTGATGAAGGGCCGATGATTTATATTGCGCGAAATCAAAAAAGTCGACTCCAAATCACCATTCTTTCTAAGCACACAGCTGCTGAAGAAGCTGTTCAGATGTTTGGGAAAGTGAGGCTGCGCTAGATCTGGTGGATATGATGGACGAGTAAGGGCTTCAGCCTGCATCTGCCATCTCTCCATCTCTTCTCAATTATTGGAAGAGAAATTTTGGAAAATGCGCTTGCGCATAGCTGCTCTGAGAGGTTCCGCGGCACCCTTTCTTGGTTTTTCTGAATCAAGGCTACTTGAGGTGGTCAACCACATGTGTGCCCATCACAATCAAAATAATAAAGTGGGGAGTGAATGCTACGAAGAAATTATTGCAAGTGAAGGCTGTGGATTTGCCTCATCCAGAGACAAAGAGGAACTCCGGTATTGATATTCCTTTCTACCTCTCCTCGGGCGAAGTGCAAGTGTTCCGACTGGTGAGGCCAGGTCAGGTAGCGCGGCGGGCACGCCCATTCGCGCGCGGCGGATTGCAATCAGGTAAAGACAGGTAAAAACGCTGCCAGAGCTCCTCCCCTAAAAAGACTCAGGCAAATTTGGGAGAGCCCAGACGGCGAAGGCCACGCCACCATTCGGACAGTTCGCGAAGCGTCGCCGCGCGCGGTGATCCGATTCAGAGCCAGCTTCTAGAAATCGAAACACTTGCAACTCACCCGCCTCTCCCCCTATCCACCTACTGCCAAACTTTAATATTCATCACCGACCTTTCCGAGAAAGAGATTCATACCTGCTTACAAGTTCATTAGCGGTGAGTATAGATGGTACAATGAAGAAGAATCCAACTCCTTCTCATCCTGCGTGAGTCCTCATGAACACGGGCTACATGCTGCTGACTTGATACTGTAATAGAATAAGAATGGCCACTACATCAACTTGCCTTCAGTTTAAACATTGCAGCATCAAAACACTTATCTTCAAGCTCTTACCTCAAAGAAAAGCTGGCTGTCCAATATAGCACCCCTCAACTGGTCGCTGGTCCGGTGCTGGTGTCCTTTTATTCGATCGTTATTTCGATTTTTCTGCGCACACTTGGTTGATCTTGGTCACATAGGGTCAGAAATCCCTGTAAAATCTCTTGCTCGGTATCGATTATTTCCACATAGACTTCCGTTCACATTCCCAAAAAATAAACAAATAAATATATTAATAAACAAATAAATAATAAATAAATAAATAAATGATAAACAAGTGAGTGATAAATAATCAGATAGCACTGTATTGTGGATTCCTAATCTTTGTTATTCTTACTCTTTCTCTTCTAGGACGTTGCGAAGTAAATTGCAACGTCCCGTTTCCTTAAGTATCAGCTGAATGTTCGACACGACCAGAAGGCTATCCTGTTCGTTTTCTAGCCTAGTATTTATGATTTCCACTGATAATTCAATTAGTGGAAATCATAAATAGTTCAAAAAATTCAAAAAATTCAAGATGAGTTAAGGTGAAAGGGGTGTCGGTAGTGTGATGGATTAGCACATATCCCCGGAAAGGATGAAGTGCGGGTTCGAGGCCCATCCGACACCGAAGCTTTTGCCCATAACTCAGCATCCTTGTAGGAACTTTCGCATCGCGAGCTGCGGCGATGAACAGCAGTTATCAAAAATCAAATCAATTAGTAATGGTTCTCGCTTTCTCCAGACTGCCACACGGCTATCGTCCTCTACTACGACCTAGCTTGATGTTTCTAACCAGGAAGGGCTTTTTACTTCCCATGGGACTTCGAATAGGGACCCCTATCAATCGATAGGGCTTTGAACGCTGATTACGATTGGGAAAACTAAAAGTGCTACGGGCTGCTCCGAAGCGAGTTAGGAGGGGACAAAGTTTGCTTGTGATATCTCATTGGCGAGGCACTTTGCTGTCAGCACGGCCGTTGTTGAGCCATCAACGACCACCGTGGCTTGTTGGTAGTGTTCCGGATCTGCAGCATAAGGGTGTTGTGTTTGCTCCCCGCCGGTGGAGATTTTTTTGCATTTTGTGTCTCATTGTCTACACGTTTACCTGAATGCATAATATTATTACATGGTACGTTCGGAAGCCCATAACGCGCAAGCCAGTCGTTCTCGTGCAAAACCAGTGTGATTTTCGTGTTGAGGGAATCAAATTACCCCAGGGGACAAGTTTCTAGCCAATTCGGGAATTTAACTAAATTTCCGAAAAAACGTTCACGATCTATTGGGTGGCAGCACCATGAACAAAGGACAGGTCGTTGACCATTGCCGAAGAAATGCTCTTATTTGACGCTTGTTTCGTACGTTCAGTGCGATGGGCAAGTGTAACAGGTATGTGTAGGTTACCTTGTTCAGGTTGCAGGGTTATTTGTAGAAGAAAATTCAAAAACTAGCACTACATCCCCTGGCCACTCCTAATTTTCCGAAGTTGGACCAAAAACCGGATTTGGCTGAAAATTTGCACAGTGTGGTAATTCGACCCGTTGTGCGTGAATATCATAATCTTTTTGAGCAACAACGCCTAATTCGTGGGGTATGGGAGTCTCTTCGACCTGATATGCTTCCCTGGTGAGTATTGTCAGTAGTTATAAATAAAGTGGCAGAGTAAATGATGGGTGTGATAGGCACCAGTACAAGGAAACGTTCAGAAGTGAAAGAAAAGCAATTTCTGGCCATCAAACACAAAATGCAAAGAAAAAGTCCACAGGCGGGGAGCAAACCCCCAACCCTCGCCTTGCAAATCCCCGACACTACCACTGAGAAACGTTGGCCGTTGTTAGCTCAGCAACGGCCGTGCTGATGGGAAATCGCCCCGCTAACGAGATATCACAGGTAAATCACAGGTAACTTTTGACCCCTCCTAACTCGCTTCCGAACAGCCCGTAGCACTTTTAGTTTCCACATTTGTAATCAGCGCTCGAAGCTCTATCGATCTGTAGGGGTCCCTATTCGAAGTTCCATGAGAAGTAAAAAGCCCTTCCTGGTAAGTGGTTGGCCGGTCTACCCGTGTCTCAGAATTGCGGCATGTCTCTGTTACCCCTCACGTGGCAATGGTCATCGCAGCCGGCTGAAATAGATTTAAGTAAGTCTGGTGGCGCGGCCACTGAGGAGTTTTGGATGCCCACTAAAGCAAAAAAAACTTTGACATACGTCAATCGTTAACATTCTCACTAGTTTCTGCTACAAAGAGCCATTCACCAAATATCTCTGTTGAATGAATTTCTTGTTTCTTTCCTTTGTTCTTAATTTCTTTGTGGAGTATTCTTCTTGATACTTCCCCCATGGCTGAGGCATGTCACTTAACACATTAAATAGATAAATAAATGAATAAATAAGTAAATAAATAAATAAATAAATAAATAAATAAATAAATAAAAAGGGCTGATCGTAATCCTTTCTTCTGTCACGCTATGATTCCGAAAATTCCACATTATTGTCAAGAGGACAGGACTAGTCAGAAAGTAGCTATTATGACTCAATTTCTATAGCTATTATGACTCAATTTCTAAACTTAGTGCAATTCTACTTACCTCTAGAGGCTTTCCGTGGTGGAAATGAAAATTTGACTCCAAAGCCTAGCAACCACGTGAAACAGGGCACAGAAGCGTGTACATTGAGCGAAGGGCGCCGTAATATTGTCCATGTGCTCCTCCTTATTTCTTCGACCATGCTCTCATCCCTCCTTGAACGAAGTTTCTCAAGGCCATGCTGGAAAAGAGTTATAAATTTTGTTTGAGCACCGCCTACTTGACTTATGCTCCGCCCACCTGCTTCGTATGCTTCATAGAATCGTGTCATCGTACTTATCCCAACATCTCCCTACGTCTGTGCCCTTTTGGAACTGAGATTGTTTTCAGATTATCAAATTTTCAGGCCCCCCCCCCCCCACAGTAAGCGGAGCGTAACATTGTTTATGCACTTCCCTTCATTTCTTCGCCTATGCTCTCATCCCTCCTCAAACGAAGTTCTTAGGTCATGCTGGAACGGAGCCATGAATTTTCGCTTTAAGTTCCGCCTACTTAAATTACGCTCCGCCCACCGCGCTAGAAAGCTTCTAAGGATCGTGTCACCGACCATATCCCAACTTCTTCCTACGTTTGTTTTGGGATAGTTCACATGCTTCTGTGGAGGCAGAAAAACCGGTCTGTAAATATCCAGGTTGTGCCCTCATTGCGATGCGACGCTTCCTTCTTGCTGTCATGTCTCCTCACTCTGGCGTCCCCAGCTTCTCCAGTTTGGCTCGTCGCCAAGCATCCCCTGTACCCCTGAATCCCTGTACTAAATTAAACGCGTTCTCAAGCAGATTTTCCTACTTCTTAGGCATTGCTCAGAGTTCGCGGTTCATGTGATCGCGCGACTCCCGCGACTCAGACGTACCGTTCACCTGATCAGTACGTATCCCATTCTTTTCTACTACATCGCGCGAGTCGCGCGATCGCTTGAATCACTTGGTCATTATGTATCTTTCCCCTTTACTCTTGAATCGAGCGAGTAGTGCGGGTCGCCCGAATCGCGCGATCGCCTGAATCACTTGATCGACATTTATCTTTTCCTATCCGCCTGAATCGCAAACTGTGAACAATACCTTACGTACTACAGCACGCGATAACCCACCTAATGAATCGTTTATCGCGCAGGTAACCCCCATCAAAAGAGCTCCTGAAAAAATGCAGTGAATGCTAATTGCGGATCATCGCAGGGATACCAAGCTGCATAGAAACGAATGCTATCTGCCGTATACGTTCTTGATCCACTATTCCTATCAGTTTCTTTGTGGCCGCAAACAAAAGAAAAAATAAACTCAACTGTCATCAATACAAATAGCCAAGTAATAAGATGACCAGGGAAAAAGCAAAGCGTTCAACAATCTATTTTTGGATGCGCCACGCACCCCATTTCCACCCAAAATTAGCGAAGAGGAAACACGCATAAATATGGAAGCACATCATTTGCATTTAAGCATGGTTCTAGGAGCCAATTCACAAATTTTTATACAAAATCACAAGAATTAGCAACAGTAGTAAGTGATAACAGGGAATGCCGATGTTACTGGTAGGGCCGGTGCTACTGATAGGGCGATTGCAGTAGTCCGAACTGCAGCACTTGTTCGTACACTGAACGTTGTTAAACCCCGTTGAGGTAAAGGTTCCGTCAGCCTGAAATGCTAACAATATACAAACAGGCGAAAACACAAATCCTGAACTCCTTATCAACAACAGCAAAATGCTTTTCTGCCTTCGTCGATAGTGAAGGGAACATCTGCGATAGTTTGGGTGTTCATAAAGGCGGAATATCTCAAACACACAGCTCGCCAATCAAATTATTCGACTTACTTTTTTGAGGCATCAGTTACAGGGTAACTATCCAGGCTACATCCTTTTTGCACCCCCTTGATGCGGTATGACGGCGCCATACCCGGTCGAACCTCGACCAGTCACGCTCTCCAGCTTCTAACTGGTCAGCTGATCTAGTAGGGCATTGTAGCGCGGGTTCGAGGTGCAGCGCCGTAATGGCGCACCGTGATGTCGCAAAAAGGGTGCATTTGGATATTTACTCCCACTGGCCGAGACGTTGAGTAGACTAATGTGCTTATCGCGGCATGTGCTTTCAACAGATCTCATATCAGTCGTCGAAAAGTTCGTCTAATCGTTAAAGACATCAGAAGGGGTAAATTTGGCAGACTGTGGAGTGTGATAGTAGAAGTGCTAAGCAGTAATAGTAGATAAAGAACGACATGAAACTGCGAAAAAACCGATGAATAGGAACCCGAAAATCTGCCTTCTCTCTCTCACTCGTCCTCTGCGTCACTAGCCGAAGTGGACTGAAGACAGGCCAGAGTCTGAACCAACCTGCCGCGATCGTTGTCCCCCCCCTCCACAACGACTCCCCCGGCTGCATAACCGCATAACGGCATGCCGAGCTGCGAAGTCGTTATAAGACCCCAACCGCGTTTTTTTTTTTTTCAATGCGATTTTCGCCACATATGACGTCCTCTGAGGTAGAAGGTTCGTTTTCAGAGATCACGTACTCCCAGATTTCAGTTTTCCCTCACCCCTACTGGTGCCTTTATGTCACATACCACAAGTACAGGACATTAAAAAACACTGACAAAGATAGAAAAGTAACGAAGAGCAACACTCACTTTACACAGTGCAACATAATTTCCGTTCATATCAACAAAGATTCGATCACAGAATAGGTTCACCATTTTTACATCATTCGACCACCATTCTTGACTACAAATCTTTTTAAATTACTCGGACAGCAATTAGTAAGGCAGGGTAAAATACAACATATTGCAATTGATAAATTATTTTAATTGCTCACCTGACGCAATAGCTACTTCCACATTCACTAATCACCATATTTTCCATTTCCACCACTCCATTTCGTGTCATCTGCTCACCTAAACATGAAAATCTTCACGATTGAGAACAGAAAAAAAACGCCTCACTGCCGTGATTATGTCGGGAAACTAGCTATTTGAGCTATACGGCCTGAGTGCAAAGCAACTTCGCTTCCTGTATAAGCGATTCCAGCTCGCTGAATAAATAACACAGAAAGTCTGATTTATCTGCAACCCTTCCCAACAGTTTCATACTTGGCCCCCGTGGTAGAGTATAGTTAGGCCGCCGTCAGACTGTGCGATTTTGCGACATCGCACTTTCGCACGTGATACTACGACCTTGAGATTGTGCAATGCCGCAACTTCGTGTGCGGAACCGCGACAATCGCAGAATCGCAAAATTGCAAAGCCTGACGGTGACCTTACAAGGGAAGGATTGTAAGTCGAAGTAGCCGTTTGAAATGGGGTTGATACCAGTGATAGAGCTCGGGATGCCATTCACCAACTGCATTCCATATCTGCTGTGTGTCTCTGGGAGCAGAGCTACAAGCGTTGAAAGAGAAGCAACTCAGCACATATGCGATAGGCAAGTGCAACAGATGTGTGCTTTGATAGCGAAGGGGTTGTGTGCAAGGATTCAAGTACGAGGGGTCACGAGTTCGGATCGCTGCTGAATCTGCCTCTCATTTTTCCCAAATTACTTCCCGAACGTTACAAACAAGGAATTACCTGCTCCGAGAGCTTGATCTCACTACGAACAGCATTTCAGAGGAAGTTGTAAGCTGTGACAAGCTCCTCTTTATTCGGTTTTATGTTCGCACTGCGAAAAGCTTCTTTGTTTTAATCACTTCGTCTTAGATTACCACATTTGCTGTAAAATACTTAAAGGCAACAAACGCAGAAGTGGAAATGTAAATGATAAAACAGTGATGGATTCATTTCCTCGGAAATGCTCTTTCGTAGTGAGATCAAGCTCTCGAAGCATGTAATTCCTTGTTTGTAACGTTCGGGAAGTAAAACTCGTCACCCCTGGAGCTTGAGTCCTAGCACATAACCACTTGGCTATCGAAGGACACATATGTTGCACTTGCCTATCGCATATGAGCTGAGTTGCTTCTCTTTCAACGCTTATGACTCTGCTCCCAGAGACGCACAGCAGATATGGAATGCAGACTGGTGAATGGCAGCCCGAGCCCTACCATTGGTATAAATCCCATTTCAAACGGCCACTTCGACTTACCATCCTTCCCTTATTAGGATATGATTTCGCAGCGCGGTGTGCAGGATGCGACTGCTGTTTCCGAAATGCAATAATGCCATCTCCTTTGAAATTTCGTGGTAATGACCACTGATCTATGAGTCTTACCTTGAGGAACGCCGTGCACACACACCCACTAAAAATGTTGAGAAAAATTTGTGTTGACTATATTAGCAGGTCAATATATATGTGTAATTTTGAAATTCACATATCCACTCTAATAATTATGAAAATCGATAGAGAAAATTGCTCTCTTCACACTGTCTTCAAGCCCGGAGAACAAGCTCCATGATGCGCCATGGAGAAGCCTTCCCCCTCCAAAATGTTGACCTCGCCATAACTGAAACTTGGTTCGGAATGGCGACGTTGCTATCGTTCCGGTATGAAAAATGCCCTATTCTGTAACCAAACGATGTGGACGATTTCACGATAGTGAATATTTGTTTAGTACATCGAAACATAAGTCGATATTATTCGTTTACATTTCCTTCGTAAAAAGCACTACGCAAACGGTGCAGTGTCTCACTCTGTAACCAGAAAAGCATGTGCTTTACAGAAATAAAGTAAATATTAGCCATCGTTGCACGATGATATGCTTGCCCTTTGGGAAAATCTAACGGAACCTTCTACATTTAAGAAGCTTTATCGGCACACGCATTGAATTGTACACGGTGCGCTCATAAAACGCAGGTCCAGTCGCTTTTGAGGAGATCAAAAAAATCGTGAATTTTACAATACAATTACCTTGCCATCTGTCAAGTCATCATTCATAAGCAGCAGCGGTTGCGTATCCTACTGTAATTATCCTAGCGAAAATAGTGAATTTCAATTATGTAATTACACTGCGCCTCCACAGTCAGATCAACAATTTGAGTGCGAATCGTGTGCGTGGCGCATGAACGAAGTTTGCTGTCGCCAACTCACCATTTATACCATATATAGCTACTATTTTACTACTCTCAGAATAGCTCTTTCTAAATCCTAAATACAAAAACTTCGCTGCTAAACGCTTTCACTATGACTTGTGGCCCCGTACCGTGATGTCGTCAAGATATTTGGTTGAGAGCCGCACCCCTTAGGCCGCTTCCATACTTTGCGCACCGACGCCGTCACGCGCGTGACGCCGGCACGCGCGTGACGCAGGCACGCGCGTGACGGCGTCGGTGCGCAAAGTATGGAAGCTGCCTTAGTGCAGCAAGTTCCAATGGGACCAGCAAGGCACTTGTGGAGGTGACACAATCCGCAAAGCGTGATCCATTTCGAACATCCTTATGCAGACCTACCGGGCGTATACCGTTAAGTGGAAATTTCGCGAAGCCTCTTCCGGCGATGCGAAAGCGAATTCTTTACTTCGCGCGCAGTTGCGGACATCCCTCTGAAATTTTACGCCCGAGTTAGTCATTTACCAAATAAAATTGCTATGAATATGTATTTTTACGCTGCCTTTACTTGTCATGTCACATTGTCTTTCTATGCTTAAGTGTCTGTTTCTACTTTGTTAAAAAAATTCTATTGTTCGATCATTGTTTAGTGTTTGCTCGCCGTGCTTAAAGTTTTAGAGTTCAAAGTGTTTCTATGTATTCCAGGTGCTATCACAATGACGAGCAACCCACTGTGGACGCTTGTTTACTTTTACCTTGTCCCATCCACGTTTATACAACACTCAAAATATACATATAATGTAAAGATGTAAAAATAAATATAATAAAATTATATAATAAATAATATGTAAGAAAAAACACACGTAAAAATATTCGGAGAGAAAACAAAAAAAGTCACCCAAATATCATTCCTGAAAGCGCACCTCGCGACCATATCAGTCAACTTAATTCCAGAACAGTAGACAAGCGGAGACCAGCCTTTTGCACACTTCTAGCGTAAGAACGGCGCACCATCACTACGCTGCATCCGCTCGAATCAACGCCAGCTACGCCCATTTGAGCCCCCTAGTAGCCAGCTGAGCTGGTGAAGGCGTCGTTAACGTGAATTCAAGCGGATGAAGGGTGCAACCTGGATACTTATCAAAGGATTTACACCCAAAAAGGTAAGAAGATTAATTTGATTATCGCGTCAAAAACATAACAAAAGTGCAATGTTCTGCAGAAAGAATACGCAATGAGTCGTTTGTCGTCGCTGCTAGGGTGCGAGCCAGAGCAGTTCAATCAGATCATCACGCAAGGAGGCCGCGTTCGCTCCTCTAGCGCTCGGCCGATTCATGGGGGAACCAGCAAAACACTAGGGGGCAAAACGATGAAATTCGCGTGAAACGGTGAAATAGTTGGGCCGTCCCAATGCACAACCCTGCCACTTATTCTCACAATTTCGCATGTTTTCCCTTAATGCTTAGATTGCTTTACAAACTTCTTATCGGCTTCATTTACACAACAGGAATTTAGCCTTTGTCACTTGAAACGCAGTAACGAGTAACTACGTACCTACATAACACTTTATGGTACTCGCAAATGGCAACGAAACATATAAAAGTATGAATAGCACTGTCGAATGAACCATTCCATTCCATGGAACACAGTCATAAATGTCACCTTTATAAAGGGTTAGCCGTCATGTGAGGTGACGGCACTGTTGGAAAAAAAGATGAGCCGTCTCAAAAGACGTTTGATTCATCATTTTGGAGACGTTCTTTCAACATACCTCTAAGTATTGATTCCGCATGATTTCACTCGTTATCGCACACTCGACACTCGATGAGGCAACGCAACGTCCCAAATCTGTATGAGAATAGTGTTCGCTTACAAAACCATTAAAAGATATTCATACCGGAAGGTAATCAGCTACGATTGAGATCTAAGCCATGAAAACCCCCTAAAAATTTTATGATAACAATGTGGACCATAAAGAGATAGAACATGATGCTCGACATGACTGGCCAGGATAAAACAACCAAATCTTTCTCACAGAAAACCACCTTACAAATTTGAAATTAACCAAATTCGTAATGTTAAGGCTAGGACGACTTAACAGCTATGAATTACCCGCAGGGTGACAGTAATAAACTCGATAAAGTAGCAGAATCACAGAATTTCAGAATCACAATACCGCGAATATCGCAAACGTTCTGACGCATGCGAAGTACTTGTCATTGGGCGCTGCCAGACTACGCGATCCAGCGATTTACGGCGACCCACTTTCGCATGCGATACAGCAGGCTTGAGGATTGTATGCCTCAACTCCGCGAACGGAGCCGCAACACCACAATATCACGAAATCATGGGATAGCAAAATCGGGAAGCCTGGTGGCGGCTTTGGATCGCCGTGAGAGGTGCGGGGCAACATCAAAAAGGTGAGATTCAGAAAGATCACGACCGTCCACGTCGTCAGTTCCACGTGTGGCGAAAAGTGCGATTTGACTACTTCGTAAAACAGATACGCAAAATGCGGGTGCGCTTCGCGAATGGGAAAAAGTGTCATTTACTGAACGTGGTGAAACGTGAAACAACTTCATCTGTTCTTTTTGTTTTTCATTCGATAAGGTATTATTACCAAAGTGGCTTTCCTTGTCTGCACTGTCGACAACGAAACTGAAGTACAGTGTCAAGCATCCGGAGGTTTTGCGACCAACAGAGACAGAGGGGAACCGGTAATGAGAAAATTCGTAATTCAAACCCTCTCCAAACCTGACCGCAAGTTAATCGTATATACTGAGAATAATTTTCAGCAGGAAGTTGAACTCCCCCATCACCCTGATACCACCACCCTCACAAAAGTTTAGTTCTAAGTTACTAACACCAGTAGTAGTAGTAATAATAATAAATGTGAGATAATCGACGATATACGCCTATTATGAACTTGTATCCAATAATCGGTGTAAATAAATTACACAGTGAATGAACTAGTAAAAACTGAGCGTTTTTACCCTTGCGTCAGGATTTCGCACCGCGGCATGCGGAGTGCGGCGGGATGCGTACGAACTAAGGCTCGCATTTAGTTGGGACCCAAAGTGTTCCGTGTCCTGCTCTAGGCTAAGGTAATTACTTTGGTTTCCAGCCAGAAACGCCGCCCCCAGCTCACACGCATCTCGCCGCACGCCGCACGCGGTGGTGCGAAATTCTGACTTAAGTACACCTCCAAAAAAATCCTCGAAAAGGAGGGTGTATCCAGTACTCAAACAACCCACTGTGACTGCGATGAAGCGTCGAGCTTGGGTGTGTCTACCTGCGGCAGAAAATCGCTTCGCGGCGTCGCACT
Organism: Trichostrongylus colubriformis; assembly: GCA_963978905.1. Classification (NCBI taxonomy): domain Eukaryota; kingdom Metazoa; phylum Nematoda; class Chromadorea; order Rhabditida; family Trichostrongylidae; genus Trichostrongylus; species Trichostrongylus colubriformis. The sequence goes on from OZ022259.1 coordinate 3,217,791, forward strand.
CGCGACGCCACCAGTACGACTTGCCGAACTGATTGCCCTCGGGAGCCTGGCCGAACGTGGTTGCGTCACCTCTCCTCTTCCACCCATGCCACACTGCCTTCTGCACCCATGCCATCCTGCCTCCTCCAGCTATGCCACACTGCCTCGCTTGAAGGCTCCCATTCCCGCCACTGGCACTCGCACCCGCTGCGCCGCTTGCCGCGGGGGCCACGCGATTTTTTATCGTAAGTAGACACATCTGTCGAGCTGCTTTGACACTCTGCGCACAATCTTACGTTATATATGCAAACGCGGATCAAGCATTGCGTGCGTGTGTCAGAATCTGCATTCTCTAACCCGTTTTAGAGCACAGACAACGACAATGTATCGGCGGCGTAATAAGTGAAACAGCGCGCTGTCGATGTATCGATGAATACGACCCTCAGTCAGCGGCCTAAACACGATCTCTCACCAAAAAATACGTCACTTTTGAAAATCCGTGAACCACCGCTTAAAGGCACACCACGCGATAATCGAAGTGGTGCTTACCTTCTCAGGGCAGGTAGACTCTTGGATGGTTGTGAAGATTGCACCTTTTCGCGGCGCCACGGCTCACACCCGCCGCGCACGGCCTGGTCGACCTGAGCCGAGTTGAGCCCACCGAGCCGAATCACATCCTTCTTAGACGAGAAAGAAACTTGCGATAAGAAAAGACAAGGCAGCGATATCATTAGCGAAGTTAGCTTCAACAGGAAAGAACAGCCGATATGGTAGCATTTTGAGCGATATCATCGAGCAAAACCTCGTTTCCAATTTTCCATACTCGTACGAAGACCGATGGCAGGGAGCTGCATTTTTGGTAGTTGTGAAGGGTTTTGATTCATTTTTCTTCACTAGTGGGTAAACCAGGGCCTCTACATCCTGTAACACGCGCGATAGCTCTAACAATTTTTCGCTAGGTGTGCCTTTAACCCTAACACATCCTCGTATGCTCGCTGGCGTTACGTATTGACAGCGAAGCTGCAAAGTCGAATTAATTGCGCCACAGATTTTAAATGCATCCACAATGAACATAAGGCCGCGTTCATAGCCATCGTGATTGGCGCATCGGCGCATCGGCGAATGTACTTAAAGGTAGTCATCGATCGCCTAGCCACGCCTTAGCGACGTTTTGGGCGCATCGGCGCATAGGCGCATCGGCGCATTGGCGAATGTGCACAGGATACACACTGATCACAATGCCACGCCTTCTCGCCGTTTTGGGCGCATAGGCGCATCGGCGCATCAGCGCTCAGGCGTCTGATTGTGATCAATGTGTATCCTGTGCACATTCGCCGATGCGCCTACGCGCCGATGCGCCGATGCGCCTGTGCGCCGATGCGCCAATCACGATGGCTATGAACGCGGCCTAAGGGATCCTATGGGCCCTATAACCTCGCGAGGACTTTCAAGTGCACTTTGAACCCACTCCAACACCCATAAACGGTGTACGCAGCGTGAGCACGGATGATCCAAATGCAGCTCTTATTTGTAAAGCATTTCCCTCCCCTTCATGAATCTGCTGCTGCATAAAACAGGCTCTATCATCTTCCCCCTCTAAAGCAGTATACCACGAATGGAAACCTATTAGCAACCAGGTAATGACTTTGTTCCACCTGAAAACTGTTAAATAACTTATTATTAGATGTGGCAAGAGCAAAAGCACGACATGTTCGTAAAGATCGATAAAAGTAAAAGTGATCACAAGGATCAAAGTGGAGAAAACTCTGAAAACAATAACAAAAATCTCACGCGTTGCTATCGCCCCGGTCCCTTGTCCTAGGTCCTATTGGTCGCTCCCCATCCCTCTTTAATTGATCGCTTCGCTCCACAGATCGTGGCTGCTCATCTCATATCCTATTGTATGTCCTTTAGATAGATATATCCTCCTCCTTCATCCTCCTCCTCCTATCCAATTGTGGAGTGGAGGCTGAAACTGTAGCTTTAGTGGCTATATAAAAACACTTCATTCATTAGAATTCCACTAAAAATGTAACACTACGCTATGTCATAACCAAACAAAAACACAAACGTCAAATTTCGGTGAAATTGGGAACGTATTCTTGAATTAACGACAAGCATTTTACGATTCACGGAACACGCTTGTACAAACATAAATGTACCATTCGAATGGACATCGAAGATCGTTGCAGTTGTTGCTTTTGATGACGGTCACCTATTCCTGCGGTGAACGGCTACGCGAGCGAGATGGTGAACGCGACGGCGAGCGGCTGCGCGAACGCGAGCGACGTGGACTATATCTCGGTGATGAGCGACGAGGGCTACGAGAGCGGCTTCTCGAGCGGCTGCGACCGACACCACTTATGTCCTCGCGGACTCGGATGTATGCGGTCTCACCCTGAAACGGAATAACCATTCTGAATTTTTCTAAATAAAGACACATTAACAGGAACTACCTCATGAGAACGGAACTTTGTATCATCCAGCTTGCGCACTGCGTACTTCATGTCATCGTACCTTGTGAACTCAGCCACTCCTGTTCCATCACGGGCCACATCAGCGTAACAGACGTCCCCAGCTTCTCGCAAGTGATCCTGGAAATTAAAATAACTGAATCTTGCGAGGATGAATTAGAAGCACAACCGAAAACCAGGTTAGCCGACTTACTTCTTAGGACGGCAAATGCTTGGCTGCCAGGTTGCACCCCTTTTGTGCCACCACGGTGTAACACCCGCCCGGATCCATACTTACCACGCCATCTTGGCTCAGTTGACTCGTAGAGGGCTAGCAAGGTTTCGAGTGAATGTAAGCGCTATGATGGCACTCCGTGGCAAGCAAAAAGGTGCAATATGGGCAGCCATCTAAGGATCTGTTGCCCAAAGAAGTAACTCGTCTAATCCTATCATAGAGAGCTGTCTTCAACAACAAATAGTACCTTCAAATCCTGCCATGATCCAGTAGGTGGAAGTCCCTCAACAATAACACGGAAATTTGAGCGCCGCGATGGTGGCCCACCGCGACGAGGAGTCGGCCATTCTCTTGCATAAGCAGGATTCATCGGACGTCCACCAGGCCCGCGCGGACCAACTCCGCGAGTAAACTCGACGCGAATGCGACATCCATCAAAGTCATAACCATCTCTTCCACGAACAGCATCCTCAGCATCACTGAAAAAGTTAAAATACGTAGCAATATGTCTACAATAATGAGAAAATGGCTTTATTGAAGTAGCCATCCCTTACCGATAATCTTCGAACTCAACAAAAGCATAAAGCGGTCCACGCCCTCCTTTGATATCCACAAAACGGATTTTTCCATATTTCGCAAATATATCCTCTATATCCTTTTCCCGCACATCAGATGGCAGGTTTCCGACGTAGATGCGCGTATCTTCACGACCCATCGCAATTCTGAAGTGAGTGAAATTCTTCAAAAAATCAAAATAAACATACCAATGCATAGACGTTTCTGATCGATACACATTAATTAATCTTCAAAATCAAATAATTCGGTACCACTGAAGTTAGAAAAGAGGCAACCCACTAGGTATGCTCCTCTACTAACACTTCTAATTGGAGCACAAAGGGGATTGGCGCCAGCAGAATCGGGCTCGAATATTACAAAGAAACGACTAGCCATATACTCATAGGAAGCATTTTATTCTCTCTTTAAGGAAGTAAGCTATAAGTGAATGTAATTCAACCATAAAAGAGAGAAAGCGAGCAGTTGTGTGCAGCCCCTGCTTTTGTGGAGCGCCCCCCCCCCCCTCTCCCAAAGTCCAGTACCACCGAAAATTCCACCACCATGAATTGCTGTCTACGTCGAATGATGCCAAACTCTACATCAGATAGAAACGATATATACAGGTAGAAGGCAGTGAGTTACGAATTCACAAAGACTATCAATTAGTGACTGACGAAAGCGAGGGTGTAACATGTTGAATGTTGACTAGCAACATGCCTTTGCATAAATGTTGAACTGTAGTATAAGTTCTAGAGGATAAAGCATACATACCACTTCCAGTATATGTAAAAGCATGTTTTGCCCCCCCCCCCCCTTTCCTAGTATAGCAATGACCGTCAATATAGTAGGGGTATTACCTATAAAGCCAAGCAGTAGCCGGGTCGTAATTGCGCGCGGCACACCACTACAGTAACCCTCCCGCCTACATTTATCATCAGCGAATATCAGCGACTGCTCAAGACGCAGTTCGACCGTCACTGCGACTACGAGATTGCTTAGGACTCGTGTGTTAGAGCCAGTGTACTTGGGAGCGGCCAATCTTCTGTGTTCAGCATACTGCGCTTTTATAGCCTAAGCTTTTCAAGAATAGTTGCGTAGAAGGTGTTATTATAGTTGCTGGGGTGGGGAGGGAGACACTCATTGTCATGCTGTCAGCCCTAATCCAAGATTTTTAATCACCAATCTGTACATTAGAGTGTATATTTACGTGGGCCTTATTAGAGGAACGTAGGTGCTTCCCCCTAAAGCAAGGCTTAGGCAAATTCGCAGGCAAAAATAGCGCCGTACGCTGAGCTTGGTGGAGTAACTCCCCCGCTACACTAGCACCGAGCAGGTAACCCGTTCCCCTCAACTAAGGCACAAGTAAAAATTTACACTCGACTGTACAAGTTTATGATCGTAGGATGGTATAAGGTGAGAGCTGCGAGCGCGAAGGTGCGTGACCGCCCACAACTACATTAACACAGTAAATTCTTCCGTTTTTCGTTTAGTTCGTTTGCGAATACATAATAGGAGTGCTTCCTGGATCCTTAGTCATTTGTAATACGTAAAGCAGTGCCAGTCGTTGGAATACCGCCGGAACCGAACTCAGGAAAGTACAGTGCTCCTTCTCCCAATCCCCCTCAATAACATCTGTACTATACATTGTAATAGCCTACGCATATACGTATATATACATAAAAAGCGTATTCTGTAGTCGTATACGCTGTAACAGCGCCTTGATCTGAATAAATATAGGCGGAAGGGTTACTGTAGTGATGTGCCGTACGCAATTGCGGCCCGGCTACCGCTTGGCTTTATAGGTAATACCATATAGTAGGGACTTTTGGCGTAGCTCTCGAAAATTAAAAAAATACAGTTGCCTACCTTTAGAAACGAACTGAACATAGTGTCACATAGAGTGATACCCTCATGGGGGAGGAGGAAGGAGAGAGTAATTCTCATGTTGAAAAATGCTGAATGAGCGGAGAATGTTGAATACCCAAGCATCATTGACGTGTCAATCGGCACATGAAGGGTATATTTTCGCCCAAGCCTCAGTGGGAGAGATCCCTTTCCCCACCTACAGCTTAGGCAAAAATAGCGCTTGACTCCATACACTAATAAGAGGGAAGGGGCAACTTGTTGAATGTTGAGCATTCACACACTACACTTACAAGGTCATACATGTATGTGACATCTGCGATACATACACCCATGTAGGAGCATGCTTCTTCAACAAATTGTTCCCTAATCTATCATTAGAGAATTCATTTGTTCAAAGACGTACAAGCACAAGAAAATAAACAGAATGAAACGATTGAGATGACACAGAACAAAATACGCAAAGTACAGCAGTACACAGCATATTTATGGTAACCTACGTCTTATAATTTGATGATCTGTCAGGTGCCACTGCAAGGAGCTGCACACTTGGGCGTATATTTTTTCCCGAGCCTTCGTGGAAGAAAGAAAGTACTCCCTTCCTCTATAGGTTCAGGTTAAAATAATGTTCATAGAGGGATGCCCCCCCCCCCTTACTGCGCTAACACGATCTGTCCTATCCAGGGATAAGAGAAATCACAACTGCGACCATCATGACGGTGGAGCTGTATCAAATGAAAAAATGGTGGCTTTCGCTCAGAGCTGCAAGCTGGCGAACGATAAGCCGATAGTAACAGGTTTCGGCACACGATAACATGGTGAAGCATGTTAGGACGGGGTGAGGACTTTGGGGAAGAAGTGATTGTGTGGGCGAGTTCGCCCGGACGATGGATGCTGCATCGATCGGCAGCGAAAGTGCAAACCACACGCACTTCCAAAGTAACGCACGACCGACGTCTTCCATCGCTACAGCGCGCACTGTTCACAAAAAGGGCACCCTGCTTCCGACGATATGTCACAATACCTCTGCTTCGCCACTCCAGCGATGGGAGGAGGGTGAGCAGGTACAGCGAGGAGGAACAGGGGCAGGGCAGGAGAAACAATCACTCGACTATATGGTGAGGAAGGAATTCAAAATGCGTAGTGCGCCATGCGACGCGATGCGTGCAAGCTAAGAGCGTCGCGCATAGTTGGGCCTAAAGCGACTACCGTGTTCAGCGTCTTATCAGCACACGACACCACAATCGCCCTAGGACCCAAAAGCGTCCGCCATCTCGCACGTATCGCGCTGCACGCTCCTAATGAAATCCATACTGATGTTATACGCTCCAATACTACATGATAAATTTCTTTCAACGGAAAAAGGTCAGTCACAATCACAGTAATCCCAAACCATGAAGCTGTAATCATGAAGATAAGGCTTATCTGTTGATAACCAAAAATACCGCAAAATATTGACCTCAATAGCGGAACAGAACTAGCGATTCCCTTTTCACGCAGTACTCCACTACACAGATCTGAATGTGAAAACAGCTGCATAGGGTTACGAGAGGATTCCCAAGGGCTGTGTGTGGATTAGTGGTGGCTAATTAGGGGCGCGGTATGTAGCTGGGTCTCACAGCGATTCCTGTCCTGCGTCTTAGGCTGAGGTTATGGCGTACGGACCGTCCGGACCGGCCGGTCCGTACGACCCGCACGGTCCACGCAATTGCGCGCGCACTACCCAACTTTTGGGAGCTTCTCGGTGCATCTGTGTGTTGTACATCAATTTTTCCTATTCCTTTGTTATTGCGTGTTCGTATAACATGTGTGTATGTTTGATATTTCACATGGTGTTCCATATGGTGTTTTCGTTCGATGACACAGATCCAAGCTAGGTATTGCGATTACTGTAACGTGCGTCGCGGTCTGCAATCTTGCGATAATTCGATTGCGTGGACCGTGCGGCGGCCGGTCCGGACGGTCCGCACGGTATAACCTCAGCCTTGGGCGCAATCACCTTGGGACCCTATCATATAAAACCTGTAGCTCACATCGTATGCCCACGTTTCAAGTACCTATCCTAACTATACACTTTCATAGGAAGCCCGGCCTTAGCCATGGCGCGACACACGGGTAGCTACTTTTGTGAAAAATGTGGAAATGCGGAAACAAAATAAGTTCCTACAAATAGGTGCAAATTTGTGCAATTTCTAAAAACAACAAAAATCGTTATTAAACTCAACAAAAAACTTAAGGGCGGAAGCACCTCTCACCAAAGAACTTGGACACAACCCGTGAAGACTGCACTGTTCCGATAGCTGTATGTACCCCAGCGGACCCCATCGCAGCCTGATTTTATACTTCGAGACCTTCCATTTCCGATTCCGCCGATCGACGATTTTGCGACTTTGTGATGTCGCACTTTCACACGCGACATTGCGACCTTAAGATCCTGTGTGCTGCGACTTTGCGTGCGAAAATGTGGCACTGCGAAATGACAGAATCACAAGTTCGCGAATACATCATCCGGCATCTACCGCAGCTCGTACAAGTCCTTACAAAGCCTCATATACGGGTGATTGATACAACTGTTTTCTAACTACGTTGTAAGGCTGTATTCAAACCCAAGTGAATGGAATTGCCGACGGATCGACGTAGCTGCAGTTCGATATTTATGGCGATGCCATGTACCACCACATCCGTCTCTCTGCATAATGGCAAATACACAAAATCCCGGATATGGCGATACGCCGAAAATCCCAAATCGTGGATATTTCCTCGATCGCCTGAAAGCCTATTCACTTTGGTACCAACGTGGTGGCATAGCTACAGCGTTGAACCGGCAGTTGGAAGATATGACTGAGAAAGTGTGGAATCAGGAACGGCAAAGGAACCCTTGATATGGGATTGAAGGTATGCAAATCGCGACGCTTATACACGTGCAGTGGTTCTTGGGTGGTGCTCAGAGTTACGATCGCAAGAGCACTTCAGACAATTGCCCGATTCGCGAACTTCTGATAATGATGATTAATGAAAACCACAGCACCACATTCGCCGTGCCGACGGCTTCATGACAGCAATCATTTAATCGAGCAAAGGATGAACAGCTGTCGCTTTAACGAAAGTCTGCAAAAGCAAGCTGTAAGAGTGGAGTTTGCCCAGCAAAATGTTCAAAGACAAACTGATGCGACAATCACTAAAATGAAGACAGTCGCGACCTGATATTTCTGAAATCTTGGAGAAGGTAATTTTCCGTCAAGCCAATCGGAAAGATGCCTCGAACAAAAATGAAACCACTGTCGCTCAAGCACTCACCAGGTACTTAACAGCTTCTCCTTCCTCCCTTAACCCCATTACAGTAGAACGAAAACATGTCGAAAGAGGAACAGTTCAAACAGTAGTTTAAAAGAACCGGAAGGGGTCCGAAACAAGAGAAAAATACAAAGAAATGAGCATTTTGTAAGGAACGCAGAAGGTTAGAAGCGATTCGGTGAATAAACCCGAATTCAAAAGTGCATCGCTGCGGTGTGTATTCGCGCCTCATTCGCACCATCGCACTGATTTTCCGAGTTGCCCGCTGTAGGAGACTGGCCGCGGTCCAACATTAGTTGTAGCACCTGACTCCCAGCGCAGCGGAGTGGCCATTCCCAAGTACATTAACATTCATGTAAGTACATCTAGAAACGGTGTAAGAAAGAATAAAGGAAAAAGTAAAAGGAAAAAGCAAATCTATAAAAGAAACATCTTCTCTTAGCACCATGCCACGGCGTCAAATTGGGGAGTTTGTGCAATGGCGGCCACTTGAACTAGTCCACACTACGTCTGTTCTATCGTAGGCCAAAAATGCCCCCCTTTTGGTGTCTTTAAAGAACGCGTCAGCACAACACAGTACCTCGGGTGTTGCCATGTGCTCGGAATGGATGGACCAACTGTGTGGAACGAAAGAGCAACACTTACGCAACTGAGGCAAATGAATAAATGAAGTGGGTATACTCAAAATTCTCGAAAACATACACTATCAGGAGCTACGGGCATTTGAAGGCTGTGCATATAGGAAACCGTGCTACAGTCGGCGCTACTGGAGATGGGGGGGGGGGGGGGACAGAAAACTGTGCTCTGTGTCCCTAACGCTATGGTTAGATCGTAGAGAGGTTATAGCGCTACCTGATCAGGCTCGAATTTTGCAAAGAAACGATTCCAATGTAGAAGATTCGTGTTTTTTCTATCCTTTCTAAGCTTAAACCTGGGGTTCCATTCCACTATAGGACAAATACGCGTACATGGTTGATTAATCTAACTGGAGCGAACTTCTCGTTTTATACTGTTATGAAGATAATTCATGGGTTTTATTAGGCACTTAACTGTATAAATACCCTTGAGAGCGCCTAAAAGCAGAAATCGGGCGCAGCCCATGCTTCTGTTGAGTGACTCCCTTAACACCACTAACACCCGACAGTCAACAGCTTGTACACTAAATTCATATTTTAACTTTGGACTAGAGCGGGTACAGGCTTACCCCTTAACTCAGGCTTAAGCTGAAAACCTAGTCAGAAACAGAGCCGGACGCCGAGCGCGGGATAGCGCTCTTCCCTTCTGGAAGATTGAAAATAAGAAAAACCCAACCAGTGTCATAAGCTATTCTCACACGATGCCAAAGGACTAGATGCCATTTCAGCAGACCTTGCATAAGGACACTGAACCCCATAGCCTGAAAACTCCGAAAAGTTCAAAGCGTATTTTTTGAACACGTCAGTGAAGAAAGTTCGCTCGTTTTGTGGCTACGAAATGAGAGGTTTGAAAGAGAGCTATTCAATTACAACAAAAGGAAGTGGAAAAAATCACGAGAGCGGATTATAAGAAAAGAAAAAAGGGGTTACAACAACAAGCAAACTGAACGCAGCACGCTGGCAGCTATGATGACTACAGCCTTGGGTGTGGTGAGGACACACTGTCAGTAGGGCGGTTAGGTCACGCGGTGGCCATAACATGCCCATCCCTTGAACGAATTCTCAGTAACAGTCTTCTCTAAAGACATTCTAAAAAGCAAGTTTTGAGGAAAGGATTCACACGAACAAATTTACTGAACAACTTATGGCACAGGGTCAAACGCCACCGGCTGTCAGTGGGTGGCAGGTACAGGGCAAAATACGGGTGTCCCTAACTAAACCCCTTGAAGTCTATCTAGTACAGGGGATCCATTAATCACAATACCAATAAGAATCAAAACATCGATTGAAAGTTCTTAAGAACTTGTAATATTAATCAAGAACTCTTCAAATCTATTCGAAAGCAGAACCAAAATAGTAATGGAGAATTGTACAACTAACGTGCAATGTGCTGGCACATCTGGTAGTCTATTAAACGATAGGCAAGTGGGTGATTTACACACGAATTCATGAAACGAGAAGTGCGCACAGACAGCCATGTAATATACGAAAATGCATATGTACTCGGGCACGTGACATGTCACGCAAAAACACACCATTTGCACCTATTTTGTACTATTTCTGACTACACTGCGCGACTATTGGTCCCATGCATCAAATAGCACAGCTGCACACGGCTTCCACACTGCGAATTCATTGGCCACCAGCAAAACATGTGATGGAAAAAATAGTGCCACTAGATATGCTTTACTCTGAAAAGATGATTGACAAGGTGTTACATAGAATGAGACTGACAGAAAATCAGGGAAATTAGCTAGACTTCACCGAATGAGATTCGCATACCAGGTGACCGGCATGTCACAGCAAACTGGTATGAATGGAAGATGATACGAAAAATAATTACGTGCCAGGACTTTAAGTACGTACGATTCGCTCAAGTCAGGAAACCGCGGTTCAAACAAGCCACTTCTGTCCCCCCCCCCCCCCCCCCCATACACACAAAGCATCCGAGTCGGGTCAAATAAGGTTGGGAGCGTGGAGGAGGAGGGGGGGGGGGGGGGCGCAAAATTTTTACCGACGTCGAAGCTTCTTTCCCTCCCTAGGCTTGGGCTAAGGCAGATGAGCCCTATGCTTTGACAGATGCTTTTCATGTGGACGTAAGGAATATCAATTTTAGCCTAAGCCTAGGAACGGAAAGTAGCTTCGACGTCGACGCAAAGTTGCGTTTCCCCTCCCCCTCCCCTCCCCCGGACTTTATTTGACCCTTCGAGTCCACATTTACATCTTCGTGATACCTAACCTAACATGGAAAAATACTAAACTGGAATGAGTTCAGCGTATTCATTGAAAACGTCCCATAGCGATAAAAGGCTTGACATCAGTGTGAGTAGGGGTAGAGGTGTGGAGAGAAGTTTTATTTTATTTGGAAGATATTTAATTTTATATCAGAATTAAGTAGGGAGAAGGATGACGAAAAATGAATGAAGGAATGAAAAAAAGGAAGACCGAAGAAAGGACATCCCACTATGGACATGATTTTGACCTAAGCCTAGAGGGGAAAGGAACCCCTTCTCTCCTCCACTGGTGCTTAGGCAAATATGTACATACCAGCTGGCGGGCGCACACTACTGCGCGCGGGTGTGCACCTTTAGTTCCAATAGCGTACTGTAGGTGTACGGTAGTATAATCACAAGATTACTAAGGTCACTTCGCACCTCACCTCGCACCTTCTAGCCTTGCCGGTGGGATGACCTTTCCCAATGCCCGCAGTGACCGTTGACATCTTCCCCACTGACTGAATTTACGATATGCGATGGATCCACTGGAAATTGTACATGTGTAATTACAACTATAATTATGTCTTTATTACATTATTACGCTTTTATAATTGATAAATACCTTCGGGGGACTTTGCCAACTATATTTGACCCAGTAACAAAATTTGAACTAGGCATTGGTACACCTCTGCGTATCACTTGTCGCAAACCTCTTACTACTGCTCCTGTTGGTGCTCCGTAGACGGAGCTAGAATGATAAGCACCTATTCATGCACACGTTTCATTGTAATTAATCAAACATTTTGGCTAATTGTTTGCGCAACCTTAAAAAGGCCATGAACCGTATCCAATCTACTCGAGATTAGAGTCAAAATCTCAATTTGTCTAGAAACAGGGGCTTCAGAGGAAATGTACGGTAATGGATAAGAATCAAGGGAATCCAGAGCTTGGATTCTACCGGTGATCCAAACCACTAACCCATGCTCACCGTTTCCCGTGTGTGTCCATTGCCTTATCCACCATGCCAGCCAATCTCTTCACATGCTCACTCCTGGAACCAAGATCAAAGCGAAAAAAAGGGGGTGAGGGGGAGGGGGAGGGTCTTGTAACAACGAGATAGATTGGTTTCCGTTTCACGCGGATCCTCAGACGGAAAGCAAGCATCAGTGAGTACCCTTGAATTAAATTACCTGAATTGAAGCCACGTTTTCGAGAAAAAAAACTTCATTCCTTTTTCCGAGAATCATAGGGGCACTCCACAAAAATGGACATTATTATGATTCATGCAAGTGCTATGTTGCAAGAAACCGTTTTCAAACAACGTGTCATGTCCTGAGAGATCTCCCTTGTTAATCCCAAATAAAACGTGTATTTAGCTCTTGATAATTGATGAGATGGGCTTCTGCCACTTAATGAAGGGCAACTTAATTCATTATAACCCATATTATCGACCTTGATATTCTTATTGATATTAAACTTCGAGAGACTGGTTTGTATCAGTAAAAGTTCACTGCCAATTACGAATGATTTTTTATCTATTCTCTTTCTCCTTTTCCCTGCATTACATTTTTACTCAAAGGTCAATAGTCGGTGCGAGCAATTAAGTGGGGCCACCCCTTAGGCAAGTTAGGAGAAGCGAGGTGAGGTGCGAGATGACCTAAGTAATCTTGTAATTATACTACCGTACACCTACAGTACACTATTGGAACTAAAGACCCTCACCCCTGCGCGCGATTCATGGCGATGCTGTGCAAAATGGGTTTGATCGGCACGACCACAGTTGTGTATGGAGTTGAGTGGAAACTTCCTTTCCACAGCTTTTAGCTGAGTTATTTATTCGGATAAAAGCAGAGAAGACGGCGTGATAAAGAAGCATTTCGGTCATACATCAGTCGCTTTGCATCGAGCCCGTTTTACACGTCATCGACACTAATTGCTGTAGTGTGTGCGAGGTCATCATTGGGAGTTTGAATACTTTAGACATCGATAGTTTTGCATTCGATTGCATCGATTGGTAACAATGTGTTCATTTGCTGAGCATCTATTCCTACACATTGATAGTAGATCCGAATTCCGATTTCGACGTATATCGTTTTCGTAAACATGCTTCACTATTTGGAATTTTGCATGGTTTGGCGGTCGATACCCAGTGTTGCTGTCAGTACCGCATCAGAAAATGATTCCGAGTGAATCGCTTGCTTTGCTTTCACAACTATAGGTTGTGTTATGATAATCAATGTAGATCGCTGTATCAAGAGAAATGCACCATTTTTTGGATTGCTAAACAATTCAGCGGTCGATACATCGGCCAGTGATATCAGAACATAGACAAAACATGTTCACCCAATGGCACTAAGCATCAGGCGCTTTTGCTAAAGCGGTCGTATAGTAATATCAAGCGAGTAAAGGATTCATCCCATCCAATCCTGATGATTCTTATAAGCCTCTGTAAGCCGTTATCAGTTTCACTGAGGCCCCTGTGCCCAACAATACCATTGAGGTCCCCGTACCCTACAATACCTGCGATGTGAACATTCCTCTGTTAGCCGCAAAAGCACCGGCCTTGATGACATTTTCCTTCTCACACTCCTAATCGAATCTTATCAACCATTATCAGTTTGGGTCACCCATTTATGAATGTCCCTATCCCACTCTGCTTAGCACCCATGAGCGTCAGCGCTCTCGGATCAACGCGAAAGGCGAAACAAATTTGACGACATTCGCCTTCTCATGCTGCTTATCAAGTCTTATCAACCGTTATCAAGCTGGACCACCTACCATTAATGACCCCGACTTACCCCGCACAACACCTGTGAGTATGAACGCTCCGGCACCAATGCGAAAAGCAAAACGGATTCGACGACTCTAGCCTTTTTGCGCTCCTTATCGAATCTTATCAACCGTTATCAAGCTGGATCACCCACCATCAATGTACCCGTCCCACTACGCAAAACACCTGTGAGTTTGAACGCTCCGGGACCAATGCGAAAAGCGAAACAGATATGACGACTCTAGCCTTTTTACGCTCCTTATCGAATCTTATCAACCGTTATCAATGCGGGTCACCCTCCATTAATGTTCCCGGCCAGTCCCGTAAAACACTTATGAGTGCCAGCGCTCTTGCATCAACGCGAAAGGCGAAACGGATCTGGCGACATTTGTCTTCCGAGGCTCCTTATCAGCGCGTATCAGCCGCTATCACTTTCGATCCACCACCGCTGGGGTTCCCTTGGCACTCCCCATATAACTTGTGAAATTCAGCGTCTCAGCTTTGCTGCGGCGCGAGATATGAATTTCGTGACAGACGGACAGACACACACACAGACAGACAGGCATACTAAGCGAATTATATATAGTAGGATACATAATATGCATGAATATGCATATTGACCCCTCCGAGATTCTTAGATAAGCGACTTTCTATAAGATACCCTCCTCACTGCGATATCACCGGGTAAAGCAGATCCCATTTGGAACGCCGGCGGCCTATGTATTATGCACTGAGTTCTTTTCGCGGTTTGTGGGTCGGCGTGGACGGAGATGGGGATGGGAATTCAACGAGCCTCGAAGTAAATCACAGATCGTGCAATGCCGCAACTTCGCGTGCAAAAGTGCGACGCCGCAATATCGCAGAATTACAATATTAAAATCGCAAAGTCTGACGGCAGTCATAGACAGGGGGGGGGGGGGCGATAAATTGGAAGAAAGAGAGAAACGACGACGGACGCCTGTGGCGCCCCATTGCACTAACATTGCACCCGGATGCTTCCGTTTCTAGAATGTTCTTACGACATATCGCGGACATTGTTCTTGATACTACGAAATGCAGATGGACACTTTTTTTTATTCAAACTGATTAATTCTCAAATTTGACATGGTGCATAGCATTCATAAGCGTAAAGGTGGATAGGGGGAGAATGCGGAGCTTTACAACGAAGCGATTTATACTACTATACACTTGCCTACAGCCCAGTAAGTCCAATGCAAGCAGATTTCGTGGCACTTTGCCAGAAAACGAGGGATTGATCGCGATCGATTCAGAAACGGACATGAACCACTGCTAATCACGTTTTGAGTCTTTGCGTACGTGCCCTCTGCTTAACATTTTAACAAAGAAAAAAGAAAGTGCATTGTGAGCGATATTGCAAAGCGGATAAACGGGCGCGTTCAGAAAGCACAATGAGCTTCTGCAAGTAACCCGAAATCCATTAGAGTGGAGTCGCTGTGCAGATATGGACAGGCAAAAGTAATTCCCTACCCCAAAGACATTTTCTTCCAAGTTCTGATAAAAAAAAAAGTTTCACTTACTAAGCTCACAACTTCTTCGTATAACACATCCACCCTACATCCACTACAACTTTCAATACAGCCGACTGGGTTGTAACTCATGGCGCTGTGTGAATGTGAATGCAGGAAGGATAAGGCATTTCAGGACGTTGTATTGATATGATATATTTTGGCATAATAAACACAGCCTATAGGTAACCATACGAAGAAATTGTAAGCTCAGACATGTGAACGTTCATTTTTTGGTATTTCACTAGAGCTTGAAGAAAAGAAGCTTCGCGGGACGTATACTGTTGGCCTCGGTCCCCTGCAATTTGCAAATGGGGAGCATGTGCCGTAGCTGTCACATTAACGTTAACGACCGTCTCTTCTGTGTCCGATAGCTCGTTGACATCATCGAATCATCGGATTTCCGTTTTTCATAATTACCACATAAATGACCTGGTTAAAGAAGTACTAAAGAGTAGCTTCTATCACAGCTCGACATGGCGCACTTTGTCTGAATGTAGAGGAGAGGATCTAGAAGCAAACAACGGTGACTATGAGCACGTTTACCAGAAATCGAATGAATAACCATACAATCAGCTGCCACCTTCATTTGTGTACGTCAAGAACACATGGGAATACTGAGAACAATCACTGCAGAATAAGCACGGAAAAACGACTTCTTCTTGTGTCGTGTGTATAGCGTTCCTTTTGATGTAGGAAAGTGATGCTTTTACAAGAACAAAAATAATTGAACTGTTCACTATGCACTACACTCACATGTTGCGCAGCCTCAGTCCTCAATTGCAATGAAGTTGAAGGAGCACCTTGCAACAGTTAGCTGGGTTCCGGCGGAGGTAGCGCCGCGATGATGCGCGTCGCAAAAAAGGTGCTCTGGATTGCCATCCGTGGATTTACAGTCCCACGAGGGTAACTCGACTATTGTGATTATTGCAAGATGTGTGTTAAGAGCATACAATTAAGAGCTCCAGCAGACTATTCCAGGCCACAAAAAGTTTGCCAATGTGCCATGTCATGCATACGTGAAAAAAAGAAATGTTTATTCATTACTCACGAAGAAAAAAGATTTTATGCTTGAACACGAAGTTGACGAGCGATACCTGAAAATAAGAATAAGAAAAATCTTACGTGAACTTCTATCTCCCCGTGGATTGAGTCCCGTAGTGTTCCTATCCTATTGTGTTGAGTCCCTATCCCTCCCATTTGAATTGACAGTCCACATGTATAGTGCGCAGGGCATTCGTAATCCAGAACACTGATTGCGGATTGATCTCCTATCCTACAGTATGTGTGCTCTACTCTTCCATTCATCATATCCTCCTTCATCCCCTCCTCTTTGTGGAATGGAGGCTGAAACAGTTTTGTGATAGTCGACGCAAGCTTCATTGAAATTTTTACAAAATGCTGACATTAGCCACGGAGACAAGAGCACAAACTTACAAACAACCGGTCAAGTAAGAGAAAAATAGGAATAATGTGTGTAAACAGAAACTAATGAACCCTATAAAAAATATACCATTGCTCTTCCGAAGATCCAAACATCCGGGTTTCTCAGATTCTCAGTCGCGGGACAGGCTGCGAGATCGTGAGCGCGAGGCAGAACGACGAGGGCTATACTTCGGAGATGATCGGCGAGGACTGCGCGACCTGGACCGATCTCGGAATCCTCCGCCACTCACGGTAGTATCTTCACGTACGCGGATATAGCCTGTTTCTCCCTGGAAATATTAAATAAATAAAGATTTCGATTTGGAAAAAGGGCAAGCTTACCTCATGAGAGCGGAACTTGGTGTCATCTAGTTTTCGCACTGCATATTTCATGTCATCATAACGAATAAATTCCACAACACCAGTACCGTCGCGAGCGACATCAGCATAGCAAACTTCTCCCGCTTCACGCATATGATCCTTCAGAATGAGCACAGCTTGACCATGTCCAAGTTGTTGCTAAGATGAAAATTTTGGGAACAAACCTTCAGATCCTGCCATGAGCCGGTTGGTGGAAGGCCTTCTACGACGACACGGTAGTTGGAACGACGATTAGGTGGTCCCCCACGACCACGAGTGCTGCCGAAATCTCCTCCGTATCCACCATATCCTCCACGTCCACCACCGCCATTCAAGGGACGACCTCCAGGACCGCGAGGTCCAACTCCACGTGTGAACTCGACGCGAATGCGAGATCCATCAAAATCGTAACCATCTCTTCCTCGAACCGCATCCTCGGCATCGCTAAACGTGGAGATCGAGAGAGGCTTCTCCTGCACAGATTTCAAAGAACTGGATTTAAACAATTCGCAGCGGTGGATTTCCACTTATAGCGCATACAGAGCAGTTCAGAGAGTATGCCGCGGACGTGAATTTCAGAAGGACTGAAGCTCCCCGACGTACTTATGTTTAAGTTACCTATGTCAAGTTAAAGACGTTTTCGCAGTCGAGGTGCAAATCCCATCTCATACCTTATTCCGGAACTACTGGGTAGCACTTACGGAGCTTAATGCAGGAGGCTTACCCATTAGAAAGGAAATAGACGCCAAACTAAAAACAGCATGAGCAAGAACCCAAAAAACGTTTATGTTACTTGCGATATAGCAGTGTATCAGACTAGTCCAAAACTTTCAATCAGAATTATTTGTAGATTTATATTTCAATGAGGCTTGATTAACATTCACTAGAACACGGTAGATTGTCCCAGAACCTTTCCTCTACATAAGTGCACGCATTTCACCAGTATGAAGCCCTGATTACAATAAGCAAAACAAATTCAAACCACTGACAGTGCCCATCCAGTAACATAGTTTACTGGACAAGAAACAACCAAAATTTGTTTGAAAAAAACAGAGTGTTTCCTCCGCACCGAGCTATTCTTCGTTATTTCGGGTACTGAAACAGCATTTACATCTAAGGAGTAAATGCGCGATCGAGCGAACAGTGGAAATTTATAAATTTTCGATTTGCATGCATATGACAAACTAGCGCGGCGTTATATATACCTACTCAATCTGAATCTACCTGGGTCGTTGTTTTCTTGAAAGACACACGTGAGCCACAAAGTCATAGCCTCATAACGGTTTGAAATCCGCTTTCAAAAGACCAACCTAGTAGTTATAATCTTTTCACCTGCATCCACACTAGCTTTGGCAAGTTAGAAAAGCAAATAAGACTATGATTTCCATAAACCAACTCACCGTGGGTCATCGAAGTCGATGAAGGCGTAGAGAGGGCCCCGTCCACCTTTAATGTCGATGAATCGAATTTTTCCATATTTCGAAAAGATGTCTTCAATATCTCTTTCGCGGCAATCTGGTGGCAAATTGCCAACGTAGATCCTCGTATCGTCACGACCCATTCTCAAAGAAGGTATTGATCTGAACAACCACCACTTTATGAGCGTTCAGAAAATTGAAATAAGCCGATGAGAAAGTGCGAGTACACCGAGAGGACAACCACCGAGCAGTGGCCGACCGCACGCGTATCCAACGCGAAGCGGCCGCTGCGTATCGTTGCGGTTCCGCTGTTGGTTTGAAAATAAATCGATTGCGACCCGGGGTTGATGTGTTAGCGCAGTTTGAGGAGGGGGGGGACATGCACGCTTGCACTTCCGGGAATTCATCCACGCCAACATTGGACTGAGCACTTGGACGTCATCAATTGCTATGGATAACAGCTGATTGTGGAAACACCCGTTCATATGTGGTTACATATCTCGGCGGTAACAACGGCAGTAAATAAATTGCGACATGCAAATGAAAACATGGCGCTCATTTGAAGCATGAATCGGAGGGGAAATCGGTCATCAGGAGCCGAGTAGGAGGAAGATCTGAGCAGGACCAAGTAGTTGAGGAAATTACGCTATGCCCACTAAACTCTACCAATACGACCCTTCCCCCCACACCATGCCCAAAACTGGGCGGGGAATGTGGCGATTTAGTGGAATTTGTTATGGTGCAGTGCGGGGAGTAAGAATGAGGAAGGATATAATAGATTTATCGGTTAAACCGAATAGAAGACAACGTCTTGCTAGGGACGTTGATCAAGCGAAGAGTGTGGACCACTTTTTCTGTGGGTCCGTTTGACCCCGTATCACTTGACTGGGGACGCCGTTATGGAACTTCGTCTCAGAAAGTGAGACGACGAGGGATTGTCCTAATTGACGACGATAGGGATGACCGATGGAATAATACAGTGACTTAAACAAGATCCTCTGTAAAGGATCCTTCAATCCCCTGAGAAGGATTGAAACGATTTTCTGCTGGGAGGTTTCTCATAATATGGGGTTGGAGGGGAGGGGGAGGAGGGGAGTACACACCTCCGAGCTCTCTCATCTATGTTGGGCGTAATCCATACATTTCCTATATAAACTCCATTTGGAAACGCCTGATAGGGCCTACGGACAAGGGTGAGTGGCGAGAGTGAGTATGCGTGGCAGGAGTAAGAGTGATAGGCGGGGTGAGAGAGTTTGATACACTCTTACCCGAGTCCGTAGACCACGCCCTATCAGGCGCGCCGAAATGGAGTGTAGAAGAAATTGCAGTGGTGTGACGTAAAAATGAAGGTGTCGCTCCACGCAGCTTTACAAGACTACACATGGACAACTAGATCTACGATACGTTATTCACAGGTTAGTTTGTACAAGCATGTCATGCCAGAAACAGTCAATCCCTGTGCTAGTCTGTCAGAGACAGACCAGCACAGGGATTGCCAAGACGACGCAGGCAAGGAGACAGGGTGGCACAGGCGAAGACGCAGACATGTAGCCACGCCATGTCGCCGGCACCGCGAAGTATGAACGCGGCCTTACCGAGCAATTTCGTGTCTGGTGATACAGTTCGCGAACCAAACTCTTGCGAATGAGCGCTCTGAACACGAGCTCTAGACCAAAATCTATTTCATAAGGACTGCCTATTCTCCTTCAATAGTATGAAATTGATCTTGATATGAGACCTACGATTTTCGTGATATGGTGACATAGCTTCCCTTTATTATCTAAATGCGTTTCTAAACACGTGAACCTATTTGTGTTCTGATCTTATGGCGTATCATATAGTGTGAATAATAAATGAATAAATAAACACTAGCCTCGCTACACAGGAAAAACTCATGATCCCAACACGACAACGCACAGATAGCCAAAAGCCGAGATTCTAGGAGGAACCTGCAACGGTCACGGAGAACGCTTACGTACACTGGTCTCTACATTTATTCCTCCTTCATGGGATTTCGGCTTACTTGTGGATTTTTTATTTTGCAAGGTGACCATTATGGATTTGTTATCGCATATTCACGCAGGCGATTCTCCAAAGCTTGTAGTTGACGATCTTCGTGTTTGAAGCAAAGAACTTAAAGAGAAATGGAAGTCGGAATGTGGCTGGTCATTAAGCAGTCAGCCATATTTTTCCAACGTGCATTTTCCTTGAAAAATGCGCTTTTCATAAATTCTCTCCATCGAAGCATTTGACGCTACTCCAAAAAAAAGGAGGAATAGTTGACCAACACAATTGATTAGAACTTTAATCAGGGCACTTGAAACTAATGTGACATCATCTTTTCTGTCACTGCTGTAAAATATTTTTTAGCATTCTCGGATTGTAGTAAGCATATAGTACGGAATAATTCAGCACTTTGTCGAACACTACTCGAATTCCCATGCTTTAAAGATTACGCGTCTGGTGCCAGATACCCGAGGTTCATTTCCCTGAAAGTGGATTTTTCCGAGAGATAGTGAAGGCTCAAAGATGAAAAAGTGAGTGTCACTAGATGAAAAAGTTACGCTACGTCACAGTTTGAGAGGCGCCGGGCTTGCGTGTAAGCCTAGAGCGCCGTAGGTAGTCGAGTCCTAAGGCGGTTCCGTTCGCCGCCTAAAGCGGACGACACGGCTCAATCGCTCAAATGTTGAATACAATTTTCGGAATACTAATCTTTAACATCATCCCAATCACTGCATTTGAGAATGCGTCTTACCTTGAACTATGTTGCTTCTCGAAACTTCAATACCTCCATAGCGTGCTTTCAGATGTGCAGGTAACACAGCATCGTTTTTTATATCACACGTCGTAGTTTCATCAATTTTCCAGGTAGTCTCTATCCCCTCCCCCATGACTTCGACATCCAACCGCGGTGTCCAATTGCCTTACAGTCCCTACCCCCTGCCCCCCCCCCCCTCAGAGAGAACCCCATTCGACCGTCCAAATGCAAGTGCCCGAGCAATCACTGTCCACTTCAATGATTGGAATCCCATTGTTGCTTTAGAATTCCACAAAATCCTCCTTCCTCCACATCCTTTCTCAGTGTGAATTGGAGGCTGAAACAGCTCAGTAAAACTTCGTAATAACTTCATTGAAAGCCGCAACAAGTAAAACTGCAGCACAATATTCAACAGATAACGATGATATGAAAGTAAAAATATGGTGTGAGGTAGTTAGCTCGAGGTAAGCTTTCAATTAGACCGTATAGTACAGAAGCATACGACTCGTAATTACGAAGGGTGTTTGCCACCAAGGCAAAAAATCTGCGTGGGCTCGTGATGCGACCGCTACGCAAATTTTCTGTTCTGGTGACACGTGCTCATTTACAAACAAAAATATACCAGTCACATATTGGAGTTCCATGTGTGAGTGATCGATGCCTAGATATTTGAGCTGTTAGTCACGAGAGGGACTGCGAGAGACTGAGCGTGATGGAGATCGTGATGCCGAGCGACTACGCGAACGTGATCGACGTGGGCTATACTTTGGTGAATCTCTGCCGCCGCGAGGACTACGCGATCGAGATCGAGAACGACCTCGACCACCACCTCCTCCGCCACCACTGGTATCTTCTCGAACACGAATGTAACTTGTTTCTCCCTGCAATCAGAATTCTAAAAATTCGAAATGACTGCTGTAATAACAGCAATAGAGAACATTGCGACGCGTGTGAGCTAAAAACGCCGTAGATTGTACGGTTCTGAGCTATCACCCTCTCCGACGCCTTATTTTAGTCACCACTCAAAGACACGTAAAGGAGGGTAACTTTGGTTCACGGTATAAGATTACGGTGGCCTGCAGTTGCTGCATTGCACACACACCTTGCCAAGACGTCGAAAGTAAACTCATTTACTCTTGCGCCTATTTTTCACTTGATTATTTAGCTTGTTGTTGCTGTGTGTTGTTCACTTATTTCACTTCATCATGAATGAATGAAATACACGTAACGAGACAACACATGACATCTCTACAGCGGACAACTCGGGATCAGTGGGTGCAGTTCGAAGCGATGTGGATGTGGTGCGAATACACACCACAGCGTCACGCTTTTAAATCCAGGTTTTTCCACCGATTATCGCTTCTAACTTGGGATGTTCGTTACAAAATGATCATTTCTTTGCACCTTCTTCTCTTTTAGAACCCTTTTCGGTTCCTTTAATAACCTAATCACATAGAGCGTTTCTAGTTCTCATGCACGCCGCACGGTGTGATCACACGCTCGAAGATGTCGACTCACTTCGTGAGAGCGGAACTTCGTATCGTCGAGCTTCTTCAGCGCATACTTCATGTCATCAAGACGTGTGAATTCAACTGTCCCAGTGCCGTCGCGATCTACGTCCGCATAACATACCTCTCCTGCTTCACGCATGTGATCCTTAAAGTGGTTCTACGGAGCAGATATTAGGAAAAGTAAATAAAAGAGAAGATCTGAAAAATACCTTTAAATCCTGCCATGAGCCTGTAGCTGGAAGGCCTTCTACGATGACACGGAAGTTGGTGCGGCGGGTAGGACCACCACCACGACCACCGCCGCTGTATCCTCCTCCACCGTAGCCACCACCTCGGCCGCCGTAACCACCACGTCCACCGCCATTCAGGGGACGACCCCCTGGGCCACGTGGTCCTGCTCCACGTGTGAACTCAACGCGAATACGAGACCCATCGAAATCATAGCCGTCACGGCCCCGGACTGCATCCTCAGCATCGCTAAAAGAAAAAAGGTGCATGTCACTGAATCACAGTTGGAACAGCATAATTTTCCCAACAATGCAGAATCCTGCAGAAAGAACTTGCGAAAAATTCTTGAAGAGTAAACACTCAAAGTAACCCAAGTTTTACACTTCAATTAACGAATGAGCAAGAAGTATAGGAAGTTTAGTGAGGAAGAAGGTATCGCGTATTGCGGGTACCACTGTTCACGTAATGAGCCCCTTTATTGCACAATTAAACAGTTTCACGCACTAAAATTTGCTCCCCACCTAGCTTGGGCGAAATCCACAAAAATTTGCATCCACTGGCTTTATGCAGTAAGGGTGTTGTCTTACAATACACGATGCCCCTGATATTTACCCAATTAATGTTTTGCGCTAGTTCGAAATCACAAATTTGCACGGATCTCTTTATGCTTTTCCAAACAAAAAAGAGTGTTGTTACATGTGTTGTAACCCCAACCCCCTGCACTTTAAAATGTAGAGGGACTGCTGCAAACACAAGCCGGCACAGTGGACACGGAGGGGGGAAAGGGTTAGGACAATTACCAAAATCTACAATCTGTGCAATCAAACCAAGCCACTAAAGGGGACATTACGAAGACAACGACACTGAAAATGGATGGAGCCCCAGGATTTGTGAAGCGCTTCTGCGCAAATCCACAAAGATCACGAATGGAAGAAAATAAATTCAAATTTAATGAGAGACTTCACATTCACTAACCGTGAGTCTTCGAATTCAACGAAAGCGAAGAGAGGTCCACGACCGCCTTTGATATCGACAAAACGAATCTTTCCGTATTTGGCAAATATGTCTTCGATATCCTTTTCACGGCAATCTGGAGGCAGGTTACCTACATAGATTCGTGTTTCGTCCCGTCCCATTCTGAAAAAAAGAAAATAATCTATAGGATACTCCAAGACACATGACATAGCAGTTCCAGAACTATGAGTCATGATCAGGAAGTTCAAGCAACAAAAAAAAACGTCTGCACAACGCAACACACCACCGCAAAAGAGGTTCAATAAAACCTAGAAGTGGCGGCAAACGCAACGCTCGAATGGGTGCGTCGCGGAGGTCGGTCCTATCTTTTTACACCCACTAGACCACACATTGATTGGCAGTTGCCGTGTCGCATTCAGGGTCAACGTCTCACAAATGAAACATGACAGAGAGGCATGCGGAAAATGACAGTTTTTACATTCTCAAATACATGTAAAAGACAAAATGGAATCCAGACTCGTCCTATATATCATATCCATAAAAATAGAAGGAAACTTCCTTTCTTCCTATTCGTGCCGAATTAAATTGCGCTCTGATTGCATTTACAGCGTTCTTGGCTACATCAAATAGAGAAAAAGGGTGCTAAAAGGTATGATGGAGATGGAAGGGCGGCAACTGGTTGAATATTGAACAGTAACTTACCTCTACCAGAATTCTGGGTGATAACATTAGCTTAGCAGGGTCAGTCATATTCAGCAACTGACAAGTTGTCCTCCATTAATTAACACGATCAACATGTAACAAGTTGCCCACCTCCCTCATCCATAATTAATCACCACCTGAAAAAGCTTCTGTGACCGAATATAAACGATCAAAATCTGGTGAAATAAAGAAATGACCATTTAAAACCTCTCATCCGAAAGACTGATTTAGAAAACTGTAGAATCGTGTTACCGTGGCTTAGTTAGCAAAAATATTTTTAAAAAAACGTTGCTTGGTTCAGCAAAAACTTCATAAATTAATTCAACAGAGCATTTTTTGCGGTAAATTTCCGTATGATGGATACCGCCATTCATGGCATCTTGGTCATTATGAATGAAACATTTTTAAATATTTTAATCGTGCTAAAATTAAGTCTTACACAGGAGCTATGTGAATATGGGGCATCCTATTCCACTGCATCCAAATCCACATTCCAGCACGTTCTCAACCATTTAGTAAAAGAAGGGACAATATGAAGAAGTTATCGAATTGTGAGCCAAGAAGTGTGGACTTCACGTGACCTTAAAAAGGACGTTCGGGGTTGATGAACTATTTCCGCTCCCCCTTAAAAAGAGATTCGGGGCTGATGAACTACTTCCGCTTCCCCGTATTAATTAAACGCTTTATCCCACCTGGATCAGGCTTCCCGGCTGTCATCTAGGCCACCGAGGCAATCCAGCAGCAGTCGACATCGTGTGAGCGCCTATTTTGGCATGTACATGTAGAATCGCCTCTGACACAGCCGCACTTGGCGCTATGAGGAAGTTTTCCCGTCGAATTTTCTTTCTTTGAAGAATTGCAACTAGGAAACCGTAGGTCGTATCCCGAACAAGTCTTTTTTTTTGGCAGAATTCGAAGGTATGTAGAGGGGAAGTGGCTGATCCACCCTGTGCTCCTTGCCATCATTTCATATCCCACACCAAATGGTTCACAATGTTTTGTCCTTCATCCTTAATGGAATGTTTTGAGTGTGCTCACAAAAGGGATTCGGCCTAAAATGTTCCCTTTTTTTAACCTGTTTCCACACAGTTATGACAGTTTAGCAGAAAATATTATTTAACAACAACACACTGAAAAGCCAATATTTATATTGGTAGTAAGATACGGCTGAGCAATGCCGGGACATTGATTCCGTGATTAAAAACATTTGTGGCAAAAAAGCACTCACTACACGTCAAGTTTTGCCGACGAACCCTCGGCCTCTCGCTTATTAGAAATGGATCATAACTAGAGGTGTAGACTTGTGTCACAATTTATTCGGTTCACATCACATCGATAGACCCTCAGTGGGTAGACTGACAAGCAGCGGTTTACCAGACGAGGACTGGACCGATGGGCTTCCACTGAGGTGCAAAAAACAATTTTTATGACAGAAAAGAAACCAAACAGGGTTTCTATGCAAAATGAAAAATTTTAGCTGATATTTGGGCAGCGATGCAAGATGAGATCACCGAATTCCGCCAACGAATTGGTTGTAATCTCGTAAATCTGTTGTCGTATCAAAAGGCATTACGGCTTTTTGGGCGACCAAAAGACCACACATGAGATGAGCAGATGCAACTATAGAAGAGAGCATTAATTTGCGCATTTTAATCCCCCAAAACTAAACAGCGAGCTAACTTCTATGAAAATCAACCGTAATTGAAGGCGCAAATCTCTTTGCTAATTATAATAACGTAATTTAAGCCACTTGTAAGGGGCATCACAATTATTGTTCCCGTACCAATTTCATTAAGAACGGCACTTTAAACTGGTTTATGGTTTTCTGCCAAAAGGTTCAGGCAAAAAAGCCAAAATTGCAACTGTATTGGGGCGAGACTCGTTCAGTTCTACCTGATAAACGTAATGGAAGCCATAGTGAGAGGCATCACAATTAGTGTTTTAGTACTGATTTCATGTAGGACGCCCTAGGGTTTTCTACCAAATCGAAGTTAAAAAGTCAAGCTTGCAACTGTATTGAGGCGAGACTCGCTCAGTCATGCAAATTTCCCATCCCTGATTCAGTGCCAGGAACAAAGATTAGAGGGGAGCATTAGAAATTATTTTGGTTCCATGGTTCAACGATATTTCAACTGACCATTTTGTAAAAACACAATACATGCAAGTACAAGGCCATAAACAACATCAGTGAATGTATTTATTCGTTTATAAACAAGAAAGAACCGAGGATGATGATTGATACCTGAAAGGAGAGTAAGAAAGAAAAATCTCACGTGTACTGCCAATGTTTCCCGTGCTCTCATAATCATACTGTGTGTGGTGTCATCCCTATCATCCCTTTTATGTACTGTCCATAGATCCGAAATAGATTCCTCTCCACTGAATAAGGGCAATCTCCTATCCTGCAGTACATTGTGCTCTACTCCTCCGTTTACATCATCATTTCCTCCTCATACCTTTCTCATAGTGGGGCTGAAACAACATCATCAAATTCAGTGTAAACTTCATTTTATATCGACAGAAAATCAACACTAAAACGGTAACAAGCGCTGCAACGTAACGTATTTCAAGATCATTCTAATGCAGGTAATCAGCATGATGAGGTAGTTTAGGATTCTCATTCCAATGCAGGTAATTAGTATGATGAGGTATTTTAGGATTCATACAATAACAGATCAGAAAAAAAGAGAAAAAATGTACCATTCACGCCTCGACGATCCTCAACGCATTCAATCACGAGAGTGACTGCGAGACTTTGATGGAGAGCGAGAAGCCGAACGACTCTGCGAACGTGAACGACGTGGGCTATACTTCGGTGAATCTCGTCCGCGAGGACTACGTGATCGGGAACGCCCACGGCTGCTGCCTCCGCCTCCGCCTCCGCCCCCGCTCCCTCCACTACTTGTGTCTTCACGTACACGAATGTATCCTGTCTCTCCCTAAAATGGACTGCTATATGATACAAAAATGGTTACAAATATTTCAACGGACCTCATGAGAACGGAATTTCGTGTCGTCAAGTTTTTTCAAAGCGTATTTCATGTCATCAAGACGCATGAACTCCACAGTGCCGGTACCGTCGCGAGAGACGTCCGCGTAACATACCTCTCCAGCCTCACGCATATGGTCCTTAAAGTGATTCTACGCAGCAGATAAAATGAATTGTTATGAAGAAGATAGCCATGGAAGATACCTTGAGATCTTGCCATGATCCTGTTGCTGGAATGCCTTCAACGATAACACGGTAGTTGGAACGGCGAGTTGGAGGTCCCCCGCGACCACCACCACCGCCGCTATAACCACCTCCATAACCTCCTCCACCACCATGAAAACCGCCTCCTCCTCTGTTGCTGTAGCCTCCGAATCCACCACCGCGGCCACCGAAGCCGCCACCACGTCCACCACCACGTGGTCCTCCTCCACGGGTAAATTCAACCCGAATACGGGATCCATCGAAATCGTAGCCATCTCGACCACGGACCGCGTCTTCGGCATCGCTGAAAAGAATTTTTCAGATATGAGGGGGCAAAAAACAAAAAAACTCAAAATAGATGCATAAAAGCTTGGATGCCTCGTGAATTCAGAGGGATACTCACCGTGGATCATCAAACTCGACAAAGGCAAACGCCGGTCCACGGCCGCCCTTGATATCGATGAAACGAATCTTCCCGTATTTCGTGAAGATATCTTCGAGATCCTTTTCACGGCAATCTGGGGGCAAATTACCCACATAGACTCTAGCCTCATTGTCACGTCCCATTCTGAAAACGAATGAAGACTAAATAGTCATACAAATGATACATATACGATACGAATCCATGAAAGTTGAATGGCACGAGTGAATTGGCGTACAGAGAGCAAAGGGGGGACAACGACACGTCGATGCGACGGAGGCCATATGAGTGAGATCGAAGCCGACACACGTGACGCGAGGCAAGGATGCGGCGCGACTGGTGCTCGTCGACCGCTTTGCGGCAACTCGATCATTCAAAAAACCAGGGACGATTAATGCGGGTCAGAAAAGTCCAGTCACAAAGTAGGACTCGCGCAGTCAAGCCAATGCGAAAAGGAAATGTTCAGTGAATTGATGGTAACGTCACTCTCGAAGGATAGCAAAAAATAAACTGCGAAAAAACCGAAATTCTGTTCATTCTTTACATGCACAGTCAAAACTCCGAAACCGTTTAATTTCAAACATATCACTAGCATACAGCCCGCATATGAAACTACTCCGTTGCAACCTCACTTTCGGGGTTACAGCAAAGGAAACGGTGCTGGAACTTTCTCAGCTCAATTATTTTGACCACTTTAAACATGGAGAAAGTTCTCGGTGCTGCTGGTAGAGGCGTGAGGAGGAGGGGGCATCTACAAGAGCATAAGTCGCGCCCAATTTCTGCTTATTAGCACTATCAAGGTAATTTTAGGCCTAGATACAGTTAACTAAACGAGAAAACGAATACATTACCCTTCCATCAGTATATTACGAGAAATTCGCTACAACTAAACTAAACAACCACTTAAGCATATTTGCCTAAGCAAGAGAAAGGAATTTCCTTCCTAAGGTTTAGGCTAACATAGGAATGAAAAAAAGCACGAATTTGCTTCGTCAGAATCGCTTCTATGCAGGATCCGAACCCGATTCGGCTAGCGTTATGACTTTTCTGCGCTATAGTCATGGCGTTAGAGACGCAGAGCAGAGCACAGTGCACTGCCCCCCCTAACTCCAATAGCACCCATATTACCAGTAGACAGTCTGCACGTGCAACTACTCCGTTGCGACGTTTACGTTCGACATTATAGCCAAGGAAACGGTATTGGAAACTTCTCAGTTCGATTATGCTGACCACTTTAAACAAGGCGAAAGTTCTCATTTATTTGCACCAACACAGAAATAGAATAGACGAAGCATTTAACAACACATTCAAAAGAACACTTATTGACATTATTTTCGACGGCTTCGATGTACCGCGTGCGGGCAACACGAACCCGATTTCAAACTCGCGCGCAAAGTGCGTCCATCGTTCTACTCCCGCCTGCACCTCCGCAAGTGACACATTCCTACCAACCAGGCTTAGGCCGTCAGACTTCACAGTTCAGCGTAGTTGAGGTGTCGCGGCTCCACACGCGAATGTGCGGCACAATCCCAAGGTCGTTGTATCGCGTGCGAATGCGCGACGCCGCGAAGTCACGAAAAAGTAAAATCGCGAAGCCTGCCGGCGTCCTTGGGCTGAGTCAGTCATTGCTTTTCGTTCATTCCTCTAGCCCAGTGAGCAAGGTTACGAACGCGCAGAATCAATCGTTGAAGCCGCCGCCGTACTCAGCGATTTTGAAATTTTGCGATTCCGATCTCGCGATGTCGCACTTTTGCACGCGATATTATGGCCTTGAGATTGTGCAATGCCACGAGTTCGCGTGCGGAGCCGCGACACAGCAAAATCGCCAAGTCTGATGGCTGGCTAACCTCGGTTCGCCACAGAAGTGGTTTCATGTGCTTGTACAAAGTGCTGTCACTCGTCATCCTTTATTTCAAATTTTTTGTGGCTATGTTAATGAAGGGGAGACAACTGCTGAATGTTGAACGTGAAACATGACTTCACATGAATGTTCATTGGTAACATCAGCTTCACAGGACTATACCTGTCCAAAAACATCTACGATACGTTTTTGACAGGTCAACCATGTGAATGGGTGTTACTGTTCGACATTCAGCATGTTACCCCCTCCTCATTACACTCTTCATGTCCTGCATTTAGTGTTTTTATACGTATTCCAAAAAGTATACATACAAAAAATTCATTCACATCAATCGATACCACCACAACCTACAAATTCGCTAGAGTCATGTTTCGCTCACAAATTGAATGGTACAATGTAGAACATGGGTAAAAATAGGCATAAGCAGTAGAGAGGTAGTTCTCGGTGTTGTAGAAAGCTGCACAAGTTGCTATCTTAGACCAGCCATTGGCTTCCGACGTGAATGGAGAGATCAACCATTTGCTGAAATAAAAACACTCCATGTTGTGAAATATTCTTCCCAAACTCCGTCTTGGCCGCTTACGGAACCGCTTCGCACGCCCACTAACAGACACTGAGATCGGATTCGTGTGTAAAACGTGTTAATGCGGTATAAAGACGTGTTATAATGGCAGAAAAAGGCTAACATCTTCAATGGGTCCATTCCAGAAGATCCCGACCATAACGGTCTGGTAGTACCATCATATTGTGTGAGTCCGATCCAACTCCAGAAGTACAACGGGGCTTGGGTGGCGATTTCCCTCTGAAAAAGGAATGAATAAGCCAGGCTTCAGCGATGATCAAAACAGGATGTGCATCGTTAGGACGCGTTTCTCATGCGGCGCGTGCAGGACGCGTGGAGTTAAGAGCACCGCGTGTGATTGGGTCCTGAGGCGATTTCATGTCCTACGCCCGAAATAAGGTGCAGGACAGGGTAATCACTTTAAGATCCAACTACACTCCAACAGCGTCCTTATCTCGCATGCATCACGGTGCCTGCGAAATCCTTACCTAACGATACACACTCATAAAAAAGCGTTCTAAAGACAACTGACGAATTCTTCTTCGGAATCGGCAACGAACAAGGTCGCTCCCTTCTCATCACATGCTCTCTGAGCGGTTTCCCGTTCCATTTTCATGATCTCCATATGGTAGCAAGAATCGTGGTAACGCAGCCAACCATTCGGGCAGGTAGCCCCTGAGCGTACTGCTTCGAAGTCCAATGGGAGATCCCACTGGGTGTCATCATGGACTTCAGTAGTCGTGGTGCTGTCAGTACTCGTGGCAGTGCTGCTCATTGCCCTTGTGCTGTTTCGTGAACGTCGGCAGGAACATACTGAAAACTATAAATAGGGGCGAACGTCCTCGAAAAATCCTTTTTTCTTTCCCACAGAGCATGTCGTATTCGGTCACTACAGGCTACATGTAGTTTCAAGCGAAAAATCAAAATTCAACAGAGATACACCCCTCGAAGTTTCCACACATTCTGGGTACGTGGGTGGAGTCAGGAACGCGGATCGGGGTCAAGGGATCTGATCGATGGCATGGCGTAGCAAGTTAGGCGAGATTGGGCGCAAAACTCAGTTTAGCAGTTCGAAAGCTGCTTGGCGGGAAAATCGAACAAGTTGCGTTTTTCATATTCTCGAATTCCGCGTCAGAGTGAAGAAATACTTTTTATTCATTTGTTTTTCTGAGCACTCCATCTAATGATGATTTTAAAATGAATAAGAGGAATTTTTGTGCACAATTCTTGCTAAGCTACTGTAGGAGTACTGTACTACTGAGAACTTACGGGTGGTTGTGCTCATGGCAGACGTCGTTGTTGTCGTTGGAGTAGTAGTTTCCTTAGTTGTGCTTTTCTGTTCATCTGTTGAATTCTGCCCAGTATTACCACCACAGCGGCACTTTTTGTTGCGAGAACTGCGTGGAGTGCTTGTGGCATTGTCGTCGTGCTGTGAATCTTCTGAAAAAGGCAGCTTGAAAACACAATCCACGATTAAGGGTAATCAGAGCCGATGAATCTCTCTGTAACTGAAGTTCATGCATGAATACTGCTGTTTTTCCAACAAAATTCGTTCCATAAAGACAACTATTTTAGAAGTCAACAAGTAGTTCAGTTCAATGAATAAAACAATCTCTCAACCTAAAGCAAATAAGAAAAATCATTCTAAAAAAGCGCATCAAACGAAAATTTCAGGACAAAATGGGTCGGAAAACCGCAATAGCATTATATCAACCCATTGATATAAATCCATTCTGACTGCGGCATGACGATTAGTCATTAGGGCGCTAAGGCCGCGGTCATACTTTGCGCAGCTGCGTTAGTTGACGCCGGTGCCGGCGTCAACTCACGCAGACACTTGCGTGCGTTGACGCCGGTACCGGCGTCAACTCACGCAGCAGCGCAAAGTATGACCGCGGCCTAAGGCTAGTGATTAGGAAACTAACCACACCCCTTATAGAGCATGAAAAGCAGAAATGGTGACCACTACGTAATTTGTGTCCCTGTCGCTCGTTTCTTTCACTCCGGCATCTATCCCGCCTTTTCGTCTAGTTTTAACGTTTTTCCAGCAAGTTTTTCAGCACTCCACCCAAGTTTCCATAATCTCGCGCAATAGTGAATATCAACAATTGCAGAAACAGCCTAATTCAGACGTACCAACCGGGATTTCCCGCTTTTTCTCCGTTGGCCAGAATTGGACCACCGAAATTGCGTGTTACAACCTACCACAAATTGTAGCAAAATGCACTTATGAATTCGACAACGTTCAGTATTAAACCTAAAGAAAGACGAAAAGGGACAAACCAGGGGCTTTTGTGGTCGTTGTGCTTGAAGTAGAAGTTGTGGAAGAAGAAGTGGTGTCGTTGCATCGACATTTCTTTCGGGCTGCATCGCCGACAAGAAACACTCCAAAAACTATGACGATTAGCAGCAGAGACCTAAACACTCCGAAATGTAATAAATAAACAACAAAATAGAAACTTATATGTAGACAGCACATATCGAGTGAAGAGGAAAAAAAGACTCACGTCGAACGCATTGCTACACAGGGTCTCATTGTTCCATTAGGCCCCTTATATACAGAGGTCATCAGTGGTGGCCAGATGTACCTGCTCCGGTGCAATTAGGATGCCGTAATTGGCCTATGCACACAGTAAACATCTTCCTAGATCTTGAATAAAAAAAATGCCTTTCCTAGTGGATTCGCAATCGATCCCGCGATATCTTCCAAGAAAAATGTGCATGGCGCATTGAGGCAATATCAACCGCCCGATCCCGTAGGGATGGGAGGCTTTCTTGGTCTACACCAGCTCGACCAATCCAGGGACCATGCGAGCCCTTGCGCCATCCTCGTCAGAAAAAGAGCATCACACAATTATTCAAATTTTATTATAAAAAATTGCAAATGTAAACACCCGAATATAATATGTCCACAACAAAGATTATATTTATACAAATTATCTTGGAAATGTGGAAATATACAGCTCTACATTATCGATTGGTCAAATCAATCGATTGAATTTCCGACTGGTTGAGATTACTAGCAACTCGTTCAGTTGTACGCGGAATTTTAATGCTGGAGGAGCTAATTGTTCTTCTTCGGCTCTTCTGCGTCGAGTGGTTGTGTAGCAACGGTAAATTCCTGAAATCCTAACCGATCAATAATCTGGAAGTATTCGAGAGTATTTATAAGTATCCACAAGTATTCACAAATATTCAGCTATTGATAAATAAAGAGATCGCAAAAATCCTGGTTTATGATTTCGATATTTCGAATATTAAGACACATCTCCCAAAGTATTCGAAAGTATATATGAGTATCCTTAAGTATCCGCGAGGTGAATATGGCTCAAAAGCGAGGGACGCTGTCAATAACTAGCAGGAACTCTAGGCGGATTCCTTAAAAACAACCAAGCTTTCCCTTCCAAAAAGGTTTTGGCATATCGTTCTGACAGAACAATCAAATATCACGTGTAGTGCTACTTATCCCACACTTGATGAATACATGACTGCATTTGACACCCAATTAAGCGCTATTAAGCACAATTAGGTGTGACCTCGCTGGGTGCTAGAAGGCGCCCTGCGAAGATTTTGTTACTCCACCAGTCAAGCGCACTCAAGAGACAGCAACAGTAATATACGGGACCAAAAGTGTATGCAGATACAATTCAGGGACTACTCTTTTCCACGCTCAATACAGCGCAGGAGGACCCTTGATCGTCATTGTTGAACGCGCGTTGAGCCCTCCCAGCCTCGTAAAAGCACCGGAAGGGCAAGTGAAAATGAGAACCGTGAATACATGTGCTCTAAACAAACCTACTTCAGAAGAGGTTATGTGTGGCGAAACTAGCATTGAAAACGCGCGGCTTGGGGTCTTATCACGATCTCACAGCAAGACGTGTCATCCTGCAGTCCTGCAGCCGGCGAGTTGCAAGCGAAGGCGCTAGAGCGTTCGCCCCTGGCTGATTTAGCCTCTCTGCCCGTCTAAAGTCTACTCCGGCTAGTGGTACAAGAGAAGGGGGTTTCGGGTTGATATTTCTCAGGTTTTTAGCCGTTTTGTCTCCTTCATTCTCTACTGTTACATTGCTGAGTACCTCTACTTTCATATTCCACAGTCTGCCAAATCTGCTCCTTCCGGTGTCTTCAAGGTTGCATTCATACCCAGTGACGCGACTGTTTCGATTGCCATTGACGCCACACACTTGCATGACGGATCACGAGATCGTTGAGGTGTTCGCTGGTATTGACGTCGTTGATGCTGATTATGGCACCTGCGCCACGGTTGCGATGCGCCAAACGCGAGCGCGACAATCGGGCCGCCAAGTATAAATGCAATTGGAGGAAAAAAGCATCATTGTACTTCTTCCATGAAATGTCAAATTCCGCTTGGTAACGAGCGTCAGTGTGTCTCAAAAGTAGATTTAAGCAGCTGCGTGCGGTCGTGTCACGGTCGTGGACAAGTCGATCCCCATCAAACTACTTTTGAAGTACAAATTAGATATGGAAGTTCAATTGTGATAGGTAACCGTTCAAAAGTATCGCACACGTACCGTTTGAGAATGTTCGGCTTGCACGTTGTAGAGGATGAGACTGCCACTACCCCGTCGATGTTTGCATTGGAGTCCTCGTTTTTTACATTCCGCTTCAAATTGCGGTCCACGAACACCTGCACAGCGTTTTACCGTACAGATCTGTGATCGTAGGCGTTTTTCTGAAGCGTGCGCCGAAACGAACCAACCCTGCAATACCTGAGCAATAATACACCTCTGTGGTACTGAGTCGCCGACAAACACACCTCCGTGTAGTCACAGATTGCTTTTGTCGTCACACTGCAACGGTCCAGCACCAGCGTCGGAAAGCTCTTCTGCTTTGCCAACTGTCGAAGCGTGTCGTCGCTCACCCGCAACACACGACGTCGCGGTGTCGCGAAACGCACTCCGTCAATCGTGATGCGACGAATCTTCGTCGGGTCCAGCTGAGCGAGATGGGCATCTGTTACGCTGTCAGCACGCATTCCGGTGGACTGAGTTAGCTAAAAACACGCCGCTAAGTAAAAACACATGCTCGAATCAGCGCAATTATGATCAAATCTTCCAGACAGGTATGTGTATCGTTAGGACAGGATTTTGTAACACAGCGTGCGAGCTAGTAGCCCCCGCACGTAATTGGGTTTTAGGGCAATTACGCCTAAAACAGGGCGCAAGACACGGCAATCACTTCAGAACCCAACAATATATGGCACCCTTAGTTCGCACGAATGGCGCTGCACGCCGTGATGCGAAATCCTGTCCTAACGATACACAGTCCAGCTTCGCAATACAGTACCTCGAAGGTTTCGAGGTGTTTCGCGACAAGTGCTAGCAGTCGGTGAAGGGTTAATGAGTTCGAATTGTGGAAGTCGACCTCATGAAGTGAGAGCTGATTCAACGATGACAAATCGCTATTGAGCAGCTGCATACGGAGAAAATCAACAAGTTCATCGGTGAGAGCCATGTTCTGAAACAACGATCGATTACAGATAATTAATTTACTTAATATTAATAATCTATGGAAACATCCATGCTCTGCGGCGCTGCTGGCGGCGCCTATTCGGCGCGCTCCATAACTAACATATGACCCAACCGCGCTACCTCTCATTTAATGTACTACTCCAGGCACAACGATGAAAACAGCAGTCAGCGAAAAAGTTCATGGATTCATGAGTACTATTACCGAAGATAAGGAAATAGAAAAAGAAAGAAAAAAGAAGAGAAAGAAAAGGAAACGTCTGCATCACCATAAAATTGAAACGCGATTGGATCGAGTCATATGAATAGGGCACGTTGCGGCAGACGCCCGGCAGCGTCGCAGAGTATGAAATCAACCTACAAGGTCACCCCTGAATTTTAGGTTTTCTCAACAACACCCCATTAAGGAATCTTTTCAGTCTCATAGATGGATTCCTCACCTGAAATAACCCCCGTATCCGATTTTTGGTTGCAGTCTCGTTTACCTTATGTTTTTAAGAGTATTTTTCGTTCTTGGCACCGTTTCATAAGATAAGGTCACCCTGAAAAAAGATAAAAAGTTGAGGCTCCAGCAAGTCTGTGAAGGTGGATATGTATTCTGAATAAATCTTCGTGATACATGCTCAATCATCTTGTGGCTAGCTGCTATGTTCTTGAAGAAAAGCCTAGATTTTAGATTCTCGTGGTGCTAGGCTCAGTTTGAGAGTAATTCCAGAAAAATCGGAAGCTTCCTGTTCTCAATTAGATAACAATTGTGTCATTCGGTGTCTTCACATGTTTTTCAGGCTCTGGACTCCCACGTGAGATCATTGTCATTCACGAGAAAGGGATTTTGGGGACCACTTCCTACACCACCTCCTCCATGGAGCAGATTTATTTGGAGTTGAACCATTCCTTGTCTGGGACCACAGCGCGTACAGTAGTGAGGAAGAGCAGAAACATCACCAAAGAGATAATGAAGTAGTTTCCGAGACCTACAGCACACCATAAGGCGGCGCGACTTCAATTCATAAAGTCGTTCTTGAACACGGATTGAACAAAACTGGATTTGCATAGCAATTGCACCATGCATGCGAGTAATTCCATCTATATTATGTTTTTGAGTCTGGAAATTTTCTATTTGTATGGTGCTGACCTGTAGAGGTAGTACTAACTTGGTCTGAGAAGTGCGCCAATCTATGGGAGCCTTGGCAATTTTTGTAGGAGAAGGGTGATGGCCTAAGTTCTTTTCGGCAATGAGCTTGCATTGAACCTTGCCTCCGAAACCTGCAGAATAGAATCCAGAGACTGCTAGAAGATCCTACGAAGAAATCAGTTGTCTTTTGGAGCCGACCGGCTCTTCATAATTGCGTCCCAAAGTATGGCAATGCTGTTGCTCATGTAGGTCATCTCAACGTAATTGCGGTTAAAGTCCCGATACGCCGCTCAGCCAAAGATAACATGTATTCTTGGTTTCAATTCTATTAGGGAGATCTAGAAGCATTGCCTCAAATATTTACCCCGATAATTGTTAATTCTAGGAAGCAAACTGCTGAAACAGGCAATCATTGAAGACTGGAACAATATCTGTGGTGAGGTTTTCCGAAATTAGTTCTACTTCACCGAATCTGCTTGTTAATGTCGTTCTCAAACAGGAGAGGGCCACAGATTATAAGCTCCTTCGCATGCGGTGCTAACTCTAGCAAGTTTTCTGTTTCTTTGGGGTGACCTTATAATTATGAAACGGCACAAAAATCAGAAAATATTCATAAAAATGTTGGGCTGAAAGCTAATGTTATCAAAACTAGTATAGGAAGGTTTTCTGTGGTGAGGAATCTATAAAAAATACTTAAAAAATTTTCGGTCAGCTGCCTCTCCTGGAAACCTGGAAACCGAAGATTTGAGGGTGACCTTATAATTATGAAACGCACTGTACTTATAATTCAGTGACTTACTTTGAGCATCAATCGCTGAATTTTGAACTGTCGAAAGCTGAAAGTGAGCTGCGCACTATGTCGCAACGCCGCATGCGACAGCACGATCGCGGACGAACGTTGAGAGCCATAGTTGACTCGTCGGATTTCTATTGCTCGACGAGGTAGACCGGACACGACAAGCCGAGAAAGCTTAAGAAGTACTATTCCAGCTTCAGTCGACAAATAAGTCTTTATATTGAGGCTTCAAGCTAACCTCAATAGGTTTGAATTCGTCAGTGTTCATAGACAATTTATCTACAACGTTGTGCCATCGCTTGCAAACTGCCCGACAATTCAGTAGCGTTGTTTTGTCTTGTATATCATCAAGGATTTTGAAGACTAACTCGGATGGCAATCGCTGAAACACAGACTTTGAGCATTAGACTTAAATTTCTGATTTTTTTTTCGCGTGATGACCCTTAATCGATATCAATCGATAGGCAACAACCTTAAAGACAAAACCTGCAATTCAGATGCGACCCCCTTTTCAACTATCCAGAACACGACCCTCTGCTGAGAATTTCTCAATCCATGCTCTGCCACTTCTGACATCATCTATCGCCTCTGCCCCTCACAACTAGGAAAACTGAAACAGATCTCAACGACCCCTACCCTTTTCAACTATCCAGAACACAACTCCATTTTCTTTTCTTTTTCTTTCCACGACTTCAATAGGCTTCTTGAAATGGGATAAATGCTCTCCAATGCAGAAAAGCGCACTTAAATACTGACCAGTGACACGGTGAAGCGAGGACGTGAAACTATTGGTGTTCCGTCAGGTATGTTGCACAACAAAACAACATTAAAGAGCAGTTGATCTTCGAATGACAAACCTTCGCGTTCCTCTGCAGTGTCACAGGTCCCTCCTAAGACCGCCGTCAGACTCTGCGATTGTGCGAATCTGCGATTTTGTGGCATCGCACTTTCGCACGCGAATTAGTGGCATTGCTCAATTTCGAGGTCATAGTATCGCGTGCGAAAGTACGATGCGGCTAAATCGCAGAATCGCGATATCGCAAAGCCTGGCGGCGGCTTAACTGTTGTGGGGGAATTTCCAGACTATTACGCGCTTTGAGTGATTATGTGATTGGCTGTGACTGTGGGTATCAGCTGTCGTGTGGTCTAGCATTAAGAAAAACAGCCACCAGTCATGTGTGAGACATGTGAATCCGACATATCTAATGTACTCAGGTAAATTTACCAACCAACCTAAAAGTCAAAGGTAAGGGTAAATAATGAGCAAAGGTAAGGGCTCGAGCCAGCTTACAAACAGGTCGTGAGTTTGCCCATCTTTTATTATTGTTTATTTTTATTACTTCTTGCTCAGCCTATTATTTGAAGAAACATCCCTTGAAACAAAGTCATATCAAATAGTAGTGCTGGCCAACAACAATCACTGATAGCCTGGAACCAGTTTTGCCCATCCTTAATGAACTTTTTTGCCTTTGAAGTGACCAAAGACCCGTTTAGGTCGGTATGTTTGCGCTTGACGTCTAAAAATGGGTTAATGTGTCGACGCGGGCGTTCATCCTTACGCAAATGATGTCACTTTCGTGCTTATCAATCGCTGTGCATCAGAAGCTTGGAGGGGCAAGGGTGTGGCAGGGGGCAAACAACGGTAAACATGTACGAGTACAAGTGAGCAGCGAGAGTTGTGCATAGACTGGGGCACAGCTGCTTGATAGCATGACCAGAGAACGTTCAAGAAGAAGCTTCCCACGACCTTGTCTACAGTCAAGTGTGCCGTCCAATTATGGGCATAGTTGTTCACATTAGAATTGACGAAAAGGCGAAAAAGGAACGGGTTGATTGCGGGATGCAGCTCATACAACTGTTGAATCCAATACCAATATTACAGTTATCGGTAATAGTAGTTCGACGGCAAAGAAAAATGAAATGGCCAAAAAACCGAAAAAATGGAGTTTCTCTTCCTCCATGTATCAGGACCATTCCAGACTTGCTCAGAGACAGTGCGAGGAATCATTTGTGATTGCAGGGTACGAAAAATGCAGCTATCAATAAACGGTATGAACCTGAGAAGTTTGTGTGGCCCCATTAGCAGTAGAATGCGTGCTCTTCCGCTCAAAAAACCCCACGCTAGCCTGTGATCCCCCGCCTGATGTTTCCTCACAAGTGAAAGCTGCACGTGCTGCGCGACCACTACACATCACAGATCCACGTGGCTCCAGTCGATTTGGGGCGCGGAGGAAAATACGTTTGCCTCAAAGACAGAGGAGGGATCAAGGACCGCACTTTTTCAATTTTGACCATTGCAATCCCTTTTTTTCGTTATCGCATCAATCAGCACTTTTTTTCATTTTCACGAGCGACCAAAATATTCCACGTGATGCCGTCGGAAAAATATAAACACAAAGTTCAACTCCGATATGGATCAACTTGGTAGGTGACGTGCAGGCAAAAACCAAGCAGAGATCCAGAGGACCTCGCCACTCGAGGGGCAGTGGAATGCGGAGCACTTCCCGAAAATGGTCATCGTCAAGAACCTATTCTTCGTGGTGCTTCGGTAGAAAATAAGTGTCAGTGGCTGACAACTAGTAACTAGTAAGCGGCCGAATCACGAGGGCAATCCCACTAAATCCGATATACAATCACTCCAATATTGTCTTTCAAATATATAATCTAACTACTGCAATTCGCTGTGGAACATCATATCGTTTTGAAGCACTGGATTAAATACGAAAACACAGCGTAACCCAGGAACATTCCAAGTCGTTGTTTTCCTCCGTGTACATCAACACAGAACTGCTAAGTTGAACTCAGAAGGAAAAATGTATTCATGTGCCATACGTAACCGGTTCTCCATGGACACTGTTTACAGCGTTCACTTTTTCAGGAAGATATTATATATCGCTGAAGGTCACTGTCAGAGAAGGAGGGCATGCACAGGCAACGCGAAATAGTAGGGTTCGGTTGTGAAATGTTCCTGGGGTGGCAGATCTTTGCATAACTATGCAGGCAGCACCTTTTCTGCGCCGCAATGGTGGACTTCAAAGGAATCGTCCACGGAAAGTTGACTTTTTTTGTTGTCCATATATTTACGTTGTATTTGCCTAATAAGGGCCGCATGCAAGGTTTCACGCGAAGGAGTGGGGATCTGGCTAAGATAGTGCACCACAAAACCTCGCCGCGTGGGTGGAGCCTCCGAGTAAAAGCTCCGTCCCATCGTCCGCTGCGGTTGTCAACAGAAAGTAGACTGTTAACGCAACTTTCTGTGCCTACAGTGCGTCTCCGACCGCGACGGACGACGAGGTGGGCACTTGCTCAGAGGCCCCGCCCACGCGGCGAGATTTTGTGGTGCTGTATCTTAGCCGAATTCGGAATTTTTCGCGTGAAACTTTGCATGCGGTCCTTATTAGGCAAATACAACTTAAATAGGTAACAGAAAAACTCATTTTTACGCGACGATTCCTTTAAGTACAAGGTAACCACGCTCCTGGGCGGGGGCTCAGGTGGGCGTGGCTAGTGTGGTTCGGCAGGGTGCTGCGATGCGAAGGCGCGCCGAGGCGGAAAAAAATTATGCAATTCGGATAGTTGTCCGAGACCTACTGCCCATGAAGGTTGACTATTCTAATAATTGAGAGATGTGCCTTGTAGCCACACGTGAACCAGCACATCCAGAATTTTCAACTCGTAGTCATAGTAACGTATTGACAAACCTCAATGTAAGAAAGGCTGGAGGGCGAGTTGTTGCTGTCCATTGGAGCTCGGCGTTTACTCCGGCTAAAGAAATAGTCGGCAAATGTTCGCCATGCGTTTTGCAACCGCGATGAATCGAATCGATCAGGCTTTTTACTACGAAACCTTCGCTCCAGTCTGAAACACTAGACATACTGACACTTACTGCACAGATCCCATACCTTTTGTTCGCTGCCTCGGTCAATCACATTCTGATAAAATGTTGCTGATAACACAAGCACCGCTTTACCTAGTATACCGATTTTGGAAAAATCAAACTAATGGAATTTTATCGCGTCACTGCTTCGGTTGTTGAGTGGTTATAGCACTTTCAAGAGTAATGAAATAAATTACACTTGACTTGATGAATCAGTATCCTGTCAATTAGCCTAAGCGTTTTCTTACAACCCCCCGAAAAATCAGGCCAGAAAAACATGAAGAAAAGCGTAAATGACTATGTCCAAAAATTTCGAGAGCTTCAAGTTGATGTTACTACGGGCCTGTGTGCGCTGTGCGGCCTGCTTGTGAAACGGCAACGCATTAGGATGCTTCATACTCCACGACGCGGTCGACGACGTACGCAACACACCCGTAACGCGGGCTCGCGATTAGCATTGACCGCGGATTTGACGCGGTCGCGTTGTATGACTGTATCGTACTATCTCATAACAGATAATGAAGTCAATATTGCAGCTCGATCGGTGATGTGACATCAAAAAATAGCCAAGAATAGTTGGATAACTTTCACGATGACTTGCACAAAAAAACTCACTCGGAATTCTGATACTCCTTCCGAAAATCGTGACTGGTGGCGTGAGCCAAGCATGGGAAAGTGTCTTTCCGTTGAAGTGTTGGTTTCCGGTTTACACTACTAGCCATCGCCCAAACACCTTTGTCCCTGAAAGTAATGGATAAAATCAAAACTTCAACTTGCCAAAAAGGCCTGCTACACGACTGAAAACACGGATATCTCCGAGTTGGCTCTGGGGGTTAAGCCCGAAATTCTGGACGAGGCTAAGGTGTGTACAGGATGATGGTGCCCCATTTCTAAAAGTGAGCAGAAATCCAAGGGAAACGGTAAGGCGTTGGAGAAGGGACAGCTGAATGCAACAAATGGAGGCGGGGTCAAGGGTGGAGCCAGGGTTATCGCTTACTGATTATTACCGAATGATCGGCAAAAAGTCTAATAAACTGAACTATAGTCAACAAAAAACTTCTTCTTAGCGCAAAAATCGTTGAATCGCTTGGCTTAAATAAATATACAAATTGAAATTTCACAGAAAACAAGTGCAGAGATAGTTTTATGAAAGAACTGAAAATGATGGGGCAATATGAACAAGGGGAAGGCAAATTGTTGAACTGACAACTCCATGTCTTTACATGACGAACACGTCAACGACGTACCGTAGGTGTCGTATTGTATTGATAATATGAGGCTAATACTACTGTTCAACGGACATATAAAGAAATTTACTTTCCAGAATTCCACATGTTGCCCCCCCCCCCTACCTCATTAGTATAGCACTGGAAATGAAATATGAAAAGGTCACTACAGTCCATTTCACAGCGCGATAGGGCGTGACCTGAGTGGCGAGAGTGAGAGTGTGTGCCGGGGTGAGACAGTTTGAACACTCTCATCCAAGTCCGCAGGCCACGCCCTATCAAGCGCTCCAAAATGGACGTGGGTTTCACATTCCGAAATAGGAAAACGAGTTGAAAATAGAGATCAAGGTACACATTTCAGAAAAATAAAAGACCAACAGGTCCCACATGCGTAATCCACATAACAAAGACAGA
Source organism: Trichostrongylus colubriformis (assembly GCA_963978905.1). Lineage (NCBI taxonomy): Eukaryota > Metazoa > Nematoda > Chromadorea > Rhabditida > Trichostrongylidae > Trichostrongylus > Trichostrongylus colubriformis. The sequence continues at coordinate 3,261,665 of OZ022259.1, forward strand.
TGATGTTACGTTATAATAAGTAAGACTAAGTATGGCGCCTTCACAATGAGTGGAAGGGCATCTTATGAAAAGTTGTGAGTACCTTGAGGGGATGTTTGAGGGTCAATCTGCACACCCAGGCGTATATTGTTGCCTAATCCTTAGTGTAGGGAAGTCCCTTTTCCCTTCTAGGCTATGTAAAAATAATTTACATAATGGGATGCCCCCCATTCAATAAGATATCAGCTTAAATATTAAAAAAAAGAAATATAACAATGGTTCACTTTGATCATATGTCCGATATAGCATACATTCAACCGTGTGTATCTCGTTAGGCGCGGCACCGTGCGCTAATTAGCCAATGGGGGCATGGGCTTTTACTTCCACCGTAACCCCTTAGATTTCCGTAATTGATAATTACCCTAAAAAGGACCTACGTCCACTGAACAACCGCTGCACGTTACTGAGATATAGCTTGCATTCAACTCCAAGATGATGGTCATACAGCCCTTTCCCCTCACCACTGAGGTACAAGCAGTGTTTCTCTACTGTTCAAATGTAGAAGACACGAAGGAAAAGACGCGTGGATGGTCTGCGTTAGGGTGAAAGAATCAGGGTGGAAGTATGGCGCGTTCCAGTCATTTAGGATTGACGCTGTTCCTGTACACCTGTCTATTCCAATCCTATATAAAGGTCTGGTGACTAATGCTCTTCTGTAAGAAATCTCTGGAAAGCGGAAGAATCACTTTTATTTATTTCAGATTGCTTAATTAGATCACGAAGATTATTTCAAGACCAGAGAGAGAGATTTTCGGAAATGTTTCGATGCCGCTTATAATAAAGAAACGGGCAGAATCGCAAATTTTCGAACGAGAAAAGAAATCAGCAATATAGTCAACATAGGCAAAAAACCCTCGGCTTGCAAAGGAAAAGGCGAAAGATCACTTAAAGCGCCCAAGTTAGCGGCTTCCCAATTCATTCTCATAATTTTCAGTAATTCAAGAAAGCGTTGGAATATTATTTCAGAAACCATACTTAAAATATTTGAGGGGTGGGACAGAAAATCAGTTTACTTTCTGCTTCGTACACGCCCTTACACGGAGGACAAACCTAGGTGTAACCTCCCTTTATGCTCATGTAGAAGCAAGACGACCGTTAACGAGTACTCTAGGTACTCTTAACGTGAGAGTGGGGAGACATTGGTGAATGTGAAAGTGTAACACACCTTTACATGATTCAAGTATCAATGACTAGAGCATCTGTGAGCCAGCGGGCACCGAGTTCTAGCCTGAACCCAAGGAGAAGGGTAGAACAATTCATGTAAAATAATAATAATGAGCAATAATCTTACAAAAAAACTCTAATCTTGTGAAGATGTGTTACTGATCGAAACTGAGCTCGCTGTGAACCGATACTCCCACCTGAGGCGGGGCTTACAAAATTTCCAATTGGGCACATCACCTTTCTGGGCACCATGATGTGTCAATATTTGGTCCCATCTTTCCCCCGTCCGTCGCCACTTCACCACTCAAAATTATCGCTCACACACCAAGACGTTTGCACCTCATGCGTGGTGCTATTAGACCCACTCACTTCCTTGAAGGCAAACCTATCGAGTGTAGGTTGGGACACACGGATTTTGACCTCGGCCTGTGACCCTGTGACAGCCTGTGGTCTTGAGCCCTGTCACATATGTTATTCAAGCAATTTCTTCATGTATGTCCTATCCTCTACACAAATCTATTTCACTGTATTCGTGAGTTTGGGGTGCTACCACGGTATAACACTTGGAAAAAAGGTGAATTTCCAAAGAGAGAAAATCAAGATAAAGCCCTTTTACTTCTGAGAACATATCTCACTCAAGAATTGGTGTAATGTTCAACTCGCTTTTCAGAATATCTCTGGAGAAAACCGTTACAGAGAACACGCGTCAAACGGATGGGCATGGTCACCGCTTGGCCTGGCGGCCCTACTGACCGTGTGCCCTGCCCGTCACCCTGTGTTGCGCTGTTCATGGCGCACTGTGGCGACGCGAAAAAGGTGCAATCTAAGCAGTTGTCCGAGGAGCTACTGCCCTATGATGATAAGTTGACCTATCCGAATATCGCGGAGTGCGCCTTTAACCTGACCATGATCGGCTTGTTGGTACTTTGCACAATCACGGCACACAAGAGCAACAATCTGAGTGATTCCACCCGAAGAATAGCTTACAGTGCCCAGCCGGAAAAAAATTATTGTAAAACATCGGACCTTTCCAAAGGGCTGAACATGCACATATGCAGTTCACAGATATTGATTCAGCGGCACACCTATCCCATAATATTTAAGAAATGCAGTGAACTCGAACCAACGTTACATGTGTGAAAAATGAGCGTATGGTATCGTAGAAACGGGTGAGGAGAATGAGAAAGAGCCCTCTGGCCGTGTGATATCGATTGCGGAGACTAACGTTAAGGGGAGAGTAAGGACAAATGCGTAAACAAATGTGATGCGGACCAACTGCTTCGCTAGAACAACGTCGGCTACAACAGAGGACATCAGACGATAATACATGGTAAATAATAGTCACAGAAAGACAGGAACCGGTAGTATTAAGAAATAAAAAAAACCGAGTAGACAACCAAAATGGACAAAACGGAAAAAATAAAAAAGGTGGAAACGGACAACCCTCGAAGATATCACCCAAACGATAGCATGCAGGCGAGACTTCATGGATACAGAACACGATATCATGAAAAGGCGAAACGAAAGCGTTCAGTGGGGCGTTACAGTTCGCAGTTGACTGGGATCTTGCGGTAAGGCAGGTTCACGCCGCCATCACGGATTAAGATGCTAGGTAATTCGAAAAGGTCAGCGTTCATTAAATTGGAAACAGCACTCAGTAACAGGCTGCAAGGGTCAATGCAGTTGTCAAAAGTGAGCGAGGGGGGAGGAGACGCACATTCGTCACCGATGTCGAAGCTCTTTTCCTTACCAAGGCTTAGGCTAAAGCAGATGAGACAAATGCCATGGCAGATGCCTTTTCATTATGAATTTTAGCCCAAGCCAAGGGAGGGAAGAAGCTTCGACGTCGTGAATATTTGCGTCTCCCCCATCCACGCCACTTAACTGACCCGGCTGCAAATAAATTGTTAGTCCTACTATGAATATAGCACTGTTGAACGCAGTGAAGCCATCGAATTTTTTCAAGCGCTCATTTGAAGACAGCACTGAGAATATGTCAAACAAATATGATCTTCGACATAAAAGCTTGACACCAGAATAGGAACATAGATTTCTTTCTACGACATCAGAATAGTGTTCAGGCAAACTTTAGCGATACTAAACACAAGAAAAGAAAAGAAATAATCAGACAGAATGAAGCAATCGCTTAGGCGACGTTATACCTTGCAAACACTATCTAATAAGTGCAGACCACGTGGGCACTGGGTATCCATCGGTAAAGATAGCAAGATCGCAAAATTGCAAACGCCGTCGCATGAGGTACGCAGAGCGTTAGTCACAGCGTGGTCGTAAGTGATAAGACCGGCGCCAGACTCCGCGATTTTGCGTTCTTGCAATTCTGCAATTTAGCGGTATCGCGGCTCTTTACGCGAAGTTGCGGCAATGCAAGATTTCAAGGTCGCAGTATTGTGCGACACCGCAAAATCGCAGAAGCGCAAAATCGCAAAGTCGCTCGCAAAGTTCGACGGCGACTAGAGGAACGTTGTGGAGCGGCAGGTCGAAAAACAACAATCGCAGTTTCGCCAGGTATAGCGGTGAGCTGGAACTACGCTTATAATGAGCGAATGCACAGTCAACGGTTTAGCCAAGGCGCGAGCTGTTCCATACTTCTCCACGTCCGCCGCAACATCGCTCATAGTGAGTACAGTCCATTTCACAGCGCTAGATAGGGCGTGGCCTGAGTGACGAGAGTGGGAGTGTGTGACGAGAGTTGAGAATGTGTGGCGGGGTGAGAGAGTATGATACACCCTTACCCAAGTTCGTAGGCCACGCCCTATCAAGCGCTCTGAGATGGACTGTATGTCACGATCATAGGCCGCGTTCAAATCAAACGTCATTGGAGAATCAGCGAACCGTCGAAACGAGAAGAAGCCGGTCGGAAATTTCCAGTGAAAAGATTCAGAGACCAATAAGCAGGACGATTCTACCGCCAGAACTTTTAGGAAGATCAATCTGTAAGCCAGGTAACCAATTCAAAATTCATCGCTATCATCGAATGGTCGAATAAATAAATTATTCGTCGATTCTCCTTATCAAAATGTATCCTCTCTGACTTGCTGTCGCTGGATACCTGATTCACTCAAAATGTTTGCTATGACCTCGGCTTTACAGACAATGCATTGTACGAGTGTCATTCAAATCTCACCGTAGTTGTAACCCTCTGTTGAGTGTGCGAGCAATGAGAAGTCAAATGCTACAGTGCCATAGTGTCACTCGCAGCTTCCGCAAATCTATAAAAGACACATTACCAAAAAGGAAGAAATGAAATAGAAAAAAAAGAGTAACAATGCACGTACCGTTTAACTGGGACCTGGAGTAAACACCGCATTCCAACGGGCGCTTACCCGTCCTACCAGGCTCCATTTTTTGCGCATTTCCACTAGTTTTGTAACACTTTAAGACAATCTACTGTCGCAAACAATATATAGTGTGAAGAAACAGCATGTGTCAATGATTTTATAGAACTATGCGTCATTCAAGTGAAAGAACTCAAAAGGTGATGACATCGGGACAAGCTGGGTTCAGGGGTGTGCCATTAAAACAGAAATTCGTGTCCGGCGCTTCGGGTAAGTACGCCAAATAGGGTTGAGCAATGAAGCGCTGATGTGTCTTACACCGTATTGCAGGCACTATCGCCTCATGACCCAACTACATACGGCGCTACTAGCTCGGACGCGTCGCCACACTACTTTTCTGCCTTAACGGTGCACACACTCAGATCCAAAAGCATAAGTATTTAAACTTACTCTACGTCATGTAAAAAAATACCAGATGCATGTAAAATACAAAAATAAATTAGCACTAAGCGCGGGCACTACGCCTATATCATCATTCCCATACCCATCATGGGATGTGGCGCAAGTGGTCGTGCTCCTGGTGCAGCTTCAGCAAATCTATGCCGTATAGCAAATCGGGCTAATTCATCTGCTAGTCTGTCGGGGCTATCCTCCTGTACCGCGTGTCCCACTTTGGGTAGAATCGTATTTTGGAATTTGCCTTGCATTTGGGCAATCTGAAAAGAAGGAACAGCTCGACAAGAATGTTATAAACCAAAGCAGAAAACCTCACCGTAAGATCCTTGTCGAGGCGATCAACACCAGCAAGCACAAGCAGCTTCGGTGGAGTACATGACAGGAACTTCGCTGACAAGCCTTGAAACCATCCCACCCAAAAGGGTTCCGTATCCATAAGGTCGATACGCCATGTATACTAAATGCAAAAACTAGTTTCGTAGTCTCATACATTGGAATGAAAGGGGAAGTGGTGACCTTCCCATCCTCCATCTTTTTAATCTGTGATGGCATCGAAATTCTAGCGGCCTCTCGATTTCTGGTCGCACCCGACTGCAGGCACCACATGACAGCTTTTTCTTCAGAATCGAAAGTGCTCGGACGTCCACGAAGAAAGGTCAGCTGTAAAATATAACGATACAGTAGCTAATCGCAAGAAATATATTGAACACAAATGTTTTGCTCACTTTTCCGACTTCTTGGACAGTGGTGGGGGGAGGGGGGGGGGGGGGGGGCGGGGGAGGGCCGTTGCGACGAAGCGCACTATCTATCGATGCACAGTGGCATATCACAATTCCCCACTTTTACGCTCTCGCTTTGCAGCCGTTCGCACTCAAAATAGCCCTTCAACCAAGGGGTTTTTTGTTAGGACAATATTTCACACCGCAGCGCACGGCATGCGGAGCGATGCATGTTGGTCAGGAGCGCCGTATGTAGAGGAACCTAGAGTGATTGTCGTGAACTGCGCCTTATTTTGTACGTAATCGCCACAGGACCCAACCACTTTCGGCGTCCCTAGTTCGCATGCATCACGCCGCACGACGCGGTGCGAAATGCTGTTCTAATGACACACACCGTTGCACCACCGCCAAGACGTTGTCAAAAGTTAAAAACCATTAGAGAAAAATCAAAAAGTAGTGTTAATTTACAGAAGTTGTGAAAATATTCGGTGACCTGTAACTTACCATTCCTCCTAAAGCATCCATAGCCGAACCTTCCACCACGTCAATGACCACCAAGGCAACCACATTTGGAATTTCATTTGTTGCTACAACATGCACTGCTAACGCGCCACCCATGCTATAATGGAGTGATTGGCTTAGGATCGCTCAAAAGACGAATTACTCACATGCCCTTATGTACTTCCCCTTCTTGACAAGCAATGAGCTTGTCAAAGCCTTATACCCTCGACCACCGAGTTTAATCGGTAGACGTAGATTATATGAAATCAAAAATGAAAAACATACCTGTGACCAACAATACCAATAAGAGGTGGCTCTTCCTCACAGTCAGTGCCAAACACCGCTTTATAGATTGCAATAATATCTCTGAAATAAATCTCTATTCACCGATAGGCAATAGCGCAGCATTTAAAGATGCCATTAAACCTCTATTATATTTGACCATTCATGTATTTTCTAATAGCTAATCGCGGAAAATAATGAATCGCACCTTATCTGTCGCTCAGCAGACAAATCTCTGTCGTCTTGAGTATGTGTTTGACCGTGTCCGCGAAGATCCGGCACCAACAGTCGACACTGTATGCGACTACTGAGTTCTGACTATAATTACCAATATGACACAAAAGAAGAAGGACTGCGATGATCAGTTCTCGCGAACAATTCCATTAAGTCACAAATGTGACGGAAGTTACTATTAGGTTGATGCACCACTACTATAGCTTTTCCAAAGGAATTTCATCCAAAAAAACAACAAAATTGCTACATGAATATGGCTTTCAACCTACATTTTCAATGCTTGGAAGAGGTAGCACTCATAGACAGAGCGCAAAACAACTTTTCGGCTAAAAAAAGCGGAAAGAGCTGCACTAGTTATGCATCAGTCCAGTAGTATCTATAACGTTACTTTTTCCATTTCTTCATAACTTATTATTTTCAACTCTCGAACAAGAAATAAACAAGTCACTTCAAAATCACAGTGCAGTGAGTGAACTAAGAGCAACAATAGCTGCCAACACTGAAGTTGCAAGCTCACCGCAAAGCAGGCCCACGTCAGTCCTGAGTATCCTCCGCCATGAAGAAGATAGAATACTGGTCCAGTGGTGCCCTGAAGTATACCTAGGACAAAATAGTTCATGCAATAAATATTCCATCATCGGTTGGGTTTTCATGAAGCACACTCTTCTCCATCCAGGTGGTGCTTTTGCGAAATACGTGAAATGGATACAAATGAGGGCAGTTTCCCAGCTTTTTTGAAGGAATCGTCCACGAAAAAATGGGTTTCTATGTTACCCACATATTTATGTTGTATTTGCCAAATGTGGGCCACATGCAAAGCACCACAAAGTCTTGGCCGGGTGGCGGAGCCTCCGAGCATGTACCCACCCCGTCGTCCGCCGCGGTCGGAGACGCTTTGTGGGAACAGAAAGTTACGTAAACAGTCCCACTCTCCGTTTCCAACAGCGGCGGACGACGAGACGGGGCTTTTACTCGAAGGTCCCGCCCACCCTGCCAAAAATTTGGGGAGCTGTATTTGGGAATTTGGATTCGGGGAGCTTAGCCGAATTCTCACTTTTTGTCGTGAAACTTTGCAGGTTGCGGCCCGTATTAGGCAAATACAACATAAATATAGAGATAACAAAGGAACCAATTTTTCCGTGGGAGATTCCTTCAAACTTTAACAGGACGTTAAACCGAAGTTAGCGCGTAGCTACTAATGTGACTGTAGTTTGCAAGCCTATCGGAATCGAGATAGTCTGCTAGTTTCTAGTCCAACAATACATAGGAAGTAACTCACTTTGAGGTAGACATTGAAGCTGTCACCATCCACTTCCACTGTGCGATTCTCATCGAAAAACTTGTCCCACGTAAGCGGTGTGACGTCGCGCGCTCTGCCTTTATGCAAGTTCGCACTGAAGATCAATTTTGAAAAAAACGCGTAAAACTGTTTCTGTTAGCAAAACATAAACAGGCATTTCAAAATCGCCTGCAGTCATACTGTAGGACGGGAATCTGGAAAAAAATGGTAAGAAGACCTTCTTCAAAACACATTCCTCATGGAATTACGGTTAAGCAAACTGCTCAATGCTTCGAGCTTATTGAGTTCACCTACAAATGAAATCCGCAGGAATAAAAACTCAGCAAAAAATGATGTTTAAACGAGAAACTTGAGAAAAATGTAAGATAACAATAGAACGTATTTTATGTTGGTGCTCTATCCTTTGTTACTCGAGAAATTCAAATTTGTTTGAATAAGTAAACCAGAGTGAAGATTAAAACAATTTTTGCAAACGGACAGCTGGCGCCAGCCTTCTGGAAATATAATACTATAATAGACTGTGAGGAAACTAGTGGAGTTTTCGCAATTTCGCTTCGCCAAAAAAGCTACAGATATCTAAAAAAGGAAGTCGGTAAATTGTACAGTCTGACAATAGAAGGTGTGATAAAACCGCCTCAAGAATCCGGCAGCAGTATGGAATTTCAAGGAAAGTATTTGAGGAGAAAGAGCAACAATGTCAGAGTTTCCTCACGACCTAAATCAGTAATATTTATGGAGAGAGAGAATGATGGAGGTCCTAACCGGCACCGAGTTTGGACAGTCTACCGAACAATCAGAATCCTTATGCTCACCGCTACTCGTTTCCGTCCAAGTAATGTTTTCGTTCAAAATCATATACTACCTTGCGTGAGGATGTCATATAAAAACCACTTCGCCTGAACGCATGAACGGTTGCCACGCTGCCAGTGGTGCAACTCATACAAACATACTTTTGCAGGATCTTGAAGACCGCTGCAACTAGTGACTGATTCAAGAATAGGAGAATTTGCGAACCGGCAAAAAGCTGATGTTCCTTGGTGGGTGTGTGCAGATATGACAGCGAATCGCGCAGCCGCCCGCGGCGAGCGGCGCGGCGGGTGCGAGTGCCAGTGGCAGGGCGTGGCAGCCTTCAAGCGAGGCAGTGTGGCATGAGTGGAAGCGCAGACGTGACGCAGTCACGCTCAGCTGGCTCCCAAGAGCAATCTATACGGCGAGCCGTACTTGTGGCGTCGCGAGTGAAACGCCGCGAAGCCATTCGCTTTCATATACACACCCTTCCTTGGTCACGATGCGTTCAGTTCATTATAGGACAGTAGGACAATGAGGAAAGAAAAATAAAGCACGTGGTCAATTCCCAAGCAAACACTGTGTGTACAGAAACGCTTTCGATAGATGAGCCGGTACTTCCAAAGCAAATTTCATCAGCCCGATCGATATATCCTCCTTTTAACGTTTTTTTTTTGCCAATATAGCGGGAATAAGTACACAGCTAAAAGATAGAAAAAGAATTTAGAGCCACAACGCTTCATGCACGGATGCGTATCGCTAGGACAGAAGTGCAACGTGTCGCGTGTGGCGTGATGCATGCTGGCTAGGGGGCTGTATGCAGTTTGGTCTCGAAGCGATTACCCTGTCAACGCCTTACTCTAGGGCTCTAGGGTGTGTATCGTTAGGACAGAATTTAACATGCCGCGTTATGCTCTTCCAAGTACATATCCTCAAGTACAAGAGGGTAAAGAAGGCATAGCTTTTGATCTTTTTCCTTATTCACAAATGTGAACCGATTCACAACTCACCTCCCCGGCGGCGGTAAACCCTTCGACAGCACCTCACGGAGAGTCGAACTCATTCCTCTCAAGTGGAAAAGCGGTCAATTTTGACGGATTTATAGAAATATCAAGTGCAACCTGAAACAGAATATGGCCACGTTTAAATGCAATCTTGCCTGCAAATGAAAACTAGATGATTCTAATAGCGTAGCAGGACCAAGGCGAAGTAAAACTATCAATAATTAATATCTGATTTTAACGGTTACGAATGGCCTTGAGCTCCCTGAATACATTCTATCTAACAGGCTAGCCTAGACTGACAGATGAAGAATTACAGCTGATTCAGCATCCAGTGGTGGTAAATCTAAAAGCCCAGGTCAGACGATGAGTCATGGGTGAACTGTTTGGAGGGTGGTGCAGATGAGAGTGGAAAAATGGCCATGGTTTGTGCGCAGTTTGAAATTTTTGAGAACTGATTACTCCCCGAACCGTCTTCTCCCTTGCAGGACTGTGCTATTGATATACTAAAATAGTTTCCCTGAGAGGGTCCAATCGATAAGCACAGTTCTGCTACCTAGCCCATTGACGACCTTTATTTAAGCCACCTCGCCGACTCAAAATGTCATCGAAAAAGCTCCTTTTTCTACCCAAAATACGACCTCCTCCATGAAGATTACTCATCCCAAGCTCTACCCAGTTACATATCATTGACCAGTCACTCGGTTCAAGCGCATTTCTACCACAAATCCTTCAAATGCTTCTTTACAATTTGACTGAGACCTCTACTTGGCGCTACGAAGGTTAAACTCTCGCGAATCTCTTTGCTTCGGATCGTCTTCGTAGCGAAAAGCAGCTTCCATGCGGGAAAACTTTCATTGCACAGGAAATGGGAACAACGCTTTGTTCCCAGAATGCCATTATGCCAATGACTAAAGGTGCGCAAGCATCAATGACATCCCTTGTAAAAAAAAACATGGCTCGAATTACAAGGAATTCCCGCCCAGTAGTAGTGCGCGGGAAATTCAAACATGAACTTATTCTGTGTCCTTCGCACAATGCGTGAAGTTTCGATGCGTTTCTCGCTGATATATTCACGTCTATCATTTTACCTTGATACGAATCTTCATGTAATTCTCCGTAATACGGCTCCATATAGGCAACACTGTAAAGTTTCAGGTGAAACTGTTTTATTCAACTTTACACTATATAGAACTCCTTGTAAAAAAACTTGAAACTTAAATCAACAAGTATTAATCTGCAGTAAACAAACATTTCTTTCATGTGCAAACAATAAATCAATTACAGGGTACTGGTCCTAAACGAGTTCCGAAAGGCACGCTATAAAACATGCAAAAAATGTAAAATTATCACATATAAATACAAGTAAAAAACCGGTAATAACGAACAAATTATCGCAACTAAATTCTGTTGTGAGCATACTGAAACTGTTGGTGTAAAATCTGAAATAGCTTCAATACTTTCATAGTTGTTTCTTCGATAACAAACGCTTAGGAATCCAGCTTCTCGCGCTTTGTGTTAACGACAAATGGAAAATAAAATCTTATAACAAATTTTGATCATCAATGTACAAGTTCGCTGCTTTTTGAAGAATGATGGTGTAGCTATCTTTACTAGTTCTTCAAATGGAGCCCTTCTTCTTCATAGACATTTCATTCATATCTTTCTTGTTCCCAAGATGAAATCTTGGGAACAAGTGGGAACAAGAAATCCTGTTCCCAAAATGAAATTCATTCAACATAATTTACTGTTTCAGTTATTTCGCTTACTTTTTCCAAGCACAGCCATAAATGTGGACCGATAAGAGATCTAGAAAATAAATAGGACTCGCGCAAAAGATTGGTTCGAAGTAAAGGGAATTTTGGCGGGACTATGCGCGTGGGAGGGGGACAAAAGTAACGTATTCAGGCGCTCATGTACTATGGGGGTGGCACTCAAAAACCATTTCTGGGAAGTGGAAAGTTTTTCCTCACCCTGAGAGGTTAAGAAGAAGCTCCAAGGAGTGTCCTCAACCAGGAAAAGGATGAAAAAAATATTTGCTACTCTGAAAAATATTAACCCATTCCGAAGCTCCTCCCTCAAGGCTTAGGCAAAAACCACAATCCCGGTTTGCACTGATATCTTAGTACCTTCCAGCACATTAAAAAAACATGTTACTAGAATAGACACGATAAAAACCCAAAGAACAAAAAAGAGACAATGAAATAACTAGGACCAAGCATTTAGCCTAAGCCTTGGGGGGAGAGGACACTTCCACACGGGTGATCATGAATGGCAGGCAGGATTTTGTTCGTTTATTTACTTCCGACATTTTTAAAATAAAAACATCCTAATGACAATCGGACACGTTGATATTACATGTTTTGAAGACTTGTAATGGAATTAAATCTCTATTGTAATTTCAAATGTGTTTTTGAGTGCCACCCCCATAGTACATGAGCGCCCGTATTCACTTCAGAGCTCCATTCTAAACATAGGGAGAATCAATGTCTCTAGCTCACAAACACTTCTTACTGGTTCCCAATTTTGATCGGTTGGTTTTGTTCGCGTTGAAATATGGACTTTGATGTATTTGGTCGTCGCCGTCAGACTTCGCGATTCTGTAATTCCGCGATATTACGACGTCGCACTTTCGCACGCGATACTGCGAACTTGAGATCCTGCATTGCCACAGCATCGCGTGCGGAGCGGCGACACCGCGAAATCGCGAAATAACTGTTCAGAATTCGCGAGTCAGCGAGTCAAGCGCAAAGGAAAAGATACGCATAGATTATTCGACTGATCACCTTAATCGCCCGATGCCTACTTGATACGTATCTTAACTCACTGCCTGTTGTATTTGAACATTCATTTCAGAAGTATTCGAAGTTCTCCAGTAATGACCTCTGTTACCTACACTATCGAACCAATCGAAGGTCGAGCTGCCATCCAAAGAAATTTCGTGAAACTTCCAGAACGCGCTTCAAACTACTCAAATCGACATGTGACCCTCAATGAACGATTTTCTATTATTGGTAAGTTCAGTCTTGTTGATTGTGGTTGCAGTGGTTTACTTATCCTTAGCAGCGGATTTGCTCATATATTTACAGAGCGTGGTTACTATCTCAAACCTACGGAGCTCCACGGGACATCGAGACTTCGACATGTCAGTCTTGTGCCAACAAGCGCCACATCCACAGAAGAGTTGATGGCCGCCAGTCTTGCAAAAATGGAGAGGAGACAACTGGAGGCGCAGCGGAAGAATGCAAAGGTGAGCTGTCGTCATTGTGTTTTATAATGACACTATCGATTTGATTTGCTCTTTTGCTTGATTTTTCTGATAAGCATCAGCTGGGAGGTGTGGATGAAAAAGGAGTGAACGGCGGTTCTGAAGGGGCTTTACACATGTACACCAACTTCTACTCGTCAAGTTTAAGTGAAATCGTGCGGGGCGGGGGAGGGAGGCGCTATATTTACACGGGGAATTCTTTAACAGTTCAGATTAGCATCTGAATCCGCATCCTAAGATGAGACAAAAAGGTGGGAAGTTAGAAAAGTCAATATTTGAGTCGAGACTATGGATCCTACCTGAGTCTCGGTATAGTTTCGAGGTAAATGCCACTTCTACCTTCCCGTTCCTCGTTTAGTTTATATGTTAAATGTTAATTAATGTTTATTACGCGCCAGAAAATGAGCGGCATCAAGAAAAAATTGAACAGCCCTACAATTCCTTGGCTAGAGGAGCTACTACCCTTTTTGAGGCGGTCAATCAGTGGTCGACTAAAGGCACCGAAAGGGGTGAAGAAAAACTGAGAACTGTGAATACATGTTCTCTGAAAACGAACCCACCCAAACAAACCCTTCTACTTTGAAAGAGGTGATGTGTGGCGAAACTCGCATTGAAAAGCCGCGGCTTGGGGTCTTATTACGACCCCGCAGCACGGCGTGTCCTGGAAGAGTTGCCAGCGAAGGCAGGACAACGTTAGCGGTTGACTTAGCCTCTTCTCCCATCTGCAGCCGCCCCGTTTTGTCTTGTTCTTTCTACTGTCACATTGCTGAGCACCTCTAGGTCTGCCAAACATAGTCTGCCAAATTTACCCCTTCGGTGTCTTCAAGTACCGCCATTGGTTGATTCATTTTTCTCAAAGTAGTACCAATATATCCATTGATGTACTCAGAAAAGACCGCTTAGAAGGAAGAACATTACGGTTCTTCACTAATGGAGGGGGGGGGGGCACTTGTTTGCGATCTGCGATTGCATGGCTAACGTGTCAGTAACGTGCCACTGGATGTTGCATACATGTATACGTCCTGTACAGCTGAATTTACATACTGTACATGTTACTGTTAAATATCCAACGAGTTCCCCACTTACTCCCCATTGCTATGGCAGCTTTCTTCGTTCTCGAAGGTTGCAATCTTGAACGTCGACATTGTACCGTGTTGAAAATTGAAATTTTCTTTCAGAGTCAAGAATCGTCTCCATGTGTCAGCCCACCACGATCAATCGAATCTGTGTCCCCATGAAGTGAATTGTAACTTACGTAAAAAACCTTACATTAGTAAACCAAGTATCTGCATTTGTGCTAATGCATTTAATTTTGATTTTTTTGTATTAATTACACTCTGTTTTTATGGGTCTTTACATTCCGCTATATCACATGTACATGTTTTGCCCATCGGTAATGTTCAGAAATGTCCTTACCACCTCTAAATGAACGCTTTTCTCAAATTCAGTTCCCTTACGTGTAATAACCCTTACGTGTAAGGGCCCAAACCCTCATCAAATCAAGGGATAGATCACAAGTCGGACAAGAGACAATCGTCTGTTTTTTGTTGGGAGAAAGATCATTGTGTTGTCACCACCACCATCAACCACAATTACTCAACCACTGTACAAACGTACCATCGCATTACAGAATAAACGGATTCTTGTTAGCAGCAGTGATTGGCTTCTTGAGTGAGCGTAAAGTCGTGAATACACCGAGACTTTTGCCGAACTTCTTACCATACCACACTAAAAGAAAATAGCGGTAGTAGTGGTGGTGACAAATCTCATATGCAATGCAAAGAAAAAGTTCAGAAAAAGATTTATTAGAAAATCTATTAGAGGTCTGAAAAAAAAAATGCCTTGCAAAAACCAGAAATGACAGACTAGAGTATCAAGGGTTTAGGACAGGATTTCGCAACGTAATCGCTCTAGGACCCAACAAAATATAGCACTCGTAGCTCGAACGCATCGCGTTGCATGCTACGTTGCAATATTCTGCCTAATAAAACACACCCGCGTAGCAGGTTGCAGTTGGTCCTCCCACATGAACAACTAATATAACCTCCATTTTTACTGAGATTTCAAGGCTCTAATTCATCACATGACATGGCGAAATAAACTTCTCTACACCACTCCTAATAAATAAATGAATAAGTGAAGCTTTTTTTCACATGACTGATAAAGATATTAGAAACATTATAATGGCGAGAAAGAGAGGAGTCATCGAAAACGATTAATACGTAGGCACCTATTCTTCCCACCTAAGAGCTCGTCCTTGATTTTGATTGGTCGGATTACTCGATAATACACTCCACCACAATACTGAAATGCCAGCAGGTTTTGCTCCTTGTCATCTGTAAATATAAACATCTTTAGGAGAAGAGTACACTATTGCAGTCTTCATCTGTGGGCTTACTGAAGGTCTTTCATGGCTCTAGGGTAACGAGACGAAATTATTATCCTTATTTCCGGTGACGTTGGAATTTACGTGGTAGTAGATGTTGGTGTGAGTTACAGAACAGGAAGCTCACGTGAAGAACTGCAGCGTGCGATAGGATCATGTAGTCCATTCTAGGTTTGAGGCACGATATTAGCTTCAGGACCGAACTGCGTATAAGACCCTAACATGCAGCCGCCACGCGAGTTTCCTTATAAAACAAACTCTAGAAGAAGTTTTTCGAGCTTTGTAGAAGATGGTATAGAAGTTCATAGGTCCTTATGGTCCCTACAACGGCCACATAGGATATGAAACTGGCAGTGAAGGGATAGCGAACGTTTGTTGTTGTTTAGTGTCTAAATCAAAGACTAGCATGGCATGCACCTTCGAAATGAAACCCTGAAGGTAACCATATTTATGAATCCAATCAGTTTTCGAAAAATTAGTCAACAAGTATCGAAATCATTGCATTCGGAATATAAACCTGAAAGATTGAGCTTATATGGCTAGCTCTTTCGTGTACAGTATGAATACGACTAGGGCGAGGTGAAAAAGCCATGAAAAGCCGATAAGCCTGATCTCTGACTAAGATGGAGTTCGAGATGGTCTTCCGGGCCAAATTTACCACTATCCTGGCGTTGTGTGAGGGCGTTTTACGTCACCGTTACGCTATGCCCACTAGCTTTCCTCAAAGTTCTGTTTAACCATACCATCAACTGGCTGAGAAGAGGGTCGAGGTAGCTTTTCACTTTCACCCTCTACTACCATAATTTGTTTACAACTTTAAGATATGTTCTACATATGTCCACATATGTTGAGCCACCTGAAGATCTCTCGCAGTCAGTCGATGGTCTCGCTAAAGATTACACGGGGCGATCTAGTGGACATTGCAGAAAGGTGTAAAACAGAGGCCGAAAAACCATCATGGACTTCTGAAAAGATGGGCAAATATGACAGTCAAAACTCACGTCGAGAACTATTAATATACCGCATCCAGTTCGAATACTGTGTATTACTACCATCGATAAAGTGCGGTCCAGTGCGACTTCTAGAATATATTGTTGTACGATCGACACATGTCAAAGAAGGAGAGGAAAAGCCAAGCCCACTTAATGGAATAGAGAACTTCATCTTTAATCATTACCGAAGTTCCCAGCAATATCCGTCTTTTTCCGCTTCAGAAGCATCGTCTATGAGTATTCCTTGATATGGGCCGAACACCATACCGACCTAAATCGACTGAAAAACTGCATCGCATTGTATGAAAAAAAGAATAGAAAAAAAGAGAAGAAAAATGTTACTTGGAGAACTTACAGGGATACAAGCCTCAGCAAACGCTCCCAAACCTGCATTAGGGATGGACGACGTTTTTATGCTGATGAACGCGGGTGCGGTCATTCGAGCGCGATCCTCCGGCTTCGAATTTTTACTCTAGAAAGAGGCGAGTTACGTCGAAAATAAAGCTCTGTTCAGTGAAATTCCAGAACGACAGGCGTGTGTCATTAGGACAGAAATTGGCGTTGTGACGTGCCGGCGTGCGACGCGATGGGTACGAGTTGTGACCTCGAACTTTAGCTGGGTCGCAGAGGGGAGGCGGTCGTTAGGCGCCTCTTGTGGCTGGGTCGTAGAGGGGAGGCCTCTTGTAGCTAGTTTGTCAGTGGGGTCCATGAGGCGTAGCTGCCACCTTAAAGCCGACCATTCGACGCATCTTCTGGGACGGATAACTCGTCCACGTAACTGAACCCTCAGATTTTCGTGATAGATAGGCGTTCGTCAATACGGACGACCTTTTGCGGACGTAATCCTGTTCGACTGGTGAACAAAGTGGGTATCCTGGTTATTTTATCCCTTCTTGGCCTTTTCACCTTCTGCATCTTGAACGACGGAAAACACTGCTTTATACTCCGGGATGATTGTACTATAATCATTTTAGAGTTGTGATACAAGTTACTACTCAGTAATTTCAAGTGCCTGTTTAACAAGATCATTTCTGTGATAATTACCAATCATGAAAATCGGAGGGTTCGATAGTGGACGAGTTGTTCGACGCGGACGTCAAACGGCCGGTGCTAAGGCCCATGTGTCCCATTGGCAAATTACCCACGAGGGGCCGCGCCTAACGGCATGCACCCGCTCGCATGCACCGCGTCGCGTGCCATATGCGACCACGCGAACTTTGTCTACAAATGGCATACACTGCGGAACGCCAATGTTTCTGAACAGAAGTTACAACAGTAACCAGTCTGCAACTAACCGGTTCACGATCTTTCACCCAGAAAAGGGGATGTTCCTTACATGAGGCACGATAGTAACAGTTACATCTATCACAGTCTGCAACCATTTAATAGTATAAAATTCATGCAATGTTTAAAAATGGAACTTACGAATAAAGTCATCGCCTTCAGGATCAATATCGGTTTCTTTCAGGGCGTTACCGAAAAGAACTATCTCTTCACCTAAAAGAACATACATAATTTTCGATAAGTTTGCCTCACAGCGACATCTTCAGGAGGTAGTTACTAGTTCTCAGACTCTGCCTACAAAAAAATACAGGAATAAGGCTTGACATAGAGATCGAACATTTTTGCATGGAATGCGTGAAGTAATTGTTTGGAAAAAAGACGGAACAGAATAGTTTGCCAGAAGCGAAATGGCAAAAAGGCAAAAAAATAAAACAAAAGCAGTGCGATGCTTTCTACCACATATCCCTGTTTATGTATACTCAGTGTTTTCTTTCTGCAATGAAAGATACGAAAATAGCGAGGTCGGAGAAACGTGCCAATCATACCGTGAAGCACTGATAGAGAAGAGAACGAATTTTGAAACTAACTTACTGCTCAATTCGTGCACAGCAAGGTACTTGTCCGCTAATGGTGTTCCTTTCGTTTGTTGAACAATTTTCATTGCGATACTATAGCAATCGATACACATATGATTTTCCTGCAACAATCAACAATCAATGTTGAACTAATGACGATTGAAGAATCAGATGATTGAAAAATATATGGGATGAAAGTGTGAGAGAAGGGGAGAGATTAGTACAAGCGAAAACTATTCACTGACCACGGGGTCCTCCTCCGGTTCCGGTGAACTTTCTCCGCTGCCATAATCGAGTCCAGGTATTTGAAATGTGGTCATAAACAGAGGTGATTACCTGAAGCAATAAATAAAAATATATGGAACTTGATCCATTTCCTTTCCGTTTCAACAGAGACAAAGCAAGCTTGCCCCCATCTAAATTTCAAAGCTATCAACTGTTCAAGGTGCTAATGTTGTTGAGGGGGGCCACTCTTCTGTGCGCGGCGTCCAGCGATATTTTTGTCGAGGTTTCAGCCTAAGGTCAGTTTAGGGAAAAAGCCCCTACCCTCTCAATTAAAGCGTAGATATGCACCATTTCGGCGCCTGATAGGGCGTAGCCTAAGGACATGGGTGAGGGGCGAGAGTGAGAGTGCACGGAAAGAGTGAGTTTGATACACTCTCACCCAAGTCCGAAGGCCACGCCCTTTCAGGCGCTTCGAAATACCGTAAAATTACACACGTATATACAAACAAATAATTGTAGAACGGTTCACAATGCGATGATGAGTGACCTCCTCAACTACATTAGCACCCTGTTCAACATTTAAAAAATTGTTCTTTCCTTTGAACCTGAACCTTCGGTGCTATGTAATTGGTGGGAGAGGGTGGGGGAGGTGTTGCAAGTGTTCCGGTGATTAGTGTGAAATCAGGTCACCCATGAGTGGGTTTACTTCACGAGACGATTGTTTTACTACTAATTTCAAGAACTTGGTTACGTAGCTGGTTTACCTTTGTTAATGATAAGGGTCGAAGAATAAAGGCAGATATTTGTGGAAATAAATATGTAATAAAGTTGGATATTTGTACTTAAATGATTACGTTAGAGCATCTTCCACTAAATACTATTCCTGACTGAAAGCAGACACCATCTATGATGAAGGTGGAAGCTAGTTACTTACTGTAACAGTCAATACATTGTTTAAGTCTCACAGAAATGTTAATTTCGCCGTTTCTATAATAAATTATCCTCCACACAACATTGCGACCTGACCTAGTGGAACAGTGCTCGGAACATTTGCACGCCACCCGGCTAAGCGGGCACTTCACAGAGCTCAGGGTTCGGCGCTATTTTTGCCTAGATTTTAGCCTGAGCCTTAAGTTTAGGTAGAGCCCTACTTCCCGAAAGCAAAACTTAGATAAAAATATACACACAAGTATAACCGATTGTAGAACGGTTTCCAGTGCGGAACGACAGTGCAACCACAAGTGGCCCCCCAACTACAGCAACTCCAAATCTTCTTCTCGAAAAGCTAAACAAACGAAAAGCAACGAAAGTGGAATTAGCCGAATTTATCAGCAAATGTAGCGAAAATCAGGAAAACGACAGGTGTTTGTTTTTCTGTAATCACGGGCACCGCGCCAACTTTACGACTCTGATCGATAAGCAAGGTGGTTTTAGATTCGTTAAATATCGGTAAAAAGGATTGTAGAACCTTATATGCTGAGCTGTTTCAATCCCTACCCCTCAATTTCGAAAGTCACAGCTTTTTGAAAGAGCAAGATAAGCCTCTAATCCCTTCAGACATTTATGACCATCTCAATAGTTTTACGACTTCTGCTCAGTACAAGAAAAAGAGGAAAAACGAAAGATTGATAACTGTCAGAGGCGGGGTTTTACTATCAACCAGAAGTCGTTAACTGCTGATTTATTTCAAGAAGCAATGTGACACGTAATGAGAAGCTTCTGGAACGAAAATCAAACTATCCACCGGACCATGGCTTCGTGCAAACGGGCGCAGCGCGTTCGCTTCGCATGTTCTCAGAGAACTTAGGACAGCATCAATGCCGTTGCCGCTATTGAAGGCTTTGCTCTTTATTCACACACCCTGGGAGGAACACCGTTAGTAGCAGTGATTATGTTTGCGAAGCTGTTTCCGAGTCTAATAAAGCTGTCACTTGATCACTACTGAGATCGCATTGAGGATCGTGAAGAAATTAGAAGAGTTATTGACAGTATAATCTAGAAAAGAGGAGACAATCGAGAAAAGGCAGCACCATCACCGCCAATCAGTCAAATATGAAATTGTTGATGTGGAAAAAATAATGGCTTCAATAAAATGACAAGTCATGTATTCTTTACGGTGTGAATTACTAAACTTGCGGCTCTCGTAAACTTTTCCAAAATGCGCCATGCATCAGGTCGGGAGCGTATTTTCAGGGCAGCATTTCGCGGCGGGATGACCAGTGATGTGCTGCATGTGAGCAAGGAGCGCCCTGTGTGGTTGAGTCCTGAGGTGATTTCGTCTGGAGCATGTTGCATGACGGCTTCAGCACTAAACTACATGAAGTGCGAACTTTGTCCTAACTCCGCTGGGCTACCGTTCAAATCAAAGCATCATTTGAATGCCTATATGAATGATACAATTAAATATGGCGAACAGCCGAACGTTCAAATTGGGGCCTCTCAGATGGGGTCGACCCCAGAAAACCGAACTCAGAAAAGTGGATGGCTTCTCTGCATGGATGCCGTCCCATCTCTAAATAGGAGTGGCTGGGGCCTCTCAGATGGGGTTTACCCCAGAAAACCGAACTCAGAAGAGTGGATGGCTTCTCTGCATGGATGCCGTCCCATCTCTAAATAGGAGTGGCTTCTCTAAGCAAGCCATTGCAATTTTGAAGCATTTATAATTTTGATAGCATACAAAAAACTGTGACAGGGACAAGAATTGATGATGAATTCTCAAGGAGGTCGTATTTTGGTTTGGTAAAAAGGGGTCGCTTTTTCAAGAATCTCTCAAGGAATCCTCAGTGATCCCCTCCCCTTTGCTTCTTCAGTGATCTTTTTAATAGATCAAAAATTCTCTGAAAAATTCGAAAAAGGTCGTCTCTCGATAACCATACTTTGTATCAGATAAAAATAAATCCTATTGATTGATGACTGACAACCCTCCTTAAATGAATCGTAGAATGGGAACAGAAAATCACGTAAACAGTCTCATTCACCGTCTCCAACCGCGCTGGACGACGAGGCGGGCACGTACTCGGAGGTCCCGCCCCCTCTCCCGGCCACCACTTTGAGAAGGTGTATTTTAGCCAAATTCTCCCTTTTTTCGCGTGATATTTTGCATGTGGCCCTTTGAGCATATGCAACATAAATATACGGGTAACGGAGAAACTCATTTTTCCGTGCACGATTCCTTTGAGGGGTACGATTGTACCGCCGAAAGTATCGATGTTAGAAGGGTGTTCGTGGCATACTATGGGGGTCCATTTGGGAGCCGTGTCGTAATTGGCAACAAAAATGATGTTCAGTGCAACGCGTGGTAGCTCACGAGATCTTTATAAGTTCCCACCCTCCATCCAATTCTGTCTCCATCTTTTCCCAAACTTTCTTCCCTCATTTCGTTTTGTGCAAAAGTTACCGTGAAAACGAATTAATGGGAGAGGGGGAGGCGAGCACTACTGAATGACGTCATGGGGTACATATTTTGGGAAACACAGTCGCCATTAACCTGATTCAGATGATACTCAGCCAGCAGACAGACCAAGAGAGCGATCGACGAACTATCACGTGCCCCGATGGCAGCGGGTTCGTCTCGCCGTCCATATTACACTTTCCACGGTCGAACTCATGACTCAGATCACCCTGCAAACCTTTTTTTCATCAACGTTTCAAGTATTATTGTATGAAATTTGAAAATGTTGGTATTTTCAAAATAAAAGACCTACGTGGGGGGGGGATGCAATATCAAGCCCCCCGGCAGTATCACTAGAAACATGGACCGCTGTTATTTCAATGTTCTTTTTTTCACATTCCTCACTGAAAAAAAAAGACTCAAAAGGAATTTCAAAAAACTTTGGAAGCCATTATAAATAATTTTTTCTATGGGAAAATTCCTATGTAACTGCATAATATCTATATTGAAAAAATGATAAAAAACTAGGGATGATCACAAAACTACAAGTTTTTCTTTTATTTTTTTCATTTTTTTTACAATTAAACATTTCAAATCACGGCTGTTTTCTACCTCAAAATTCTCGATTCTTGATAACATTTTTTTCTAATGAAAAAACAGCGAGTGAGTTGGAACTTAGGAGTTAGAAGCGGCGTGTGCTGCCCAGTTACCCAGGGTTACGCATTAAATAATTTTCGGTCGGGGGTAGCAAGTCGCTAGGAATTTTAAGATGAAGGTCGTAGTGTTGCTCATTCTAGTGACACTCTCATCCCTCCTCAACTCAGAAAGGAAGTATGAGAGGACATACGGTAATCTTCTCCAAACGTCGAGAACCTTCCAAAGTAAGCCTCCCCCCCCCCTTCAACAATCATTATGTCTCTAAATCCATGGTCCACGGCAGCAGGACCTCCATGTGTACTTCATGTTATTGTTGTTGTTGTGTCATTCACCTCTGCTCAGAATTTGTTGAGGGAAAAAAATGGTCAGCATTCCGACCTTCGTACTGCCCTCAGAGGATTACCCATACCGTGTTCGAGGGGAGTATTCAGCTATGTATGCTCTAGCCGTGGAATCTAATTAGAGCTTCCATATCGGATTTTCAAGTACTTTTCGCCTCCGCTCATGGCAAGGTTCAAAAAATGCCATAGTTAAAGAACTGGAAAACCTCATTACTCTCAAGCATCCACTCCACTCGAGCATTTCTTAAATTGTATCAAGAATGCGCAGAAACCCCTAAAAGTTCCCATTCTAAGGTTCACCGCCAGCGTGTAACAGAGCGCTACCTTCGTTTACTACACAGACTTTTGATGAGTACTCCAACCTCTGTAACTACTCAGGACTTATTCAAATTTAATACATCTGGAACTCAAAGTGACGGTCAAATGCGTGGCGCGATCCGCAAAGGTTGATTGAGCGTTTTGATTTCTATTTTGAGCAAAGCGGTGGTTCAATGTAATCCATAAGTCCATAAGTCCGCAACAATAACGAAACTGATAAAAAATTAAAATCACAGCAAAATTTACCTTAGCCTAAATCCGAAAATTAGGTTCCTTAATTGCATGCGCCGTACTTTCCCGCTATGCTCGGTATAGTGCAGGCCTAGTTGATTTAATCTGTATTCAAATATGTAGACTTTCTTGTTTTGACAAGAGCAAGCCATAGAGCCAACATTTATTTATTGATTATGTTTTTATTATTTTATTATTATTGTAAGTTGTCAACCTCGCAAGGCACGAACTTATCAAACAACTTACAACTAATAATGCTGAGGTTGCAAGAAGAGAGAAGCTGGAAAATTTAGTATTATAATAATAATTAGTATTATTAATACCGTTATTGTTACATTACTGTTATCATCACTAGTTCATTACGACTACTTGAAATACTTGTACACTGTAAAAACTTCCAAATGCTATTCTTAAAGGTGATAGTATCAAAAAGGAGCTCCAAATAGAAAATCTGGTTCTTATTGAGGTCCATCAAAAAGTTGAGATTCGAGTAGCCAACCACTATCGAGTGAGTGATTTATTCTCTCGAAGGGTCTTCTGATAACTACAACAGATGCGCAGTGCATGGCGCATCCGTGCGATCAGATCACCCTGATTAACTTCAGTCCTCGAAATATGAACTTGCGCACACCTATGCAGACGTCGGCTTCCTTTGCGATCTTTTGCTGTTTCTGCTATCAGCGCTACGCTTTTCGCCCAATCTACTATTGATCGTTCCCCCAAAGAAGGACGGGGGGGGGGGGGGGGGGGGCACAGTTGTTTTATCAGTGTGATTACTGATTAACATGTCATTCTCTAACTACGAATTTATCTCGTTGCTCAGTTGTTGACACATTTACCCTTTGGCATTCTTTGACTCTTTGAAGGCCACTCTAAATATTTGTCTTCTAAAAATTCCCTGTTTCCTACCGTAATCCATTGTTTCGTTCTTACTACCGTATTTAGAGAATGAAAAACAAACCATTTTCTACTGCACTCACTTTATTGATTGATTTGTTATCGATCACTTTTTTGTGTTCTACGATTACCCCTTTATGTGAACTTCGACTCCCATGCTTATTGAACTCGATGAACTGTGAACTCGATGTAGTTTTTACCGAAAATTGTTTTATTTTCTTGTATATCACTTCATTTTTTTATTCAAAATTTCTGAAAAGTCCTAGACGTGTATGATGGTGTTTCGGTAAAAGGCTATGCTCTTACCCTGCTATGGTTCGCTGAACGAACCACAAGCAGGATAGGCACGTCTTCCATCTCCATGAAAAATATTTGGTTTATGTCAGACCTTTCTGGAAAAAAAGTTTGTGGCTTGGGCATAATTTGATGTCCGTTAGGTCATTGCCTACATAAAAAAAAATACAGACCCACGCCAAAATCACGTTTCTAATTAGGAGAAAGAAAAATCTGCAGGAAGCCCCTGAACATGGTGAATATAAGGCCCTTTAGCATCTGTCCTCGGACGAGATTACCACGTGAAAATGAGCCACTGATTCAGTTTCCTTTGAATGGTTTTATGATGAACCCTGAGATATGTCACCTTTTTCCCATGTCAACGTTTCTTTCACTATTGGAATCTCATCTTTATCTTGCTTTATCCATAAATCGAAAGCCTCCTTTACCACATTGTTGGCACCCTTCCCACCGACAATCACGTCTGGGATGGGCGGGCCTGGGCTGCCTGGTGATGTTGAGCCGTCTTCTCCTGCTCTCGCGCTCCAGAAACTCGTACTTTTGCCTATGTAAAAGAACAGCCTACGTAGCTGTGGGTTGAGCTATCTGACTACGGGGGTATCTACAACGTCCTCATAATTCTGGAATGCGCCTTTAGTAAGGGAAAAGAAGTATCTGAATTGGACTGAATGTGGAGGTCACTAGGTCATTGACTACGTGAAGACCAATGTCAAAGTCACTTTCGAGTTCGAAACCAATTTCGAGTTCGAGTTGGGGCACAACGCTTCTAAGAAAGCTACATAGACCTGTTGGTCTTTTTTTCATACGACGGCTTCATTGTAAGCTCGAGCGGTAAACTCATGAGTTCTTCTATATTCATCACTGGATCCTCCCTCAATCTCCATTCTTATTCTTGTTCCAAATAGGGTTCCTAAAGACTACTTCACGTTCGCCGGGAGAAGGGCATTCGCTAGACCATCACTCGTAGAAGACCCTTGGGAGGGAGAGGGTTTCGCCACGCTACTGCTATACCAAGTAGCTAAAATACACGCCTCCCAGTGCTCTCTTTTCAGCGATAATCCAGCGATTATCCTTTTCCAAGAAAAGATGGCCAGTCTCTTTGTGCCAGAAACCGACTCTCTTATAACATTCGACTAGATTTCGTTGTAAAAAGCTCATAGAATGAACCGATGGGGAGAACTAGGGATTCCCGCCTTTGGCAAGGAAAGGAGGGATCCAGTAATCTAGGCACCATCAGACGACACCTGGTCATCTACACGATCTTTACTGGAATTTAGAAACTGAAATATGCAATTTTGGGTACCTCTGATTCCGTCCCAGGCGACGTTCTCGAGCAGACGAATACGGTCGTGGGGGCGTGTGAAGACGGTCCGCCGACATCTGTTCGATTCTACATTGCCATCCACCATACCTTCTTCAAGGACAGTCGCTTTTTTTACCGAAGTACTCTGGCGTAAAGGAGCACCTCGCGATATTCACATTAGACGGCTCAGTTTCATGGGACAGTAGATCCCTCGGTAAATGTCCAAACTGCATCCTTTTTGCGCCGTCATGGTGCACCATAAGGCCGAGTTCATACTTTGCATCAGCGAGCCGTGGCTGCGTTCGCAGGCAGCGAGGCAGAGTGGCACAAGACAGGTTCAGAGAGGACGCGGGCAACGAGGCAGGGTAGCACCGGTAGAGAGGGCAGGGTCAGAGACACGCAGCCACACCCTGCTGCCGATACCGCATAGTATGAATGAGTCCTGAGAGCGCTGCACTTGCCTAAATCTACGTTAGTCACGTCCTTTTACCTCAGCCGGTCAACAAAAAGCTCAAATTGGCGTTCAGAGGGGTTAGCGTAGCGCCGTGATGGCACATCGTGGCGTTCGCAACAGGTGTAAGAATTGGATAGTTACTCAGGTATCTACTGTCCAAAAGAATGAGTTGACGAATCTGATTATCGTGAAATGTACAGACAATCTATTCTGTTTTTGTAATTCAAACATTGGATGGCGCAATGGCATGGGGCGCCATTGTTGCCTATCGTAAGAAGTTCTTGTTGTAAGAGTGTTCTTACGAAGCTCTGCAGCTTTGAAATGCGCGAATTATGTGAAATTCGCGGATGTACCCAAGATAGATATGCCACATTCAAGGGAATGATCACACGAGGGACACTACACCAGCGCTGGAAATTATAGGCGAGTTCTGCCACAAAAAAGACCCCCATAAAAGGTACCATAGCTTCAAGTGTGACGTGAACTTCTGCCATTTTTTTTGCTATCGCAGGTTACCGCTGCTTTGTTCAGGACCTCACCCCTCCATGTGTGATGCCCGAAGAAGCCGTGATCTCTGATCGGTGGGACGTATATCCTCACTAGGGAGCTCATCCTCCCTTTCTCCGTTTGCTCAATAAGCATCTTACTGTAGCGGCAGTGTGAGCATTGTCCTAGCGAGCTATACCATCTCATTATCTCTAAAATCACATGCACTTGTCGAGTGCATGGCGTATCCTTGGAGATTTGCTTATTATATGCCATCCTGTCTTTTGTTTACCCTTTGATTTTTTTTGCTGAAATCAAAAATCGTTCTGAGCGTAATCAGTGAGCAGCATAACCCACATAGACTCGTTTGCGCTTCACTTCACGCTCTTATCGCGTAGGTTTTATTTGTCCAGACAATGCTTAACTATGACCCGCTCGTATTCACGTGGACGTTAGCGTAGATTACTGTGAAACATCAGCCACGTTAACGTGTCTTTTAACGTTTTAGTCACAGCTAATTTGGCGATTACTTAAATGAATTTTCCACGGAAAAATGAGTTTTTCTGTAACCCATATATTTATGTTGTATTTGCATAATAAGGGCCGCATGCAAAGTTTTACGCGAAAAATGTGAGTGCGAACAAGATACAGCACCACAAGGTCTCGGCCGGGTGGGCGGGGCCTTCGAGCAAGTACCCACCCCGTCGTCCGCCGCGGTCACAGACGCATTGTAGGAACAGAAAGTTACGTAGACAGTTTCACTTTCCGTTCCCAACCACGGCGAACGACGGGACGAGGCTTGTACTCGGAGGCCCCGCCCACCCGGCCGAGAATTCGTGGAGCTGTGTCATGGCCGAATTCTCACTTCTTCGCGTGAAATTTTGCATTCGGCCCTTATGAGGCAAATACCACATAAATATATGGGTAACAAAGAAACTCACTTTTCCGCAGACGATTCCTTTGAGTATGTGGAACCGGACCGACTATTTATTACAGTGCCGACTATAGTAAGCTTGCAGTTATGCACTTGAAGGCACATCTCACATTCGACGGGGGGAGGGTCTGTTTGAATCATCATTGGTGAAAGAAGGCTCTTGGTCATGTCTCCCGGTTCACACAGGGGCGGGGCGACACGCTCCAGCCACCTTCTACCAGGCGGTGGCGATACAGAACGTGCTCCGGGATGAGTTAAGCTTCGAAAAATGTATTGATAACCAAATCTGCTTAGGTT
Organism: Trichostrongylus colubriformis; assembly: GCA_963978905.1. Classification (NCBI taxonomy): domain Eukaryota; kingdom Metazoa; phylum Nematoda; class Chromadorea; order Rhabditida; family Trichostrongylidae; genus Trichostrongylus; species Trichostrongylus colubriformis. The sequence goes on from OZ022259.1 coordinate 3,289,776, forward strand.
GAATCAAAAACCAGCAAAATCTAGGGTCTCGTGTCTGACGCAATAATTAGCTTAAGTACCCCATCCCCTCCCCCCCCCCCCCCCCCAAGCCCTTTCCTCCAGCATAACCAAGCTTTCCTCCATTGCTGCCAGATTAGTCTGGTACTCAATCCCCCGGACTGAGGAGAGTGGAAACATCCACTTGCTGAACGTTGGCCTACGCGATTCGTTGTACTAAATAAAAATAAATAAATAAATAATTAAATACAAAATGGTGCTAAATATACTTAGATGCAGCTACGACTTCAAAAGGATTTAGGAGCAACCTAAGAAGGGATCGATTACAGCCTAACTCTTCATCAGTTTTCTTATTTATTTGTTAATTGTTATTGCTTCAAAATTTAATGACTCTGTAGATATGGGTGGAGCGATCTGGTAGAGACCGAGGCGAGCTGATCCGACGGACGCTCCGCCCCGTTCTAATGTGACCTGCGAGCAAGCACATCCGTTTTCAACTCCGTTGCCAAGTAATTTTCATCCGATGAGAAATGTTGCATCTTCCATTGCTTGCAGACCGAAATTCACGTGTGAACAACCAGTCTCACCGATCGATCAGATTTTTCATTTCATCGCATTTTTCAGAATATTTATGAGCTATAATCGTTGATTTACGGTAATGGAATTCAGCTTCACGGATGTTCCTGTCTCTGATCCCTTCCTTTCATTGGAGACGAATCTCGAAGACATTACCGGTAGGTCTACAATGGTTTTTTCGTCGCTGCGGGAACCCCCGCCGTTCCACTTGCCCGCCCTTGTCCACGCCGAGAAATTTGCTGGCACTTTGGCCTGATAACACCCGCCACCAGCACAGTTTTTCTCGCTGTCAGCGACGTGCTGCTGCTCGTTGCTGATTGGCGGCGTCCCTTCCCACCGTCACGATGGTGAACTTTCCGTTTGGAGCCCATTGCATAAAAGTAAACGAGTTGGAAATGGAGATGTATGGTGAGTTCCTTGCCTTCGTATCGTTCGCATTCACGGGTACATTGCTTTACCCACCCCTTGATATGCAGGGGATGACAATGTGGTTGAAGAGGTGACGGGTACCTATTTTATCCCATCAAGACTGACAGTCTGATTGCCAATGGGTGAAGAAAGAATGCATGTGGGCGCATTGCGCTAATTAGTGATATGTCCGGGATCTAAGCAACGCTTGTACTGGGTACGATAGACTCCCTGGCGTCAGAGATAGGACATGCTAACGATGCGGCTCGCGACGCGTGCAACAAGCTTGTAGGAGACGAGCGATGCAGTTCGCGTCATGTGCATAAATTATAAAGTATGGTTTCTATTCGAGACCAAATTTTATTTCTAAAAGCTTCCTTCGGTTTTTTCGGTGCCGCGTTGGGAAAAAGACGTCATTTTTTAAAATAGACTAGAAAAAGACCTGAATACGTGCGATTGTCTCTTCACGCCCTATTGCCTGCAGTGGGGCGTGGTCGATCCGCCCTCAGCACCCGACAACCAATGGAGAGCCAACTGTCACTCCACCCATCAGCGAGCGCAAACGGTGCCTTTAATCCTACGGCCTGCCATTAATGTGAGAAACCTGCTTTCCTTCCCCAGTCCCCAAAAACCCTCACGATCATTGCATTGATAGGAATTTTCATTTAGGATCTTGATTTTCAGATATTATACGCATGGACGCGCAGGACAATCTGGCAATGGATACCTCATGGGCGGGCCACGAACATCAACCACAAACCAGTGGCGGCTTGCCCCAGTACGCGAAAATGGCCCATCGACCGAATCAACACAGCCCTCCACAAGACTACTACGATCCGAATAGGTACGTCACCACAGAGATGAGAAAACACCTATCATTTATCTCATCTGCTTCCAACCGAGTTGTGTGTGACCAAGTGAAGGCAATCCCGTTCAGGAATCGTGAGATCGGCTCTATCGTATCGCTTCTGCAATCACACTCTCCGCCGTCATCGGATCCCTACGCTTCTATGAAGTGAGTTTTTGATTGAGAAAAGTTGATGAAAAAGCTCTTTGCCGCATGAATGCTGCGATTACCAGACGTTTTGACCTGCGCGCAGGACCTTCTTGCACCCGTCAACCTCGTGAGACGACTGAGCGAGTAGCAAATTTTTTTGAGAGTGGTGAAAGTGCTTGTTTGTACGGTCCATCCCTTCGAAATGACCTACACCCTCAAAATCCACAAAAATTGTTTCGAGTGAGTAGCAGTTATCGGAAGCCGTGATTTTCAAAGTCCGAGACCGCGGATCTGACCCCGGGAGACGATCTAGGAGAAGTTCTGACCGATTGACTACCGAAAGGATTTTACCTGCGTATACCAAGTTTCAAAGACACCGGAAGGGGTGATGCTGACCGACTGTGGACTATGAACGTCGAGGCGTTAATTAGTGCATCAGCAGAGAGAAAACTGAATGAAACAGCGAAAAATGCGAAAGCCAATACCCCATCACATTCCTTCCCTTTCGCGCCCTCTGCATCATTAGGCGCTGAGGGGTAGACGCAGACGGCGAGAGGCCATGTCAGACAGCCGATAACATAGTCCAGCCCCGGCCATGAAGCGCGATAAAATCGCGATAAATACTCCAAAAACGAGCTTTTTAACGTGAGGTCTGCCGCATGTAGACTCTTCTGAGCTTGAGTGATTGTTTACAGAGAACATCAGTCCCTGTTCTGCATTCCTTCATTGCTCCTTCGGTGTCCTTGATAGACTAACGGCTTAGGCTACCTTCGAATCCGCGATCGCGAGCTCATGAGTGAGTAGCTCAAGCTAACGCACCTTAAACTGAATGAAGACCATTCAGAGGAAGGGCGTCGAGAAATTCTAACTGAGCAATGCATTTGCCCAGCATGGCGATGCAATTCGCGTGGCCCTTAATCCAGTTGGAGAGTTCTGACACACATTCTTGAAGGACCTTTCTGTGAGACTGCCCTATACAGCGTAGGAGTACGAGCAAGTTGCCAGCGCTTCTTTTCGAGATGGTAACTTCGTTTTGATTGATGCGAACAATCATCTTACGCTACTGAGCATAAACCCGACATGAAAGGGAAACAATTTCGACCAATCAGTCACTTTTGCGTGGGCATAAACTAGCAGCGCTACGCAAACGCGCGCGTCTGTGGAATGGACAATCAGTAGCATTTTTAAGGTTCTCACCGCCAAACTTCGACTCATCTTTGAACGTTGGTGGCCCAGCGAGTATGTTACCTAAGCTAGGTCCTCCAGCGGTACCACCACTACAACTGAACCACTACCAATCCGGCTCTTTGGTGAGTAATTAAATTTTTTTTCATTATTGTATCACCATAATTCCAATCCTTTCTGATTAGAGCATAACGATGAAAGGGGTTATGTAGTTAGGATAGAATTTCGCAACGCAGCATGCGGCGCGATGCATGTGAGCTACGAGTGCTGTACGGTGCTGGTCTTGGGACGATTGCGTGGGTAGCGTTGTGCGCGATACGCAGCCTGAGAGAGTGTAGTTGCAAAGCTTCCAAAACTGCTGTGCACCAATCAAAATTGCTTCGTTTTACCGTCGCCGTGGTCCTTGGCCGACGGCTATTTTTTACGGGGACGTGCGCGATTTTACGAGTTGGTCTTCCTTATTCGATAACGAACCTCCGCATCTCAGCGATGCGATAGCGAATGTCAGCAAAAAACTGAGGGAAGACCCACTGCTCGCTGGCCATAATTAATACGGGTGCATGGGGACGTGAACATCAGACCTCAACGTTCTAGGAGCGACCCTAGCTTTGCCATATAACATGCTCAAAAGACCTAAAAGGAATCATAAAGGGGGCTATCTTTTCAACAGGCCACTTTCACAACGTCCACCTACAGGTGGACGTGCTTCAGACTTTCTTAGTACGGAGTGTGGACGAGTTCTCACCTACATCAGTTCGTGAAATAGGTGATGCCATAAGAAAAGGCGTCTTCAAAAGATAGCCCTGAATTTCTGAGCGCCATACAATTAGACCGCATGATATACAATTTCTAGATGCCACACGATAACTCGTCCATGCTGCAGCGATACGCGCTTGAATGGACGAGTTGTCATGGTCACTTACCGTTATAAAATGAATATTATCAGAACGCAATCAACCTACGAATTTGACCCTCTCGGACTCTGAAATCCATTTCCTCGAAGTAGCGCTAATAGCCCTTACAACTAAAAGAGGTGTTTCGTTAGGACAGGGTTTTGCACCGCTTTACGGCGTGCGGTCCAATGAGTATCACTCAGAGGCGTCCTATGCAGTTGGATGCGGAAGCAATTAACGTGTCCCACCCTTTATTTTGGACGCCGGACAAGGGAACCATCTCAGGAGCTCCTGGCTCACAGCAGCGCGTCGCACTCCGCACTCCACTTTGAGAAATTCTATTTCAGCGATCCCAACCTGATACATCAGCAGCTTTTTGACAGTGGCAAATTTTCAAGTTGCTAGTCCATTGAACCTCGTTATGTCGAGATTCCTCAAGGTTATCTACGGGCCGAGATCGGGCTGAGGCCATTCCTGTGGATTCCTAGTGTGATAAAGCATGAAACACAAAAGCCGGAAAGTGTTCTTTGTCGATTAGACACAAAGGTGTTCGTCGCAGCGTCGTCACTACCTGTCGACTTATCAGTCACAATCAGCAATCACCACCAACACGAACTTGCTAGTCTCACCCGGGAAATCCTAAGTGAGCTTTCTTGTCTAGACATAGATAAGCGCAGAAATGGAGACTTGGATGCCATGTGTGTCCTGCGATGCGTTGTACTATAGGTCAAATTACCGAAAAAATGTTGCTAATGTCTGTCAAATAAGTCATGCACATGACCACCGATCGGCATCGTAGATGTTACAGAAATGAGTTTTCGTACCTTAGAAATGACTAGAGTTACACGAGGGTAGGGTCACGATATCATTATAAAAATAGCATAAAATATCAGTAAATGGAATATGAAATGATAGAAATGTGCTAAGATGATAGGCGGTACAGAACGCCACTCCCTCAATTACAGTGACTGTCGTTATTACAGTAACTCCTGCCTTCACGTTTCCATGCATTTTCGGCGCTGTACATTACAAAGGCGTACTTGAGAACCAACGGGGCTCTTCAGTAGCTATGCAATTGCTACGGAACGCCGCCATGTTGCATGGAAAAGAGGTACGGCGCGTGTCAGCGCATAACCGCGATTCCAATCTGTTTTGCACCCGAGGGTTACTGTAACAAGGAAGGTTGCTCTGTATAAATTAGAACTTTGGTCTTGAGGAATCGTGTATTTTGTTCCAATTAAAATTCGCAGTTTTTCATCTTCTCTTCATTCTCTGACAGGAAAATTTCGAAGAATTCGAACTGATAGCTGGCTATCTTATCAGTTGTCAACTGTCAATAAGTACGGTTATCATATCGCCGGTGCTGTGAAAAGCACGCACCTTTTTGCAAACACCGGTGGAAAGGCGGCGCGGACCGTTTTATTGGCCACGTATGCAAAGGAACGGGCGGCGGATAGATAACACGGCCAAGAACGGTGTACATGAAGGGTTGTTGTACAGTAGCAGAAGCTAGACGACGAAAAGTAAACAAAAACCAATCCAAAGATAGAACCAAACATGTAGAAGCGCTTGCTTACGGTCAGCTACGGTAAGCCCGGCAACATCCATACATTGCACGCCTCTCTCCATGTTTTGTAGACTGCACAATATATATTTGTGCAGACTTCTTTTTATAGTTTGCCAGAGCCCCACACAAGACTATTCAGGGTACATCGCCGTGACATACATCCCAACTAAACGCCACTATGTTCTTTAGAAGTTCTGTTGTGATAGGAGTTGCAAACCCGTGTCGCACCCTTTGTTTGATCTCGTAGAACAGACAACAAAGAAATAAAATCAAATGATAAGGCGCTATTTGGTGATAAGCTTTGATGCATGAACAGGTGAGCAATGTTCCGTTGCGATAAATGCTCGTTCACTGGAATCTCATGTGGGGACCCCTCTCTGCAGCATTCTGCAGCCCAAAAGGTGATCTTTCCATTTACAGTCTCAACAACTGGCCGCTCCTTCCATGCAACCGCTGCCGCCAGTGATGTCACCACCAGCGATGTACATCGACACAAAACACACATATCTACAGACTCCACCTGAGGTACGGTTTAGGAGCTCAATCAAAGTCATGCCCCGCGGTAATAACCTTCACCACGATATCACTTTTATGGGAACGTGGATCCTTGGGTAGCCCCAGAATGCACCGTTCCGTGTCGCCATTGTACGCAGTTACGGTATTGAAGCTTGAAATCACCTTAGCCACGCCTCCTAAGTTCTCATTGGTCAGTGAGCTTAAGACGCGTGGCCAGTCCGAGTTCGAACGAACCCAGGCCGTCGTGGCGCTTCGTCACCGTGTAAAAAGGATGCAGTCGGAATAGCTACCCAAAAACATACCGCCCTGCAAAGTAATTACTAATAGTACTAATAAGTACAGTCCATTTCCCAACGGCTGGCAGGGCGAGGCCTACGGACTTGTATTGATCTCTCTCACCCCGCCACACACTCTCACCCAACTCTGTAGGTCACGCCCTGCCAGCCCTCGGGAACTGGACTGTAAGACTAATCTAACTATCACGTGCTATGCCTTCAAAGTTGTGCAAACTCTCTATGCTCAAGGGGACTGACTTATCCACTTCGAAGCTCAACCTAGGCTCTGGCAGAATCACGCTGACGAGATATATCCCGAAAAACTCCAATCGCACCGAAGAATCGGTGGTCGAACCAAAGACCTTTTTCACTCCTGGTACTACCCATTAGTCACGTCGGAGTGCCCAAGGATGGCCATTGGACATTTCCAGCACGATGATCCGCACACCTGCTGCGACTACCGTGACTGAAGGCCATTTTCAGCAGAACTTCATGGTCTCACCAGGCGTCACCTATACCTCTTGTCAAGCGTCAACAACAACCTGTGTGAAAGTGGAATCACCGGTATCAATCCAGATGACAAGAACCCCGTCATCTGGCAGCTTAGGAGACATGATGATGCCTTCTGTACCCGTCAGTCCTACCACCAACGGTACCACCACAAAAGAGGAGCTGTTGAGGTTATTGGTGAGTTAAGATGGTACTTTCAATCAAAACGCGAATCGTAAACCTCCTTTTGCAGGTAAATATGTCCCCTGGTCAAGTGGAACGACTCAAAGGGAATAGTCGTCCAGGTACTGTGGTCCGAGCTCGTCCATCTGCTGTTGCTACTAGGGTGCCAAGAAATGAGGTATGGCCACAGGATGATGATTCAGATGACGAAGATGATTTGGCTACGGATGAACCACGACGAAGAGGTAGGTGTCGGAAGTGTATCACAGACATACCTCGCAATAATCGGACTAGTCGACTCACCTTTTTGAGGCAGCAGATGCTTGAATAACTACACAGGTTGCACCATGGTGCGCCGTCACGGCGCTACTCCCGCCCAAATCTACGCTAGCCACGCCCACGTTAGGTCTCCACTGGTCTACCCAGCTAAAACGGCGTCGATAGCGTGGATTCAAGCGGGTGCAACGTCGTGGCGACGCGAAAAGGTGCAGCCCAGATGGTTATCCGAGTATCTGTGGCGTCAAAAAAGATAAGTCGACCAATCCGATTATAGCAAGGTGGCCCATGATTTTAGTGGGAAAAATGCCAGGAATATTGTTCAGTTTTCCTTTTTCAGGACCAAAAACCGAGCGCCGTACAGCCCACAACTTAATCGAGAAGAAATACCGTTGTTCGATTAACGACCGTATTCAGCACTTGAAAACATTACTAGCAGGTGACGACGCGAAGGTATGTGCTAGACTATTCAAGCGAATCGCAGTGACTCTTCTTCTCCCTATCTGAAATTTATGCTTTCCGCGCTGCAGCTTAGTAAATCGGCGACATTACGGAAAGCAATCGAGCACATCGGTAAGCTTGAAGCCGAAAATCAGGGACTGAGATCAGAAGTTCAACGTCTGACATCGGCCCTTCGAGCTCACAACATTGAGGTTCGTCGTTTTTCCAAACGTTTATTGTAATCATAGTAGAGCTACTGAAGTGCAATTAAAAAATCAGTACCTATTGAGGTTTACATTTGCTCGGTGCTCGCATATTCCTCCTTCTACTTCATAGTACTTTATTCACATTCCCTCGCATCACCCCTGTCGTTGTCAGAAATATCACAATTGGCAGAAAACATGCCATCGATGCGCGCGATTACGTTGCGGTACGGGATTGCCGCGACGCAACCACGCGCGTGGCACTCCTAATATCGCGCTCAACTAGTAAAAACTTCTTCTACTGATTAAGTCCAAGTTATTAGAATAGTGACTTCTTATAGCTGGTCGAATTTGAAGGTTATCCCTCCGCCACAAGCTATATTGATGGGATCACCAACGTTGAGTCCTTCCACGTCATCCGCTAGCATACAATCGCCAGGAACTGTGGTATGCGTCATTTTGGACCGATGTAAGCTTCCTTCCAATTTCTGTATTTGCAGAAATCTCCTGCGACATCACCGACGTTACCGCTAAAAGGTGTAAAGCGGCCGCGGACGAGTATGGAGCAGGTATATCCAACCTTGTGTCCCAGTTGGGGCGTAGTTTCAGTTATGTATCCCTTTCAGGGACGAGTGACCATTTTTGCTATAATGTTCGCGATGCTCATGTGGAACCCTCTGAGTCTGTTAGCCACTGGATCCGCGTCGGCGAGTCGCAATGGTCATCACGACGCCCCGCCCACCGGTGGACGAGTTATCAGCGACGTGAGTGAGCCAAATCCTTTTTTCCATGTACCAGGAAATATGCGTAGCATACTGTGATAGATGGAAACGACATCGAGATAATCATAGTAGAGAACTGTGCGAGAAATGATAGCCGATCCGTTGGTGACTGCAGTGGTCATCAAAGAATTCAGTCATCCATTCCTACTCAAGTACGACGTTGACCGCGACGCGTGCGCGTGTGACTTGTGCGCCGTGATACTGAAAACTCGTACCAAATGCGCTGCATTCATTACATTACCATGTTCAGAGTGGAGATTCGTTTGACAACTATCTCACTCCGGATGAGTGGTGGCAAACACGCGTGATCCAGCCGTGTTTTGTATGGTCCGTGAATATCTTCGTTGTCATTTGTGTATTAACCAGACTACTTGTCTACGGTGAACCAGTACAGGTAACATTTTCCTACTAACCTTATGACATTTTGCAGTTTCCCACTGTTCCATTAGTCTACTTCAGGATTTTAAATCGCGATCATGGCGTGTTTTCCTTTCACTGAGATCACGAGCGCGAGAAGAGGCAGCTGTTGGAAATGTACGAGAAGCGCAACGTCAATACATTGAATGTTTGCAGGTAATGCATACCGAATTCAGCGAGGTTTCACCACTCCTCGAGAAATGTCCCACATGATCACAATATGCGACGTGCGACGCGATGCATGGGAGCTAGTAACGTAGTTGGGTGTCGAAGCATCATATAACCTAGCTCGCACGCCTCATTCCTAAATTTGCGAAATAGTTCCCTGTAACAATACTCGTGGTCATGCATAATGTAAAAGAACCATAATCTTAGCTATATATTTCAAGTGGACAAATCGCTACCAGTCGAAGCAATCGAACACAAAACTATCGATCCCTATACTATCAAACCCTATAGTGACCATTTGGCCAAAGTGTTAAATGATTAGTGGAGAAACGTATCTCATTCCTGAATTATGAACATTGATAGCTGATATCATTGTAGCAAGAGGTATAGCTGAATCATTTGGAGCTCCGAAAAATGGTGGTCTTTTTTAGCGCAATAGTAACTGACTGGATTATCGACATTCCTCAGCGTAAGCACTATGCTCAACATGCAAATACACTTTCTAATCCGATACCAGTAGGAACGAGATGTTTTGACTGCTAAACTACGTAGAACTCCGAATAGTGTTAGGTACATGTAGAGATCCCCGGCTGGGCTAACGCTCAGTATTGCGCTTATCACAATGTGAAACTGTGTGACGTGGACTCCTTCGATATCGTTTGGTCAACATCGACCATTTCCCCAACATAATTCCACTGTGTTATTCGTGCAGCACTGTGCCGTAGCCCAACTGGTGTAAAATAAACGGCAAACGTACTTGGAGAACCCCTCGGAGGCTTGTTCGGAATGCCGCGACGCCAACGCATGCGACCGTCCTCTGCTGACAAGGGAGGTTTGGCGAGGGGCTAGCCCCTGCGGCCCCTCGCCAAACTCGAAGAAGCTTTCCGTGCCTAGAGCATCGATTTTCACCAAGTGCAAAACAAGTTACCGAAATTCCGCTATCCCAATGGTTTCAGATTCTTGAACGACCACTACCATCAGCCGGCGTTGAACAAGCGCTTTCTGTTGTCTGGCAGATCATTCGGCATGCATTAAATGGCCTGTGGATTGGCAGGTACGTATTTGCAGCAATTGGAATAGGGTGTAGGTTGGGACACACGAATCTAGGCCGTGACCCTGTAACAGCCTGTGACCTTTGACCTAAGCCTTAAATAATTCGGACAATTTGTTCACGTAAATCGTGTCCTCCCTGCAAGTCTGTTCCGTTGTAAAGTCAAATTGTCTGAATTATTCATGTCACAGGGCAAAAGCCACAGGCTGTCACAGGGTCACGGCCTAGATTCGTGTGTCCCGACCGTCACCCATTGGAATATGCGAAAGCGGTGGCGAAGCGCTCATATTGCGTGCGAGGTAGCCATTCTGACCTAATGTATTTATAGATGGTTCTCAAGGCGAAAGCGAGACGCTGGGAAGCCTGTCACGGTTGTCTGCAAAAGCCATGCTCACACCGCCATGATTTACCACAAAATGCACCAGGTGAGCCGAATCCAGAGGAATGTATAAAAAAAATCTAAGCAGTTACATCGGCCAAGTACTATTCAAACTATATAAACTCAGATCACCAAGTCCAGAACTAACAAAGTTTCAGCTACACTTGCTGGGTGTTGACGAATCGAACGAGGGCATTTCTGGCCTATATCTGGCATTATCGGCAGTGAATCTAGCTGAAAGCGCCGGTGCATCAACAGATGGTTTACCAAGAAACGTATTGGCTGATATCTACATCGCTGCCGCTATTAGGTATAAAGCTTATGAGGATCCATAAGATCAGAACTTAGAAAGACTTTTTTGCAGGACCCGACTTTGTCTTCCGCCATTTCTCGCATCTATTTTCTCTCCATACTTTTACAAACGGGCTCGACGACACGTGCGACGTGCGGATGAGGATACTGTGAGTGGCCCTCGATTGTTTTATATTCGTTAACGGACAATCGCTTTCGCTTTTATAGAAAGATACTGAAGGGTTCGTATAGGTGTAGGCCAGCCGATTTGACTGGCTCGTGAGAGATGCGTTAGCAAAATGCTCGCCTGAGTATATCATGCATTTGAGCCACTTATCAATCTGACGATGAGGTGAACGACACAGTTTCCAGATTCTAGAAAAAAATTAGAAGAAGCTTTCACGGCGAGGCCAAACCGCGCCATGAGTACATGACTGTGTAGTGAAGTGAACCACTATATGTAGTCAGCATGTGCTCATTTATCGACCAAACTCGACTGGGATTGACTCGGCTACGGTGGTCGTTGTACAAAAGCACTTTCTTCAGGTGAATGGTTTGCTCTGGGTATTCCATCCATTATCTCGGACCTTTTTGTCTGATGTGGAAACAGTGCGGGCGGTACTGAGTGCCAAGAAGTCTTCCCTAACACCAATCATCGGCGAATGTGATGGTTAGTTCCTTTCACGTTCCTTCAATCAAAGTTCCAGTTCAAGGCTTCTCGTACACATGCGCCAGCGCAAACCTACCCTTTTGTCCTACACATTGCCGCTGCAATATTAGGGGAACACGCATAGGTTGACGCCTAGGAACTTTTTCCCTAACATGCGCAAACGACGACCTATGTTAGTGGCGCACATAATGAGAAAGATCGAGAATGACACCTCTCAGTACACAAGAAAACATCAATGAAGTATGGTAACTCTATGATAGACTACGATAAGATGATTGCGTAGAAACAACAAATACAATAAAAGGAATGTACTGAGAAACTACTTACGCGGGGCTCTCGCTACGAGCCACGTCCCACAGCACGCCGCTTTCGAAGTGTTCTTCAATTGGGACGTTGCTTGGACTTCTTCTAAATGCCGAAGCTTCGTGGTGCCTCCATCGGCCTGTTTATAGAGGGCCGGTGTGAGATCTATAGCGGATACAGTCGTACCGCACAAGACACACAAACGAAGGGAAGTGCTCGGGACGGTCCGCGATGGTGCGGCGATGCGCAACCATAGCACGTTGCAGTGCGATCACGGAACTTGACCAATATGGCGAGGCAGTGGTCAACCCCACGAAAACTCGGGCATCAAAGTACTGAGAAGCCAACATCGCCTTCCGTGACCCCTATTCGGAAATTTTGTGCAAAGTGCTATTGAAAAACTTTCACTGAAAGATGTTTCTAGGTGATGTACTTTCGAAACTTCGTGCTGCATTTAAACTTCGGTTGCTGACCTTATTGGCGATCGAACTGAGTGGAGAAGACAGCGTTAGAGAGATTGACGTTGTCGATGTATCCCGACTTCTTGTCAGCATTTCGATGGCGAACGGTCTTCCAAAGAAGGAAAACAGTTGGGGTGAGTTCCAAGTCGTTTTCGACGCATTTCTTCAAGATCTCCTACGAAAATTATGCACGGCATATGCTAGCCATCAAGTTATGCAGTTCAGACTGTGCCACAACACTCACAGAAGGCGACGCAATGTGCACATGGTGGACGCACGTATTCACATGTGCACTATTCTGGAAACAAAGAATACCTGAGAAAGCAAAACCGCACTATGCAGTGGTTCGGCGATGTCCACCAGAGTTGCTCAACAAGTGAGTCCCATGAAGGAATGCTGTGTAACATTGAACAAAAGATCCTCGAATCCACAGCAGATCCATTCGATTCCAGTCCATTGGCACTGGCAGTTGGACATGCATTCTGTTGTCGAAAGTTGTGTATCGATGATCGAGACAATGTGAATTTCGGCAAATTTGTCTTTGTCCATTCACGCAAGGCTCTGGAACAATTGCGAACGGCATGTGCACGTGATGGTGCACCGGAGGTCAGCCAATTACAGGTGAGGAACTCAGCACAACCCACGGTGTTTCCTAGCGAAGAACACAAAACAGTATTGTTAAGGATACATTGCGTCGTTTGGCATACGAATGGGTTATGTCATCGCTGTTAGACGCATGGCGTCAAGATCTTGAACCGCAGATCCCGTACTGGTGCCAAAAACCTCAGGCCGACTATCGGACACTCTATCAAGAAGCTTGCAACCACTATACACATCTTCAACTCCATGGTGGTGGTGAGCGAGGGAGTCGCGTGAGTTGCTGTCCTTTAGGCTGCATCTTTACTTTTCACTTAATACTCTCCGGAGAGACAAAGAACTCATTCTATGAAACCCATTCCGTTTGTGTGACGAACCACTACTCCTTTTCTTGGGCGACGTTATGTATTGTACAAGAAAGTGCCTCATGGTCAGATTTCAAGAAGCAACCACGACCGTCTCTCTAGGGTCAGTGCCGGGCCAACGCAGATCCACAACTTTTGTCGTATTTGTTCCTGTCTAGGGCGTCTACTGCCAACGCTAGATATCGATGAGCTCCTTCTCGACCACGTCCTCCTACCTCTTCTCGATCCACGTGGTCGCCCCGACGCTTCGCACTTCAAAACCTTTTCACTGAATGATCCTCTAGCCTCTTAAACACGTACCGTACTATTGCAATGGCTGCTCCCCCATTTTCAACTGAGCAAGAGCCGTCTGCATGACCGCTCTTACGTCCTGACTCCTGACTCTGTCGGACTTTGTCCGGCCCATCTAAGCTATCTCATTTCTGCGGAGTGCGAGCGGCTTTCGGGGTACTTTGTTATGACCCAATACTTGCCATCGCACAGACTGCGAGCCTTACCACCGATCGACACACCTTACCGTTAAGGGTCATGGAGCACCGCCAATCGCAGAAGATTACAGGAATCTCTCGTCATTTCCATGCGCATTTATACGGCACTTCACTGCCTGATTCCACTACCTTGAACAGCTAGATCGCTTCCCAGGTACTCATCCCTCGACCCTTTCTACTTGTCGCCGTGTTAGTTCACGATTACCTCTGTACTCTTCCGGATCGTGACGGCGAAGAAGAATGGATCGAGAAAGCCTGGTCACGAGTCTCAAGAAACTTCAAGCAATTTATACTTCACTATTTGTCGCAAATAGATTCCGTGCTCTCAATAGATTGTTTTCGTTCCATTTGAGACACATCTGAAATCGATTTAGCTCGCTGCATATCAGTTGACATCACGAATGCTCAACGGCGCCAATCCTCTTCACACCTGGACAGCGGTTTGTCGTATACGAAAACAACGCTTCGACGCGGTTCGTGACACCAAGCCATCCTTCTAGACTCGTTCAGATAATCCCACTATAGATTCATTTCTGTTTAAGGTGAGCGGAAGAGTCACCTATACTCGAGCCCAAGAACCTGATCCTTTCCATCTGCATGTGTTGTGCAAGTTACACGACGACATTCCACGAATGTGTGAAAGAGTGAAGTAGCCAAGATGGGAATGAATAATGGCGTATTTTGCTTTGAAAACGAGAGGCACTTCGGCCTGCTAATTCAAATACGGAAAACACACCGGTGAACAGCGGATTCCGCTAACTTCTGTGGCCACATTGATCTCATGCTCATGAACGTCTTTTGTAGTTTTATTGTTTTCGTTCATCATCTACATCATAAACTTTCAAATACAAGCTTTGTGATAGAATTAATTACTGTTAGATAAGGCTGAAAAAATGTTCCGTGAACAAGCAATCCATCACAGCATCGCGCGACGGATTCGTTTTGTGCACGCCTTAGTTGTTATTACTTCAGATTGATTAATTGTTAATTAGACTTAAAGGTGATAGAAATAATGAGCATGTCCATCACCTTTAGATCTAAGTTCAATTCTGTTTCTGTCTTGGTGTTATTCAGATCTGCTCTAACCTTTGTGATTCTTGCTATGGGATTCGTATCTGCTCAAAGTTTGCATTTCTTTTGCTCAACATCCCCACGTTCCCAAACTGTATGCGTATTCTTCGTTCAATTGCTGCAGCCTCCGGGGTACTCCAATTTGTTTTGTTTTCGACTCTGTCATTCAGTTGCCACTGATCAATGTCTTGAATGAAACTTCTCATGAAATAGAAGAGGAATCGAATTTTAAAACGAAAAAGCCAATGGTATTCGCACGACGAGTGTTAATAGGTACGAAGGTAGAGATATCCTATGAGTAAGATTTTTATCCTTCTGGATGATCTCCATGCTTTTTTACGGCTTAGCTTGAATGAAGCCGCAGGCCGTGAAAAAACGGTAAACGCTTTGGGTCTTGTGCAATGCCCAGCCACATGTAAGATAAATGTGGTTCATTATGTAAATGTAAGAATTTTTAAAAAGTTTTCAAAAAGGCACCACCACACAGACAAGAGATTTTGAATCGTCAACGGAAACGAGTATATCCCACCATGTTTTCACACCATACTATTACATGGCTTCTGAATGCCAGGGAATGTAGCAGTTTATGAAAAGGAGGCCTAATAGATTGCATACTGCCTATAAGTGGCAGCCGAACGATTCAGAAAATAGCTCAGTGAAAATGTGAATTTTATTAGGTTGTCCCAAAAGTCTTGTAGGATTTTTCCATAAAAAATCAATAACTCTCGTTTACTTTGAGGTAGGTCTAGGCGGTTCAGGAATATGGTAGAACGTTCTCTAAGCTTTCTAGTAAAATTATTAATATTGACCCACCAGATTCCGTGGAGAGAGCTACAGTGCCCGTAGTCGATACCCACACAACACGTGGTGTCATCTACTATGAGTGGTCTTGGAGCAGCAAAGCGACGAGCAAGCTTGCGAATCCATCAACGCTGCATTGGGCAAGAGATGTGTGAGCTACGAGACCGTGCGCCGCGGGCTCATCAGCTTCAGCAACGGCGAGATTGACATGGAAGACAAGCCACGCTCGGGACGCCCACACGCATTCGACGACGAAACGCTGCTCTCCGCCGTTTGCGCCGATCCTGAAACCAACATGCGCGAGCTGGCGGAGAGGAATGGACAAGTACCCATAACCGTAAATCGTCGCCTCCACGAGCCCGGTTATCGGAAGGTGCTGTCGCGATGGACCTCAGGCCCTGACGGGTGCTCACGAAAGTGACCGTGTGAGCATTTGTCAATCGCTGCTGCTCCGCCCGCATCGCAACGACTTTCTCGTCTATCTGGCTACGGGCGATGAAAGCTGGGACATGTGCGATACCAACGCACCCCGCGCCTTTTGGCTGCTACGTGACGCCGAGCAGCCAACGTAGCCCATGTCCGACCTCCATCCAAAGAAGATTCTACTCTGCTGCTTCTGGACGCGGAAGGAATGTTTTTTCAAGAGGTGCTGGCACAAGGCGAGACAGTACCCGCTTCCGTATACACCTACCACCTCCAGCAGATCGCCGTTGCTATTCGAGAAAAGCGCCGAGAAGGTCCGCGGTCACCCTCCTTCATGACAACGCCCACCCACCCGTCGCGAAGTGTACCCAGGCCAAGCTTCAGGAGCCCGGCTGAGATGTGCTGCCCCGCCCGCCTCCCCACTCTCCAGACATTGCCCTCTCTGACTATCACCTTACCCATCCTCTTGAATCCTTCCTGGCCAAGAGAAAATTCGCTGACTATGACATTCTTGCAAAAACGATCGCTGCTTCTTCGACTCTCAGAACCCACAGTTCTGGGAGGAGGGAATCAACGATTTACCTATGAGGGGGCAGAGTGTTGTCGATCACAATGGTGAATACGTTGTTGCCTGATTGTTGTATGTTGGAGGAAAAATAATAAAAAAAGATGATCAAAAAAATCCTACAAGACTTTTGGGACAACCTAATACACAAAGCGTGAGCAGTCTACGCCAAACTTCTCCTCTGCTCTGGTAATGGTTAATCTTCGCACGCAATCCCAGGATCCAGGTTGCGGACCCGAAACTCGTTTCTACAGGGTTCTGATCTTCTTCTACTATACTCATAATAACTTCTTTGCTAGCAGTATGTGCGGGCATGTTGCCAGTTTTCGAAGTTTTATCAACAACGACACAAAGACCTCTCGCTTTCTTGCTCTCTGCCCACAGTATCTCGTTTGTACATATAAGGCCGCGGTCATACTTTGCGCAAGCTGCGTTAGTTGACGCCGGCACCGGCGTCAACTAACGCAGCTTGCGCAAAGTATGACCGCGGCCTAAGGTCTCGGTGCGCGTCCTGCATCGCCTCAAATCGAATCTACGCCACTTTTTGATACTGATTACCCTTTGGACTTCAGACTGCATCGGGGGACCGTCCTCCAGCGATACGGCCCGGTCACATCGGGACCAACGGCGAAAATTGGTTCCTGCGGAACATTCTTTTTTATTCCTTTTTTCTCGGGGAAAGAAATGCACTCGATACGGTGTCCCAGATATTGTATTTGGTCGATCTCAGGTAACGCGCTCACGAGATGCACGAATGCATTCTCTACTGCTCGAGGCTTGCTCAAAATGGATGCCGACAAAGGGTAAAATGAACGTTATTAAGTATTCTTGAGGTCATCGCAAATTTCGTGGGCAGTAGTTATGACAGGTGATATGATAGGTCATTCGATTCACTCTCTTGCATTCCTCAGCACGCATTCTCTTGCTCACCTCGCATGCTTCCCTCTCCCGCCCTTATGCTCTCTGTCGCTCATACAGCTTACCGTAACCAGCAGTGTAGATACTGCTAGGGCTTTCGCAAACGCTTGTTTATTTTCGCAGGCTTCTAGTCGCATGGGTTACCACCTCACGCGCTTTATCTTTCCTTTTTATCGCGCTTTCTTGAGCACATCCTTTACTTCTCACATGTAAAATTCTTCTTCTGCTTTGCCACGCGGGTATTCTTCAAATTTATTGAAGACAGCAACTATCCGAACTATCCGACGTCGTGGACGATTAGAGTTAAAATCCGTACAGCGAAAAAGTGCAGCCCTTTTACGGCTAAAGTAGGCGAACCGAATGGACGACCCAAAGAGGATGAACGTTGCAGTGACCAGGTGCCGGCATAGGAAAGGTCGACGCACTCCGACAACTAAGCAATTGGAGAAGGTTCTTGTAATGGGCCATGGCTCGAAACGTCATCGTCGCCCACTCCTCTCTGCCGGATTCCGGGATTACCCGCCATTCGTGCTTAGCCAGAAATTCCTGCCATTCTTCCCCGCGGGTCAAGCCCACTCGACCCTTTACATGATGAGCGTTATTACAGTACCGTGTGACGCTGCAGACCCTATTTCTTTATATTTGTATCCTTCCAGTTTCCATTCTACAGGCTGAGTCTGAATCGTCGAACGAAAGCCCAGGTGTGTTACTTTCGCGTCCGAGGACGAACGTTCATGGGTAAAAAAAGGGGGGCAGTATAAGAGTCTAGCGTTGTAGGGTAATCAATAATTGTCTGACTCGTCGTTGCTCCCCGATTTCCCGATGAGCTTTGTTGATTACAGGAGGCGAAGACGGTCGATCATCGCGCTTCTCGAGAACAAGGGCTGCTGGACTGACAGCGACCGGTCGGGAGGAAACCCGAAGAGCCTGACACTCCTGCTCTTGTCGCCATCCTCAGTTTTAGCATGGAGACTAGCCCTCCAGAAGACCAACTCGAACATTAATATCGCCTCCGAACTGTTTTATGCCTGTGGCTAATGAACAATATCGAAAGATCTATTGGGTTGAGGAATAAGTTTCCGCGGTTTTTTAACCCCGTTTTTCACATTACTCCCTTCATCTTTCGACTGAGCTTACATATACTTCGACAGAGCTTTTTTGCTCCACAAAGTGCTACTATATCTTTATCGATTCTTTCGACTACCTAATATTCATGAGGTTTGAAAATGAAGTAAGCTGAAGGCTAAAAATTGGCATTTGCGCACCTCATCTTTCTCGTCCGCCATCAAGATGAAAAATGTATATGACATGTTTTCGATAGAGCTTTTTCAGCTCTACAGAATGGTACTATTTTTATTCAAATTGCTCAACTATTTGCTGTTTTTAAGATTCACAAATGCAGTACTCGCAAAAGTTTGCGCTTTCGTCACCTCCTCTTCCTCGCCAACCATCGAGATTGAAAATAATGTGCATACACGCATTCGATAAGCTTTTCTTGCTCTACGAGACGATACCACTCCTCTTTTGTATACTCTCATATTTTAGTATATAGGAATAAGTTTTCACCTGTTTTTCAATTCAAAATTGCGTAATGAAAATGGATTTTTGGCAGTGTGTTTTGTATCATTCGATAGAGCTCTTTTTGCTCTACAATACAGTGTTTACGGTTTTTGCTTAAACTGATTTTTGCCATTTTTAGATCGTTTAAAAGTCGACGAAATCGAGCACTTTCGACTACATGTGACGAGGGCGTTGAGATTTGATCTCCGCACCATGAGAGTGGGATGTGCGCCACCCGTCACACCACCACCGCTTCTATCATAACATTCCAAAAAACTGATAAACACGCTGAACCAAGAAAAAAAAACCACTGAATAATGACTCCATCTGGCCGAACCAAAACGACAACGGTCGTAAAATGCTCAAATTCAGCTTCGATCCGTGAATACAATCTACGTTCACTTCAGGAGCACGCGCAGTGACTATCTGCATGTGATTGAATCTGTACTTTCCCTCTGTACACATATTTATGGAGGGAGAACTTTTAGTGTGTTTTTTTTTCAGAACAAGTGATAAAAATAACACTGGATTTCGAGCCTCCCGTGCGTGCGTGTCTTTGCGTCGGAACTTCGCATTGAGACTCGATCTCGCACTCGCAATGCGACGAGATGCATGCGAGCAAGGAGCAGTATGTAGTTGGGTCCTGAAGCGATTACACGACTACTACCTACCGCGTTTTCAGATCGCACGCATCGCGTCGCTGTACGAAATCTGTACGATAGGGCATAGCAATACAAAGCTTCACAGAAGAGAAAAATGTTCGGCAACACATAAACTCATCGCACTTCATCGAATTACCACTAGCGGTTCAAGAAACAATCGTCTCCCCTCTATTCAAATGAAATGAATGTTTTGCTCACGTTCCTCCTTCAAAAAGGCATTTCACATCACTGCGCAAATTCCACTTCAGTCCAGGGATTTTCCTCTACTACCCTATCAACGAAATGGTACTCAACCCGTAGTAGTCTTCGTGACCGCCTCAGCTCGAGTGGTGGAGCAACCTTTTAAAATACCGTCACTAGCTTCCCGTCTTATAGATATGCCTACGCTTTTTACGAAACTTCATCGCATAGAACATGTGTGCACTTCTTTAAATGGCGACGATTACCCTTCATATGCATGATCAGTCAAAAATTGCACCGTAACAATATGAGCAATATGCGCAATGTTTGAAGAATAGAAAACTTAGAGGAATCGTCCACGGAAAATGAGTTTTTGTGTTACCCATATATTTATGTTGTATTTGCCTAATGTTGGCCTCGCGCAAAATTTCACGCGAAAAAATTTGAATCTGGCTGAGATACAGCACCACAAAGTGCGGTCCCAGTGGGCGGGGCCTCCGTGTAAAAGCCTCGTCCCGTCTTCCGCCGCCGTTGGGAACGGAGAGTGGGACTGTTTACGTAACATTCTGTTCCTACAATGCGTCTCAGACCACAGCGGACGCGGAACGAGGCTTTTACACGAAGGCCCCGCCCGCTGGGACCGCACTTTGTGGTGCTGTATCTCAACCAGATTCACATTTTTTTCGCGTGAAATTTTGCATGAGGCCAATATTAGGCAAATACAACATAAATATATGGGTAACACAAAAACTCATTTTCCGTGGACGATTCCTTTAACGATGAATGAATATAAAAATAGCAGTTACTATCGAGTGTGATGTGAGAGCAGCTGAAGCGCTGGTCGGTGAACTTGTGCCTCTGTCAAAAGCGACGATGCCGGCTGTTCATCTACAGAAGAGTTCTGGATACGGAATAGTGCCACCCGGGATCCTTCTTCTGACACAATGCAGCCTTGTTGGCGATCAGCCGACAGACTCGCCGAATCGGATGCTTCTGACGTCAGTCCCTGCAACTTTTAATGATGAGCACTCTCATTTACCAATGCTCTCCCCACCCCTCCCAAAAAAAAAGAACTCACACTATGAACAAACCACGCCCCCATCATCGGATGCTTTCGCATGAGACGATTCATTTCACCGGCATCTGATTTGAAACTCGCCTTAAATGTGGCAACAGATAAGAGTATGGACAGTAACCTCACCACAATAACCACAACAAAAACTGAACAAAATCTAAAAGAAGCAACAAACCAGAGCATAAACATGACCACCAGCATACATTTCAACTGACAGGAACTTGGTGATATTCCCGAAAACGGCATTCTGAAAGAACGACCATTTCGTTGATACGTCGAACAGGAGAATGTTGCACGATGTCTCCCATACTAAAGGTATATTCCATAACCTCCACAGGAAGACATCCGCTGGATCATCATGAAGTGTTGAGACGCGTGCCATCCCGCATCTTTGCACGCGGGGGTGTGGCAAAAACGCTCTTTAAGGCTGCGTTCATACTTTACGGTACCAGCGGCAGGGCGTAGCTGCGGGTCTCTGCGTCTCGACCTGTGCCACATGGTCTCTCTGCCTGCGTCGTCCCTGCACCTCTCCTGTGGAACTCTGCCTCGCTGCCTGTGGACGCCGTGACGCCTTGCCGGCGCAAAGTATGAACGCAGCCTTACGACATTTCACCAATGACGACCCACGGTCGCCCTGTATATGAGTGGAAAAATCTTCGAGGCACAATATCGCGTGGTTTAAATAATTAGGTGTCACTATTATATGTATAATGAACAACCTCGTCTGTCACCAACTGCAAACTTCCGTCACCTTGATGATCCGTTCTTGGACAGTTAGCATCGTTTTGGACTGGAGTGGTTTCCACATAACCCTTTAAATGGTCGATTTCAATGAAGAAATGGCGCAAAATATCAAGATTACCCCTGGTTGCATGGTTACTGAGACGCTCATCTCAGCCTGTACTCCGGCTCTCAACTTTCCGGATCCATGAGGCAATAAGCACTCGCATGCAAGCCCATCACGACAAATAGTGCTGGCACAAATGGCACCTCTGCAACTTCATCATCAAATAAAGTCAATAGTGCTTCTCACTCACACTCACACTAGCACATCTACAGGGGGTGTCAAAAAAGAGGAATTTTGCCTACGGCTCACATCCAACAAGTATACCAAACATAGGGAAACAAAAGAGATAAAAAAATATCCCCGAAATGTTCCTTTAGATACAGGAGCAAGCTGAGACTCACTACTACCACCTTCATCGAAATACGGAGCCTTCTGTCGGCGCAGCCGGGCTTCAGAGCACCTACGGATCAAGGTCCGCTTAAAACAGTGGAGCTACGTTCCGTGGTAACAGTGCAGATGTTACAAGTGCTTTTTCTTAGCGAAGAAGAGACCAACATTAAGTTTAGAACCTAATACACATGACGTCCTAGCTCGCACGCAACATCGTGCGGTGCGAAATTCTGACATAAGGGTACGCACTCCATTCATAGTACCGAGGTACCATGTGCGAACTGAGGAGTTCTGCCCGCGATCGCACGCCCTGCCATTATACTCGGGAACGCGCGGGCTGCTACCCATACAAAACGAATACATATGAATGACTCAGAAACCTGTACTGCACAGCTGTGCTCGATGGCGCAATCTGCAGTTCCCTGTCCTCCCAGCAATGGGCGGGAAATCACTTCCGCAGTGAAGATCAGTGGGAGAATGGGATTTCCTATTTCTCCTAATTTTTATTCCATACTGCACTTCTTAACATCCCTACTATGTTTCCAACGGATGGCCCCATTATTACTCCGATGTCTCCAAACAAAAAGGCTGAAAAAAAAAAACTTCTCACTCCAAGTCCTTGCCCTTGACGTTGAATAACTTTCGTTCATAAACATCCATATCCTTCGTATCAGACCATTTGAACACCGATAGTCGTATCGAATCGAAACCGCAATGTGATGCATCGGATGCTAACTCATACATCCACTTCTAAAAGTATAATTCGACTAACCAACGTGAAAGCGAATATGAAAATTTTTGGATTAACAGCACATCTCGCGATAATCAGATTCGGGTAAGTATCCAGAGTGATTTGGGATCGCCACGGTCCACCATTACGGCGCTGCATCAGCTTGAGTTCACGCTAACCACGCCCTTTCAGTGTATTGACCAATGAAGTATTCAAGAGGAGTGATTAGTGTGCGTTCAAGCGAGTTAGCACCATGATGGTACTGCGGCGGTGCAATAAAGGTGCAACACAGCCACGCAAGAACCTACTATTCCAAAAAGGTAAATCGACTTATCTGGTTATCGCAAGCTGTGATTGAGAAACTCACCACTTTCACATTGGAGTCGCTTTGAATCAGTAATAAACTGGCTCCTTGAACTATTTCTGTTAATTCATTTACAACATCAAGAAGACTTTTTTCTTCCAAACTGATCAAATCTTTCACGCCTTCTAATCCAAACCGATCGCCCAACAACTTCTGAGTCTCTTTATCTAATCCTTCTGACCAATATGTGTTAACCTTAACGAATATAAAAAGTTCCACAGAACATACTATATAACACGAGCCTTATAAGATCTTTACCTTGTCGAGAGCGAACTGATTCTGGACTTGACGATTAGATGGGTTTGCGCGTGGTGTCGACGCGTCCAATGGCGCCATTGGCGAGTCTACTCCAGAACCGGGACACTAAAACACAACAATTGAGCTAAACCTAATAATACAAAAAAAATCAGAGAGTAGTCCAGGTCTGAATGCAGCAATTGGTGCTATCGCAATGGTGGGGGGGGGGGCACCTTATAAAAAGTTGCTTGTCTAAGCATTCTGAACAGATCTTTAAGGAGCCAATCTGCACATTCAGGAGTATGCTTTAGCCTAAGCCTTGGTGGAGGAGGGAAGAGGTTCCTCTCCCCTTCTTAGCTTAGGTAAAAATAGGGTCTAGTAGTGGGATGACCCTCCCCCTCATTGCAATAGCACTCAGCAATTTCTCAGTACATTTTCACATAAGGATCCTATTGGGTCATTCCATATGTAGTAAAATTTTTTTCATACAAAAATTTTTTCCATAATGTAGAAAGTTTTTGTAGCCTTCCATACACCATCCGAAAGCGATTTTTCTGCTCTACAAAATGATGTATTTAGTTTTTGGATATTTCAGAACATAACTGATTTTCAGGCCGGCGAAGTGATGGGTCCGATGACAAAAACTGACCGAACCGGCAATTAATTGAAACACTATATTTCCTTTAAGAAAATCAACCAATCATGTGTTCCGTACTTAGCCTCTACCTCTTCTACAAATTCTAATATTTGATTGATCGATTACCGTCGTTCTTTTCCTAAAGTCCTTTTCCGAAAGCATTCGTGTCTATTCAGAAAGGAATTTTTCCTTGAAAATTCATTGTTCAGCATTGCTTTATAGACCATTCGGAAGGATTTTTCTGCTCTATCTGAAGGATGTTTCGATTTCAATATGGACTAGTTGTTGCGGAAGCACTTTACATAAACATCTATAGAATCATTATGACATTCATTCAAATCCTTTGAAATCAGATGTAGCACAAACTTCACAATCCCGAACATAGAAAAGTCCTCGAAAACGATTAAAAATAACCATCCCGATACTCGAGTAGAAAAATATAACGTCATACGGAGAGTAGAGCAAGCCTTTAGTTATCAGCCTGCATTGCAGGTGTGCACCATGTTTATACTCAGCAACATGATGGCAACACAGTCACTCCGATCAGTATGTACGAGAGCGCCAGTACCAACGAGCAACCCAATGTATTGATCGCGAAATGGGATGGGATGGGGGACGATTAATCGAATTTTCGCTTTGCGACGCCGTAAGCACAACTTGCTGCAGTCGGTTGGAATATCGCTCAGTATGCAGTGGGCTGGTATCGTAAGGGACCTTCAAAGATTGCAGGTTGGAAGCTTCGGAAGTTCTTATAGTTATGGTTGTTGCTGTTTCAACGGATAAAACTACAAACAACTCGCACTTGCCGCGGGCGGCCGCGCGAAAATTTAACCAATCGACCCCCACCCCGAAAGCTGCGTTGTAGCATGAGACAATCGCTGCGATCGCGTTTGCACAGAACGATGGCAGCCGTTAATTCAGTAACCAGACGGCCTTAACAACAAATAACCTCTGAAACCAGAAAAAAACCAGCAAAGGCCAACTACTTATCTTACGAGCAGATGATAACAGTTCGCTCAAAGTACGGTCGTCATCTGTTCGTTTCAGAGTACCTTCTTCAACCAGTACTCGAATCAGTTCATCGTGTGAAAAATGCTCCTTTGTTTCTTCGGCTCGTAGCTCCTGAACTAATTCTCTTCCCCGCTAGCAGTCAAGGATCATTCAGTGAGCAGGCCGTTGAAAGAACAGCAAACTTCGCGATAACCAGATCAATACAGCTACCTTGTTGGGGAACTCTGGATAGCCGCCCAGGTTGCACTCCTTTGCGCTGCCGTGAAGCACCATGACCGTACTGCACCAAAGAGCTCAAGTGGGCGTGGCTAGTTGTTGTTGTTCTATTAGGACGCACCCTTTTGCGCCGCCACGGTGCGCCATTACCACACCAACATGGTGTAGTAATGGCGCACCGAGGCGGCGCAGAAGGGTGCCCCTTAATAGAAAACGAAAGGGTAAATCTTGCAATCTGGTTATCACGAGGTGTGCCTTCAAGCGAATCTTCGCGTAGCATAACACTCTACTGCATTAAAAAAACATTGCTCCTACATGGTTAGATAGAAAACATAAATATAGAAAAAAAGAAAAACCCGTACCTTCAAAACTTCCTCGATTTTGAAAAGTGATAAGCTCAGCAGTTCGCGTTCATCATTGTCCGTTGTGAATGTTTGAACGATATACTAAGAATCATCAAGCACTGTCTCCAGATCACTCTTCATATCACAAAAAGTAGTAAAATATATATATATATATCATGAAACTCACTTTGAGCAGATTCGCCACATCCCATTTGGAGTTCTGTTCCACAACTTGAGCAGAACGCTTCGTATTCTTTAGAAGCGGTGTTAATAATGACATCCATCGTACGAGCTGTGACAGTTCTCTTCTAAATACTAAATTTATCAATTTTCAATTCCAATCAGAATATGAAATTACACCGCCCAATTGGGAACCCACAGGTAGGGCTAATTAATGGTTATCGAACGGATGACCATTGAAATCGGTTATCCTGCCTGTTTGGATTGCACAGGAGCGTGCAGGGGCCAGCCGCTACACACCACCTGTGGGCCTTGTTCCATTCAAAAGTCACTCACAGAACATTGTGTTAGTAGTGGCGTCACTCACTACTGCTCCACACCAGACATGTAAAGGCGTCAAAAAAAAAAAAACGACAGCCGTACTGCAGCCCTCTCAGAGGTGAACTCTATTCCGCAGATTCATCAATGCCTTCTCATGCACTTCATATGCAAATGAGTCAGAAGCGCCTTTTCTGGAGTAACCCGCACACGCAGTCATAAAAAAAAATCAAATTACCAATCCTCACTCACTTAAAGAAATCGCCCACAGAAAAATGAGTTTTTCTGCTACACATATATTTATATTGTATTTGCCTAATGTGGGCCGCATGCAAAATTCCACGCGAAAAATGTGAATCCGGCTAAGATACGGCACCGCAAAGTCTTGGCCGAGTGGGCAGGGCCTCCTAGCAAGTGCCCACCCCGACGTCCGCCGCGGTTGCAGCCGCATTGTATGAACAGACAGAAGGTCACGTAAACAGTCCCACTCTCCGTCCAATCGCGGCGGACGACGGGACGAAGCTTTTACCCAGAGGCTCGCCCACGCGGACGAGAATTTGAGGAGCTATCTTGACCGAATTCTCACTTTTTCGCATTAGGCTAATACAACATAAATATATGGATTACGAACAAATTCATTTTTCCCTGGACGATTCCTTTGAAAGATGATCGGATCATCGCTTTATGTTCTTGGAGCAGTAGATCCTTGGATGACTATCCGGCTGTCTCCTTTGCGCCGTCTCGACGCCATTTCCGCTCATCTCCATGTTCACCACGCCCTTCTTACCTAGCTGACCAATGAGGATCCGGCGTGGGCGTGGCCAGCGTGGATTCGAGCAGGTGCGGCGTGTTGATGGCGCAACGTGTCCCCGGTATATTTCCGGAGAAACTACTGTTCCATCAGGCCGAGTCAACTAATCTGATTATCGCAAGGTGTGCTTTTAAGGAGCTTCAAAAACACTCACAAGTTACTGGTAGCTGCCTGTGTCATCTCCTCACACTTCGCTTGTATCCTGATCCCTCCAGAATGCAACCGATCAAGAATAAATCGTGATGTATTCTGATCCAATGCATCGAATACATGATCCGCAGTCACATCAGGGATTCGAGCCGAGCTTGTTGACGATGATGGGTACTCGCTTGGCCGACTACTCACGTTCCACGACGGCAGAACCAGATTTCTGCAACTCGTTTATAAAAAGAGAATTTCCAAAAGGAAAGAAGACTAGTCAGCGACGTATAGAAAACATTCAAACGCACTCATAATCTGTGTTGGCGTCTTGCAACTCTCTGATAAGCTCACGATACTGATCCATTTGGAAGGCAAGTGATCTGGCGGCTGCTGACAATTGACCACGTAACATTGCCACCAATCCGCTGAAAATTGTGCAGGTACAGGAAAACAATATCACAGTCCGAATCTTTGCAGAATGAACCGCAACTTTCAGTAGCAAAATTGCAAATGACACGAATCCCGTTACCTAAATCTTTTCTCCACGAACTCGCGCATCGATTGAATTCCTGCAGCTCCTAACGTTCTTTCAAGCCATCTAGAAAATGGTCATTAAGTTTTGACGTATATTGTGAACTGCCTGCACTCGCACGTAGCATGCCCCGCTCTCTATGTCACCCTGAGAGGCTTGTACAACCTACTCGAGAACTCTCATTGCGACAACGGCTCTCGCAAAAGTGAGATCAATAATTTGAACGTCACCTTGCGTTGATCAGATCAGTCGACTTACCTTTTTGAGGAAATGGATCCTTAGGCAACAATCCAGATAGCAGCTGTTCAGCGCCACCGAGGTGGGCGGTCAGATCGGATTCGAGTAACTGTAGTGCTGTGGCGACGCAACAAGGTTGCAGACGGGATAACTACTCAAGGATCTAGGGTGTGTATCCTTATGTCAGGAATTCGCACCGCAGCATGTCGCAAACGAAGCGATGCGAACGAGCTAAAGGCGCCATGTTGTTGGGTCCCGAAGCGATCACAAGTAAACTACGTATCGCGGCCATAACATTAGAGTGCGATCGATTAAGACCCAACTACAGCGACGCGCATAGCTCGCACACACTGCGTCGCACGCCGGTCGTGGTCGCGCGAAATCGTGACATAAGGGTACACACCCAAGGGTCTGCTGCTCAAGAGATGAGAAGAATAATCTAATTCATACAAAGTGGAACTTCAACTAATCGCGAATAAAGCCTCAATAAGACCCTATCAGATTTTTAAAGCTGTAAAGCTACTTCATACCGATACCTCCCTTACAAGCTAGCCAGTGCAAGATAGCGAATGTGTTCACGGAATATAGAGAGAGTTAACAGCGACTAGCAACAGCAACCGATAGGCTGATCACACTTACACTATGCAACTAACTTGCAGTTTGCTAACAGTCCGGTTAAAAATCACAAGATTGGTACCAATCCACACAATTCTGCCATTTCGCGATAAATCACAGAAAGGCAGAATAGCAAATGCTCTGTCACACTGAATATGCGAGCGTTTGGCATAAAGTCACTGTGATTGGTACAATGAAGAAGATCGGGAAATAGAAGATCTACTTGAGAACACCAGATAGGCTGCGCCACGGTCCCATGCACCGCGGCAACATGACCCTGGGATCGCAGAAATGATCGCACGATCGCGAGGTCTTACCTTGGGCTATCACATTATCTCACTTCAATAACAACTCAATAATAGCATGAAGGAAATAAATGAATCACCTCTCAGCTAACGGTCCAGGTGCTCCACCCAATAAGCTATTCAGCAACGCATCAGCAAGGCGTAGATCATGTGGAGTGCTATTTAAGCGGTTTGCGAAAATCTGAAAACATCAATCAGACTTTTACTCGATCTTGTGAAAACATTGCAGGTAGCTACTCAAGTACTGGGAATACTAGGAAAGGATTACGCGTGCGACGTGCGACGCGATGCATGCTAGGTAGCGACGGCGTATGGTAGTTAGATCTCAAGGCGACTGTCATGTCGTATGCCCTGAGTGAACGCATGGTAATTGCTTTGTAACCCAGGAACCTACGGTTACCCTAGTATTGCATCGTGTGGAACGCCGCGCTGCGTAATCCTGTGCCAACGATATGCGATATACGCATACTCCCGAATACGTCAAAAATACTTGCCTTGCTCTCCGATTCCCAATCTTTTTTGGCAAGTTCCATCGAATAAGTCAGATGGACCAAGCAATGATACATTTTAAGGAACCTGGAGCTAGCTTAAATAAACTCATAAATTAAACAGAAAAAACCTGCACAAACCTCAAAAGAAGTTCCCATAAGAGATCTTCATTCTCCAGCTTGAAATCGATATTGATAAGATGAGTATGAGGGCAATTTATGGCATCGGCCACAAATGAAGGTGAGCCGAATTTCTGCAAATACGATGCGATACTTCAACCAGCTCAGACTACAACAGTTGGACTACGGGTTATACATACTATACGAATTATAACACCAACATTCGATGAAAAAGCTTGAAAAAAATAAAACTGATTAACACACCTTCTCGCTATGCATAGTTTCTCCTTTGTGAGGATCTACTACAAATTCTCCAGACAATCGAGCCGCACTTCGAGTGAAAATTGGCTATAAAAAGCAGTACTGAATGCACTGACCATCCACGCTGTAGGTTCAAAGCACCCTCACAAGCACATTGATCAACTTGCCTTTTAGAACAGTAGATCCTTGGATAACTATTACTGCAATTTTCTGCACCACTCGGAGCCTTATCACGGCCCTATACGCGCTCGACCCCACATTAGCCACGCTTTTCTAGCTCAGCTGCCCACTAAGGAGCTCAAGTGGGTGTGGTTAGCTCCGGTTCTTCAAAGGTATAGCGTTGTGATGGCGCACTTCTCCATAAACACAGATGCAATCTGGGTAGTCACCCACCAATTAGGACAAAAAGATGAGCCGATTAATTCAACTAACGCGAGATGTGCCCTCAAAAACCAGATCATGCAGCCATACGCAAAGAATTACAAGAAAGAAATATAGTGTTTTCACAAGAAATATCATCAAACCATGCATTTCCGTTCATAGAGAGGCTAAAACAATCAATAAGTAAGAGCTAAGTGATAAACACGTACGTCACGATCAACATCATCGAGTTTAGGACGAGGTCCATAGTCTGTCACAGCTAGGGTCAATCCATCTCTGGGAGTGTACAACACGTCGTACACGTTGATTACGTCAAGTTTCAAATGAGCTGAAACGAATCAAAATGCCGAGGTGGCGTTCATACTCGGCGACTAGTGCTGGGACCGCGCTATTCGTTTTTGGATTGTTGACGCAACCAGGGAATCGTGCCGGCACATACATAACATACTTTTAAGTACCCAAACCAGAGGAAATCACTTCCCCGCTGCATGTATTGATATCACATTGCAAAGGCTTACGTTGCGTCAGCAATCGCTGCGATGGTCGCCGAGTATGAACGCGACCTAATGAAAAAATAAAAATGGAAGGTAATAATGTATTTGGTTGAAGGGGGCCGCTCCACTGAGCTCAGCGTTCAGCACTATTTTTGCCTAGAATTTCGCCTGAGCTTTAATTGAGGGGAACCCTAGCTCCTTGAAATAAGGCTCAAGCAATATACACTTGATTGTGCAAATTGGTGATTGTAGAACGGTCTCAGATGAGGAACGACATGAGTGCCTCCCAGCCACCTGCATTAGCACCAGATGGAACTTTATTCTATAGTTAAAACTCACCGAGCTTCTCCATTAATCTAATTTCGCAAACGGGTATAATACCACCAGCTAAGGCCAACACAACAAAATCATCACGTATCTGAAGTATTTGCTGCGAATATTTGACCACAAATCCTCATTACAAAGCATTCACATACCATGAACAAAATGGTGAATCTCAGCGATTTCAAGTATAGATTCTCGTATAGTAAGCTCTTTCCAAGGCGTTCATCAACGAGGTCACCATTTCCAAAGATACTCGCCTATAACCGTAAAATTCCAAAAGAAAAAAAAACAATCAAACTTATTGATCAAAAGGAGTACATCCACAAACAGGTGTAATGATTATGAAAGGATAGAAACCAGCTTTCATGGTATTCATGAAAATTATTCGGGATTTGCTTCGGTGCCAAGCGAGTGTAGTTCGGGACATACGAATTTTGACCTCGGCCTGCGACCCTGTGACAGCCTCCGGTTTTAGACATTCTGTTCATGTAAATCCTATCTCCCGTACAACAAGACTGTTCTCCTCCGAATTCATGACATATTACTCGAAAAAAGACCGAAAGCTGTTACAGAGTCGCAGGCCGAAGTCAAAACCCGTGTGTCCCAGCCGTCATCCCATCAGGATACAGCAACGTCGCTAAAGGTCATATCCTTCAAAAAATTCATACAGAGAATCACCTCAACAAAAGGGATAGTTTGGATGCTCATAAAGGGAATATGGTTGACATCGGTAATGCTGAGAGGCTAAGAAGATAGTAGGTGACACATTCACAGTGGAGAGTTTCTATTAACACGCACCACACTAGCCTATCGATGCTTCGTTGCTTTGAATCCTCTCCAAAGTGAGCGCATGACCTGCTATGCACGACCGTCACGCATCTACGAATTCGCGTGGCTCTGAGCGATGAGTAAGGATGGATCAGGCGAGAAAATACATACACCAAAGACAGAAGTTAAGCGGGAAAATAAGGCACCTATTTCCCAGACGTTTAGATTCTAATATCGTTATTTGATAGCGTAATCGTGTATGGCAGCGGTTGTGCGTCAGATACATTGCCCACCCTGTCAGGTCCTCCAAACCTATAATCTGATAACTCACAAATGCCACTTCACAATTTGAAATGGCCGCTAGGGACGGCCGTCGTCTCCAGGCACTACTGACAGTGCTTTCACACAGTCCCTTCAATCAGAATTAGGATGGGCTCCCTCAAATCAGAGTGTGAAAGTGTTTGTAGAGCTTCAGTCGCTAGGCTTTGCTTGACTACAGCGATCACAGGTTTTCCTAGCTTTGCGCATTGACGATAAAGATAAGATCACAGGAATTGCAAGTAGTAACATCCCCAAGTTCGTCGAAAATCGAGGAAAAAAACAAACCACCGCTTTCGTTTCATCTAAAGGCCAATCTTGTCTCAAACGTGATTTCGCTGCAGGCGGCTCACCACTCCAAAACCAACGCATTTGTTGAGCACAAGTGTTTTGACCGAGCCTGAATCCAGTGCCATCTCTTCCTGGTATTTGTAACGTCTCCACCAGATTGAATCTTTCTCAATGCCCTCATTGCAACATCTGATGAGCAATGCAGGACGTTCAAATCGTCTATTTCTCATCGCCGTACTCGTGAATGTGCGATGGGGCCTATCGATAGGTCAAAACTTCGCAAAGCGAAGTGCGTACGAGCTGAAGTCGCCGTGTGTAGCTGGGATACGAAGCAATCACTGTCACCCTCATATTTTGAACGTAATCGCTTCAGAGCCCAACTACATGATGCGCTCCTAGCTGGCAAGCATTAGCCCGCGTTCATGCTCTGCGATACCAGCGGCAGAGCGTGGCTGCTGCGTCTCTGCGTCTCCGCCTATGCCGCCCTGCCTCGTTGCCTGTGCCGTCTGTACATCCCTTCCGCGCCACTCTGAGTCGCTGCCTCTGAAAGCAGCTTCGCCCTGCCGGCGCTGAGTATGAGCGCGGTTTTGCGCCGCACAAAACGTTTTGAAATCCTGTCCTAACGATACACATCCGGTGCAATGAAGCGTGACAGGTATTTTGACTCACTTTCTGGACCACCTTACTACACCTTGTTCCGCTTCGATCAAATGCAGATGACCATCACTCATCGCAACCGCAAGTATCGCGCCATCCGGTGACCACGTCATCGACTCAACACATGCTGGTTTGGTGCACTGAGTTTCAGGAAAAGCAGTAACTTCCGATAAATTCAACTGAAAACTGTATTTCATAAGAAAAGAAGATCGAAAAGGAAACAAAAACATTCCACTGAAAACTGTATTGCATTAGAAAAAATCGGGAAGGAAAAAAATCGTTCTGATATAAATATTTATCTTCTAATAGGACAGCAAATCAGCATACTCTATTGCTGGATCGGAAGATAGTTCGATCAATTCGTATCTA
The DNA here is from genome assembly GCA_963978905.1 of Trichostrongylus colubriformis. NCBI lineage: Eukaryota > Metazoa > Nematoda > Chromadorea > Rhabditida > Trichostrongylidae > Trichostrongylus > Trichostrongylus colubriformis. The sequence continues at coordinate 3,323,335 of OZ022259.1, forward strand.
ATCTCAGCAGGAATTAGAGCAAAGTGCAAAGCGGTCACGAAGTATTAGGTTGTACCTAAAGACTTGTAGGATTTTTCCAAAATCATCAATAACTCTTGTTCACTTCGAGACAGATCTAGGCGGTCCGATACCGTAGTCGATACTCACCACACACGCCGTGCCATCTACTGTGAGCGGTCTCGCGGCAACAAAGCGACGGAATCTTGCGACTACGTCAACGCTGCATTGGGCAAGGAATGTGTGAGCTACGAGACAGCGCGCCGCTGGTTCATCAGTTTCAGCAGCGGCGAGATTGACATGGAAGACAAACCACGTTCAGGACTAGGTCGCGGAAAGAGTGCTCTTCTAAAAGGTGTAAGTAAAAGGCGAGACAGTCACCGCTGTCGTATGCACCCACCAGCTCCAGCAGCTCACCATCGCTGTTCGAGAAAAGCGCCGGAGAAGGTTCGCGGTCACCGTCCTTCATGAGGACGCCCGCTCCCATTTCGCGAAAAGTACCCAGGCAAAGCTACAGGAGCTCGGCTGGGATGTGCTGCCCCACCCGCCATACTCTCCAGACATTGCCCCTTCTGACTATCGCCTTACCCATACTCCTGAATCCTTCCTGACCAAGAGAAAATTCGTTGATTATGACCTGCTTGCAAGTCGATCGCTGACTTGCTCGACTCTCAGGAATCAGAGTTCTGAGAGGAGGGAATCAACGACCTACCAATGTGGTGGCAGAGGAAAAGTGACGATCGAAAAAAGTCCTACAAGGATTTTGGTACAACCTAATATGACTGAGGCCTTAGAAATGCTGATTAATAGAGCGAAGAATTCAATTAGAAATATTGAAATCAGGTTTTATCGTCATAAAATATAGTTCTCTTATTGCAAAACTAACACAGAAATGCAGGACATCGAATAACGAAAACACAAACAGCGATGTTACCATTCCTTTACTTACCTTCCAGCACCGCTTCCACATATTTCTTTTCACCATCACTTCTCCTTTTCGTGAAGCTAACGCTAACAAATCCGAACAAGGATTCCATTTGACGAACTGTACCTAAAGACAGATCAAACCGATCAAATCCTGTAATCTTGCTGTATGAAGAGCAGGAATGCAGGGGTCCACTCCTGCTACCTCACATTTTTCTTTTTACCGTTTGATTTTCATAGTTTCTGAAATTTCCGTAGATTCTGCACGCGGAAGATGTCTAGCCAGTCGTCTGATCCACCAAAGAACCTAACGCGATGCAAGCAAATTCGAAACAACTTTCATTTAACGACTGACTCCAGTTGTTCAGCAAAGAACAAAAGAGCAAATGGGTCAGCCTTTTCAAAAAAACAATAGAGTACCATTATCGCAGAGCTCAAAATGAACAATTGTGAACAAGCTTCAGAACTACTCCAACTTGAAAAAAAAAACAACGGCATGGCAACGATAACCCACACAGACTGTAAAAGTAGACACTTAAACGTTCAATTATGAGGATCACTAATGCTAACCCAAGTGCACTCAAATATAGAAACGCTGCTGCCTAGTGGGAAACAGTCCTCGGGCTCCTTTATTGGATGATCAAGTTCGAGTAAATATCTGTGTGTGGAGACGTGAGATTGAAGTGAACAATCAAGAAGAAGATTAGAAATTCAAAAGTTTGTGGAAGCTCTACCCTATTCCTCTTCCAGCCCCTCCCTCTTTTCAGGTAAAGGGATATAATTTTAGGGGATAGTATCCGCAAACACGCAAAAGGAAACTTGGAAGGGCAAATCTATTCCTGAAAAAGACACTGCACACCTTCATAACTATTTAGCTAAATCAGCCACTTCACAAAGGCATTCCAACTAACAGACCATGACCTTCCCTCCCACTACCGAAAATTGGACTTCGAACGAAAAGAAAACACTGAAAAATCCGTGGAATGTTCGAAATGAAATCATTTTTTACCTTAAAAGGTGCACGATACTGTTTTCTTTGCTGCTGAAGATCGAACGGCATAACAGGCAAACCCATCTAAAGTACTTTGACATTTTAACTAGTGCACTTCGTTGCCAAAACTGTCTTATACAGTAGCTAATGGCATTTCTAACTAATTTTTTAACTTCTACAGAACAGGCAAGTCATCTTTATGAACAACAACATCAATACTATGAAATATAATTAATCAACACGAACAAGGTTTAGGAGTCATTACTTGCACCATAAAACATTAAATCATGACGGGTACATCAATTTAATGAACCATTCTAAGCAGATGTGTATCGCGAGGACAGAATCGCGCTACAAGGCAAGTGATGCGAGTGTGCGAGATAGCACGCCGTGTTTAGCTGAGTCCAAAAGTGATACCGTGTTCTGCACCTCACTTCAGGCAAAGGACACTTCAATCGTCTTAGGATCCAACAACATAGAGCACTTCTACTTCGGATGCCGCGTTGCGCGAAATCCTGATCTAGCGATGCACACCCATTCCAAACTGATAGGGAACATGGGCAACAGTTAATCGATAGGGAACATAACAAAGTGAAAATTTGCAAAAAAAAAAACACAGATATGAGGTTAGACAGCAACATTAAAAACCCGCAACTCACTAATCAGGTTTGTTAGACCATTCCTTGAACGATCTTCCATAAGAGCACCACGCCATCATCTCATTTTAACAAATAACTTCACCACTACTTATCACAGCATAAAGCGCGAGCTTGACCATGTTACCGAACAAAAAAAAGCACGAGCACGCACCCATACACTGTGAAAGTAGTCCGATGTTGCTTTCTACTGCTATAATTTATAGATCACAGAAAAATTACGAAACGTGCTTTTTTCACGTAGCACACTGCCATGGACTTCACTGGGTTCCGCTTCTTGCGACGAATTCGCGCTGCATCTCCTGAATCTCGTGGAAGCGACCACGTTTCATCACTGACAACATGTTCTTCATCCTCATCCGTCGATCGCGACGCTTCTGCGCGGTGGATTTCACTTGGGATTGTTCAGTTCCGATTTCAGATTCTTCGCCACCATCACATTCCTGAACAAATATCTTAAACTTCACGTGGTTAGAAACTTTACATTCGTAGTCTCTCACACCTCGGAACCACCTTTAACATGCCTTTGAAATGTGCAAGTGTTCTTGATGGACCTTACCCTTTCTAAATGCTTGCTGCCCACTCCCCCACCCCCCCCCCCCTTTTCAGAGGCTACCTATCTGCTCAACCATACCCATTCCCACCTAAATGGAACTCAACCAAACGACTCTGCGATGGACTGCCAAAGACGCTCTCAACACTGCAGACGCAAGGTCACAAACAAATCACCATGAACTACCCGAGAAAGCACCCACAGAAAAGCAAAGGGCAACCAAACAAGAAAGTCTCCTGCCCCACTGCATAAACACATAGATGAAGATTACGCCGAATGTGGTTTGCGCGGTGAAGACCCAGTTCGATATTTTCGCAGTATTGGGTCAGCAAGGACAATAAATGAAGAAAAATTCGAAATCTGGTGCTATCGCACTGAGACATTTTGGAAAAAACCTGCACACATATTCATGTCCGAGAGGTCTTCAAGAGGTCAATCCGCACATCTAAGCGTACATTTTTCCCTAAGTCTTAGTGAAAGACAAGAATTTTCTTGTCCTCCCCAGGCTCAGGTTAAAATAGCCCATAGCGGGGTGTCTTTCCCCTCTTTACAAAAGCAGTAAAACTCTTCTGAAACCGTATCAATTAAGCCTTCTCGACGTTCGAATTTGGCTACACCACAACCAAGCAGCAGGCATTTGTACTAGTTTTTCAGTAGTTTCATGTCCACAGATCAAAATCTTTCATAGCAATAAATTGCAAACTCTTTTGTCCCGCTGATGCCATAGCTGCGCCGTCGTCTAAATCAAAAATGGGTTTTAGCTACATGGAAACCATGAGCGCCAAACAGCAACAGTAGCATTGAAAAAAACTAATCCACAAAACCAGTTTGCCATTCAAGTGTGATATTTCCTCCACAAAATTTCTTTCAGACCTCGAAAAAAATCGCTAACCTCTCCCTCCTCCATCTCTTCGTCCTGCATGCTTTGATCAGCTGGACTTTCAGAATACGACGGATTCATATTTTGAGCCTGAGAGAAAATGAGAAGATTGTGATAAACCGCTCAGAAACAGCAATAGCATACCTTTGTTTGATATGCCCAGTGCTGCTGAGCCGGCGAAGCAACATAGCTACCGCTCTGAGCAGGAGAGCCTTCATAGCCCGATCCGTTACCGGACTCGGCGGCCTGAATTAAGCAGTGGACTCTCGCAAGATTGTTCTACCCAATTCAGAAATATTTAAAAAAATTCAAGGATACCTGATGGGCTCCTTGTAACTGTGCAAAAAACTGTTGCATGATATTTCCCATTTGGCTAGCACTATCAGTGAAATTCGACAGTTCATCTCTTTCACGTTTTCTCTTCGACTTCTTCACTTTGCGTCGACGCTCGTCAGATTCGCTATCAGAAACATCTCTGAAAAGCCAAAAATTTCGAATTGGATCAAATGAAGATGCCGATAAAAACTACAAAGAAAAAGGTAGACCACACAACCGATGAGGGAAGGGCAACACGCAAAAATCAGTTGAGAATATAACATGAAAACAAGTTAGGCGTATCAAGGTATTCAACCCCAAAATTCGATTCTCACCTTCGATTGCGGCTCTGGATTGCAGCCTTATGCAATGCTTGCACGTATGAACCTTTTTCGATTGGATAACCTCTTGCACGTTCAAATGCTAAAAAAACCTGAATGATGAAGAAATGCAAGATATTGATAGAAAACAGTGACTTACCATCAAGTGCTTCGTGGGACGACCATCCCAGGCGTTCAATAAGGAAACGACAAATCAGATATCCGCTACGATTCACGCCATTAGTGCAATGCACACCGATTAACGCCTCTGAAATGAATGACCGGAAATGTAATGAGGCCATACATACCAAAAGCACTCGTTAAGCAGAGACGCTTATCACTGACTTACCGAGAATGGGAGCTAACAATCCACCTTTGGCTCTACTCTTAGTTCGACCCCTCAATTCTGAGGTGATATTTTCAAGAATTCGCTCCCTTCCCGATCTATTCCAATAGGAATCAAAGAGCTTCTATCAGAAATGAAATATATTACACCCCAGACTCACATCACTTTCCTTACAGAACTGATTCCTGATTGGAAACGAACCTTCATCATCAGAGCTATCAATGTAATCCTGTATCGCTTTGTTGAATTCAGCAACACATTCAGTCCTTTCCACGAAACTGAAATCGAGACGTATCAAATCACAAAAATATCAAGCCTTCATTACCCTCAAGGTACGTCAACCACGATGAAACCACAACAGTGTTTGATTACTTACCCTCGGCCAGGACAATTTATTTTCTGGTACTGGATGCACATGCCCTCAATCTCATCCTTATCATAATATCGATCAGTGTCTGTGAGATCAACCACCATACCCAAGCGTAGTCCTCGTTCAGCCAACTGAAAAATTTAAGAGTTGTTCTCTTCACCGATACGCACCTTGAGCGCATGGTAAATAAATGAATAAATCATGCCAGGACACCCCATTGACGACGTGCGTCCATTTTTGAAACCACCCGGCTTTGTGAACAGAGAAATGGAATAGATTAAACTTCCCACGCGGAGAGGATAAGAGAGGATAAAAAGGAGGATAAAGCCGTGGGCACCGATTCATCCTTCTATGATGCGCAACGTACTCTTGGGTTGTAGGATAACTACTGCGACATAATCATTTTTATTTACCAGAAACTTGTGGAAATTTTGTGGTGAGTTACAGAAGGACAAGGCCGGTATTAAATAGTTCATTTGGATGTTGCAACCTCACCCTCACGAAAAAAGGACGATTCAACGAATTAGACTCCGGTTACTCTTTTTTCACGGGTAATGCCTGAGTTTCAACGCGCACAGGGGGGCCGTGGATCACAATAATCTGATTTCAGCATTATGCTCGTTTTTTAAATTATTAAATAGATAAATAACAACATTAAATATCAAATATGTGCAGATGTATGAATACAAGTGAATGTAAATAACAGAACTATTGGCGAAATTAAAAGCTGGTTGCAAAAGTTGTATGAGAGAGCAAATTGTTATAAAACGTCTCAAAAAAATTCCCTACAGCCTAATATCTGGATAACGTATGAGAAAGACTGACTAGATTTTAGGAACAGAACTTACCATCCACATGAGATTGCTGACAGCGAACCTCTGCGAAGGATCGACCCTCGTAAGAAGCCGATCATTCAGAGGTGTCTTGAACACAATGAACCGCGTACGCGGTATCACCCCGCCAAGCGGTGAGTATCTCGTCCATCTAAAGAAAATCCGAACAGTCGTCAAACATACGATATCAACACATCACATCAATTACAAATCAATTTTCATCATAGAACGCGGTCGTTCGGTGTTCGGTATTGCGACGATGGTTGGTGAGGTTGGTAGTGTTGTGGTGAAACTGAGCAGTTCTAACCGCCACAAGTCAACACCAAATATGAATAGTTTGGGTTTAGATATACACGATTTAAAGAAACCCATAAAAATCATCAACACATCATCATCGAGAAGGCAACTAGAAAACAACAAATGCATTTATGCAGCATTTGCCAGTTGTATGAAAAGCGGGGAAAGAATCAAATAAAAGTAATGCTGAAAAAAGAAAATAATATTATAATAAGCAAAAATAAACTTCCTCACTCTTTTGGCACCACTCTGCATACGCGGACCATAATTTCGAGAACTGTGTGTGTGAACTGTGAGAGAGAGCTTATTGTGAAAAACAATTGGGCTGTTCTTTTCTCGCGATTAAATCGCGTATGAGAGTGGCGATAGGAGGCGCTTCTCACAGCTCGTAGATAGATGGAGATGGATGCGAGTGGATGGCTATCCGGAAAGTATCCAGAAGCGCTGAACGTCCACGAACACACACAGCGTCAACCGACACAGCCACACAGGATTCGACACAGCGCCACCGCCGCGGCGACGCTCCGACGAGCAAATATCGATCGCCTCGACCGCGAGACAACTCGTCCGCGCTGCAAGCTGCGCGATGATTTCCCGTACGATGGCTTCCTTTTAAACGGTTTTGCCATTCACTTAGGTAATGAGTACTGACATATCTATCAGCAGGTGCTTAGCATTCGGGAAAAGGAACCTCCAAACAGGTAGTGAAGCGATTTGTGACGCATATCGCATATATTCTACCGCCACTCTCTCTTTGTGTGAGATGGCTGGGGTGACGGTCGGGACACACGAATCTAGGCCGGGACCCTGTGACAGCCTGTGGCCTTTGCCCTGTAACATTAATAATTCAGACAATTTGACTATACAATGGAACAGACTTGCAAGGAGGACACGATTTACATGAACAAATTGTCTGAATTGTTAAAGGCTTAGGTCAAAGGCCACAGGCTGTTACAGGGACACGGCCTAGATTCGTGTGTCCCAACCTACACCCAGATGGCTGCACAACGGTTCTTGATATATCTGTATTGCTGCTGAGTTGTTGACTACTCATAGGGAGGCAATTCACCCTCAAACAAGTTAATGAAGGTTCGAAGTAAGCAAATGAAGTGTAGGAACGCTAGACCAGCAAAATCGCTCGACGAGTTTTCTTAGTCGGCATCGACCATGGAGCGCAATTTTTTAAGCGTGCCAGTAAGGCTTTGTTCTCAGTTTTGGAATTTGCGGTATTGCAGAATTGTGGAAAACGATGAAGATACGCATCGGCTGGGAGAATTGCGGAATTTGCGGGATTGTGGAAATGCAGGATTGCGGAATTTGCGGAAAAGCATTAGATACGTATCGACGCTTTCCACAATTCTTCATTTCCGCAAATTCCGCGATTCTGCATTTCCACAATTCCGCAATTCTCCCAATCGATACGTACCTAATCTTCTTTTCTTAATGCCGCAATTATGTAATTCCGCAAATTTCAAAACTGTGAACAGCGCCCAATAACATCTTCCTATCCATTTTTATTTTCAAATGTAACATTTAATCTGAGCTGAGCTTAATCTACTGAACCAACACGTGCAAAACTGGAAAAATTCGCAATTATCCAAATAGCGGGATGGGAAAAAGGTTAGATATCATAGGAACTATGCTTTTTCCAATCAGAAGTAGTATCACGCATTACTTAAAGCATTTTCCATGCGTTGTCACCAACGCTATGGCATTATAGGATGGTTAGACGCAAACAGCTCAACCACTTTGCAGATAACCACATTACATAGTTTCGGCTGTGGATTTAATTGAAATCAATGTAGATATTAAATCAACAGTACCCTATCTAGCCAAGACGAGATGCCTTGACAAACATCTATATTTTGATCATATTCTGGCTCAGGTATAACAAACAAAACTGATCGATTTTCCCAAGAGCTGAATTGTACACAAGAGCAAATCTAGAAAATCTTAGTCAAAAGTAGCCAACGTTACCACTTTTTCTCATAAGAACACCTGCCAGCGGCATATATGGGTGTGCGCCATTAGGACAGGAAGTTCGCGTTGCGGCGTCCGGCGCGGCGCGACTTAATGGTGCGAGCTATGCGCGATGTACTTACTCTCAAAGACGGTACTCTACGCATTATTCCAGGCGTGATCGCTTTAATTCTTAACTATTAGGTTGTAAGGAAAGTTCTGGCCGCTTTTTCGTTCACAAGATAAATTCAAATATCAGTGCGCGTCAACACGAATCAGCTGACATATTGTGCTACTTAGATAGTCGAAAATTTGCTCTTTCTAAATGTATGTTTTATTTGGAATGCCACAGGGTTTTCGAATTATAAGGAAAATTTTAAAGTACTGCGAAAATGGCACTTTTTGGATGACTTCACTTCAACAGTTCTTCTTCAGTCGAGTCGCAGCAAAGGAAACCACAAATGTGAACACTGCAAGAGGAGAGGGTGAAGCATTGGATGGAACACTTTGTCACTGGTTTCAGAAGTGCAGAAATGAGAACGAGTTGCTTGAATTTTCAATTGATCAAATCGCTTTAACTAGAAAGGCAGAGAGCGACGGTATTGGCCCTCAACAAGCAGACTTAGTTGACCACCTCAAGTAGCCTTGATTTGGAAAAACCCGAAAAAATGGGTGCCACGGGACCCCCCAGAGCAGCTATGCGCAAGCGCAATTTTGACAAATCCTCTTCTAGTACCCACCTTTCCAAACATTGGGACAGCTCCTTCAGTAGCAGTGTGTTCAGAAAGAGTGACGATTTGGAGTCGACTTTTTTCATTTCGCGCAATATAAATCATCAGTCCTTCATCAAATTAAGATAAGTAGGTATGCGTTATGTTGCCAAGAGTGTAGCAAATCGAATGGTGTTTACTTTGTGAGAAAAGATGAAGTCTGAGCCGAGTTATGATCATCTAAAGTCGAATTTCGAAAACCGGCCAAAACTTTCCTTACAACATAATATTAGGTCTGTGCAGAATAAATGGCCAAAACGGAACACTTTTTTCAAAACGCCATAACTTCGCTCAGACACAACTTTATTTGTCGAAAGAAAAACCATTCGAATCTACACAACCTTGCCAACGATCTGGTAAAGAAAATATGCCATCATGATCAAATTCAGGATTGCGAAAATTAATAAAGTGAACGATGGCATTTTCAACATGCATCGTATCGCCGAACTCCTTCTGACCCAGGTTTGCATCGAGAACCGGGAAAAAGTGGTAACTCGTCAGAGATAGGTCTGAGGAAGAAGGGGGTGAGGGAGAGTCTCGATCAGTTTCTGCCGGTGACTTGCGAACTGTGGGGTTTTGCGTTGTTTTGCGCACCCAGTAAAAAAATGATGCAGTTAGGCATCGAGCCTCTCCCTCACCCCCCTTATTCCCCAGACATATCCCTGACGGATTACCATTTTTTCCGGGTTCCCGATGCAAACCTGCGGCAGAAAAAATATGCACGGTAAAAATGCCATTCTTGACTTTATTGATTCTAGCAATCCCGAATTTGATCATGGTGACATATTTTCTTCTACAGATCATTGGCGAAATTCTGTAGATTCGAATGGTTCTTATTTCAACAAGTAAACTTCTGTCTGAGCGAAGTTATGGCCAGTTATGCTTTGGCCATTTATTCTGCACAGACCTAATAGTACGGCACCCCTATCTCGTACCATCTGGTCGCGCGCCAAACGCGGCCACGCGAATTTCCTTTCCTAATGGCACACATCCGGGCGCGTATAGTCACAACAAGATTCCGCAACGCAGCGTGCGAGGTAAGCCCACCATGCATGGTTGGTTCCTAAAACGGTTACGTCTAAAATAAAGTGGGAACACTGTGATCATGTACGACCCAATCATACACGACACCTCTAGCTCGTACGCAGCGCGTCGCACGCCACGGTGCAAAATTCTGACCACACCCATTCCTCCTTCTTAGTCTTGTTCCAACGATATATGCCCTCCATCTATTCAACCCCTAAGGCCGCGGTCATACTTACCGCCGGCAGGGCGTGGCTGGGTTCACAGGCAGCGAGGGAGAGTGGCACGGGGGAGGTGCAGAGATGACGCAGATAACGAGGCAGGGTGGCATAGGTGGATACGCACAAATATGCAGCCACGCCCTGTCGCCGGCACCGCAAAGTATGACCACGGCCTAAATAAGCCTACTACTCAAATTGTAGCACTGCGCCACATTGCCTTTATTAGTCACACACTTGAAATCCTTTTCATGTATCTAAAAGACGTCATCACTTAGCGACAACAAAACCAAGAACTTAGGGTTGGTGGTCGCCATTCTGACATTTTGTTCGAAGACACTCCCCTCCAATAAGTACTTCCCTGCATTCTCACATCACCGAGGTGCAAATCTTGATAAACGCGGCTGTCGGGATCCAATGAAGCAGTCTGCAAGGGTATGCCATCTATCTATCAGTCATTCATGACTGATGTGTTTACTCCCAAGCAGCACACGACATCTTTCTCAAACCCCTTCATGGCTATTTGATTTCTCACTGACGATGTGAGATTTCGACTTTGATTCTAGACCATAAAATGCAAATAGTCTGCTTAAAGGAATCGTCCACAGAGATATGTTTTTTTGTTACCCATATATTTATGTTGTATTTGCCCAATAAGGGCCGCATGCAAAGTTTCACGCGAAAAAGTGAGTCCGGCCAAGATACAGCACCACAGTCTCGGCCAGGTGGGCGAGGCCTCCGAGCACGTGCTCGCCCCGTCATCCGCCGCGGTCGGAGACACATTGTAGGAACAGAAAGTCAGTTAAAGAGGTCCCACTCTCCCTTCTCAACCGAGGCAGACGACGTGACGGGGCTATTCACGGAGGCCCCGCCCACCTGGCCGAGAATAAGAGGAGCTATATCTCCGGATTTTCTCCTTTTCGCGTGAAACTTTGCGAGCGGTCCTTAGCAGGCGCTCTTCTTATGTGTTTTTTGGGTGTGTGTCGATAGGGCAGAATTTCGCAAAGCGACGTGCGACACGAAGGCGTGCGTGATTGGGTCCCAAGCGATTTTGTCTAAAAACGTAAGGCACCACAGAAGACGTTACACTTCGGTACCCAACTACATATTGTATTCCTAGCTTGCACGAGTTGTGTGGCACGCCGTCGTGAGAATGCCATTTCTGTCTTAACGATGCACAACCGCGTTGCCCCCTTTTCCCCAATCATGACCTATCGCAACATACCGCAGCCGGCGCGTTCACGACCAGTGAAGTTGGCAATCGATATCTAACTAATGTAAGCTACATGTACAATGATAGACTGTTAACACGTATTACCTTCAAAAAAGATAACAATTTATCACAATATGCCGCTTTGTAACAATTGAAACAACCTCAGCAAGAATTCTCAGTAACATCCGACACAAAAATTAACGATCCGTTGGAACAATTTAAGTTCTGAATAATCCAGTGGTGATTATGATGACGATAATGAGCTTAGAGCTACACAGCTGTACACACAGTCCACACTGCTCGCGGTTGAGCTGATGAGCTCACCCGAGGCTTTTGTGCGTCAGGCCGCACCGCGACCGCGCGCGTTCGAGCCACTTGACTCGGACATGCGTAGGCCTGCCGTGTTAGGATGAGGACTGTATATACTTACACATCACTCAAGTAGGATAATAGAACACAAATAAACAAATACCAGTATGTGCACATTAAAGGATGACAAAGTTAAGAGAGATGCCTGCGGAGGCCCATATAAAGTCGGTTTATACGGAGAGACTTTCTAGTCCACACAGACAGGATAGAATTTATATGTTTAAAAGAAGAGAAAGAGCGAAACGCGGTGCATGCGTTGCATATGTCGTACGACATGTCGCCGAGTATAAATACAACCTAAATTGGCAAAGTAAAGATATCGTCCTTGCATGCATGCTTCTACCAAATTGTGATGAAGAATAATGAGGAAAACACAAATAAACACAAAAAAATCAATTAAAAAATATGTGTAAGGGGACCTACACAACACAACGAGAACAAATATACTGAAAACAATTATGAAGGAAGCAATAGAGGTTAGTTTTAAATTGCAAACTGGCACAGAAAGAGCGCAACACTCAACATCATCACTGTATGAAGTATAACAAGCAAATAGATAAGACGACGTATTCTCAAATTAACTCGTGTTCTTTGCTATCAGTAAAAAAAAGCGATCCGTTTTCAGTCAAAAGCAAACGCCGACGCTCATCTCAAACAGTCAGACGCGCTCAAAAACGCTCGGCATACGAATGAATAATCATGATTTTCATACGAAGTTCAAAATGAAACTTGAGAAGTACGAGAGAGAGCATAAGAGGCAGCACACAAGATACCCGACCAGAAAACACTACGCCAATATGTGTGAAATTTCTCACGTGACGACGAATCGATCGATCCATGGGACGAGTCGGAGATCGTCAGAACGTACAACCGAAAGCTGAAGCGCCAAAGCATAGCGTGAAGCTCGGCAAACGCTGCAGCTTCGGTACTACAACGCAACTGATTTTGCTGGTGAGCTGAGCTGATCGTGAATTCGAACTGCGTCCGCGAAACCACGCGGACGAGTACGATCCCCATTGAGAACTTGAGCGGCGATAGCGGCATCTGAAATATTAATCATCAATGGAAATAACTGTCTTTTTGGAGCGAAAAAAAAAATTCCATAAGCTAACGAAACAAAAATAGGGTATGAACATTCGAATAATTGAAAGACTGAAAATGAAATATTGAAAAGTACAAGTCGTTTGCCCCAGGTGTATATCGTTAGAACAGGATTTCGCACCGCGGCGCGACGGGTGCGAGCTAGAGGCGCCTTATGTAGTTGCGTCCTACACTCGCGCATTATTTCAAACGTAATCGCCTTACGACCAACTCAAAAAGCTATCTAGCTGCAAGCCACCGTGCGAAATCCTGTCCAAGCGATACATATCCGTCCGAATTAAATATATCCGTCAGAAAACAAATCGTGGCTAAAAAAATATCACATAGGGAAATTCAGCAAAGACTCTCAGTAGGAAATAAGTGAACGAAATAAACAGAGCAGAAAACATAATTAACAAATAGTAAATGATCGCAAGGAAATCATACTGTCACTTCAACAAGACACCTGCTGCTAGTGATACATAGCCTTGGAAGGAGAAGTAGGGGCAAAAATTGAACTACTTGACCTTTCAGTACCATTGACACATGGTTCTCCATGATACAATCCCAGTCAATGTATGCTATCTGTCCAGAAGAGGGTCTCGTGCAACTTACGACTTCTCCGAACTCTTTCAAGAAAGAATCCCAAATCATGAGCCCCAATTCCACATATTAGGGGAATCGTGCACGGAAAGAATGAGTTTCTCTGTTACTCATATATTGGGTCATTCCATAAGTAGTGTCGTTTTTTTTTTCAAGCAAAAATTTTTGCCATAAAATCACAAGTTTTTCAGCATATCAAGTATCATTCAAAAGGAAATTTTCTGCTCTACAAAATGTCATGCTCAGTTTTTGAGGACGTTAAAATGGCGCCGACATTTAGGCTGGCACAGAGGTAGGTCCAGCCGACAAAAATTGTCCAAACCGGCAATCAATTGAAACACTATATATCACTTTGGGAAAATCAACCAGTCATGTGTCGCGTACTTAGTCCTGACCTCTTCTACAGTTTCCAATATTTACTTGATCAAGAAGTCGTGCCGTTCTTTTTCCACATTTAGTTTTTCCTCCACAACTCGGTGATTTCAGACAATCTCTTCGAACCAAAGCAAGGAAATTTTCTCAACCAATCAGTGGAAAAAGTAGTGAAATGTTAAGAACAGGGTGTGGGTAGGAACAGGGAAATACCACTGACCGGATTCCTTAACTTTCTCATGGAAAAAATAAATTGTGTAAAATGTCAGCTGGACCCCTATCACATGGTATTAGAACTCAATCTGAATCGCGGCCAAAATAAACTAGAAGGACGTTTTCGATATAGCAGAGAAAGTTCTCCGAAGTGGTTCATAAAACAACTCTAAGCAAAGAGTTTGAAAGAAAAAATTTCATTTTTAATAAGTGTGAGTGCTTTCGAAAAAAAGATTTTAGAAAAAGAACGACACGACTCCTTGATCAACTAAGTAGTGGAATATGTAGAAGAGGTCAGGACTAAGTACGCGACACATGACAGGTTGATTTTCCTAAAGTGAAATATAGTGTTTCAATTGATTGCCGGTTGAGCCAATTTTTGTCGGCTCGACCCACCTCTTCGCCAGCCTAAATGTCGGCCCCATTCGAACAAACTCAGAAACTAAACATGTCATTTTGTAGAGCAGGAAAACCTCTTTCAAATGATATATTACTTGCTGCAGAAACTTGTGATTACATAGGAAAAATTTATGCTTGAAAAAAAAACGACATTACTTATGGAATGACCCAATATTTATGTTGTAATTACTTAATGAGGGCCGCATGCGAAATTCCACGCAAAAAGTGAGAATTTGGCGAGGATACAGCTCTTCAAAACGGTGGCCAAGGGGCTGAGCCTCCAAGTAAGTGCCCGACCCATCGTCTGCCGCGGTCGGAGATGCATAGCGAGAACAGAAAGTCACGCAAACAGTCCAGGACTCCTTCAGGCGTGATACTTACAGTTATTATTCGTGACGCTCTAATTTCATCTTCACACGAAAGCAATACACGAACTCGAAAAATTCAACAAACATGTTGGATACCTACCTTTCTGAGGAGCAATAGCATCACGGGTAGCTTCTTCAAAACTGGCTTGATAAGCATCCGACACCGGCGATGATACTGGACTAGCCATTTTCGGACTATCTGTAATGAAGAAATGTATGTTTCTAATGATTTTGAATTATTTGTCCTACTGGTGTCCTCTGAACTCCTTCGGATTTTCCACACTTTTTCAACAGCGTTTAAAACTTTGCCTAGTTTTACAAGAACTAATCTCACTAAGTTTAATAGTGGCCACTGGCCCACTAGGGTCCGGTAATGCGCAAGCAGTTCCTAGGTACATTCGAAGAAAATAACAGCAGTCGAGCAACTGATATAAGGAGATGACGAGTGAGAAGTAAAAAATAGAGTGATAACAGATAAATAAAAATAGATAAAAAAGAAACAAAATGACGAGGTCCTAGAAACTCCCTAAAAGTTTCGAGTAGTTCGTTTGACATTGAGAGCTCTTAGTTAGTTGTGAGTTATGACGTTGCATGAATAAACCAGCTGAGATATATTTGTTAACTGGTACTGGAGAATAGGGTCAAACTTCATGCCTCAAGATCAACTTCACGTAGCGCATTTCAGCCTTAATAGATTTTTACGGACGAAATTACAAGCAAGAGAATTCGAATTCTGAGCATATCACAGACCGCAGATGACTCATGGTTAAATCTCAAAGACTAAAAAAGATAAATGGGCAGACAGCGGAATAGTAGTGAGCAGTACTATTCCACTGTTTGCCCCTTTCATCAAAACAACAGTACTGAAATTAACGAGTGAAAAATGTGACACACCACCAACGAAAAAAAACGGGAAGAATTTTAGTTCACAGCACAATAAGAAAACAGGAAAGTAACAAAGTAGGAAAAAATGGTAAAAAATAAGTTCCAGGAAATAAGAAAGTTGAAAAAAAGAAGAATCGCAGAAGAATGCAACATCATTAGAGGAGACGTGATTAACGACGTGATCAAGTGTTGTAACTAGAGTGCATCGCAATAGCTGACGCCATTGAGTTTGATAGAAAGGAAAACACCATTAATCTTAACACTCTAGAACCATGGCTCGGCCCTCAATGACCACCTGATATTTTGGGAAAGGTGAATCTTTTCAAAGCAAACATCTACCCTTCCTGCTCTAAGCGAAGTCTAACTAATGCGAAGACACCATTATGATCAAACCCTACCAGGAAACGATTCAAGTAAACCATTCCTTTCTTATATGGTACCAAACTTGAAGTGTAAGTATGACACGGTTTGTGACACTACGTAACCCAGTCCAAAGAAGCAACTCATACTTCATGAAGAAATCAAGACTAGAATGGGACGGACGGGGTACACGTACGTAAATGCGACAAAGAGTAATCATTTGTGAATTTTATTTTAGCAAATGCAGTTGGAAAGTTGAGCAAAATTCATATAAATCAATGAATTAAGTGCTACTGTGAGGCCATGAAAAATTACGAACCTTGTGCTGAATCAAACAAATTGCACGTGGAACCGTCACGAACTCGCTGAGAAGGGGGGTCTGCTCCGGTCAACGACAGCGACGTTCCAACTGATTGACTGTCAGCTAATCGTAGTTGCTTCAACTAAAATTTAAAATGGAGCATCACAAGAAAACGTCAATTTCGAAACAGCCGAGAATAAAATTTACTCGAATGTGACCGTCTTTCACTCCGTCTTTATCCGGGACATATAACACAGTTGTTTCGTCAACTTCATCCGTATCCTACAAGGATAAAGACTATTTAAAGAATAAGACAAGAAGCATTAAATAAGCCAACATTCACACAATTTTCACAAAAAAAAATCATCAAAAAATCGAGGCAGAATTATAATGCATACCCCTTTCTTCATAGTACCATTCACTTTTACATCTTCCACGGCTGAGCGATACTTCCGAGTTCGTTTTGCAGCGTCCTCATCATAGTCAAGGGTCCTTAAACTGCGCTCAATTAGGTGCAAATAAATGAGCAAATAAACATAAACAATTAATAACGTGGACCGTCTTACATGCCCATTTCACTACCTAGGTAGTACTGTTCAATTACATTCATATTTATGTGCAGCTTACAAAATTTCTGCAGGATTAAAATTTCGCACTCCTTTCACGAAGAAGTTAGGTCTGCTTTCTTCCGCTTTTGTCCATTTAGAGAACCTTAATAATGGCGCTCAATAAGGGGCAAATAAACGAGCAAATAAATATAAACAAACAACTGCGTGGAGACGTTTGAATACCCATTTCACTTGGTATGAGCGTTCAACTACTTTCAAGTGTGCAGCTCACGATTATTTTGAAGGATTTCCCTTCCTTGCGGCTCTTCGACAGTTGTCGGAAACAAACCAACTCTGCTGAGCCTCGTATGGCTTCCATTTCTAACCACTTTATAGCGAGAACGTTAAATTGAGAATACCGGGGCTGCAGGCCCCGTGAAAAGCCCTACGCTGGCTGCAGATATCCATCGCCCGCACACCTATTTCAATGAGTGAGTCACGTGATGCACGCCAGGTATCACAGATCCACGTGATTTCATGAATATGTCAGTGCTAAAACACTCCCATCCAGAGAGTGTTTGTAGCGCGGCCTATTTGCAATCGGTGCTGATCTTAAATCTGGTCAGTGACATTTACTCAACCAGAACCACGTTATGAGTTAAAGACCAGGTTAACAGATATATAAGTCTTGG
The DNA here is from genome assembly GCA_963978905.1 of Trichostrongylus colubriformis. Classification (NCBI taxonomy): domain Eukaryota; kingdom Metazoa; phylum Nematoda; class Chromadorea; order Rhabditida; family Trichostrongylidae; genus Trichostrongylus; species Trichostrongylus colubriformis. The sequence goes on from OZ022259.1 coordinate 3,341,190, forward strand.
CCGCTCTGGACAGTTCTGACAGGGAGATCAAGGAAGGGAGGTTACTGATGTCTAGGAACACTAAAGAGCAAATTAAAAAGGGAATAATGGGAAAAAAGGCCCATAACAGTGAGTGACGAGCGAAATCCATTCACTAGCATAGAGGCCTCAGCAGGATGTTGCAAAAACTGCCAAAAATGACTTGTAGCACGGATAGGAATCCCTTTTCTCATCAGCATAATCAGCAGACATTGTGCTATCTAATAACCTTCTGCTCAGATCGCTGTAAACAGTCTAGCTGCTACCCAATTTTTGAAAGGTGAGCGAGTGGAAAAACAGGTTGATTTTAACGCTCCGACTTTCGCACAGTTTAACGGTATACCCAAAAAGTCAGAAATCAGAGAAAAGGCTGCAGAAAATTATGGAGAACGACTTGGCTGGAATAGCTTGTACCAAATTTTCGATATAAATGCTTTTTCCCAGCGAAGAATGACCTAAATTAAGTTCAGCGCCTGACACATCTGACGCAGTACCTTGCACGCAGCATTGTGCGAAGCGAAATCCGACATATGGGCAAACAACCCATTCATAGTAAAGACATATTAGGAGCGGGTGGAAGAATCCAGCCCGCGATCGCACCCCTGCCACTATACTCGGCGGACCCACGGGCGCTCACTCATACAAAACGAATACGATTTGGAAACGCTGTACTGCACACCTGTGCTTGATAGCGCAGTCTCCAGTTCTCTGTCGTCTCAGAGAGCACACACACACATCTCCTCTTGTACAATTGAAATGCTTGAGCGCATATTTGCCAAGTATCCAACAGTTCCGAAAGTGAACTCATCCTTCCTAATCAAAATATCCCTGTCGCATTTTTGCACATATTTCTGTATTTCTTTAGAAGCATGGAACCTACTGAAGCACTTTATCAAAAGCAGCAGAAAGGTGGCCGAAAGCACGGAATATGTCAACGGCCAATAGTTCAATGAGACAGAGTATCCCAACTCTCTTTTTCAGGACTCCTGTAAGATCCTCAGCTAATCGGAAGCTTACGCTGATAGCGCGGTTCCCTGTGACTGGCTCCTCCCCTAAGCGATGTCACATGTTCCTTATTTTGCCACCATTGGCAATTTCAACGATTCAAAGGTAATTGTATCGATTTCAGTGACGAATTATACCAAGAAGACCCATTGAAAATTTTTCGGTTTGAGCTTGGAGATGTCACTTTGGAGCTTGGAGTTGAAAGTTATCAAACTAATGTTACAAAGGGATTATATGCAACTGAAAATATCTGAAGTGAAGAAAAGTGGTTGTCGCATCAATCGTCCTCAACGACAGTCATAGATTATTTACTAGCAAGACGCAGTAGAGACCATTCTTTGGCCCTAAATGACCTTAAATTGCAGCTCTACCATAAGGGGATAACGAAGAAGAGGTTCCGATGATGCCCACAGATATTAGGGAACAGACTCAAAAGGGAATCGGTGCAAGAAGGCCAGGAACAGTTTGACGAGCGCAAATCCATTCAACTCGCATAGATTTTTGCAGTTATTGTAAAAACTGTCAACCCCCCCTCCCCCCCCCCCCCCCCCTCTAGCAGCTCAGATAGGAATCCGTTTTCCTATAACGTAATCAGCCGGATAGTTGATAAAAGTTTCACCAAGAAAAATGAAAATGTAATCTTATTAAGAAGAAAAAAGAAAGAAAATACGCATTACACATTCTCATAATTGAACTTACGAGGGAAATTGACTACCGCACAATGTTCGCTTGATATTTCCAATACAACCTATCGTAAACGGATTGTATCCAGATTGGAACTTGCCAGTTACCTACAAAACGAGAGATAGGTGACCATAGTTAAAAGTTATAAAATGTGCTGCTGATGATGATAAAATAATATGGTCAAAGGTGACAAGCTATGCTTAGAAAAAACTCGCAAATCACTAACTTGTTCGTTCGTAGTTCTTCCACGGGAAACCAAAACAATATGGAAAATTGTGAGGCCAATCACAGGTACTGCCAAAATAGCACAGAGCGCCAGAAGAACGATTGAACATAAGTTCGGTCTACTTAAAATATCTTCCCTGAAATCATTGAAATGTTAATAAAAAGCTATCCACAACATAGTGATTATGGGGAAAACATTTAACATAGGCGCAGAAGCCCCTATGCGGGTTAATCGATGGAATCTGAAAAAATCTGTTTTACAAAACACCGAAAAAACATTCTCATAAAGATACCACTACTCCGGATCTTTTGAGATTTCTCTGAGGTACAAAGAACAACAATTTACAGAAATTTTTTGGTAAACCATACATTGGCAAATTTGAAAAAGGTTCATAACACAACCTTCATGGATTGTAAGTGATCTTCATCTTACTTTTCATTATAAGGGTAGCCTTCGGAAGAACTACTTTAAAAACCTTGTATAGTATCCGACTAATTTTCAAGGAAGAAATTTCAAGAAAAGAAATTTCAGAAAAAAGAACGATCATATGAAACGGATTCTCCAGAATGTGAACCCTGATTCCAAAAGGATTTGAATTCAAAGCAGGGATATTAGAACACTGGAAACCCATTCTGATATTGCTGATCCATTGGCAGACAGGAAAGGAAACAGAAGTAAATCCAGATACGCAAAACGAAAATAAAGATTGCTAGGCTCCGATTGCGAGGCTGTCAAGTGTGGGGTCAAACGGTAGTTCCAGAAATCTTCAAATAGGTCAGGGTGGAGGAGGAGGAGACACTGGAGGACTACATTGCCATTCGAGGATGACGCAGAGGGCCTATGACGCCCTTTTTTAGGTTGAACAAGTCATACGGGAATCGCTCGGAAGGGGTCTTATTGTAAACTTTCCATAAATATTGCATTTACGTGATCACTTCCCTCCACACGATGCTTGACCCCCACTCAACAACACCATGAGTGCACTTTAAAAATTTTGTAGAGGATCAGTATAATATTCAGTATAGTATAAGTTACCGTGCTCACACGTTTCCGTGTTTCAAGAGTAAGTAAAAATAAGTTGAAAATGAGTTTAATGATTCCTAAGGGTGTGTATCGTAGGATTTCGCAGCACAGTGTGTGGCGTGATGAGTGCAAGATAGGAGCGACGTATACGACAGGGTCCCACGGTGCTTCCTTTGCCTAAAAAACGGCGCAGGATAGCGAATCGGTGTGTAACCCAATTGCATACGGCGCACCTGGCTCATGTGCATCGCCAGCATGCCAAGGAGTGAAATCCTATTTTAACGACACACACCCTATTTCTAGAAAACAGTCATCAAACTAAACTGAAAAAGAAAATAAGAGCCGAACCTGTGCGCGAGTGTATATCCAAGACATACCGATGCAACATATAACATATGTAGACTAAGAAAACATAAGAAGAAAAAGAAGTATCTAAAATAAAAACCCGCACTAGTATCAACTTATTTACAATAATAGCAACTATGGAATAATTTTACCTGTAATTTCGCCTTCCAACGCAATTATGTACCCACGGACAATGATGATCGAATGTATCGATGCATCTAGAAATCAAAGATATCCTGCTGTGAACTGGTTTTATCGACGGACCGTCAATGATTTAATCACCAACCGATTACAAACAGAGCAGTGACTCGACCTGGGTGGTCGATAAAACTGACATGTCACACACCACTTCATTCGCACAGTGATACCGTTGATTTCAACATTCTTATATAACGGTGATCGGAAGTCGTCAGTTGTCATTTCCTCTGTCGCATACCCTGAACAGTTACACTAAGTAGACAACTTCTCGATCAGATTCCTTACATATCGGGTGTACTCTTACGTCAGGATCACGCACAGTGGAGTGCAATGACTGCATGCGAGCAATGTGCGCCGTATATATTAGGTTGTAAGGAAAGTTCTGGCCGCTTTTTCGCAATCACAAGATAAATTTAAATATCAGAGCGCGTCAACATGAATCAGCTGACATATTGTGCTCCTTAGATAGACAAAAAGTTGCTCTTTCTAAACATATGTTTTGTTTGGATTGCCACAAGGTATTCGAATTTTTAGGAAAATTTTAAAGTGCTGCGAAAATGGCACTTTTAAGATGACTTCACTTTAAGAGTTCTTGTTTAGCCGAGTCCCAGCGAAGGTGACCACAAATGTGAATACTGCAAGAGGAGGGGGTGTATCACTGGATGGAACACATAGTCTCCGGTTTCAGAAGTGCAGAAATGAGGACGAGCTGCTCGAATTTTCAATTGATCAAATCGCTTTAACTAAAACGGCAGAAGGCGATGAGCGTCCATATTTGCAGGGGATATCCACAAGTATTGGCCCTCAACAAGCAACCTTAGCTGACCACCTCAAGTGGCCTTGATTTGGAAAAATCCAAAAAAATGGGTGCCGCGGGACCCCTCACGGCAGTCATGCGCAAGCGCATTTTTCACAAATCCTCTTCCACTAATTGAAGCAGTTGCAGGGTGAGGCCCTTACTCGTCTATCATGTTCATCAGATCTAGCGCTAACTATGCCCCACTTCCCAAAACATCTGGCCAGCTCCTTCAGTAGCAGTGTGTTCAGAAAGAGTGGCGATTTGAAGTCGACTTTTTTTCATTTCGCGCAATATAAATTATCAGCCCTTTATCAAATTGAGATGTGTAGGTATGCATAGTGTTGCCAAGAGTGTGGCGAATCTAATGGTGCTCACACTGTGAGAAAAGATGCACTCTGAGCCGAGTTATGATCTCTCGAAGTTGAAATTTCAAAAACCGGCCAAAACTTTCCTTACAACCTAATAGTTGGATTACCGCGTCCTATGTTCTACACACGCATCGCGTTGCACACTGCGGCGCGGAATCCCGACAGTAGAGCATCCGCCCTTGTAATTAAGAACACAACTAAATTACCGTAAGGATGAATTCCTGGATCCATGCACATAGCCATCACAAGGTTCGAAATTACCATGAGGAATATCATGAGATCGATACCGCACAAAGTCCATCCGTACCTGCATTAGTCAACGATTGTCAAAAAACTAATAGATATTTTAAAAAATACCTTGTGACATTTAGTCTCTGAGCATAATAAACATTATGCCAATCGACTTCACTGCACACATGAGCAATGGTACTACCAACGCTTCTATGAGCCCGGCTAAAGCGGGCGGGGCTTCTGGGGCGGTGACGTCTGGGGCGGGCAATACCACAGGCGATATGTGGAGGCGTCCGACGCAAGCCTCTTTAAAAATGGAAAAGCTGACACACGCGCGCGCTCGCAGCGTATTTCTCACATAAGGAAAGAGTGCAACAATCCGGAATAGCTAAGTAATTTCATCTAATCTGGCCGTGATCCCTGAATCAATCACTTTTTACTCATAACCATGGAACTACTTTTACTACGGAAATCAATTAATTCAAAGAAACTACGACTGAGAGCCCGAGGGTGACGGACATGACGAACCACAGCATAAGCATAAATTGCAGAAAATTATAACAAAACCACCTCGATCGATTGATAGATACGGGTCCCCTCTCCTGTATCAGCTAGCATTTTGTGGGAATAATAAAAAGGATATTGTGCCCGTACATGCAATAAACATTCGGAACAAATGATTTTTCAAAAATGATTCACGCAAAGAGGCAAACATTACTCACCAACCCCATCGTACGGCAACGGCAGGTGCAAGGAAATAGTAAAAACAAAGGGTACAAATGATTATCAACGACCAAGCTATCGTTGATGGTAGCAACTGGCCTAGCCGCTTACACATCCTAAAAAGCTGTAAATAAGTTTTCACAAACCATTTACAAAGTGAAAACAAAACAAAACATTGAAAAAAATGATCTTCAAGGCATACAAGTCGATCAAGCAAAAAGATAACTGAAAAAAACCTTCGCTTCTAGCGACAGATCCGACGACAAGCCAGTGTGAAGGCCGTGGTGATGACCGCAGGAGAATTAGATGTTCGAGCAGCCTTCCAAAAAAGGATAATCAATTACATTTCGTCTCGTTAGAAAGTACTTACATTACGAAAAATGGCAAATCAGATTAGGCATCATCAGCATAATCGATCACATGATGAATCGCACAAGTCTAATATCACGTTTAGTGTAAAGGTTCGCTGTAATAAGATACAAATAGGAACTTATGAAGGAATGGACGTCAACATGAACATGTGGTATTACATGCACATAGAAATATATCATGTACATAGAAACGCCACATATGATATAAATCATTTCAAATATGCTTGAGCCGCCGTCATACTTCGCGATTTTGCGATGTTGCGGCTCCGCATGCAAGATTGCGGTAATGCACAATCTCAAGTGGTAATGCGTGTGAAAGTGCGACGCCGCAGAATCGCGAAATCGCGAAGTCTGACGATGGTCTTAGGCAGCAATAGCCGAGGGGCCCCGAAACATTATTCTTCATGCCAGCTTCAATGATGTCCATAACTAAACTGAGGAAGAAATAAGAAAAAGGCACCGACAGCACTCCGTTCATCTAATAGGAACCATTTCGAACTTGTGAAAATAAAAAATAAACAAGCGTGATGAAGGAAATGAGGCAATTCTGACACAAACCGGGTACACAAGAACGCGCGCGACGCGTATGAAATAGGTGCGCCGTGTGCAGGTGGGTCCTGAAGCAATTACCATGTGCTCCGAGGATGTTCAACTACGTCACCGTCCCACGCGAGTTGCTTCGCTGCGTGCGCCGAATGCCTGGCTGGTCAAGTTGTAAATTGGTCGCGCAGTTCCCGCCTCGTCGCGTGACTGGGGGTGTGCCATTAAGACAGAAAATTCGCGTGGCCGCGTTTAGCACGCGACAAAATGGTGCGAAGTAAGGCCGGCGTACTGACTGAGCTCTGAAATGATTATGCTCAGAACAATAGAAGGCACGGAACATCATTATCGCTTGAGGACCCATTCCTTAGGGAGCGCATAGCTCGCACCATCGAGCCGCATGCCAAAAGCCGCAACGCGAAGTTTCTGTCCAAATGGCACACATGATTGGTCTATTGATCGTGGAGTCTTTCATGGGCCGCCAATGGCCCGAGGGGCGCGATTGGCGAACTCGCTAAGCATGAACAGAGATGTGTAGTTCGATGAATTCAAGTTCCGAATCCCAGCGCTAACTTTTCACGAGCTTCACAGCACGCCGTTTTGCTACTTATTGTTAAAGAGATTACATCACCGAGAAGCTCCTGAAACAAATACTCTCCTGCATTCAGTTCAGGGTGATGTGGATTCCTTTCAGTATTCTCAACGGTTGACTCCCTATGTTTCTCCCGGGTGTGTATCCTCATGTCAGGATTTTGCACGACGACGAGCGGCGTGCGACACAGTGTATGCAAGCTATGCACGTCGCGGTAGTTGGGTCTTAGAACGATTACACGGTAATGTTAGAGGAGCGATACGCAGTTACTTGTATTCGCTTCGAGAACCAACAACATGGCGCCTTCAGCTCGTCCGCATTGTTTCGCGTGCAACATGCCGTGGTGCGAAATCCTGTCATAAGGGTACAAACCCGTTCCTCCCACCGTTCCGTTTCTGTTCCAACACGGCATCACGTCTTCCAGGTAGACTTGCTGTGAAGGAAAGGAAACCTGTGGGCACACCAGAACAACACAACCCATCAATTTTCGCCCGGTTTCCAGCAGACTATTATCAAAAACTTTAACTGAATCGATCAAACAGCTGAGTGTAAGAAGCGAAACACATGCACTATGAGACCTCTGCCAATGTTTTCCTTCAACATATTCACTTGCACACAAAAATCAATAAACATGTAATAATATATATGAACATACAGTATTATGCTAAGAGCAATTCCTGCATCCGTTACGCCACTTCGCCGACAAATCTTCTTTTCGATTTTCCGCGTTTCCGAAAGCGAAATAAATGATGAAAAAATTGCACTGCTGAAGCTACGCAATGTCAGAAGTCAGGTAATTCCCGTTATAAGACCATCCTCCACCCATTTCGAGGCAAAAAAGTGAATAAGAAAATCACAATTTATATAAATTATCTCTATAAATAATCAGTGAGTAATAATACGTAATTAAAATGGAAATAAGAAGGAAACATGAGTCAAAGCCGAGTACTTGCAAGTATGTATAGCGAGTGACACGGATCATAGCGCATGAAATGACGATAAGCCATCATTGTTAGGGGGAATAGGCGAGAAAAAGTGTATGGCAGTGGAGATAACATGAGGTGACGCATACTGCTGCAATCGCGTTCGATAAAACACACAGGGTTTATTCGATAATGTTCGAAGGCGGAGACAGATTCTGGGACAGAAGAGAAAATTTTTTGAGGAAAAAACATTTCAGCGATTCTATTCACAAAGTAAAAATCAATTCTACAGCATAGATGTCTACCTGTGACACATGCTGCAATGTAATGATGATGCCGAAAAGAGTTCAACTAATGGGATCAAGTTAAAAAAAAAACTGAAAGAATTGTTCCCCATAGCAACAGCCTCGAAAAGATGATTTAATTCCAAGTAACTTAAATGTCGTAAAGATAGATGAATCGTAAAGATAGATGAACCAAAAGTTGTTAATCAGACAAGTCCATGTAGTTTTAGCAGGTATAGTTCTAGAAACGTCCACGGAAATTAGATTTGTGAAGCGTGACACAGACTGTGACGTCGAACGCCTCTTGACGTGCTCTTGCCCTTTTGTATCCACAGAGGACAATTTCCTGCACGTGAACGTGGGGAGGTGAGAGCGAGCATTCCCACAATTCAGTGTGTGCACTCCACGTCAGAATATCGTACCATGGCATGCAGCGTGCAGACTAGGGGGCCGTATGTAGTTGGGCACAGGAGCAATACGTCCTACGCCCCAATCCTGACTCACTCACGTCGCGCCGCACCTGCGGTACCGATGCTGACAAAAGGGTACTCACCTTACACACTCTATCATCTCATCGCTGAGCAGACGACTGCGTCACATGTCACGTCTTCATTGCAATTTTTAAAAATTAAAAAATGCGTGAACAGTACGCGACTTCTCAAGGTTATTTAACATCTGCAGTGCGTGCTAGGGTATATGGAGCCGGAACTGTAGTGCGCCAAGGAAAAAACCAAGAAGATACGCTCAATAATCGCATTCCCTGCTCTAGGAAACATGTAATTTTGTTAAAGGCATTGTGCACGGAGAATGAGCTTCTCTGTTACCCACATGTACATGATGTACTTGGTCAATAAGGGCTGCATGCAAAGTTCCACGCGAAAAAGTGAAAATACGCCTGAGAGCCGGCTCCTCAAAGAAGTGGTGGCCAATGAGGCGAGGCCTCAGAGCAAATACCATTATCCGCCGCGGTCGGAGAGGCATAGCGGGAAAAGAAAACTACGTGAACAGTCTCACTATTTGTCTCCAACCGTGGCGGACGACAAGGGGCACACACTCTGACCCCGCCCCCTCGGCCATAACGTTGAGAAGCTGTATCTTAGCCGGATTCTCACTTTTCCACGTGAACCTTGCATGCCGCCCTACTGAGAAAAGACGGAACAAATATATGGATAACAACTTATTTCAACCGTGCACGATTTCTTTCTAAGGCTGATACATCTTCCATTTTTCGCTTGCAGCTTGGGTAAAAAAAAGGTTGCGCTCATCTAGGATATCGCCATCATCCGCCGGATCCGTGATTCAGGAGAGTGGCTTACATAGAAATCAATTTATTTGTTCTCCCCTCCGATCATTTTGGGAGAGTAACCAGAGACGAAGTCAAGTAAACGATATGTATCTCATTCTTACCGCCGAATATAAATACCCTTAACCCATAACGGACGGTGCGCCACATGGTCACGCGACCCATAACGGACGGCGGCGTTTTTGCGCCGTTTTTTATCAAATCTTTCGCCAATTTTTATTAATTGAGTCATTTTTGTAACCTTTTTATGCAGTTGCTACTGATAAAAGGGTCATCGCTGTGTAGTGGTATCACCTCATGCTGTTATACGCGGTACTTCTCTCTACCTATTACTGCAAAAAAATCATGCATTTCGAGTTGTAAGATGAGCGCGAGGGTTTCCAAATGGGAAACGGAGCCTATGGATTCTAATGGATTGTTGATTGTAACTAAAAACAATTGTTGTCATTTGTTTGTACAACTAGAAAGGATTGCATTTGAAGTTACTCGCATAATGTTTGTTGAAAATTTGCGCTGCACCGGTCCTGGAAATATATGTTATTCTTCAATACTTGTAGTGTATACGTGTATAGTTGGTTATTTGGAAATATGTCGGGAAATATGTTTAAATGTCGGGAGTAACCATGTGGCGCACCGTCCGTTATGGGTTAAAAGCAATTTACCGGTTTTGTTGATCGATTACGTACTTTCTTTCGCTTTGTTAAATGTCCTTATATAACAAAACGTTCGCTATGAACTCGGCCTTGGATACGCTTCCGTATCAGACTACAGGATCGCACGTCACGACCTGTACAACCATGACTGTGATACGATGAAAACTATAGTGCTCAAATGATAGGGCGCTCGCCTGTCTCAAGCGTCGCGGTATCTCCGATTTTGTGTTACCGCAGCACCGCAAGGTGAGTCTTTGGCATATAAGAACGTCGAAATTTGCTTCAACTTGTCCTTCCTTCGTCTTTTTTTTTAAGGAATAGATTATGAAAACGCTTGAGGTTTCAGAAGACAAAAAAACGAATGATGAATCCATGAATAAATATGAATTTAACCCAGGGTTGAAATAAAGAAGTATCCCAAAAAAAATGATAAAAGAAGAATCTCAACAAAAAAACTTGAAGAACTGTAAAGAAACTCGAATTCTTCTCCAGAGAATTCGAGAAAATTCGGAAAAAGACAAGTGCGAATGGATGCAATATGTCGTAACAAGGGGATAATGGACCGACCTGGACCTAAAATTCCCGACAGACCATTATCAATCGATCGGCTATGACGCAATGCAGAAGCGCACGCACTATTGTCTGAAGCTCCGGAGGGACAACCAGCGGACAATGGCAAGTTATGCAAACAACACTATTATTTTATGAATAGTAACATTTATAAAGCAAAACCCAAGTGACACAGAAATCGATATGAATTCCACCGCTGAATCTGTTAATCAAACAAGAAAAAAGACGTTTTCTGGGCATGCTCATCGTGCTGTGCCAATGAGAAATGTGACTGCAATGCAAAGATGGACGAACAAATTCCAAAAAGGAGCGCTTTCAAGGATGCTATTGCAGTCGAACAATGAACATCAACAAGACCGACAGTAAAAAAAAAGACGCCCTTTCGGAAACACGTAGCCAATTTATAAAACGATAGCCACTTTTCCCTAGACAATTCCCAAGGGTCACCATAAGAAGTGGTTAAAGGTATCTATCCTAGGCACCAATCGCACCACATGACACTCTTGAATACTATGAGAATTATAAACTATGAGTAGAGAAAACAAAAGTAAATGGAAGCCGGTGCGTGGTTCATTTACGGATTGACAATCCTCAGAAAACCCCGTCGAAAATGCCTGATTTTATGGCTGCAAGCACAACCATGTTTTAACTTTTCGATGCGGAAAATTTATGGATGCGCGATGGCCACAGAGCAACCGTTTATCTTGAGAATATAGCAAAAAGTGCCGTGATCGAAACCTATGCAAGTTAATTCCAAAAAGTTTCACCGTCGGAACGATATGAATAATTATTCATGTGAAGTTTAATGAATGTTTCAGCCGCACACAAGAATCACCTACAAAAAATCTTTCGAGGAAGTACTGTGAACAGTGTTTCAGTTGACCGATGAATATTCACGAAAGTAAAACCCCGACAAAGCACCTCCATTCTATCTGTTGATATGAATGATATGAATACAGGAATAACCCGCCGTAATACGCCTCTGAAATCTGTGAAAACCAATAACACTGTCAAATCAAAAGATTAAGGAAATCAGGATGCGACACAACACAACACAAACGGATAACGTAAAGTGTGTTTGGCATCTTGTAAGCATCTCTGTGTAATCTTTGAGAGGTCAATCTAGGCACACAAACGTATATTTTTACCGACGCCTAAGTGGAGGAAGCAAGTTGTTCCAAAACAGCGTGTACAGTGGGACAGACTCCTCCGTTATTCCGGAGACATAAAGTGTGCATTGCGTCTTTCCTTTAATGAAAGATGTACTGAAAAAAAACAAACACCATGAATACTTGAGAGAACAAACGGATAAGAAACACTGAAAATCGCTATCACAACGATCACCAAGAGGAGATACTATCGCAAAACAGATAAAAAAAAAGGTAAAATAAAAGGCAATTAAAGTTGGGGAGGAGAGGGAAGACGGAACTTTTCACTGACGTCTAAGCTTCTTCTCTCCGTAGGCCTAGGCTCAAATTCATACCTCTACATGAAAAACCATCTGTCAAAGCATCTGTCTCATCTGTTTTAGCCCAAACCCGGAGAGGGAAAAGAGCTACTACGTCGGTGAAAACTTTACGCTTCCCCAGACCTTACTAAGCCCCTTTCAAAGTCAAATATTAACATTAAGGAAAAAAGAATCGTCTTTAAATGTAAATAGCGATGGTGAAAGCGTACCGGCTCGCGGTGAAATCCCATCAGCAAGTGTACGTAATTTTGCGTCAATTACCTCAAGTCTAGGTTAATACAGTAATCCAAAAACGTTTTCTGAAGCTTCCGGATGCTGGTGGCCCTGAACATTGATGCCACATGGTTATATGTATCTAAAATTCCGTGAAAGCATTTGATATGCCTAGTTACCCTAGTCTGAAAGTTTTCTGTTGTCAAGCATCTTGTATGAGCCGGCTAGAAGTCTCGTTATTGCGCATTACTGACTCATAAAAAGCATCAGGAGGGGGCAAAGAAGAAAAGCCTATTTTAGAATAGTACCGTCTGTGAACGAACATTCGAACTCGGAAAAAAATAATGTGTGGCGAAAATCACGTTGAAGAACGCGTCTTTAGGGCGCTACAGCGATTGTGGCGTGCTTCACCTTGAAACGCACGCTTCAGGGGGAGGAGGGGAAGGAGTGCGACGTCACCGTCATCTGATGTCGCGTAGGACGAATTAAATTTCATTTATGATGATGTTAATGAAGTGAAACAGCACACAACAACAGGCATGGGGGGGGAAAACAATGGGTGCTACTGGAGTAGGGGGGGGGGTTGCGGTGTGTGTAGCAAATTCGTATTTTTCCATCCTATGTTAGCCTAAGCTGTGGGGAAGGAAATTCCCTTTCCCTAGGCTTAGGCGAATACGCGTAGGTGGTTACTATATAGCGTAGTGGAAGCGAATTTTCCGGAATATACCAATGGAAGAATACTTTAATATTGTGCTGTTCCGGAGTCTCATGGATATCTGAATGTTTCACAAGAATTGAGGCTCCAAAATATTTATTCAAAAACTCAAAAGACCCCTCGAAAGTCTCAAAAGTTTTTAGAATATTTTTGCTATATTTCGGTGTCTAACACCTTCTTCAGGCCTGAAACAGTGGAGATATGTTGTTATATGATATAGGTTATCTATCAATAACCTACTGTCTCTGTCTCAAAAATTTGAGACAGGGACAGTAGGTTAGGACAAAATTTTTGAGACAGACAGACTTTCGAGGGGTCTTTTGAGTTTTTGAATGAATATTTTGGAGCCTCAATTGTTGTGAAACAATGGAAGAATAATTCAATCGTTTTCTCAGTTAGCTAGCTGTATCTAGGCATAAAATAATCTTGAGAGTGCCTATAAGTAGAAAATGGGCGCGATTTATCGTTTTGTCGAGTGCCCCCCCCCCTCCCTCCAGTAGCATCAGACAATGAAATTTAGAATAAGCGAAAGAGTAAGGAAAAGTGTGGTTACAAAAAAAGTATTGTTTTGACACTCGACGACTTGCCAAGGTGTCATGTGTTCAGCAAACGAATTGCAAGCCACCGCAAGCCGAAATTGCCCCTTCCGCTGTCTTTGAAGGCACACCTCGCGATAATTAGATTAGTCGATTTAGCTTCTTGGAGCAGTAACTTCTATGATAATCATCCAGCTTGCACTCTTTTCCGCTGCCACGATGCCTCATCACGGCGCCATATCCGCTCGGTCCTACGCTAGCCACGCCGCCTTTTAAGATGCCCTCATCAGCTAGCGCTACCTCACTCCGAAATGCTCACTTCATTGTCTCACAAGCCAACGAGTAGGCACCACACAGAAAAACCGCTTAAAGGCATCATTAGGGGAAAGTCGGACGAAAAGTAAAAGAAGTAGTGCATATGAAAGTCGAGATGCCTAGTAACAGGACAGTGGAGAAAAAACGGATGGAAATGGCCAAAAACCCGCGAAATAGGACCCCCTTCCCACCGTTGATTCTCGACGCGGACGACCTGTCTGTCAAGAGGGAAGTAGTCTGATCTTGTTTTCCATCGGCATGTTGCCAAGTAAACACAAGGGAATGTTTGGAAATACGACAGCATCTATTCTCCAGAGTGAGTTTCAAGCTAAAACTGCGAAAGCGCGCAGCAAAACCTTCAATCCTGCCGTATCTTCTTGACCGCTCTCATCCCAGTCAATCGGGAATTACGTCATTGGGAGGCGGGGTCAACCTGTCAAGAGGCGGAGCATAAGTGCGTTTGCGGGGTTTTGCGGCGTTTCTACAGCTCAGAGGGGCGCTTTTTCACCGGGATTTCGCCACAGATAGCGTTCCTAGGCCCAGGACTACCATGTGAGTTACTTCTTGTAGGGATTTCTCCATTACCGCATTACCCCTATTGATGTCTTTAAGTTGTCCGGTTGGATTGGGGTGACGTTGGGCTCATTCGGCTGAAATATAACTCCCCGAATTCTCGGCCGAAAAGGCCCCGAGTAGAAGCCCCATCCCGTGATCCGCCGCGGTTGGCAACGGAGAGTGGGACTGTTTACGTGACTCTCTGTTCCTACAATACATCTCAGATCGCGGCGCACGACGGGGTGGGCATTTACTCGGAGGCCCCGCCCACCCGGCTCAGACTTTGCGGTGCTGTTTCTTTGCCGAATTTACATATTCTCGCGTGAAACTTTGCAAGCGGCCCACATTAGCCAAATACAACATAAATGTATGGGTAACAGGAAAACTCATTTTTTCGTGGACGATTCCGTCAAGCTAGGGCCAGGTAAAATCCAGTTACAAGAGTAAACCATCACATTTTTACGATATCCCTTTACACAACAACCCCAATCACGCAACCTGAAGCTCATATGGATATATCTTTTACAGCGCGCTTTCCGTTAAACCTCCCTACCCTGACATATCTATATATCCATTCATTATTACCGCATCAGGTTATACTACTCATACCTTGCGACGGGATCGTTCGACTAAATCGTACGACGTACGCATCGGACCCGGAGCGCGCCTACATACATCAGTGAGCACGTCGATTGATGTTGACAGCAAAGTTTCCCGTATGGTTGGTTCATACACTGCGTCCGTGCTGGCAATGCCGCGGTGACGCCGGTAGAGACGCAGAGTATGAAAGCTACCTATGACAACTACGGGGCTATTTGAATCATAAAAAACGCGGTCGTGATTCTTGTCAAGCATCGAACAATATAAGTGACAATTCTTCATCGAAAAACTTAGTGACAGCAATTTTCAACATAACAAACTAACAATGAAAAAAAAAAACAAAAAAATGCAGCAATGTTCCAAGCAAAAATAATTCTGAAACAATTACGAACAAGTAGAGCTAACTGTCAATAATTCATCGTCCGAATGGTCTTCTTCTTCCTCTTCAGAAACCTCCTGAGGGCGGTCCCATGCATGCCGATAACATGGGAAGGGGTTAGTGAACATTTCTGGTGGGAACACTACATCTGTGAGGAATAGTCCTTGCGGTGGTGCAATCGGTATGCGGAGATCGTAAAAATTCGAGCTGATCGGATTTTTCAGTAACCAACGGATTGTTTCAAGCGAAAGACGATCATAGCCATGAAAAACCAAGCACGACATCATGCGGCGGATCTGAAACACAATTCACTTGGAAGAGAGAGCGCGGGAAAACCACGATCCAATTTCCTGTCGGAACCAGGTTACTAGAAAGAGCATTTCAAAAGAAATACAAAAAGGAGAAATTTTCTTGGTTCTAGCCAGCAACAAGAAAATTAAAAACAAACTACAACTTGTTTGAATTCCCGCCGAACAACTTTCCAACGGTTATCGGTGGGAAGAGGCACGCTCCACAGTTTGGCGCCCGATATTGATTTGCCATTTGCATCGCGTCAAAGATAGTGTTATCACGCCCACACTGCTTGCGGAAACCTCACGGCTCCGCGCACGTTACCCACATGGACAAAGCTAGGAGTGCAGGTATCGCTGCAGAGTTTCAATTTTTTTGTTAGAAACTTTGCATATGGCCCGAAGTGAAGCAATACAACTTGACTGTGTGCGAGGGAGGAAAATCAAATTGCCATGGACGATTTCTTTAATAGCATCGGAAGAGATAAGTTTGGCAGGTAGTGAAATATGAAAGTAGGGGTGCTCAGCAATGTATCAGTAGACAAAGAACGAGACAAAACGGCGGAAACCCGAGAAAGAGGAACCCGAAACCCCCTTCTCTCTCGTGATCCTCTCAGTCACTAGCCAGGGCAGACCGGTTAAAGGAATCGTCCACGGAAAATGCGTTTTTGTGTTACCCATACGTTTATGTTGTATTTGCCTAATGTGGGCCTCATGCAAAATTTCACGCGAAAAAATGCGAATCTGGCTGAGATACAGCACCACAAAGTGCGGTCCCAGTGGGCGGAGCCTAAGGGTAAAAGCCTCGTCCCGTGGTCCGCTGCCGTTGGGAACGGAGAGTGGGACTGTTTACGAAACTTTCTGCTCCTACAATGCGTCTCCGACCACGGCGGACGCGGTACGAGGCTTTTACACGGAGGCCCCGCCCACTGGGACCGCACTTTGTGGTGCTGTATCTTAGCCAGATTCACATTTTTTCGCGTGAAATTTTGCATGAGGCCCACATTAGGCAAATACAACATAAACGCATGGGTAATACAAAAACTCATTTTCCGTGGACGATTCCTTTAAAGGCTGAATCAGGCGACCACGAGCGATGTCCTGCCTTCGTCTGCAATTCCTCGCTGCAGAACTGCAGGACGACACGCTGTGCTGCGGGGTCGTAGAGTATGTGCACTTATGACAAAAAAAACGCTTCACGACGCCATCAGTACGACTTCGCCAAAGCCGATTGCAGTTCCGCTCAGTAAGCAGTGGGCTGGTATCGTGAAGAACCTTCGAAGATTGCAGGTTGGAAGCTTCGAAAGTTCTTATATGTCGTGGTCGTTGCTGTTTCAGCGGATAAAACTACAATCAACTTGCACTCGCCGCGCCGCTCGTCGCGCGATTTTTTGCCATAAGTGCGCACATCCGGGGTCGTGATAAGACCCCTAGCCGCGTTTCTTTGATGCGAGTTTCGCCACACATCACCTCTTCTAGGATGGAAGGTTTGTTTTCAGAGAACATGTATACACAAATCTCATTTTCTTCTTACCCCTCCCAGTGCCTTCAATTGACGTCATTACCGGAAAAAATCGAGTGCGCCTGTGAAACTCATTTACTGGAAGCACCCTCGTTGGCCCCCATCGCTCGCCATCTTCCAAGGACGTGTCGATAAAACAAGATAATGACATTCACGAGAGGTAAAAATGTTATTTCGAGGCAACAAGCACACTGCAACCACTGAGGGACTTAAAATGCCTAAAACCTGAAATGGGTATGAATTTCCAAAACCATAACAATTGCGCATAGGTATTTGTGAGGGATTCGGTGCGTACACTTACACTTTCTCACGTCAACACTTCGCACAGTGGCGTGTGATGTGTGCGGGCTAGGGGCACCGTATGTAGTTGGATTACTTTACCCTGACGCGGGGTTCACCAACCGTCTTATTATTGGATTCCATCCACTTACGACCCCCGAGCTCGCAAGGTACCGCTTTCCAAAAAACGATCTGTGGAGTTCCTATCAATCAAAGCAAAATTCAAGCCATTCTCGGAATCAGTGTGTGCGCATACGCTAGATCGTTTTCTTTTATCTTGAAATGCTTCCAAAAAACTTCTGGGTAGAGAGCCGATTTTTTTTTTGCGCCAATCATTTCTTATCGGCCTATCATGATCACACTTTCACATTCATAGATCTTAATAAACAAATACGGTGATCGATTGAGTGGGATCATGGCCTCGAAGTAGAATAGTCTGGAGCCAGAATGCTATCATCCAGTGCCTGTTACGTGCTAGTGAGGACTACGAGTGCCTCTATGAAGGCGCAAAAACATTCTAATCGTTGAATGCGTAGGGCCTGTGTTTCCGGGGTTCAATCATGGGCACCGGCACACAAACAGGTTTCATGTCTGTCAGCCTCTTTATAAGAAAAAATTCTCTGTGCTTACTTTCGACGAATTCCTGGCATATAGAATGACTATATTTCCCTCACTACCACCACTACTAGTCCTTCGTAAAGCAAAAAACACTTCTTTATTGAATCCATTTACGGCAAGTGCAAATGGAGTACTACCGGTCTCCGGCCGTTGCCCATTACGAATTGTTTTTTTTTGGGTTATATTCATCCATTGATGCCGCTATATGGCAGCTCCCATCTCATTTTCTCTCCCAGATGGAAGATAAAACCAAAGAGGGTATGAATCGATCGGGGTATTGAAGCCTCAAAAACATAGGAAATATCCTAGAAAAAAGGGAACAGCTGCGACATCCGATCCAAGCTCTCAATTACTCTACATCGCACGGTAAAGGTTGCTATAAGACAAATTGGAAATTTAAATAGTGGTGTGGTGGTGGGGGTGGGGGACGGGGGGTCAAAGAAGCGAACAAATGTAGTTGATTCTCCTACAGTGTGTACACCTAAAGGAATCGTACATGGAAAAATGAGTTTCTTTGTTCCACATATATTTATGTTGTATTTGCTAGGTGTGGACCGCATGCGAAGTATCACGCGAAAGAATATTAATCCGGCACCAAAGTCCCGATCGATGGGCGGGGCCTCCCGGCAAGTGCCCACCCCGTCGTCCGCCGCGGTCGGGGAGACATTGTAGGACCACAAAATTACCTAAACAGTCTCACCCACAGTTGCCAACCGCGACGGACGACGGGACGGGGTTTTCACCCGAAGGCTCCACCCACGCCGAGAATTTGGGGAGCTGTACTGGCCGAAATCGCACTTTTACGCGTGATACTTCGCATGCGGTCCACACTAGGCAAATACAACATAAACATATGGGCAACAAAGAGCAAGCTAGGATTCCCCATCGCAGCCGATGCCTACTAGCTAGGAGAGCCGTGTGTAGCTGGTCCTGAAACGATTCCGTGTCCCACCTTAAATAAGGTGCAAGACAGAATAATAGCCTTAAAGGCACACACGCGATAATCAAAGTGGTCCTTATCTATTGCACCCTTTTCGCGGCGCTACGGCTCACCCCCGCCACGTACGGCCTGGTCGACGTCCGCTAATTGATCATGGCCATAAGAAACTAGGAAAAAGCCACAAAACTGGATTATGGTAATTATTCGTGGTACACTCGACAGTTTGATAAACAGCTCAAACATATTCAACAGCTATCTTTTATGCATGGGAGTTTTATGCAACGTTGAGAAAGCAAACTTTCCTATTAATTCGAAATGCTACGATGAATTTCTAATGCTTTCGGCCATATGTTGAAGTTTGGAAACAGCGCACATTTCTGGAAGCAGTCCAGAAGAAGAAAGCGAGGGTACTGGACTTAGACAGAAAGGTAATGATCTATACGTACACACACTTCATTAAAGGCAAATTTACTCGTGAGTAGTGGCTTGGCTTGGCCCTAACCACAGCCACTATAACATTATCAGTGACTACTTTATAGGCAGCAGGAGTGGTAGCTATCCCTATCCCTATTATCACTACTATATGTAAAATCCCTACTATATATAAAACGCTTCGTCTGTCTGTACGTCCCTCCCTCCGTCCGCCCGTCCCTTTGTCAGTTCGTCTGTCACGAAATTCATATCTCGCGTCGCAGTAGAGCTGGGAGTCTGGATTTTTGAAGTGATATAAGAGGTGGTAAGAGGACATCAGTGGTGAGGGAACGGAAGTGATAGCAACTGATAAGGGCTGATAAGGAGTCTCGAAAAGCGAATGGCGGGAAATTGATATCTCGCGTCGCAGTAGAGCTGGGACTCTGGATTTTTGAAGTGATATAAGAGGTGGTAAGGGGACATCAGTGGTGAGGAAACGGAAGTGATAGCAACTGATAAGGGCTGATAAGGAACCTCGAGAGGCGAATGGAAATTGATATCTCGCGCTGGGACTCTGAATTTTTAAAGTGATATAGGGGGTGGTAAGGGGACATTGATGGTGAGGGATCGAAAGCGATAGCAACAGATAAAGGCTGATAAGGAGCCTCGAAAGGTGAATGATGGGAAATCCATTTCTCGCGTCGACGGAAAGCTGGGACTCTCGACATTTCCTAAAGTGGTATAAGGACGAGATTACGGGGGGCATTTTGTTTCCCTTCTCCGTTTTAGCGAGTTCCCCGTTTCGTTCTGATGATACCGATCGATCGATATCGAACAAGCCCAATTGGCATGCTTCCATGTGTGACGCGCGCAGTTGTGTGCGCCAGCCCAACTGGTTATAAATAAAACGCTTCGTCTGTCTGTCTGTCCCTCCGTCCGTCTGTCTTAAAATCAGTATTATATGAAAAACGACCTATGGAGATGGGGAGAAGTGTGGTATGGGTAGGGCATGGGACAAGATGTGAAGACCACACATGGACTAAGTTAGGATCCGCCCACTGTGGCAGGGACGCACGCTGGAATGTTTAGTTTCAAGACCGAAAATTGTTATGTTTCGTTTCAAGACCGAAAATTGTTCACTGGGTTCGAATGTGCCCCAAACGTGGGGAGAAGATGGATTCAGGTTAGCAAGGGTTTCTGAAGGTCAAGATAATTAAGCACAATGGGCGGAGCATTAGTAGTGGTGGGCGGAGCTTGTGGAAAACGATCGTGAGGATAGGGACCGTGTGGGATGGGTACGGCATGGGACAAAAAGAAATGAGCATACATGGACCCACGGTTGGTGGAGCGTGCACTGAAATACTCTGTCCTCAAGAAAAAGAGCAATTCGATCTACTTACTGACGCACATGGTGTTTCGCGCACAGTAGTGTGCGCCGGCCGACTGATGACCGATAACTGGATATCAAAGTAGAAGTGCTAAGGAGTGAAGCGCTCGGAAATTCGGGAAATAAATCCTGCTCGCTCTAAATCCCATGAAGGGCAAATTCCTACTATATTGCTTCCCCTATAACCTTAGAAGGTGTGTGGCAACACCAAGTCAAGCAACAGGTATGGAACCTATGACGTCTTCAATGTTATTTGTGCCACAAGTCGTCTCATAGAGCTTGCGTATTAGTTCATGTAGAACAAATCATCCCACTGCTGATCTATCAAGTAAAGATCTTGAAGAATCTCTGGCAAAAAATCTATAAAACCTTTCAACAGGCGGGTCAAGCGTGACCTTACTCATGAAATGAAAGTCAGATTAGCACGTAAGTGTCTCCTAGAAAAAACCATACCTGTTCTCTAACAAACGACCGCGAGACGATTGTGACATTATAATAGTCATAAATGTCATTCGAAACCGAGATAGGCTCTCCTAAACAAAAGAAGATCATTCAGCAGAAGTTGTTGAAGGACTAGACGGTACGATAATGCGGTCGACTGAATAAGAAGGCAGAGGTGTGTGACATTGGAGAAAAAAATAAAATTGCCAAGCACACAAGAAATGAAGCATCCAATGCCTCTTTTCATTTGTCTGTGAACGAGGCTTCCACCGTATCCCATCATCGATGTATTGGTTGCAGTCACGGGGATCTGTGATGCGTGGCGGCACACGTCGCACACAGCTGCACGAGTCAAGAGATCGCACGTCGCGGCATGCTTTAAGCACAAACTGCGCTACACACCATACCTATGGTTCAACTATTTCTACATTCCTTCATACCAAACCTATCGTATTCAGTTCCTCTAGGCTATTCTTGCGTGGCAGGTGGAAGTCCGCACGGATTCAGCTCAGCAACAGCGTTGTGTAGAATGAGGGGGAGGAGAGATAAGCATCATACCGCTTCAAAATTCATTGTCAGGAAAAAGTCAAGTTTCTGTGGACGATTCCTTTAACTGTTACTCGATTTCGTTCTATCTGTAGTTTACAAGAACCCATGAGTTCATATGCAACCATACGTGGAATTACATACAATTATCACCCAGGACGGTTTCAAATAAAAAATAAAAAAAATTAAATCAAACACAGCTCACCACGTGAAATCTGACAAAGCAATATATTTCGCAGTGTACTTCTAAAATACGTTTCTTTCCGTTTATCACGGGATGTATGCTTGAAGAACGAGCCCATCACATGACGACCTGGAAAGTACAGACATCTTTCTCAAAAGACCAATCAGAATAGCGAGAACCTGCCGTCCTTCGTTATTGATTTTCACATGGAAGAAACACATCTTTTTCTTTATTCAAAATAACCCAATTTACTATGTATTGTGACAATGCCAGGACCGTATAACTCACATATGAAATCCGTAGCATTCCCAAGAAGTGAATACAAAGCGATAGATAATTCACTGATCAAAACGCTGATCAATATACCTTCAAATATTTTGCAGACATCTGATGTTTTTTCTGGCGAAAATCCAGGCGGTAATCGCCAAGCATAGTCTTTTTCTGAGAAACAAGCCCTTGATGGAGATTCTCGAATAGATTCCCAAATATCCCAATCACGGCACACAGCTATTCGATAAGTATACCTCCTGAAGTGACGTAATTGAACAGCATGAACAACCCTCGAGTACGAGTACCAAGAAATACTGAAAGGACAACAGTGCGCCAGGTATCAGCAAAGTCAATTTGTTGAGGCATACTTCACGCATCAACGCTAGCAAGTCAACCAATCATTCCATCCCTTCGGGGTCGGTGAGTTGGTACCAGACGGGTAAAGGTCAATTGGTCGGATTTTCGCTTCGCGGCGTCGCACTCGCGGCGCCGTCAGTAGAGTCATGTGGAGTTCCGCTCAAGACGCAATGGGGTGGTACCTTGAGGGACCTTTAAAGATTGCACCTATTTTTAGCAATATGTTATGAAATAGAATCACCTATGACTGCAATATGAGCTCTCCATCGTCCTTCAGAGCTTAAAGGTATAGCTATCACTGCTTCTATTGTACTTGAGGTTGTGGTTGATTTTTGTGTTATCTTGATGGGTTTCGTCAACTGTTAATGCCCTGAAGGAACTTCTATAGATCACTCACAGCAGCAGTGTGAGAGAGAACAATAACAGTGATCTTTAATATTTCAGTTCTTCTAGAAAGCATAAGAACAAAAGCAAATAGCCGCCCGCGTTGAAAATAAGTGCAATCTTTAAAGGTCCCTTACGGCAGCCCATTGCGTCTTGAACGAAATTCAAACGACTCGCATCGCCGCACCGTTCGCCGCGGGCGGTCGCGCGAAAATTCGAACTTTTTTCGAATCGACCCCAACCCGTACTAGACTCCTCTGGAAGGATGAAAGCACTGACTTGTACATTGGCTGACCCTCGCAAGTCATTTTATAGGCCACATCGCATTCACCTGCCACCACGATTATGGATGAAACTAGAATGCACGGCGCATCACAGTTACGGATTGACGATTAACGCCAAATACTAATACTTTTCACTTCGATTATCAGCCTTTCATCGTCTCTTCCGTTTTTGTTGTTGTTTGATATCTCACCTGCTCCACATCAACGAAAAATCTAATCCGCCTTACGCGACTCAAATGACAATTGAGTCGGCACGAGGATTTTTATTGCCCGCCTCGAGCATCAACTCGGCCACTGAGGCGCTCCTGATAAGCGTGATAGGAACGCAACAGCGCCCCAAACGCGTGCTTTTCGCGTGCAAGTTTTGATACTTACTACCTCTTTATGCGTAGCCTTTCCATCTCCGAAAAACAGTGTTTCCAGCGTTTTCTTTCCTTGCCCATTTCCGGAGCCTTTGATTGAGTGTGCGCTGAGGGGTACCTTCGCTGACCTGCCCAGCTGAACTGCCAGCCCACTCCAATGTATGCACCCAGATCTTGGACTTCTTTGGGACCTATGCCGATGGGAAACTACCTGGTATCAATCCATAGCGATGTTATGACGGCGGTAACACCGTTTCTGCTAACCAGACCTGCATTCACTCTCTGCGACGCAATCGGCCTATAATCCAGTCGCACAATCGCCTATCGCGCGCAAATGGCTCATAGAGTGGCGATTGCATAAGCAGGAAATAAAAGCCAGGAGGTTACGGGATAGAGGAACCACAAGATATAGGTAATATACAACTAACCTGTATGCAACATGCCTTCGAATACAGAATCCGGCTGCTACACTATTCAAATCCAACACTTTCATTGCTCCTGAACTTGTAATTGATTAGGCAAATTAGTAATGTAAACGATTGCAACTACAAGCTTCCAACCTGGTGCAAATTCCTCGATTGCATGATTCCATTTGTTTATATAATAATTTTTATTCTCTGCACTAGAATCAAGAGATGCATACTCAACAGGAACTTGGCATATCAATGCATTCCGAAAAGCATGTACACCAGCATCTGTTCTGAGCAATGCAATTACGAATTGAAGAAGCAAGTCAAACACAACATCATACCAGACGATAATTACAATCCAATAACTCCTAATAAGACTCAAAAACTTTCAAGATGGAAGTCGCGAATACCTGCTGCTAGGTGAGATCCTGAGAGCCACGCTAAGAGGGTGTGCATGCGGTCTGGCACCAAACAAAGAGTCCGACACAGCCTGAAAGTGATATGATTGTTTCTTAACGCCTAAATCAATTGCTACACAATGTATGCGGTCGAACAAATGCATATGAATAACTACCACATAGTCGTGGACCGTAATCAAGACATCCCTAGCTAGGGCTTCATTCCAAACGAATTGTACACGATACGCGAATACAGGATTGCGAATATACACATAGAGTGGTGACGGGATGTCAAATTCCGTAGGTAATACAGGCGCAAAGGAAAATAGGAAATACTCCCTTCAAGGACCACGGGGCCCGAAGAGAGGGTGAGTAGTGCAATTCGCGCTGGAAGATAAGCTCTAGGCTTCATAATAAAACCTAGCACTAGCCACGCGCGGTCATGCTTCCATATAGGCAATGCGCCACGTGCTGTGCACGACCGCCACACATCGCAGATTCAGGCTCTGACCAGTGCGACAGGCACGAGATGCGCCACAAAGCAAGTATAAACAGAGTGAGGAGGTCCTATTTCTCGGAACTTCAGCCATTTCATTACGTTTTCCTTTGCTGTTACACTACTTCGCAGATCTATTTAATATATTTTACACAATCACCATAGTGCCATATATAACGGAGGCACAAAGTGCGAAAGCCCGCAAATCCCGTCTCACCTGATAAAGCATGTCCACTACGCCTAAACCAGTTCCACCGGTTGCCATTTCAGGAAACCGAGATCCATCGTAACTAAACAAAATCAATAAAGTGGCAAGAAATATTGGAGGCATACGAGTGAACAGCACTGCTACCAAATTTACCTGATGTACATCAAATAGCGCCTTATGGCCGGATTACCCAACCAAGCAGTGGCAGTTGCCATGAGTCGTTCACAGTACTGGAAGTTTGGAAAAACTTTTCTGTACACCACACCCTTCCTAAGTACACTGCAAAAAATCATAAAAAAGACCAGAGCAATCGATCCTTTCCCATAGTAGCGCTCAGGTTGTGTGAGTTTGCATTCATACTACGCGACCAAGTCGTACGACACACGCCACTCACGCACAACGGAGGCCCTACGGCTAACATTGACAACCGTAGTCTATATTGCGGGAGAGTCATGATTGTCGTCATCTTGCAAATCGTTCTCCAATCAATCATTCCCAATAAAAATGGCTAGTACCCCAAATCACAGTCAACAATCCAGATTTCAGACTTTTATTTCGTAATCAACAACAACTACTATTTTTACAAGAAAAACTGTACAGTAAAATGATAAAATGCTAGGCGACATATTGATACAAATTCGGATCTTCGTCGCATCTTCGCAAATAATCTCTCTCCATGAGCGAACCTATTCGTTTCTTCAAATCAGCAGCTCGCACCGGGAATCTGCAAATGGGCTCGAAATTTTTAAAAAAAATCACCTACGCAGTAGCACCATTGAAAAGCAAGAAAAATACCCGGAAAATCTGTACCTCAACTGTGCAAATAATTCTGAGATCAGCAGCTGATGATTGAGCTTTTTGCGTGTCTTCATCACACGTACGATTGCAGCATCTATTTGATACTGACGATCTTGATTAACCTCTTCTTCAACGGCCTTGTATTCTTCCTCCTGAAACTTCACCTATAAGTTGGAAAACGGACAAAAGACACACCGTAGCACTTTTAATGCTAACCGTTTCCTTCATTTGGACTTCAGAAATACGAATTCTGAAACGCATTTCCTTTATATCTGTGTTCACCGTGAACACGTCATCATCCTTTATCTGAAATATGCAAAAATAAAAACGAAAAAGAATGCGAAAAAAGCAAAAGAAAACTGCAAAAAGGCTGGATGGGTATCCCTACAAAGGAGTTTCGGAACGCAGAGAGTGACGATTCGTGCAGTCTGCAGATGGGTCTCAAAGCGATTATACAGTGATGCCAGTGCACCGCATGTAGTTGCTGTTACTCTGATCGCTTTCAGACTGTCCGACGCCCTAGCAAGCATGCCATCGCGTTGCAAGCTGCAGGCCGCGACGCGAAATTTTGACCTCAGGATGTACACACAAAAAACTAAATTCTTCAGGAAGGGAGTTAACAAAGCAATGAGCATGCAATGAATATAATAAAAACAGAAAAAAGACAAAAAATGAAAACAAAGCATTGAAAAGAGTTCTCAAAAACTGGGCGTGGCGCAGAAGGAGCCAATACGATGCCGCGTAGCACGAAAACCGGACATGACACCTCACGGTGCCCGCCACAAAAATACTGCGGCCGCAACGTCGCATTGGCTGCATAATGAACTGTATGAGCTCGACCTACCTCCTTATTCATAGGTGTTTTCAAAAGAACACGAACTTTAGCCACTGATAGCGAGACCATAGTACGGACAAACTCCTTGTGTTCTAAAAACAACGCATAAGATTATTTTATGGATATCAAGCTAACCCATTGCATAGATTATCTATCTCACCTAATTTCGTGGCCATCATTATATCTGCAGCAGTCCACGATGGTTGATCATTGAAGAGTAATAGAACAATGGCTTGAAACAGTGATACTTTCAACTCCTTCTGACACTGGAAACACGTCGATATGCCATTGCACCGGATAAACTTCCCACCACAATACAAAATCAAATTAACAGTTTCACGAAGGAAAAAAATCACAAACCCCTTTCCGGAAAGTGGCTTTCAGAACACACTGGCCGAGCCGTGGTTGCCATTGGAGTTTTCGACCAGTATGTCGTGAGTCATAAAACTTTTCATAAAGCTGCAGAGACGAGCTCAGATGATGAGGTAGGGTAACCTGCAAGTTCAGCACCGAAAACATTCGAAAACACGAAAGAGGCGAAAGAAGGCAAAAGTGAAGGAATCAATGAATATCAACCCATGCAAGTGACAAATACTCTAGAGCTCATGGCAATAGACGACAATCCGTAGAATTGGAGAAGTTGTGTAAAGGGAATACTAACGTAACGAAGAATGGAGAATTTAATACTCTGTTGTACAGCATCCAGAGCCTCATTATGACCTGTATGTTTGATAACAACTGAGTCTCCAAAATACTCATTCAAAAAACTTAGAAAAGCTCCCAAAAAAATCAAATGTTTTCTGAAAAATTTTGCTATATTTCAATGTTTCACACCCTCTCCAGGCCTGGCACAGTGAAGTTTGCTGAGTTGTGTGATATACGTGTACATTACACTTATGGCTCACGTCTCGAAAAAATTTCAGCATAACTTTACTCTGCCAAAAAAAAACGTATGGAGCATAAATGACCAACACACCCGGTCGTATCTTTAAATAGTCTAGGACGCCGTGTGACTGCCTTGTAATAACCAAGGATAAAATATGTAGCCAACGATTGGACGTAATGAATTCGGTGGCGGGGAATATCTTGAGGGAAACCTTTATGGAAGCATTAATAAACCCCTCCTCTCGTCCCAACAGCAGCTTCTCCGAATTTTATTTGACCACAGTAATCATTCTTGATTACTGCATGATCTTTCTTTGTCAAGTGTCAAGGCAGTCACATAGCGTCCTAGACGACTTGAAAGTGCAACCAGATGAGTTGATCACTTCTATTCCATACTTTTTGGCAGGGTAAGGTCACGCCGGAAATTTTTTGAGACAGGGGCGTAAGTTATCGATACACAACGTATATTATTTTACGCAGCAAAACTCCACTGTTTCAGGCCTGAAGATATAAACACTGAAATACTGCAAAATATTCCAAAAATTTTTTGAGACTTCTAGAGAGTCTTTTGAGCCTCTTGAATGAATATTTTGAGGACTTAATTGTCGTTAAAGATTCAGAGAAATAAAGTATTTTAACCTGTTTTGTTGTGCGTCACGGTAACATGCGCTCATTCGTCACCTAGCGGCCCTTTTGATGATTCAGGACACTAAGGCCGCGGTCATACTTTACGTGTCTGCGGCAGGGCGTGGCCGCGTATCTTGCGTCTCCACACTGCCTCGTTGCCTGCGTCATCTCTGCACCTCCCCCGTGCCACTCTCTCTCGCTGCCTGTGAGAGAGTGTGGCACGGGGGAGGTGCAGAGATGACGCAGGCAACGAGGCAGTGTGGAGACGCAAGATACGCGGCCACGCCCTGCCGCAGACACGTAAAGTATGACCGCGGCCTAAAGGCTAGAGAGCAATACCTGTATGTTATCGTATGCTGGCCACTGTCCCATCGTAAGCACGTTGACACTACACTCGACGCAATCGTCATATCGTCCCAGCGAGCTTTCATGTTGAATGTACTGCAAGACACAGCGTAAAATTATAAATATGATTCAAAATTTCAAACAACTGGTACCGTTCGCTTACTAGGAAAGGGTTTCAACTGACCGTGGAACTTTGAAATGAGACCAGGGGGATCGATAGAGCTTCGTCCGCTGATTATAACTGAGAAAACTAAAATTGCTGAACGGCATCCTGAAGGGAGTTACGAGGGGTCAAAGTTTCAGGTCCAAGTCGGAAAATTGGGGGTGGCCAGGGGGTGAAGTGGTACTTTTTGAATTTTCTTCTACAAAAATTCCTGCAACCTGAACAAGATACACATGCCTGTTACACTTGCCCATCGCACTGAACGTACGAAACAAGCGTCAAATAAGAGCAATTCCTAGGCAAGGGTCAACGACTTCTCCTTTGTTCACTGTGCTGCCACCCAATAGCCCGTGAATTTTCCCGAAATTTGGTCAAGTTCTTGAATTGACTAACGACTTGCCCTCGAAAGTAATTTGACTTCCTGAACACGAAAATTACACTGGTTTTGCACGAAAAGGACTGGCTCGCGCATTATGGGCTTCCGAACGTAGTATCCTTCATTCAAGTAAACGTGTAGACAATGAAACACAAAATGCAAAAAATCATCACCGCAGAGCAAACCCTAGAGTTCTCTCCTGCAGGTCCGGAACACCACCATTGAGCCACGGTGGTCGTTGCTAGCTTCGCAACGGCCGTGCTGATGGCAAAGTGCTTCGCCAATGAGGTGTCACGGGCAAACTTTGACCTCTCGTAACTCGCTCCAGAATGCCATTTAGCAATTTTGGTTTTCACAGTTATAATCAGTATTCGGAGCTCTATCGACCCCCCGGTCTCATTTCGAAGTTCCACAGTCAATTGAAACCCTTTCCTAGTTAGAGGTCCAATCAAGACTTTCAGTGCATTTCCCTCAGATTACTTTGGCGTGTCTGATTAGAAAAAGTGATTCAGCAAACACGAAACACTAGATTTTAAGGTCGTTTTCGACAATCATATTCTAACAAAAGCGACATATGTGGCACGTCTATATTCCCACTTGATTGAAGGTAACACAACGAACATTTCTGAAAGCAACTCCTAAATCTTTTGACAGCTCCATATCTCGGAACATTCCCTCGAGTTTCTGCGTAAAACCAGCTCCACATTCTGCAAATAATGATGATATATTATAATAATGGCGACAATGTAACAAAGCGAGCGAGCTGTGTGGCTCAATGCGTGCGAGCTAAAGCAGCCGTATGCACCGTATGCAGCTGGCTCTTAAAGTGATGACGGTGACCCATGTCTCATTGGGATTACTGTTTTTGGACCCAACTGCGTATAGCACCCCCGATCGAGTCACACAGCTCGAGCCAGTACACGAATTCTTCATCCTAATAGCACACATCTTAAAATCAACACGCATCGAAAACACATTTTTCGATGGAGAAAAAAAGACGCCTCATGGTCCCAAGCACAACACAAATTTAGAGCCTGCATCATCCAAAATTATTTAAAAAAAAACAAGTCATTACCATTTTGCAACTCTATGCACCATATACATAAAGATGAACTCACCTTGTCTCAGTTTACTTAGCATGATTTTCTCGGCATCAACTGAAGCACTTCGACCAAGGAGTAGCCGTTTAGCAAGATCCTTCTTGTAAAACACCTCGAACACATCTTTTCCTGAAATCAGTGGCAGATAGCGTATACAACGAAGCAACACAAAACTAAAGACATAAGTGTGCTACAGCATCTGCAACGACCGATAGTGCTGGCGAAAGGCACATAAGTAGGATCAAGCAAGCACTGAGAAATCTCTAGGAAGGAGTTTGCCACAAAATAGAGGGTCGTATTTTTGAGGTTAATTCCTATAGGAATAGGTGCCACAAAATAGAGGGTCGTATTTTTGAGGTTAATTCCTATAGAAATCTCTAGGAAGGAGTTTGCCACAAAATAGATGGTCGTATTTTTGAGGTTAATTCCTATAGGAATCTTTGACGATTGACATCCCTTCAATCATTTTTGCTTCGGGCGAAAGTGGTGCCAGAACGTTTACTCAATAATACTTGTCATCAGTTAGTAGCACTATGATTATTGATTGACGACCCAACTTTTTAAATGAACAACTATGACAGTCTTCCAATAAACTAAGTATACCAAGAACATCAACCATGGGAAGGAGGAAGTAGTGGTTAGGGGTTTACCGTAAGGACAAGTTCGGAGTTGAGGGGTAGTGTCAATATTTTCTAAACTCGCTTGACCCTGCACATAATTCGTCCAACCAATTTAAGCAGTTCGACAACAGCATTTAATTCGACATGGTGATGTAACCCCAGCTATCGACCCATTGTATCCGAATAATTTTACAAACCTTGAATAAAACGAAACAACGTGATCACTTTATTCATCAACTGATCCAGTTGCTCATCTGAAGCTTCTTTATTCGCGCTGCGTAATCTCGCATCCATGAATTTCGCTGCAACACAAAGGTGAATAAGCCCGTGGAAGAAGAGCCCGTACAAGCAAAACTAATACTTACCAATCAACTCAGCCGGCTTATTTCCCCGTGTATTTATGAAAAAGTCGAAGGCATCCTTCTCAGCTTGGGCAAACTTCATCTTATCATCAGTGGAGCCGAAACAAGTTTCAACTAAAACTTAATCATCTCAAGCCGAAATCACAGAAACAACTGGAGCTCCAAAATAAAACTCGCCATGGTCTTGCAACTCACCAAAAACATCCAGTTTATCTTTGAAAACCATCAAATCTTCGACCATTGTTGGATCTCGCTGAGGATCCATAATCATGGCTTTGCCAACTTTCTGCAGGAAACATCCACTATTAACGATAAATTTTAGTATCGCAAAAACTAACTTACTTTAATGTACGAAGAAAAACCTGTCCTGAGCAACGAAACCCCTCCATCGACCCGACTAAGGAGGGAATACAGCCGTGAGACATCGCTGACACGATTATCATTTAAGAGTAGGGAGAGACCTGAGAGTTCCCATCAAAAACATAGCAAAATAAAGAATCCTCCGAAAAAAAAAACTAAAAAATCAAAAGAATCCTCCAGAAAAACTGAAAAATCAATCAAACTTATAAAGATGCTCCTACCATTGTCTACAACCTCTTGCATATGATCGCTTATGAGGCATTTTTCAGCTCTCATCAAAAGAGGTGTTCGAGTGCTTTCGTCAAGGTAAAGGTCAACTCGCTCGTTTTCTTCCTTCATTCGACGTTCGACATGCAGCAAGAAGTCCACCGTCTGCAGCGGACAACAATATCACTATGTGTATAGTTTCCACTCAATGCGCCCCTTCAGCTGCTTTTAGACCACTCGCAGCTCGCTGGAAATGAGTGCAAGAGAAGCCAGTGCAGGGTCACGCGCATGATTCGTAGCCTAAGTGGCCATGTCGGCTTCTCCGGTACCTTGAAGATGAATTTTAGCTAAAATATCTGCCGAAGATCTGTTATTGCTAATCATGAAAAGATATGAAAATTCCCCAAACCAAGTCATGGCAAATGTATTCAAATCACAAACCATAGGCAGAACAAGAAATTGGAAGATTTAAATTCGAAAAACGTACCTCAAGTGACCGAATCATTGCGAGACTTTCGCGAGTATAGTGAACACTCGTACTTGAAAGGAACTCATCCTCAAAAGCCTGCAAGGAGTTACAATGTGTAAGACACGCAGATGAGAGGAATCGCATCACGACCCCATGACCTTTCAAAACTCGGGATGACTGCCACCAATGTCAGCGACGAACGTGCTACACACGAGGAGATTTGACCTCTCGTCTATATCCCCCTCACATCACTTCTGTCAATCACGACTACCATTCTATAAATTTATTATTTTACCTGTGAGCATTAACGCCCTTGGCTACGGCTTCGCGTCCTACAGCCTTCGATGCGAGAGGTCCCCAAGCCCTTGTCTTTCGCGCTTCCTCCTTCACCTCTTGGCCGGCTTACACTCCTATAGCATCAGACTCAACACTATCTATGCAGCTTTTTCGTTACTATTACTGGGAGTTCCTGTTCAGAGCCGAGCAGTGCTTGGTGATCAGTAAGCAATGAGAGCCGCGGTCACAAAGACAGCTAATACATTAGATTTCCGCACGTGAGTTTATCTTATCCTAATCCTTGACTCTGTGTGTGAGACCCACACAGAGGGGGAATCACTGCTTTATTAGGAATCACTCAACCTTTTATACAGTCCACCTCAGTGTCAGCCCATACTGATCTAACTCAATTCCTTCACCTCTCCATGCATCTCACATTCCCTTGCACAAGGAAATGTCTTGAACTGAGTGTATTGCACTTTGCTTCATAAATCTAACGGGCAGTCTCCCAGTCATGGCGCGCTGAAAACTATTCTGACATGCCATTAATCTTCGCTTAAAGTTGCTCGCCAACCCAGAAAAATATCTAGTATCGATGACATGTTGCCAGCGATACGCGGTTTGAGGATCCCTCACAATCGAACCCTGACTGAAGGTCATCTTCGAGACGCACGCAATTTCCTCACTATCCCATCCAATTCTCACATCTCTTCTGAGCATTCAGAGTAAATTCACTTGAGAAAAGCCTTCGCTCCAAAAATTCTCTTCACGCCATAAAAGCCTCAACTTTGTTTCTACCCACCATCGAAAAGGGAGTCTCTGAGTATTATGAAAACTTCATTCAGGAGTCGTTCGAGTGCTTCAGACTTTTCTTACCAACTTTCTGTATCACCCAAGACAAGTAACCAGTAACATGAATGTTGATGAGTACAGCGATTCATGTTCAACGTGCACAGTGATATAATCCAGCATTCGAAATCATTTTTTGAACGGCAAAAGACAAAAGCATAAGACAATTCAGGGAAATAACCGGCATATAGGGTAAGCAATACTCTTTGCAAAGCTGATGCCAGGTCTCGCAACTTCGCGTGTAGAATCCCCTAACTGTAGCCTTTTGATAGCAGTGAAATACAAAAAAAAATTAGTCAACCAAATGTTAAAGAACTGCTCAACCATCGCGACACATCTGAGAGGAACTGTTAAAAACACCCGAACGGTGTACCGCAAAAAACAGTCACCGCTGTTTCTTTTTATTTCCAAGCACTCGAAGATGGTAGGTGCGCAAAAAGTTGACTGTTCATAATGCAATTTAATTTAAGCCTGTATGTAAAGCTAAGCTAGCCTACCTGCTTATATAGATCAAGCGTTCGCAACATTCGAAGGAGAGCTCGCAACAGATAACGATCCACCTAAGAAAAAAATTCAATCGTACCTTATCGACTTTTCCAGAGAAAATAATACCAATCATAGGACCTACTGCTACAACTTGAACATTACCGCTAGCAAGCCTTCAAAAGGTGGTATTGCCATTTTTAATATCAAACTTCTATCGCTAGAACAGTTACTATATTACTGTTAGTTACTATATTATGAAGTTCGGGTGAGTACGCAACGAGGATGTGACGCGATGCGTGCGAGCTAGGCGTTTCGTATGCTGTCGGTTCCTAGGGCGATTACTGCACCACATGCCTAAAGCAAAGCGTAGGACACTGTATAATACCCAACTACGCACTGCGCCTCTAACTTGTACGCATCGCATGCCGGTTGTCGCGACGCGCACTTTCTGTTCAACGGTAATTACATAATGTGCGATATTTTTATTTCTATATTTATCTCTACTGTGGTCTTTTACAAGTTGTTCATTTTTACAATCAAGTTATTAATATGTCACATTTTCATACGTCTACTGAATAAAAATAAATAAGTGTACCACGAAACACGAAACGCAGGCGGCACTTGGCCAAACCATGACACAAAAGGTACTCTCCTGCCAATAAAACGACAACATCGAAAAAGTAAATAAATCTGATTACCTGATCTCCAGCTCTTTCCTCGGCGACCCTATCCAAAATTCCGCCGACCAACTTTTTCAGTACACTGCCATGCAGGATGATTTCCTCGCGAAAAATTCCCAGCGACGACTCCCTAATCATCCGAATTAAAATCAAATCAAAATGCAGAATATTTGAACAATTTGCAAACAAGAAACGTACCATATGGGCGATTCGTCTATATTTTCTAAAATGAAAGTCCTATCTAAGTAAAGAAATACATTGCGAATAAGAATCTGAAAACAAATCATAATATATCAATGCAGAGAATAACTTCATGCAATTAATGCTACCATTTCTTCGCAGTAATCACTCCATAGATTCTCGATCGCCTTCATAAACTCCACTCCACCAGCTGCACATTTTTCATTAAGTTCATTCCTAGAATCGAAAATTGTAAGAAAAATTTATGTACGCACAATAATGAAGAAATTAGTAGAAGTAAGACAACAGAAGGACATGAAAGAGTTCACCGGGAACCTTCGTACCTAAATCGACCGATCCACTTGCGGATATTATCCAGCAGTTTGTCATATGTGGTTCGTGCCATTTTATTTTCACATAAAGACTCCACCACCTGAATAAATGAGCCATTAAAAGAGAGATAAACGTTTGAAATCGAAAGTTGGATCTGCCAACCTTGTATAGCTGCTCCAGGTTCGTAGCAACATGTTGTTTGGTCTGGATAGCATTTATGCTGGCTTCAAGAGTAAGCCATCCTGTTGCCATCAAATCAGCAACGTCGTCATTTTTTTCTGTAGAAGGGAATGGTCAAAATCGAGACTGTTCAGCTATTTCATGTAGTATTTTACTTCTCAATTGATCGCATGGCTGATTCCGTTAGAAATTCAAGAAAGAAAAATGATCAAGAAATTTTGCTAATGTTGCTAAATGCACAATCAGCACGCATTCTTAAGCAAGAAAAATGGCGAAAATCACAAATTGCAAGCCCAGAACACATGGAAGTTCATGATTACGCTAGCATTCAGGAAACAGAAAGGTCTAATTGTCTGCAGCGACAAATTACCAGTTTTCAAAGAGAGTTCGCTGAATATTTACTTCCATAGAAGTGGCAAATAGCACGTGCAATGCAAGATACTGTCGAAACCCACGCACTTCATACACGAACTGCAACTGTTCGCTAACCCGCCTTTGACTCCAACTCCATAATTTACGAAGTGTTTGATACTAACTGGCACAGTTTTCCACTCAATTGAACTATCAGGCTTGCATAATAGACTAAGGTAAAAAAAAAAACAAGCTAAAGCCAGTCAAGCGAAGCTCCATGCACCTTATCTTCAAACGGTTTTGCGTTTTACACGGAACGATTTCAAGATTCTTGTTCATTACACAAACATACTCGCTATAAATCCATGCAAATCCACTATTTCTAAAAAAAAAAGTAATTCATAGCTATAGACCAAACATACTTCGAAAGTTCTTGATGGTTAACTTCTTCACAGTAGGCAACCCTCGAGATATCTGCCGTGCTGCCCTTGAATCCACCTGTAAACGAACTACTCCGAGAAGCAGCGTCAAACACCAACAAACAAGTAAATCAGCAGCAGAGAAATTTTGAAAAAAAAATTGAAATTCAAATTTCACGGGTCTGGTCAACCGATCAAGCCTGTGACTTACCATATTCTCATTCGCATCATCACGTTCCTTCTCATTCTCAAATTGTTCCACATTGGGGCCATCAATGAGCTGTTCAAACATGTACTCGGGTTCACCTTCGCCGAACACTTGACGGTACATCTCCGCCGATTCTTCGTCACTCATTACCTCATCGCTTACATCAGACATTTTCGATCGTTTTGACTGAAAATAAGGAGCTGAAGACAAAGTACCTGAGAAACGATGCAAATATCCTTCAAAGTATTTACAAAGCGACTCGCTCGTGCACAGCACGTGACGTGATTTACACCTGCTGCACGTCAGTTATAAAACTACACCGCATGCGATAGCACTGCACTAACCATTCGCTATACTTGTTTCACTCGTCACCAGTTCAAATTCAACACAATATTGTTTATTAAAAGTACAAGAGCGAGTATTTCGTAGTCCTTTTGACAAACAAATAAAGATCAGAAAACAAATGATAAGCAACACACTATAATCGAAACATAACACACCCACGCTCTAGGATTTTCAAAGTGCAAACTAGGCACAATTACGCTGTTACCCTTTAAATATAAACGGTCAACGCATTCTATTTTATGCTGATAACGAGAAGGTGAATGTCCTTGTTCAAGTCCAAAGGCGAATGTAATTAAAGAAAGAAATACTAAGAGTGCAGCTATGGACGTTCACAACGCCTGTATTCCTCTCAGAGCAGCTGGTTATGAAGAAAACGAGAAAAACATTCATACAGTTGATGAATCCTCCTGAACTACTGTAGCGAAATTTCTCTCGAAAGCGGGGAAATGATATCAATCAAAATCCTTGAAAAAAATGTTTCGGAAAGTGCAACAGCCAAATGGCAACAATATCCATGTTCGGTAATGTTTAGAGTTGGTATTTATATTATTTATACATTTTCAAAAGATGGATGGGCTGAACACGGGTACACGGGGAGTCGAGAGTTCCTCGGCAGCGGGAGGGGGTCCTATTTGACGGGCGGGATGTGGGGTCGTAATTGCAGAGGTCGGCAATCAGAAAGAAAAGGGTCATACTCGAGTCCCTGTCGAGAGGGGGGGGGGGGGGGTGATCGTACTGAAACGGACATTTTCCTCGACACCCGGATGTGCCCTGAGGCTGGACGAAATGATTGACATATGTACATACCGATTCCCGCTTCGCGCTTAAGCCGCAGTCAGACTTCGCAATTATGCGATTTTATGGGGCCACACTTTCGCGCGCGATGCGACGACCTTAAGATTGTGCAATGCCGTAACTTTGCAACGTAAAAAGGCAAAGTCGCAAAAACACATCCTAGGTGAAGTTCGCAAATTCGATATGTATCTTCATCCTTCCGCCTATTCGCCCATTCGCCAGCCCAACCGATACGTACTCATGGCCCAACCGATACGTACTCATTGCAATTCCTGGAACGCCAACTTCGAACAGTGGTTTGAGTTTGGCGCTCCAACTACGACTTGTGCGACCCCATAGAAAGTTCGCGAAACGAAAACACTACATTATCATACTCTAGATAAGATAAAACCACTCGAACCATATTGCACATAGTGAAACCTCAGCTATTGTGATCACATACAGATCCTAAGGCCGCCGTTAAACTTCGCGGTTTTGCGATTTTTCGTTTTTCGGTTTTGCGGCGTGGCACTTTCGCGCGCGATACTGCGACCTTCAGATTGTGCAATGCCATAACTTCGCGT
The DNA here is from genome assembly GCA_963978905.1 of Trichostrongylus colubriformis. Classification (NCBI taxonomy): domain Eukaryota; kingdom Metazoa; phylum Nematoda; class Chromadorea; order Rhabditida; family Trichostrongylidae; genus Trichostrongylus; species Trichostrongylus colubriformis. The sequence goes on from OZ022259.1 coordinate 3,379,426, forward strand.
GCGGAGCCGCGACACTGCAAAATTGCAGTCTGACGGCGGCCTGATTGGGACTTAGGCCGTCTTCTTAGTTGGTAACTACAGACACGTCGCCACAGTTAGCAGTGAGAGAATAGCCATATCAGAACGGCTGTAACTCGTATTTATGACAGCAGCTTCAGCACAGCGTTGCATGCAAAACGGTTGTGGTACAGCTGCAATGTAAATAGGCACAATTTAGCACACACAAAACCAGAATAAATCGTTACGGTATGCGCAGCAATTAAAACGAGACCCAACGAGTACGGCCTCAAAGCGGAGCATTGAAGAGATGAAACTGCTTCGCAGTATCTTTGCAACCGAGCGAAGAGCAAGAACTCAAGTTGAAGAGCGCGACGCTGTGGTCTTCATTCGCATCTTCCGCGTTCCAAGGATAGTCCAAATCCGATGTAACTTCAGATTTCCTCATGGGTAGTTTAACCCCATTTGCGCAAATCTCACACTCGCTGCGCGATTGCGGACGTCAGACATTGCGATGTCGCAGCTCCGCACGCGAAATCGCGCATGGCATAATCACAAAATCGCAAAGTTTAATTTCAGACGAAAACTCCTTACGTAGGCTCAAATAAGATCCAGATCCTAAGATTCACTGATAAGTTGTGGGTGTGTACCGTTATGTCAGGATGCCGCACTGCAGCATGTCGCAAGCGAAGCAATACGGACGAGCTAAAGGCGCCATGTTGATGGGTCCCGAAGCGATTAGAAGTCAACTGCGTATCGCACCAGTAGCATTACGTTGTAATCGTTCTGAGACCCAACTACTGCGACGCGCATAGCTCGCACACACTGTGTCGAACGCCGCTCGTCGTCGTGCGGCATCCTGATGTAAGGGTACACACCCATAAGTTGTATAGCATCTGTTACGTTAAGAGCAAACATTATCCTGCAGAGAAACGACACGTTCGCGTCCTGTAAACAAACCATCACAAGTTTGAGTGGAAAAGGGAGTAAGCATAAAGGAAATCCATGGGTAAATGTAACCAGTTTGGAAGTGAAATTTAAGGAGTTTGAAAACCCCAATCGAACTCAGCAGGAGAACATAGACGCATGAATTCACCTTTAGACTAATAACTAAGGAGAACATAGACAAATGAATTCACCTTTAGACTAATAACTAAGAAACATTCAAGGATCCTGAGCTCGGGAGGCCTTAACAAGCCTGAACAAAGTGGGAGCCTAGAAATACATCAATCTGCTAGACAATATCAGAAATCGATTGCGACTATGACATAAAAGACACGAGCATGCAAGCCCGAATTTCTTCAAGTTCCGACTAGGCACCAAATACACAGCGCCATGTTCTACACACTCTTTCCTCAAGGTTCTTTTCGTACGAATTTCAACGGTTTCAATGAGGACATGGAGCATAGACGACGAATTCAAAAAAATATATATATTTAACGAACTCAAAAAGTCTGAGCTGATGTATGGGGGAGAAGCAAAGTTCTTGCAGATACGTATGTTGCGTATGTTCACTTCCCATGTGTTAAACGTTGCACATTCTCCAGATCCTATCCCTTATTTTGAGTATAAACTCAACTCTTTGGTTTCGTGTAATACGGTGCTTGCTTCACAATACAAGCGATCCCCCTTCCACATACACTAAAATCAGATCCGGATCAGATCTTGTCTATGAAAGGAATCTTGTCTAAAATGGAAAAGATGAATGAAGGAGGAACTGGGGCGGTACATAGGAGCCCAGGAGGCGTCGTGAAACTGTAGCGATCGTAGCATTTTTACTGCGGGCGGAGGAAAAAATGAATTAGAGTTTAAACATGCACCGCAATGCTGCTTTACTTCACAGCCCGAAGGGACTATACAGGACACTGAAGGCTCAAAATATCCCATAATGTTGGATATCATGAGAAGGGCGTCGTCTTGTGACCTCCTACCCCATCCTACATAAACATAAATATTGGATAAACGCATACTGTGCAAGCTTATAGCGAAGCTGTTCCTAAGGTTTAGTGACAAAACTTCGAAAAACCACTCGTTGTCCTCAATGACTGGAGAAATTCAGTATACACAGAAGTAATGAGGGCGACCGAGCGACTGAAGCATAAACTTTTCAATCTAACAATAGGCCTAATTTCTATTGGGCTCAATTTGTCTTCTGGTTAATAGGTCATACAAATAAATTGCCACGCAAACGACTTGCACTTAAAAAATTGCTAAGCACACGACTTACACTTCGAAGTCTTGCGCATATCAACGACGCTGCTAGTTCATGTTGAAGGACAGCATCCAAACCATTAAATGATATCCTAATGGGGGGGGGGGACATTTTACAGTCGCGATTTCACGATGCTGCGACCTGGCGAGCGACAGGATCGCGAAAAGGGAACAACATCAAGCCACAGACTCGCGAGCTGGCATCGGTTTTGTAAACGAACGGCAGGCACTACGAAAGCTTCAGCACTGTGACAAACTGTGTACAGTACACTTGAGCAAAACTAAAGCTGAGAGAATACACAAGTTAATTTTCAATTTTGTTCATTTCTTCAATCAATGCTGATCGATTGTCGCTTGCGCGCGCAACTACTTGCATTACATGTTTTCTGGACTGCTTACTTTAGAGCTGGAAAGCCTTGAGTTGCTATTGTGAGACCAACATATTGAGAAACAACCAGAAAACAGGCTTCATTCAAAATAAGCTCATCTAAAAATTTGATGTGCAAAAACGAGAAGTGGATCTATTGCGAGTTTGCGGAGAAACTGAAGCTAATTTGTGTTCAAAACGCACCGGTATGGTCTGGATCGGGGGAAAAACGGAAAGCGAACGCTTCTGTACGCCTTTCTGCAGAACAAATGTAGTTCGAGGAGTGGCTTTATCAGTTGACTGTGTTGAATTCGACTTTACTTCCACGCCAGTATCCCCGTGAGTTGTTGATTGCATCCAAGAAATGACCTGTAAATTCAATCGGTAAGTAAGCTTGGACCGCATACGTTCTATGATATAAAACATAGAAAGCTTAACTAAAAAACTGTGCTATTGAGGTCTTTGCTAAGTTATTCTGAAACAAAAGTCCACTTGGACCATTTATCTGTTTGAATTGAAAACCACGGCCTAATACAGAAAAGCCTTCGAATCTTTCTGCTGAGCTTCAGTGAATGAAGTGTGTAGAATCCAAACATCTTTATAAATCATGTATAAACATCTATATAAAACTGTAAAATAGCGGAAAGAGGCAGTGGAACTTACTTCAGAGCATTTTGGCGTAAAATCAAATGTTTGGTGTGTATTGCAGAGTAATCCTCTATTCGACGGCAGTTACAGACAGCGTGGGCTCTACCTCCCAACGAAAGCGATCATCGCGGTTGCAAATCGTCTTCAGAAGCAACCAAGACCGATGCGATGATCCCAAACAGGCTCGTGGCTGTAAATTCTAAATGTAAGCAACGCAAGTGTAGCAATGCTGCCTGCTCCTGCGAATAAGATTTATGGCCAGGTACGCTCAGTACCGTAACCTGCAGGATTACGGCACATATGCGTATAAGAGAATAAAAAGCCTGCCATGAATGGATGAAAGCCGAAAACCAGCCATCGAAGGATGGAAGCCAATAAACACCCATATACTGTATTTCTGTATACTGTATACACCCATATCTGTATGTATTTCTGTTTCCTTTCAAAAAAAAGTGTACACAACACAGTTCCCAAAACACTTCTTTATTCGAACTACAAGAAAAACGCAACAAATAAATTGCTCCTTCTTCTTTATTGCTCCCTCTTTCGTGGTGCGGGAGGCTTCGACGCATGTTCTGGTAGGTTCACTGGCGCCTCGAGGTGTGCCTGCCTTGCGCACAGAGATTGCCGGAGTATATGGTTTCTCTGAAAAAAAAATGAAAAATTTTCATTATTATTCTTAGTTATAGAACAAAATTTCTATGTAATAAAACAAACACACCTGCGCGATAGCGTTCCTGAGTTCTAGCATTTCGTCTGTTTGACGTTTCAATTGCGCCTTGAACGATTGGTGCCGAGACTCCTCTAGTAGCATGGTCCTCTTCAACGCGCCCATTATCTCGATGTTGATTCGCAGCCGCTGCAACTCCAGCTGCACCTTTTGCGCGGCATTGCCGCCGCAACCAGAGCATCTTGCAGGCTGAAAAAAAAGCTACTCGTTTTTTCTATCATTCATGAAAAAGAAAAACTCTCACCGTCGAAAGCTGCGCCTTTTCCTGCTTGGAAGTAGCATCGTCCATTTTCATCTTGATTCTTCAAAAAACAAATCAGTGAAGAGCTCGATCAAAAGATGAAAAAAAAACCACTCATGATAGAAACGGAAGGACACAAATATGAAGGTAGCCATTTTTTTTACTACTCGATCATCGCATAAGGTTATTCAAAAAGAACCCCAGATGAGCTGCTCACAGTAAGAAGATGAACACGACACAAGTAATTCAGAATGTGGAGCCGGGGTTACATGGGAAGAGAACACGATCCCACGTAAGTGTAGGAAGAGCGAATGCGTCCAGGTATGACCTCACGCCCATCGCAATGCTCTCCGAAGGTCGTAAACGGCTCTAAAACAACAATAGAAAGCAGTAGCATAGGGTATAGGGCCACCCATAACTTACATCCAGTCCCTACAAGCAACAATATAGCACGAGTTAGATTAACAAAGGAAAAAGCCGCTTAATCATAAATCATAGTAGTAGAAAAATTCAAATACATGGCATAAACTAAAACTACCAAACAAAAAGTTTGATAACTTTATGAATTAGTTTGATTTGTTTCTGTGTTAGAAGAAATACTATACGTAAATAGAAATTATAACCTTCAAATTGATACGTCAATATACCTCAAACTAGGGTACACGCAAGCCCATTTTTTAAATAGGTTTGCACAGAACACGGCAGATCTATCATCGAAAACAACAGGCCTAGTTAGTTCGATCATCCCATATTGATAAATATTATATATAGTTAGAAAATAAGATTGATTTTTATAGATAACTTCCTATATTTCCTTTTCTTTTCCCCGCTTTATGCCCTCAAAATGACCAGTGATATAAGCAATGATCTTCCTTCCAAACAATTTAGCTTTGTGCTGATTCAAATCCGGCAAATTCTTAAGTTTTGTGTTTCATTCACCATTATATTAATCTTTCAAGCAACTTGCCTCTCAGAGGCGCATAGCAAAAAATGTCAAATTCTTTTCTTTCTTTTCCAAATCATTCCAAATCGTACCGGGATGCATGGCGTATTCCCTACTCTGAGGCCGCCGTCAGACTTCGCGATTTGCGTTTTTGCGATTCTGTGGCGTGGCACTTTTGTACGAGATACTACTATCTTGAGAAGGTGTAATGCCGCGACATCGAGAAACCGCAGAATCGCGAAGTCTGAGGGCGGCCAAATTGACATCTTATTCCGAGCTGGATTCATCGCAACGCGGCCCCCCTGTCCTACCGATACGCGACCGCGCGCGTTCCTGTTCCCGTCTTTCTTTACATTGGGTATTAACATTGCAGAAAAAAACAAAACATTCTTAATGATGATGAATCCAATGTTCATATTTTCAATTGTCAATTCGTATATGAACTGAACACGGCTTTATTACTTTTCTCACAAAACTGTAGCAGTAAAGTGAACAGTTCGTATATTTCGAGCATATACTACATCAAAATGTAACGGCTCCGATATTTCATTCCAGACATTTCACTGTGGTGGTGGCGGAGGTGGATTCTCACCAACATGAATGTCCTCGTAGTTGTTGTCACCCTAAATACTAGACTTTCGGGATGATTTTAGTAATCAGCCAAAAACCGGTGCTATGATGATGGAGTGTACCCTTATGTCAGGATTTCACATTGCGGTGTGCTTTTTGCTGCGCGACGCGTGCGAGATAATGGCACCTTCTGTGATGGGGTCCTGAAGCGATTGCACCTAATACAAGACGCAGATTTAGCTGATCGCTTCAGGACCAATCTACATGCTGAGCTTCTAGTTCAGAAGCGCTGCACCGCACGGCGAAATCCCGCCCTAACGATAACGATCCACGTGATAATCATGTGAAGAAGTGTCAATATTCAGCGATTAACACGTTTGACACGTCATGGATGCAGAGATGGTTAATATTCTACGGAATGCCCCCCCCCTTCATAGAATAGCAGCGAAAAATATCGTACGTACATCAACACCACCAGGAACTGGAATGGGTTTTGGTGTTTGTGACGGAGCCGTCGGTGGTGCCGGTGGTGCCGGTGGTACTGGTGGTGCAGAAGCGGCAGAGGAAGCTGCACCAGCCGGTTCACGACCTTTGCTGTCACTCTCCTTAGGCGTGTCTCCTAAAATGAGTCGAAAAGCACTGGAGACATGCTGAACACATCTATTTACAATTATCAAAACGGTAAATAAACCTTTGGGTTTGCTTTTTCCACCGCAAGAAACAAGATGACTTATCACCAGAATTGCTACCAATTGGATCAAGACAATTACAGAGATCTGCAAAAGATCAAAAAAGAACTTATAAGGACTGTTCGGACATCGCGCCAGTACAATGGGCGTGTGACGCGATGCGTAGAGCCAGTAGAGCCGTGTGTGCTTGGGTCCTGAAGCGATTACAACAAAATGTTAGAGCGCCTACATTACTATTGCTCTGAATTCGCTTCAGGACCCACGTAAGCTACGAATCACAAGCGAAATCATGACGTAAGGTGGTACATATACATATAACCTTACCAGCATTCTCAGGAAAACACTGTACAGTGCAGGTTATTGTATGAAATGGCACCATACTCACTCTCAGCACAGATATCACTAGTCTATATCATTATCAAATAGGCGTTATCATTTGAAGCATAACTCATTCGGTCAGCTATTCTATTCACGCACCTTGGGGTGGTGACATGTCTTTACATGACTGGTGTGTCAAAAACTTAACTGTCAGGTCACACCTTTGGCTCACGTCGTTGGTTACTGACGCATCACGCTTGTAAGGCCACGTTGTCACTATCGCTGCCACCCCCCGTCGTACATAGCACCAGCTACCTAGCGCTCCGACGCGGGGTGTTTGACCGCAAGGAAGGGGGGTTGTACCTGCAGAGGTCAGCGATAAGCGGTAGAATAATTCGAGTGGGAAATGTCAGATAGCTTTTCCTTGTCTCAGGTGAGAATACATGGCAATAAAACACATTGTAACTATACAATCCGGCAACAGTTACTGGTATTGCAGAGGTCTGAAAAAGGGAGGGGGGGGTCGTATTTGGTACCCGTAGAGAGGAGATCACTGAAGCGGCTATTTTCCTCGACACTTGTGAAAGCCCTATGTGCTACTGTGGACCACGAGTGCCTCTATGGAGGCCTAAAAAGAATTCTGCAAGCGTTTGGATGCATGTCTGTCACCCTCCTTAGACAATCCAGCAATACTGTTGACGACAGAGATCAAAAAAGGGGTCTTTTTTGCTCCTGTAAAGGGAGGGATCGTACTGAAGCGGCTATTTTCTCCGACATCTGGGAGGCCCTGATTACACACAGAGTTTCTTTGCGTATTTAAACACAATAGATAGCATTTAGGTGGGGGAATGACTGCTCGCTTCATACGCATACGCTGTTCAACACCGTATTAGGTGTGAATGCAGCACCACTTTCATTCGCGACGGGGCTACGACATGGCGTACGAGCCGGGGACGCTATGTGCAGTTGGGTCCTGAGGCGATTTAAGGAACTGTATCATGCTCCTGAACCCAACTGCCACCGGCGTCACTGGCTCACACGCATCACGCCGCAATGCGAAATCTTGCTCTGATAGTGCACAAATTCGACGGTGAAAGTAGGTTGTATACATACCTGCCGTGCTATCGTATAAAGTACGCAACGCAGCAGCTTCGCACAGTATAAATGCAACTTTAGCGACACACGTACTACAAAAAGTGATGTTACATATAACAGTACTATCTTCAACTTTTTTTTTTAAAAAGCAGGTGGTCACATCAAGTCTATCGCAGAAGATATGCCACCCATGTGTTCTTCGATGCTCACAGTTGCACGGATTCAGCCCATTTTTTATTCTTTTCTTATGAATATCGTCGAACTGACATCGATGAAAGATGAACGCTGCTGAACGATTAGGACAAAAATAGCGAGGAAAAAGAAAGGAGAGAATTTTTTTCTTTTTTTTATGATGGGCTCTTTGCAATAGTAATCAATCTGCATAAAACTCTGGGGATGCATAACATCCAATAAGAATGTGTTAAAACATGATGAAGACAAATGGAGAATGAGACATACAACGAAGTTCAAGTGATTGCAAGTCGCCGGCGATTGAGCAAGCACAGACCTGAAGCATTAAAATCCTTTGACCGAATCTGAAGAATAGCATTAGGAAGGGGCATATTTCAGTATTCTCCATTAACAGATTGGCCACTGTCAATATAGCGGTTGATCGAAGGCCTCATGCTCGAACTTCCCTATTTCGAATTGCATGTGCGCGTTAGTGATAAAAACGCTCCTACATCGTAGGGGGCACTGGGGGACCGCAGGTGGAGGTCGATTGGTCGAACTTTCGCGCGGCGAGTCGTTAGCGGCATTATCTGTTGAAACAACAACAACATAGGCGAGCTTCCGAAGCTTCGATACTGCAATCTTTCAAGATCCTTCACGGTACCAGCCCATTGCGCCTTGAGCAGAATTCCAAAAGTCCTACTGACGGCGCCGCAGAGCGACAATTCGACCAATCGACTCTCACTCGGGGACCGCACTGCGCGCCACTAGGGGGGCGATACGTAGCTGGGTTGCGAAGCGATTACCCAGTATTACTCTGGGGGACAAGGAATCGCTATAGGACCCAATTACATATAACGCGAAATCTTTCCTAACGATGCATACCCAGAGCTCATGAATTTGCATCTCTTTGGCCGACTAAAACTCAGATGGATAATGGGCCACGGCTGACTCAACGCCAAGGATAATCCTGACGTCGAGCAAAATTTTGGAGAAATACCACTCCCGACATACCTGTCCCCGTTCCAATAATGTGACTCTCTAAAAATGAGGAACCTCGAGGAATTTCCACAAATATGACCTTCCCCAATTTCCAACCCAAAATATGACATATGCTTGGTTCCGCTCAGCACAGACGCCATCCCTCTAAACCGAACCGTGTGAGCCACTCACATGAAAAAAGAGTAGACCAGCACATGAAATAATGATGTTCATGCGAATTAAAATTGAGCTCGAGCCATTCGAGAACCCCCCCCCCTACCTATCGCATGCACAATGACGCCTAACGCTCCACCCAACGGCCACACTGAAATTTGCCCTCAAAAAAAGTTTGAGTCAAATCACTCACCTCACAACGGTGGCATGCGAACGTCCGGGAACGACCGAGACTCCGCAGCAGTAATAATAACGATAAATAACTAAATGGTTTCGCATTCAACTAACAAGGCACGCAAGAAACAACAACAACAGAACGGTCAGGGCGTACGTGACTTTCGAGTCCACGACGCCAAACGCGTGTCCTACTAGTCAACAAAAACACAACACAAAAGAAGAATGACAAAGGGAGCGAGGGGGGGGGGGGGGCAAAAGGAAGATTATATGAAGAGAGAAAAACATTTAAAAAAAGAGAATAAGATTAGGAGCGCTTCAAAGAACGCTCAAATAGAGTTCAACATCAACACACAATTACGTGAGGATGAAGAAAGAATTGCTGCATTCGCGGGAAAAAATGAATGAATGAAAAAAAAAGAGATTCGAGATCAGCCACTACCGAAAATTCTATATAACAGATAAATTATTACTTTAAGCTTGTAATCATCATTACCAAGAGCATATACAGAACATTGTGCATAATTATTCAGATGACCTAATTTCATGGCGCTCACATGGTGCTCTTCACACTTCAATAAACCAATTTTAACAAAAATTATGAATGCCAAAGAAATGAAGAAACATTAAAATACTTCTATGATTATTACTACTGCTGTTGCGGAGGCGCGGTCGATGATGGATTTTGAGGAGGTGCTTGTTGTTGAGGTTGTTGCTGTTGTTGTTGTTGCTGCTGCTGCGGTGGTGGTGGAGCTCCTTGAAACAGCAACATCCGCAAAATACTTTCATCAAGGGGAGACGGTCGTTTCGCGCGGCCTCTGCAGCTAATTTTCCAACGCGCGGCCTCTGCAGCTAATTTTCCAACGGGGCGCTGCCAAAGCTCCTCCCCTTAAAAGGCTCAGGCAAATCTGGGAGAACCAAGACGGCGAAAGACACGCCCCCAACGGTGAACAAGAGCCCCTGCGACCTATTGGAAAATTAGCTGCAAAGCAGCGTCAAACGACATACACCCTTTTCAAGAGGGGGCGATCATGGAGCCAACAGAAACAAACAACAGAAACAAAAGCCCTTCGGAGCACCGCTCGGAATGTCACACGAAAGTCATAAGGGAAAGAATTTGTGGCATTTCCTATTTCACACACCTGGTCCTTGTTGCTGGTACATGGACTGAGGAGCAGAATTTTGCCTTGACATTTGATTAGGGGGTGGTTGTTGATAAAACGGGGTTGCTGAAAAGTAAAAGATGTCATAATACTGCAACTATATTATTCCACAACGGTACAACGCAATATATTATCATCATATCAACAGAAAGTTGAAATCAAAATCTACTCGAAGCTAAAAGACGCGAGCATACCCAAGCACTGCGAGTATTTCCAACTACATTCCAATGCTAATCACCCCTATCAGATCCCTCAAGAGTAACTAGAAGGAGAAATTTTTCATTTACTTCTCTTTTGCATGTACTTGTGAAAATTTCCAAACGCTCATGAACACGGATAGAAAGGATTATTATATAACCGAAAACTAGCAGTTTTATGAAAATCTCTAAGTAGACGTCAGGGCCGCATGCCTCGTTAATTAGGTCCCTGTGCGCAACAAGCCCCATTGCTAGTCCCACTGAATCCGGCGTCCTTATTGTGATCTCAGGATAATTGACAAACCATGGGGCTAGCAGAACCTTTCCGCCCGGGGTGAGCCAGCTAGGGTGGCCCAGTTGAACAGTCTTGACGCGAAACTTGTCTTCAACAACTCTAATCCTTTCTAGTAACGCAAAAAAAAACACAGAATGGCGTACATACCTTGCACAAAATTTCCATAGCCTTCATGGGGGATCGCGTATTGCTGATGGGGCGGAGGTGGAACGCCACCGCCACCCTGCTGTTGTTGCTGTTGTTGTTGCTGCTGTTGCTGTTGATGTTGCTGCTGCATCATGGCTGCATCATGATGGGTTGGTGGCACTGCCATCGGTACTCCACCCGGCCCTCCGTAAACAACCATACCTTGGCCAGTAGGCGCCGAATACATACCGTACACCTAAGCAGAAGATTTCAAATTAAATGGGGGCGTATGAAAATGAATAAGCACTCATAAGCCCTCTAATTTAAAAGCACAACATAAATATGCATGCATCTATAGTAACACTGCCATGCTCATGCCATAAAACACATACCGGCTGTGCAGCAGCATAAAAATGTGGCGGTGGAGCCGCCGATGCGGGCGCCATGAATTGCTGCGGCGGCGGTGGCCCGACGGATTGCTGCATTTGCTGTTGAGCCGGAGAACCACCTCGTCCGCCCTATGACCACACACAATGACAACGAATACATTTCCACACTACTCAAGGCCACAAATGATCAGCTCTTCACACATTACATTCTGTAACCACCGCGCAAAGCCATTCACACGATATTTTTCATTAGCGCAGCTTATCATAGGTCTCACTTAACCTAAGCCAACTGTTTCGATAAAGCTTCGCGGATGCCAATCGGCCTCCTTTATAAACCGAGGCACTGACACCAGCAGAAGGGGGGGGGGGGGGGGCAAGTAGGTATACAGAGTGCGATTTGATAGACCTGAGAGAATGATATATTACGCGGAGGTGAATACCACCGCGTCATATAGCATTCCCTCAGGTCTATCAGATCGCACCCTTCCCCCTGCCTAAACGACATCAATTACGCCCTGAGTGCCGGAGTGTATGCGAGCAGCCAATGCCTTCTATAAGATTTTACAGAGCTTAACTATAAGGACAGAAAGAGGACTGCAATGAATAACTCCAGGCAACATTTGCCTTGTTCGGAAGCAGTTCTCATTCTTGCAGTAGCTATGGCTTTTTGAAATTGGCGTTGCAACCTCAAACCGTAAAATGATATCGAAAATGAAACTCATCTGCTGGTTCAAATGTTCAACAGAAACTGGTCGCGTTCGCACTTTACGTGCCTCGGAGATAGAACTGCTTCAAAGCACCCAGTGCCTTTAAGCAGAGCACCCTTACATCAAAAATGAACTGCTGTGCCACAACGACATACGAAGGCAACTTGTACACCCGCTATATTTTGAAATTTATCGCTTTTCGTTCATGCGTAGCAAAGCGCATGAAAGACGAGCCGGTTCGACGGAAGGGAATAGCTCAACAGCTTCCACGAATACGAGGCTACAGCTCATAGATTCACACATTTACGCATTGCTGCTCACTGATCGACCATACAACGGGAAACATTCAATAATAACGATGCATGCGGAACAAAAGACAATTTGCTGAGGCAAGTATGGCAACACCTCACCTGTGCTGGAGACGGTCCAGGAGTGGGTGGCTGGCTATTCGGGCCGGTTGAAGCTGCCGCCGAACCAGGTGCACCTTGAGCTACAACAGGTACTTGTTTAACATAATTTGGGTAAATTTATACCACATCAACAGAATTCTTTTACTAGAAGACTTTACCTTGGAAATGAGCCGCTTCCATCGCTTGATGGGGGGTTTGCTGCGGAGTGGGGAATCGTGTCTGGCCTTGAACACCGGCTTGAGGGAGTACATAACCCTAAAATAAATGTTCATATCGCTTTAATCATAAGAATAGACAAGGTGAGTTACCTGAGTAGGAACGAAGCGTTGTGGGTAGATGCCTGGTGGAGGAGCAGCAGTTTGAGGTGCACCCTGCATCATTTGTGGTGGAGGAGCCTGAGGTCCTGTGAAACCACCTTGTGGTGGGGGTGGAGGGACTACACCGGCGCTACCACCGGATCCTCCTCCTTGGACGGAGAAGGACTGATAGGCATATGGAACCTATGATGAAAAGCAAAATGAGTATAGCAATAGTAACCAAAGTCGTCAAAACTGTACCATTCCCTGCCCGACTTGCATGACATGAGGTTGCCATTGAGCTGCAGTGTGAGGAACCATGACTGAACAACAAATAACATACACATTTTACTATATACGCATTAAAACTACCATTACTAGTTGGGTAAAGGGATCGTGCAAGCTACAGTAAATTTGTATGCTAGACTTATCTAGGAAATTATAAGATTCCTTTTATTCTAAACGGAACAACACCCCGTTTGAATATCCACAGAACAACTCTTCAACTGTTGCTGGCGAGAAGAATTACAGCCTCGAGGGCGACGCCCAAGTTTGACTCGCATTCTACACCGTGTCACTGACCATGCGACCGCAGCCGCCTTGCTTCGCTGCCCCACCCACATTACATACGTGGACAAAAACTGACCACTTTGAGGGATATATCCCTGCCGGAAATTGAATTTCCCTCCACGAAATTTTGCATGCGGTCGTAATGAACAAATCAACATTTATATCTGCGAAAACAGAAACTAGTGTACAAGGTCGATTCTTTCACAACTACGAAAATTCAAGACAGGCATCAAAAATCTACATGGAGCTGAAAACGCGGCAAATTACTTGAAAATGGGTGGGGTTTCAGCTATCTGTTTTAATTCCTTGTATCAGACCAGTCCTCCAGATGAATATGTAAGAATTCAATAAAATGCTCTCAAAAGACACCAAAATATAGCCGAAAATACTGAAGCTACTCTTACCTTGTCTTCTGCTGCCTTGCTGAAATGCAACTGCAGGTGGTCCACCTGGTCGAGGACCACCCATTGCAATTGGCTGGCTTGGCATCATGCTCACTGGTTGGCCGCCGGTTACAACATATTGATACCCTGGCATCTATAAAGAGTGTTATATTGCCAATTTCCGCAAAACATTTTCCCACAAGCTCATTTTTTGGAATTTTGGATGTTTGCTATCAAGTTGCTGACAATAAGTTCAACAGTGCCCGCGGCATTTTCAGATGTAGCTACAAGGAATAATTCTACAAGTCCCCACTATTCACTAGGCATTGTCTTCTTGGGAAGCTATACGAACTTTGCTGACAATTTGCCTTGTTCGCGATCGGGACATTGGCGCTACCGGTTATAATTAGCACACAAACACATATCCCATTTACAGCAACTAGGTTCTTTATCTAGTCGAAATTCCTCTTATAAGTACACAAATTTGTATGAGCCGAGATTCTCGCTCCTACCCACCACGTGATTTGAAGACACCGTAAGGGATAAAATTGACAGATTGTGGAATAATTGGAGAGTTTGAATTCAGGGGTGCTCAACAGTGTAACAGCAGAGCAAGAACGAACAGAAGAAATATGAACTCGAAAACCACCCATTTCTTTCGCATCCCCCCCCTTGCGTCACTAGCCTAGGGTAGGCTGTAGAGAGGGAGGAGCCAAACCAGCTGGCCCACCCAAACCAGGTCAAAACCTAGCCGGCATATCCTCCTGCAGACGAATAGCAGCACGACGCGCAGTGCTGCACGACTGCGACAAGACCCCAAGCAGCGCTTTTCAATGCGAGTTTCGCCACATATCACGTCTTTCAAACTAGACACTTTCTCCTTACCATAGGTAGCGCCTTTGAGTTCCATGGTAATTGAAGGGATTAGCAATAAAACCGAATGATCGATAGATACTTCAAGAGCTGCCCTATTTCCTTTTTGAAAAATAGATCCAGTAGCATTTGAAAAAATATTCTCGAAAGTTCACAACCTGATGCATCTTTAACACTTGCCTGGTATTGTTGGCCAGGAGCTCCTTGCCATTGCACCAAAACGGGTGGCTGACCGGTCTGCATGGTGGGTAGCATGCCAGGGGGAGGCATGGCTGTCTGAAAATCAATAATCAATCGGGTTTCCTGTAGGCTGATGGTGCATGCTCGTAAGACATTCAAGCCCGGGTGTTTCTTATGGTATTGCACAAAGAGCAGATTGTACACATGCTTCATATAAAACACAAACTAAACAATTTGTTGACAAATAAAACAATTCACAAATGACAAGAAGTAACGTGTCTACGCATAAAATTACCTGAATAGGAACTCCTGCAGGGACCATTGGAACAGCGCCCATCATGGCTTGAGGAGGCCCGCCTGGTGGAGGTCCTACTTGTTGAGCTTGTTGCATTTGAGCTGTTGCACTTCGGGGTTTAAATGCTGGTGCATTGACATTGAAAGTGAACTTCTTTGTGCTAAAACACAACACATAAATTTTATGAAATGAAAACATACAGAAAGCACGAAGAAAGAAGGAAAATGAGAAAATTAAGAAAGAAATAAACGGAGAAAGACAACCCACCCTTCTTCTTTTTCAGTGGTTGCATTAGTTGTAGCCGTAGAATCTGGTGTGGTTTCATGTGAGGCTACTTGCGTGCCAGTAGCGAGTGCAGATGTAGCTGCTGTCGGTGTTGCAGATGAACCTTCGGTCTGGGGAGATGACTCAGTTGCAGGAGATGACGCATCATTGGACTTAATAGAGCATAATTTATGGACGCATAAGAACATTGAAACATACGCAAAAGACATGGGGACCCACATTAGCGATCAGATAGAACACATGCTCCGAAATCTCACCTGATCATTAGTGGAGCTTGGCATAGGCTCCGTTGCGTTTGTTTCAGCGGCATGTGACGGGGAAGCTGGAGTGGGTGTGGCTAAAAATTGCTAATACACGTCATCGAACGCTCTTACATCGCGATTCCATTCTGTAGCAACGGAAATGTTCACATAGTCAACGGACGCCGCCATTCTATTGGACTGGGGACCAAGTTCGCGCCGTTTTCTCACCGAGAAAATCTAACATTTACGTATTTTATAACAGCAATGGGGGAAATTAATCAAGTCATTCTCCGTCACTGCTCACGACCCTCTTCCTTTCGATCATTTCGCAACTTCTCTTGGCCCAGCCGGGAAAAGTGCTGGATCTGCTTTTTAAGGTGTCCATCATTATTGAAGATAACCCCTTTCAACTGGTTCAGCAGCGAACGGACAATGTTATGATTGATCCTCATCGAGCCCGTAGAGATCACCCTTTAAGATGTTTGCCGTGTGAGGCTGCCCGTTGCAGTGCAGCAAAATAACTAAACCTTTTCTATGGGATTTTCTCAACTGGCTCTCGGCAAGGCTGCATCATGAAGAAGTTCGTCTAACTGTTCTGCAGTACTTTGCAATGCTCACGACGCTCCCCATCCCTCTAAACACAAGTATTGGGTTTGTTAAGGTGGTAATCCTGCTATACTCCTGACAGAGCTCTTAAACTGTCCTCGTTCAGTACCGTACTCTCCCTACGTACATTGGAGGCTTTTTTACTGCTATCGGCAAAAAGCAGAAAATCGACAGCGTAGTACCGCACACAATTTTCTTCAAGGAACTGTATACAGATACTTATAGAGAAAGCTCTTTCGAACAGTAGATTACTAATAGTTACACATCTAACAGTACTACAAATACCACCAATACTTCCATAGTCTAGGTGTAGAATTGTTTGTTCCAAACCTAATACAGTCAACTTACCCTGCTGTGATGAGTTGTGTACATTAGTCACGCTTGTCGGAGGACCTCTGGCCCAGGCATTACTGGATGGAACAGCGGGAACAGTGCGCGCAGGTGACTCTCTTGGAGTGTCCGCCTGAACAAAACGACGTAACTAAAAGCAGAAACTTAACACCTAGTTCTCGTCTGACTGCATTCACTTATTGTGTAAAAGATGTAAACTGGGAGGGGCCCGAGGAACGGTTACGGTAAATTAATCGGTTTGTGCAGAAACGCGTATCCTGTCTGAGCCACACGGGTGTAGGTTGTAACACACGGATTTCGACCACGACATAACTAGAAACAGAAACTAAACATCTAATTCTTGTCTGACTGCATGTATTTACTGTGTAAAACATGTTAGCTTGGAAGGGACCGTGGAACAGTTACTGTAAATAAATCGGTTTGTGCAAAAAAAACGCGTATCCTATCTCAGCCACTCGGGTGTGGGTTGGAACACACGGATTTTGACCTCGGCCTGCGACCCTGTGACAGCCTGTGGCCTCCAGCCCTGTCACACAGGTTACTCAAGAATTGTGATCATGTAAATCCTATCCTTCGTACAAACTATTCCGTTTTATTCGTGAGTGGGTGATGCTACCACGACAAGTACTTAAAAAGAAATACCCAAATAGAGATAATCAAGGCTTTACTACATCTGAGAAGATACAATTTGTTGGATTCGAATGAGTCTCCTACTTCTCATTTCAATACTCATTCAATGTTCTATTCCCTTTCCGAACTATCTCTGGAAAAAGCTGTTACAGAGAACGCGTCAAAAGATGGGCATGGTCACCGCTTGACCTGGCGGCCCTGTTGACCGTGTGTCCCAATCAACCCTAGCCACCCAGTTAATCCATAGATAATGCGGATGAAATATTCACAAAATATCTAAAATGTCCATTTTGGGCAAAATTTGTGGTGACTATATCCCAACTTCGTAACATTGCTTAATCTGTTTCCCTTCTTATGGCTAATGTGGCAACCAGGCGGTTCTGAGGTATACTATCACGACTTTTTAAACTATCTCTATGCATCTGCCTATTTCATTTATACCGCTCGCGCCCAGATATGATTGCCCACTTGTCCAATTGGCAGAGTTGAATGCCATGTTTCCCGCGCAACTCGAAGAACCCCGAGCATTTTTGCTCAATCACTTTGGCAGCCTAGGCTCTAACTCTGCAGAGATCGAACATCCTTCTGCTCAAATTGCTTTACTTTTGCGTCCACGAAAGACCTCTCACTTTTGCCGATTATTCGTCTTCGGTCAGCGAATTCTTTCAACTAATCGAAACGGGAAACTCCAGACCAAATCCAGTCACACGACGCATACGGTACAATGCAGGATCGTAAGGAGTGGTGTGTAACTTTATCATTTCTTTGTGAGATATAGCCACTTGAACGCTCCAGAAAATAAACGAGAATGACGCGAGGGAAGGAGTTTTCAGTGAATAGATTTGTTTCCTAATGTAACATGTAATAAATGTGGAACGCCAGAAAAAAAAAACTAACTTTGCCCTCTGGTCTATAATTATTATTGAACTCCTGATTCCATCCCCGCAATCCATCAGCACGTCGGGCTGCTGCTGAAAGAAATGTGCTGAAGACCACCCATTACAAAGTTCTCAGGTACAGAAGTACCACAACAGCATACAAAAACGTAAGCGACTCTCACAAAAATTATACCTCCTGCCTGAGGCTGTTGCTTCGTGTCAGTAGGGGTTGTGCGAGGAGATGCGCTCGCACGCGGTTCTAGTAGAACTAAAAGTAATTTTTACGATAGTGAATTACTAGCACTGAAGCAAGCTCTCAATCCTGGAAAACAAACTCGAGACCAACTTTTTGAAGACTGACTCTGGCTCTTGTTCTCGTATGTCTTAATTGTCTGACCCTGTGCTGGCTCTTTACGCGGATTTCCCTCTTTGCTTATCGAAAACTCTGCAAATACAAATACTGGAAATTGCATGCGGAATGTACGGGTAAAAAAGCATTCAAACGCATGTTGTACAGGTGACTGCCACTTATAACTTTTCAACCAACCAAAATACGACCCCTGTCCAGGCTTTCTCCACCCTATTACAGCAAACACACAAATAAAAAATCGTAAAAATATCGTACCATTGAAGCTATCTTGGAGTTCCTGCGCTGAAGGACGGCCTCTCGCCTCATATTTGTTTCCCGACATTGCTCTATTTTGTGGTGAGCTTACACTATGTGCTTGAGTAGGATAACGACCCGTCATTCCGCCTCCTCTCCCTAGACAAAAACATATTCTATAAAAACTGCAATCTACGCATTTATAGAGAGCTGCTATGATTCCAAATCTGCGCTTAGCGAGTAGAACAGAGAAAAAACAAAGATAGGCGTTAATAAAATTGCCTTGTCTACAAGCCTAAAGAGAATGTTCAACTTACGAAGATGAGGTTGAATCACCACACTCGAATGCCTTTTCTTGCAAGAATATTTTGAAATGATTCACTCACGGTCAGGCCCTCCTTTTGTCACATCTCCACGACGATTTCCCATCGCTGGACCACCTGCTCCATTGCGTTGATTACGCATGTTGAATCCTCCACTAAAAGCATCGCCAATCACAAAAGATTACCAATTTATCATCTTGATAATTACAGGGAAAGTCGAATGCCTGGTTCACAGACAGAGTAAGAACACCATGAGAAGAAATATGAGCCACATCGGTAAGCTTTGGAAAGTTGTGCAAAAAAACTGTTCTTCTCTGGAAATGATGCAGCCGTAGGAAGAGTGTACATACTCACACCCAAAAGAAATAATTCGGCCAAATGAGGGAGTGAGCTGTCTTAGCCAGCAAAATATATTCAGGAGCCCCGAAAGAGCAAAGGAAGAAGATCGTTGGAAACACTATTGTCTGTAAACGAGAATTT
This sequence comes from Trichostrongylus colubriformis, assembly GCA_963978905.1. Classification (NCBI taxonomy): domain Eukaryota; kingdom Metazoa; phylum Nematoda; class Chromadorea; order Rhabditida; family Trichostrongylidae; genus Trichostrongylus; species Trichostrongylus colubriformis. The sequence goes on from OZ022259.1 coordinate 3,399,018, forward strand.
GAGTTTAGGAGAGATGATTCGCGAAATTTGAAACGTATCTCTACGGCGCTACTGCGATCGTAGCGCGCTTCATCTCAAGCTGCATGCCTTATTATTCCAGCTTCTCCTTGCGTCTGGGCTCTTTTGGAACCGAATTATATTATCACACTTTTAGCGCGCGCCCCGCCCACAGTGGGCGGAGCGTAACATTGTCCATGTGTGTGCTTTATGACTTATTATTCCAGCTTCTCCTTGCGTCTGGGCTCTTTTGGAACCGAATTATATTATCACGTTTTTAGCGCGCGCCCCGCCCACAGTTAGTGGAGCGTACTATGTCTATGTGTGTGCCTTATTACCTTACTATTCCAACTTCTCCTTGCGTCTGGGCTCTTTTGGAACCGAATTAGATCAATTTCAGATGATCATCACATTTTTAGCGCGCGCCCCGCTCACAGTGGGCGGAGCGTAACATTGTCTCCACCGTTAATGTCCCCTTACTACCCCCTATATATCACTTTAAAAAATTCACTGTCCCAGCTTTGCTGCGACGCGAGATTTGATTTCCCCCCCATTCGCCTTCCGAGGCTCCTTATCAGCCCTTATCAGTTGCTGTCACTTCCGTTCCCTCACCGTTGATGTCCCCTTACTACCCCCTATATCACTTTAAAAATTCAGTGTCCCAGCTTTGCTGCGACGCGAGATTTGATTTTCCCCCCATTCGCCTTCCGAGGCTCCTTATCAGCCCTTATCAGTTGCTATCACTTCCGTTCCCTCACCGTTGATGTCCCCTTACTAAACCCTATATCACTTTAAAAATTCAGTGTCCCAGCTTTGCTGCGACGCGAGATTTGATTTTCCCCCATTCGCCTTCCGAGGCTCCTTATCAGTTGCTATCACTTCCGTTCCCTCACCGCTGATGTCCCCTTACTACCCCTATATCACTTTAAAAATTCAGTGTCCCAACTTTGCTGCGACGCGAGATATGATTTTCCCCCCATTCGCCTTCCGAGGCTCCTTATCAGCCCTTATCAGTTGCTGTCACTTCCGTTCCCTCACCGTTGATGTCCCCTTACTACCCCCTATATCACTTTAAAAATTCAGTGTCCCAGCTTTGCTGCGACGCGAGATTTGATTTTCCCCCCATTCGCCTTCCGAGGCTCCTTATCAGCCCTTATCAGTTGCTATCACTTCCGTTCCCTCACCGCTGATGTCCCCTTACTACCCCTATATCACTTTAAAAATTCAGTGTCCCAACTTTGCTGCGACGCGAGATATGATTTTCCCCCCATTCGCCTTCCGAGGCTCCTTATCAGCCCTTATCAGTTGCTATCACTTCCGTTCCCTCACCGTTGATGTCCCCTTACTACCCCCTATATCATTTTAAAAATCCAGGGTCCCAACTTTGCTGCGACGCGAGATTTGATTTTCCCCCATTCGCCTTCCGAGGCTCCTTATCAGCCCTTATCAGTTGCTATCACTTCCGTTCCCTCACCGTTGATGTCCCCTTATTACCCCCTATATCACTTTAAAAATTCAGAGTCCCAGCTTTGCTGCGACGCGAGATTTGATTTTCCCCCATTCGCCTTCCGAGGCTCCTTATCAGCCCTTATCAGTTGCTATCACTTCCGTTCCCTCACCGTTGATGTCCCCTTATTACCCCCTATATCACTTTAAAAATTCAGAGTCCCAGCTTTGCTGCGACGCGAGATATGATTTTCCCCCCATTCGCCTTCCGAGGCTCCTTATCAGCCCTTATCAGTTGCTATCACTTCCGTTCCCTCACCGTTGATGTCCCCTTACTACCCCCTATATCACTTTAAAAATTCAGGGTCCCAACTTTGCTGCGACGCGAGATATGATTTTCCCCCCATTCGCCATCCGAGGCTCCTTATCAGCCCTTATCAGTTGCTATCACTTCCGATTCCTCACCGTTGATGTCCCCTTACTACCCCCTATATCACTTTAAAAATTCAGAGTCCCAGCTTTGCTGCGAAGCGAGATATGAATTCCCCCCTGTTCACCTTCCGAGGCTCCTTATCAGCCCTTATCAGTTGCTATCACTTCCGATTCCTCACCATTGATGTTCCCTTACTACCCCCTATATCACTTTAAAAATTCAGGGTCCCAGCTCTACTGCGACGCGAGATATGAATTTCGTGACAGACAGACAGACGGACAGACAGACGGACAGACAGACAGACAGACAGACAGACAGACAGACAGACAGACAGACAGACAGACAGACTAAGCCGATTATTATAGTAGTGATTCCTCGGATAGCGCTCAAGGCTCGCAGGTTCACCGATATCCAAATCGGTATATCATAATCGATAAAAAACAGATAACAACGATGGTAGCACTCAGAAAGTGGACAGGGCAGCATTAGAAATGATGCTCTAATGGTTTTATGTGTGCCCTGCATTGATTAATGAATTGACGAACTACAGTACATCACTCAAGCTGTTGTATTGCGACTATTCGGCTTCCCATTCCCAAATGACAAAAGAGACAGGATGAGACTTCTTAGCTGTTTCTTTTTTCGCATATGGTAAACAAAATGAGGTGACAAGTGGCATGAAAATAGGTTGTTATCCGCATCATGTAACTGAAGACCTAAAAAGACTTAACTACGCCTTCCCATTACGTGGTACACCCTAATCCATCTAGCACATTTAGCTCCTTTAACGTCTTAATGAGCTGCTACATTCTCCATCTAGGAAAAAGATTCAAACATAATGATAATGCAGAAAAGTACTTACCGTTGTCCACCAGAGCCACCTCCTCGTTTGGATTGCATCTCGAAATCCTCTTCAGTGGTCTGCTTATCGAGGTCTCGTTCATCATCATCGTTCTCGAGCCGAGCATTGAACTTGCTCTGCTGGCTGTTCTCAATTTCTCTCGCGATCTGATCTGCGCGACGACGATCCTCTTCGTTACCTTCCACTGGAGCTCTGTAATGAAAATAAACTCGAACCATTGATTGCGCTCGTTCTGTACACTGGAGATAGTTGACGGTGAGACTTGTTTAGGAACTTAGCCAGGCTTGGTTTGATTATTGCACCTCAAAAAAAAAAGACTAGAAATAATGGCCAGAAATTCCTAGTTTGAGTTAAAAACGACAGCAAGCCTCAAGTCTGAAGAGATACGATCAATTTTACGTATACATGTATACCTACAAATTCGTCCTCACGGTAAAAGGAAATTTTGGCGCTGCAAAGGGGAAGGACGAGGAATTTCACAGCATGTTGAACATCTATGCATCTTGACGCATCAAACATTTAAAAGCGAACAATGACAGCCATTTATTTACATGTGTAACTGACAGGCCCCTGCATACACCAGCAATGAAAATGAAATGCAACAATATCCCTCTCTCAATAGAGTAGCAAAGAAATGTTCGACAAATCGAGTAAGAATGCAAACGACAGTACAAATCTTATTCTGCATAACTCTCACACCCGGTTCCAATGCAAAATCTTCCAACCACATACATAACATTCTCTACAAAATTGCGTCTCCCACAGGAGCATACTCACATGATTCACAAAGCACCAATTATTACGGCTTACGAAAGAAATGCGATGCAACGTACACATGTTAAGGGACTTCCCCGACTACACCTTTGTTATACGACTCATGATCTGCACTATGCCCCATAATCCGTGCACATATACCTGCACGAACATCGGACCACTGACAACCGACATCGCTGTGCGCCCATCCACGGGTGTGCATTAGGACAGGAAATTCACGTGGCAACGTCCGCCGTGCGGCGCAATGGATGCGAGCTAGGAAGGCCAGTTGGCTTCGTTCTAAAGCGACGGCGATGTCTTTCGCCTCTATTGGACGTAATCGCTCCAGGACCCACCTAATACACCTTTACTCGCACCCTTCAGGGGCACACCACACTCGGCTACTACAATCTTCAGTACTACGGCACACACCCAGCCCAGCCATGACGGCAGCCGACGCGAATGATATGCAGCTGTCAGGACTGAAGTGTATCGTCAGCACAGGATCCTCCACGCTGTCGGTGTAGATGCGTCTCAATGCTATTATGGTCCTGCATTTAAAGTACGTTCACATGACACGGCGATCGCTTTAGGGCCTTCGCATTACAAGCAGCGCCCCACCTCGCGCGCGCCGTATTGCGAGAACTCAAAGTGGTGATGCACACTCCGTCACGCCAAGTTCTTGAGATGCTCAGTTACAGTCATCTTTTCCAGCATGATCGCAGACAACTGCCTCTGGACATTATCCGAGAAACATCGATAACTTATTGCTAGGAAAAAACCAGCCAACAGGTCATATCATGCCTGACAATCGCTTAGCAAAAGTGAAGAACAATTACACGGTAAACTCACAGATACAACATCATCTCTTTAACCATTCTACTAGTAAATAGTCACCAGTTAATGGCAGAAAGACCAAAAAATCAATAATGCATCTGATATTATAATTCGCTCAAATAAAAACTTCGAAAACCGCTTGTTAGAAAGGGAGCACTCACCAACTTCCCATTTCGATGCATAAACATGCGAACACGAAGAAAGACGCTTATTCATGATCACTGATACAAAAAAATTTCATCGGTATAGACTTACGTTGTGTACTGACGCAGATCTTCCTCATAAGTCGATTGCACACCCATCTGCGAATTAGTGTTGAACATCTCTTCGACATTCCAGCCATTATTGCGCTGATATCGCTGACGCTGATCTGGCTGAAACAACCACGTACATGACTCATTGTTTATAGATTCTCTTCCCGTCAGAGCACAGCACATTCGAGGATACAGTTTCCGCATACTCAATGGAATAGGCATTTTTCAGAGGTTGCGAAACAGGAGAATAGCCAGTCAATGTAAAGGAAAAGATACGTAATAATTGATTGATTGCCGCAATCGCAAACTCTGAACACCACCTGACCTATATGTATGAACAGCAAAAAAGAAGTATTCGAATTCCTAAGTAATACCATTTGATCTAGCGGCTCAATTTCTTCGGTATCTTCGTCGGCACTCCATTCCTGCAGCTCATGGTCCTCATCACCAAGACGTCCATTTTGTTGCTTGATATGGTAATCGCGGTCAGTGGCAAATCCTATGAAGTTTCATTATTCAATATGCTATCTCACACCTGTCGGCTGGCGCACACTACTGTGCGCGTGACACCATTAGCGTCAGTAGGTCGATTTTTTATTTGAACTTTACTCAGTACCCATTATCGCATCACATGAATGACAATTTCGTAACCCTCGCTTGCGACTAACAGAAAACAGTGGTCCATTACTCATTCCTCACTTTCGCACAAAAATCAATAACTTCGATCGATGGCTCGCACTGTTATGGAATTTCCAACCTTGCAGCATTACTCATCAGTCCGGTCCTTTGTGCAAAACCTATGAACTCGATCAATACTAATCGATACTGTCATCTGTAAAGTCCCCCGCTTATTGTTGTGGTTAATTAAAGATTTTTTATGGTAATTCACACTATCTCACATCGCTATGCGCATTTTCGATTCCGGCCCGACATGCATCGCGGGCCCAATCCTCGTGAGCTTTCCTTACATTCTTCATTGTTTTCTCCGTCTCCATACCTTTCCGGAACATATTACGAGTTCAATTCAAGCCCCACCCATCACTGCAAAAGCACCGCCTATCGCGGAATCTTGTCTTCCTTTCGTAGCCCTAACCTTACTGACCACCCCGTTTTTTCCCTGGCCCTTTTACAACGGGTTTCAGTTTCTGCTGTGAGCCAATGGATGTCTAAACGCTCCAGCCATCTGGGGGGAGGGGAGGGGGGGGGGGGAGGGGGAGTCCTCTGTAACTACGATAGTCTGGACAGATCATAACTCGGTGCCAACGCAACATAGAGACTAGGAAAGAATTGGAAGAGTTGGAGCGATGGTCATCTCTTCCAATTCTTTCCTAGTCTCTATGTTGCGTTGGGACCGAGTTTTATCTTTGGTTGCAAGGACCGCCCAATCGGGGTGCGCTCCGTCCACTGCGTCCTCTTTTATGACTTTCACAAAGTCACTGCTGACATTAACCTATCGCCTCCCCGCGCCATTTTAGAGCAGAATTAACCATAAGATGAAAATTTCATCGCGCCATGGACCATCAATCGATATCGAAGTTGCTGGTTCATTTCTATGACAGCACCGAAATTAGGTATGGACATTCCAATGAGCGAGCGATGCTAAAACGGCGAAAGTAACAAAGATATAGCGTCTAGAGCCATCAACCATAATGATCGAAGAAATTATCGGTTTTGGTGAAGGGGATTGAAGTAGTAATAGGTCACTTCAGTGGGTGAGTAAAGCCACGAAGGTGAAAATTCTACCGTGCCTTGGGACACCGATCGATATTGATCAAAGTTACGGTCCCTATGTCGAGTGGCAACCGCGTGTAATCGTGGCATTAGCTGGGTTAGCGCATGAGGGAATCACGGCGTACAATATATGAAATGACCCAATTTTTCAACCCACCATGTGATGCGCACACTCCTGTGAGCTTGCTCAGCTAGTAAAATGCCGTCATGATTCCGAGCGTTCGTGATAATCACATTCAGCGTGGAGCTGTTCACTTGCTATCGCTCAGCTGACACCTTATTGTCAACAAACTGCGAATGTCGCAGTCAGCATTTCCTAGAGACATGCAGTGCTTGGAACCCGACCGGCGGCGGAACCCACGTAAACATCACTTCGTCTCGTCGCAAAGGAAAATGAAATAAACGTGACTGCGTACAGACTGAATCAGCACACGGCAAGACATTATTCATGTCGCCATACAAATATGGCCGGAAAAAATAACGAGCAGCCATCAAGGGAAATTTCCAAAAAGACTATCCATTTTTGAATTCTAATTAGGTCAAGCATAGGCTTTTCTAGAGGGCCCATAACAATGGGTGAGACTGCAAAAGTGAAAATCTATCAAACCATAGGCCATCGATCAAAATTATTGGTTTTTGTGAAAAGGGCCGAGAACGGGAATCGCAACAACAGCTGGGCTAGCCCACATCACTAGGCAGAACAAACTAATATAGGCTCGATCTATACTGCTCAGATAGTATAATAAAATCCCGTTTTGCACTTTGTAGTATGTGTGCAGCAACGCTAGCCCCCTGCTTATACATAATTTCCTCCATCAATATTCCTGTGCGTCACACGTCATGTGAAGCGATAAACTATCCCTAAGAGCTACATCAGAAAGTTGCAACATTCTTTCAAAACATAAAAACATTGCTTTAGGGAAGAACTGACTTCATGATTTATGCCGAATAATTTCAAAAAATGGAGCAGCTCAATCAAAAAAAAAAAAACGAAACAAATGAGAAAACAAGAAGTGACACAAACCTCTGATCATTTTTTCTTCATTCATAAGGGCCGACATCGCCACTATGTCACTGAATTTGAATAGCATTTTAGTAGTCATGTCCTCCTTTTTCGGTAGGAGATTCGTCATGTTACCCGTTGTGATTTTGTACGCGTGCCGTAAACCAATGTCGAACTGAAACCGTTACACTTCAGTTCAAAATTACATGTTGCTTCAAGCACAGAGCAAGTAAGGATTGGCGCTCAAACCAAATAAAACATGAAGGAAAACAAGGCATTAAACGTTCCCAACATGAGCTTTGAAGACACAGTTAGGCGTAATTTCGCCAAATATGGAAATGTGATATGAAAAGCGAGGTGCTCGGTGAAGTAGTAGAGAAGGAACAACGGTCAAATCTCGATATGAGACCCGAAAACCCTTCTTCTCACCCCTCTCCTTTTCCCCTCTACATCACCAGCCGGTGGGGTTAGATGCAGACGGGCGAGAGGCCAAGTCAGTCAGCCGCGAACCTTGTCCTGCTCTCGCAACAACTCGGAAATTTCATGCAATGCAGTTTGCATGGGCGATCGCGATGAAGATCCAGAGGTGCGTCTCTTCAGTTAGAACGCCCCAGATTCCCTATGGAGTAAATGTTGGTTCACAGAGAGTATGTCTCATGGTTATTCTTTTCACCCCTGGCAGTTTTTAAACGAAGCTCTCTTCATTCCTGGTGAAGAGTCTATCTATGTTTCAGGAGTAGAATTCCAATCAATTGTTTTTGAAGCTTTGAAATGCAAGGGATTAATCAAACGGAATTTGGCACACCTACCCCAGTACAAATGCAGTGAAAAAGTCCGAAAATGTTCCAAATTATGAAGAAACACAAAAATAGAGAAACATGAAAAAAGAAAAAAACTTGATAGTATCAGGCCCTGAATTGGCACGAACATAAAGCATATCTCTTCAATGCCCAATTATCACATTAAACAAAACGACAGAAAGTTGTTGTAACATGACCTCGACACGAAAGGGCGAGCGCACACATGATAAACCCATCAAATAGTTCAGCGCCAATGTTTCCCACAAACCAAAGCACAAAACCCGAGTTGGTGTTCGAGATGCTGCCACCAATCCCCACTGTTAAGATTACAAGTTGGGCGGTGGGAGATTATGTAAGAAACTACATGGATCTCAAATCTATAAGCGACTACATAAAATCGAATTCTGCCGACTGAGAGATTAGGATGCATGAAAAACAGCGTAATCTTATACAAACTCACTTCTGGAGAACATGCAGTGAATATCCCCGAATACTTGGCCCCGTCCACCGCTTCTACCAACACTTCCTTGCCCTGCAAAGCTTCAACATAGTTCAAATTGAAGCAACACGCTTCAAAGCAGAAAAACCAAAGGCAGTGGCCAAAATCAAAAACGTGATATCCTGTAAGAAATGAGAAAAAATAACAAACTGACCACCAAATCATTTATGATTGTCAGTAGTGCATGGTTAGCGTATATACCGTCAACCTGGCTCTGCAAAGAGCAAAAGTTTTGATCCTAAAGTGGTAAAAAGTTTTGATCCTAAAGTGGTAATATGTGGAAGAGTCACATAGGATATAGAAAATTAACAGAAAGGAAGTGCATATATTGATACCTAAAAATTTTCTTCCCAGAAACTGTTACGTCATATCAAATACTTAAACAAAGAAAGCGAAGCCATAAACAGAATGCCCGAAGCGCAAAGTCCCTTTTTGAATTTCATTTTTGCGAAGGCCAACTACGAGAGGGGTGTACGGCAAATGACCCGAATATTTTGCTACAACAATTTTAGGGGTTTTCTTCCAAGCAATGCCTGATAACTTTCACTCATTAATCGCAATCGGGTTTGGGACCAACGCCAAATACCGCTGGTAACTGCTGGTAACCTAACCCCGTTCCCAAATTGACTTGTAACCTAATCCCGTTTTCCACGTTTTGCGCTTGAACTTGTTGCTAAACATTCGCCGTTTCTTTGTATTACCGAAGACTTTCATAGCATAGCAGTTGACAAAAACAGATTATCTTGTGTTCTGTTCATGGGTGAGCTAGTTGGCCACATGAGATCAGAACGTTAGGAGCACTTTGCAGAAACTCGGGAAACTCCTGCTAGCACAAGGCTGAGCTTCTGCCACGCGACCAATTTGCAGGTCCACTGAAGATCAGGTGCGTATCGATCTGCGATTATGCGATCCTGCGGATAGCACGATCGCAGAATCGCAAAGGCCGCTCTGCGCACGCTCATTTGAGGGTGTTATTTTCCCGCTTCTTTATCACTTTGTGGCCGTAAGCTCTAAGATATCAGCGTATTTAGGAAAAATAACGCCCAAGAAAAAGTACGCAAACGGAACTTGCAATGCGGATCCGCAGGACGCAAGGTATACCTTCAGCCTAATCAATAGGTCCAGAAATACGCTTGATTCTCAATAACGTTTGCAATGATGAAACTAGAGGCATAATGAATCCTTGAAACAGGATTGAATACGTATCGATAGAAGATTTACGCACTATTTCCTCTTCTATAACTCTCTTCTTCGTGTTTTTTCCTTTTCACAGTTCCAAAATTTCATCATTCCCACCAACCCGCCACTTCCATGCTTTGAACGCTACATTATCAGAAGTAATGAGCTTATTGTTCATGTCTGATAACTTGCTGAAGGCGCGCGCCAATGATAAGCATCAAAGCAGACAAACACAAAACAAGACGTATCGGTCATAAAAGCAAAGATAAACTGCTCAACAAATAAATGAAAAATGTAAATAGTAAAGTAAACCAATAAAAAGATTCCAAGTAAAAACCTGTAAAACAGGCACAATACTCACCATATCAGGAAGCGTGTTTTCTTCTTTTCAAATAGAAAACAGAAACAAATCAATCAATAGCTACGCCAAACTTTCACAGGCTGAAAGGGCGCACTAGCCGAGCGCGAAATGAGAAAACAGAAATTCCTAAGAAGAAACTTCTGTTTCAATCTGCAACCACCAATAGTAAGCGAATGAATGAAATTTCCTGAGATAAAAACGACGATGACACGAAAAACGTGAGCGAACTCGTCTTTAACGCATACAATCACGCAAAAAACTTGCAAATGAACAAAAAACTGATAGCAAAGGATTTCAAGGCAGTTTGAGTAAAAAGGTAGTTGATAATGTAGTTGGGGGACCACTTCAGACCAATCAATGATTGCAGAATGATATCAGGTGATGAGCGACGAGCATCCAACTATATTAGCACCAAAAAGTATACAGAAGCGGGAGCACAAAAATAAGTTGCCTAAGTATAAACAAAATTAAAATTAATAATAATTGAAGAAGATCTGCATATAATAACTAAACAAAAAAGCAAATGTCGTGCAGAGAAATGAGGAGATAAACGAAGAACGACAGCACAAATTGCAAAGCAAAAAGGTATGTCAAAGGATTAAAAGTGCAGAAAAATAAGGTTGTGTACAATAATCGAAGCGGTAGCTGCTCCGAAAACTTTCTCAGCACTTAGAAAATAAATTTTTTGCTAGCTTTGCTGTTAAGCGGAATGTTAATTTAACATGGCAATTCACAAATTAGCGACATTATCAGCCAAATTATGTATTACAGCAGAAACTGCTGAAACATTTTCCGATCGATACACACAAAGAACAAGAAGAGCGATGATAAGCGGACAGGGTGAGTTCAGAGGCGCCTTTCAAGTTCAAAGTACAACTCTCAATTTTCCAGAGAACTTCAACGGAATTCAATGGCGATCAGGTGCGAAGGAAAATGAAAAAGACGGCAACACGAGGGCGAGGCGGTGGAGGCAGAGAGAGCGAGGTGAACAGAAAACTCGCATCGACACAAAACACACACGCACGCACATACACTCATAAATGACAAGTGCACTGCACCGAGCGAGCGCTGTGCCGCTTCCGATCAGTCGATCGATAACGCGCGATCGATCCGTGGTCGGCGCAACGCAGGCGCAGAGCCACGCCACACAGCCACCACGCTACGTCAGGAAATCGATCGGCGAGGTGGGGGGGGGGGGGACGACGTCGTTCCCAAGCGGGGAGCCGGCAGCCGTCAGAGAGAAGCCCCCGCTGGTTGTGCACGCAATGGCCGTCGCTTCCCCCCGATGACCACGCATGTCGTCGCATGTGCCACCGCCGCCGACGTCGCCGCCAGCCCGTGCCGGCCGCCGCCCTGTGCTCGTCGCAACGCGGCGTCGCACACGGCGCCCCATCGATCGACGACCGCGGCGGCGGCGTTCGCGCGCGGGGTCAGACGGGTGCAGCGGCCGGCCGGTGACCGGTGGACTTCGTCGCGGGTTTCGATTGGGCAAAATCGTGGTGGAATGACAAGAATGCGCCCGAAACGCACCCTTTCCCATTGAAAATCATCAATTCAGTTCCTAGCTGGGAAAATTCGTCATTCAGGTCGTCAATCGGTTCGTAGCTGAGGAAATTCCACGACGAGCATTCACTTGAACTGACGGTGCCCTTGTGAGGGTAAACTCAAAGGGCTATTATCCTAATGAGGGAAGGGGTAGGTAGATGATATTATAGTTCACATGATGACTTTTGCTAGGAAAATGATAAGATACTGAAGTAAATGTGGCAGTACTTATGCAAGAACCGCTACACGAGTTTCGATTTGAATTCATTTGTTTTAATTTTTAATTAGCCTAATTAAAATCGTTTAATCGCACATATTTTTGGTTATTGAATACTTTGATTAAATTCCTTTAATCAATTCTATTTTATGAGCAAAAGGAACACGGGGAAGGATCGTTTGCAATCATGGAACACATAGAGTGCCATCATCCATTCTGAAAGAGACGGGGGTATAAATAGGGGAGGGGGACATTACTGAATGAAGACGGTACCATTTTCATGATTGTTGAACAGTAACATGTCTTCACATGATTTTATCGTGAGATAGAGTGACACCGGTTTTTGGGCAACAAATCTGGAGACCGATAGGGATAAAACGATACCCCTGTGGGGCTTTTGTATCACATAATTGATTCACTCAGAACACCTCAACCTCTACCCGTATACGGCCTATCTTTACAAGATGTTTATGAGAATAAAAAAATGAACATAGTACTAGTGAAATAGTTGAAATGAAAATACAAATAAACTCACACTGCGTGAATATATCAAATGAATGAAAATGTAGATAATTCAATAATGAGGGATAATTTAAATAATAAGGTTATCGAGAAACATTGTGTACATTAGTTTTCAAGACGCTGTGACAGAAAACGTCCCGCAGTTGCGTTCTCTGGGTACTTACCAATCCAGGAGGTTGTATATGCATAACATCCACAATACTGTTATCAACAAGTTATTCATATAAAGGCGCGTTACTGTTCAAAATACAGCATGTCCCCCCCCCTTCCTCCCCAATTCAGCGGTAAAGAAAGCCAGAGAAGGGCCAGAGCCATCCCCGCTTAAAATTGCATGAACGCCTATTTAGGTGTATGATTACCGACTGCTGCCCTTTCTGGAGATCACCTCATCGCCCCTAATATCATTAAAATTCATCGTTGAAGATTCCTCGGAAAACTTTGGGAGAAGTTAAGAAGTGCTTTACAAAATACGCCTCTAAATTATTCAACCCTTTTTTTACTCTGTGCGTGGGTAGAGGCCTTCACAAATATGAACAGTAATATAACTACTGGATATGTGGCGCATGTCCTAAGTGATCTATCTAGTCAGTAGTATAAGAGAATGGAAAAGCTCATCCCTTCACATTACCTCCAAAAGTCGAATTACAAAAATAAAACCGAAAAAAGAGCACCAGATAAGGTACTAGATAGAGGTAGCGCAACCAATGAGTAATCAAATAAATTGAATAAAGAATAAGTGGATAAACAAAAAAATAAATAAATAAATCAGTAAACCGCCAAGGGGCGAGAAATGGTGGTAGGATAATGGTGGAGAAACCAGGAACACTGGTCCTTTCTTCTTCCTTTGTTTGATTCTCATCAAGTTGGTCAACCAGATGTGCGGTCTAAGCCTTGTATTCTTTGGCTTTTGAATTATCGGGCTCTTTTATTACAAGGCCGTTGTTACCGCAAGTCATATGGTTCCCGTGACTGGCACGTGGTCGGCTGACAAAGCACAGCCACAAAACTTAGAGTCAAAAGCCACCCGGGTCCTGTGCAGGGTACTCGTACTTTTGTTGGAGTACCCACCAACCAGGTTAAAGGAATCATCCACGGAAAAATGAGTTTTTCTGACCCCTATATTTATATTGTGTTCGCCTAGTAAGGCCACATGCAGACTTTCCGCGAGAAATGTGAATCTGGCTAGGATACAGCACCACAAAGTCTTGGCCGGGTGGGCGGAGCCTCCGAGCAAGTGCACACCCCTCGTCCGCCGCGGTCGGAGACGCATTGTGCGAACAGAAAGTTACGTACACAGTGCCACTCTCCGTTTCCAACCGCGTCAAATGACGCGACGGTGCTTTTTCTCGGAGACCCCGCGCACCCGGCTGAGATTTGAGGAGCTGAGTCTTAGCCGAATTCTCCATTTCACGTGAAATTTTGCATGCGGCCCTTACTAAGCAAATACAACACAAATATATGGATGACAGAAAACTCATTTTTCCACGGACGATTCTTTTAACGTGTGGCCTTGATTTCATTTGCGTGCGCGATAAAACGAAAAACCGATAAAAGCATGCGGAACCAAAAAGGCAAGTGGGGGCATATGTGGAAAGTTCAAAAATCTTTAGGGATCTGCGGTGCCATAGCCTTTTCCATCCGTGTCTAACCCATACCCAAACTGCGTTTCGCAAAACCTTTGAAATCTCCATCTCCTCTTACGCCCTTCCACCATCACCGTGCTCAGGCATCTCCCTAAAAAAATAGTAAATCGAGAGTTACCATGAAAAAGGACCCGGATGGGTCAATGACTACGGGACGCCATGAATTGAGAACGAGGGCAGTTGAAGATACTTAAATCGGCGTTTATCAAACACGAGCCTCTGCCCCAACTGTCCCAAAATACGACCCCGTTCATGATTGCCAACGCTTCACGCTTATTCCCAACCGATATCTTCTTCGATAGTGTGTACTAACGACGAGCAGGGATTACTGAGAGGACGGAATTGGCAAAGGAAATGAGTTCGCCCCTGCACTAACACAGCTCATCATGGTGTATATCGGGACTGTTCTGAGTGAGGATTCACTAGGCCAGCACCCCCAGCGGAAGAAAAAAATGGGATTTTCATTTGATAAATAAAAAAATTCAAAGTACATTACCGGGTCATTCGAATTCAAAGATAAAAAAGATTACAAATATTACAGTGACATCTGCGAAGGCAACCAAAAAAAGTGGCTGCGAAAATATTGTTCTTTTTCTCACACACAAAATGAGTTCTTTGTGAGCACCGTGGAAACGTAAGAAGTTCTGACATTTCATTATCTTTGCAGAAAAACAATTCAGAAAGAATATGAAGTGGCTGTGAAGGAAGAAACGCAACAAAACCGTTCCAGACAAATCGTAGTTTGAAGTGAAACCTGCGATAATCAGATCAGTCGCTTTGCCTTTTTGAAAAGTACTGGGTTGAGAAATAAGGTCCCGTGGTTTTCCTAAACCCCGTTTTTCACATTGTTCCCATAACTTTCGATTATATACGTTTTCAATAGAGCCTTTTTTGCTCTACATATTGCTGCTATCTGTTTTTCGATTGCTTCGACTACCTAATATTTATGAGGTTTGAATATGAAGTAAGCTGAAGGAAAAAATTGGTTTTGCACCTCATTTTCCTCGTCTGCCGTCGAGATCAAAAACGTATGTGTATAAGTTCTCGATAGAGCTTTTTCGGTTCTACAAAATGGTACTACTTGTTAAACGAATCGCTCAACTTTTTGCTGTTCTTAAGCCTCACCAAGACTCACAAATGCAGTACTCGCAAAAGTGTGCACCTCCGCTGTCTCCTCCTTCTCGCCTACCGTCGAGATTGGAGGGAATGCGCCATATGTATTCGATAGAGCTTTTTTTGCTCTACAAGACGATACTACTCTTTTTTTGTATCGTCTCATATTTTAGCAAGTAAGAATTGGATTCCACCTGTTTTTCAATTCAAAATTGCGTAATGAAAATGAATTTTTTGGCAGAGTATTTTGTATCTTTCGATAGAGCCACTTCGCTCTACAAGACAGTGTTTACGGTTTTTGTTCGAATTAAATTTTGCCATTTTTTAGATCATTTAGAAGTCGACGAAATCGTGTATTTCATTACGTGGTGTCGAAAATGCTCAATTTCTTCCACTTTTAATTGATCTAAAAAATGAGAAAAATTAATTCCAATGAAAAAAACGTTAACACTATTTCGGAAGGCGAAAAGAGCTCTATCGAATGATACAACACACTATGTCAAAAAAAAAATTCATTTTCATTACGCAATTTGGAATTGAAAAACAGGTGGAAACTTATTCCTACATGCTAAAAAAAGAGAGGATACAAAAGAAGAGTGGTGTCGTGTTGTAGAGCAAAAAAAAGCTCTATCGAACCCACATAGGCACATTCTCTCCAATCTCAACGGTAGGCGAGAAGGAGGAGACAGTGAAAGTGCACACCTTGGCGAGTACTGCATTTGTGAGTCTTGGTGAGGCTTAAAAATAGCAAAAAGTTGAGCGATTTGTTTAACAAGTAGTACCATTTCGTAGAACTGAAAAAGCTCTATCGAGAACATATACGCAAACGTTTTTTGATCTCGACGGCGGACGAGGAAGATGAGGTGCAAAACCAATTTTTTCCTTCAGCTTACTTCATATTCAAACCTCATAAATATTAGGTAGTCGAAGCAATCGAAAAACAGATAGCAGCAATATGTAGAGCAAAAAAGGCTCTATTGAAAACGTATATAATCGAAAGATGATGGGAACAATGTGAAAAACGGGGTTTGGAAAAACCACGGGACCTTATTTCTCAACCCAGTCGAAGGAATCGAAAAACAGATAGAAGCATTTTGTAGAGCAAAAAGAGCTCTATCAAAAACGTATATAAGCTTCTTTAAAAGATGAAGGAATCAATGTGAAAAACGGGGTTGAAAAAACCGCGGGGACTTATTCCTCGACCCAATAGATCATTGCGTAACTATCCACCTTGCACCCTTTTTGAAGCACCTGATGCCACATCATGACGTCACACCCGCTCGAACCCGAGCTAGCCACGCCCAGTTGGCTCAACTGACCAATAAGGGGTTCAAAGAGTGTGCAACTTGTACAGTTACCCGAAAATCTACTTTTCCAGGAAGGCAAGCGGAATAATTTGACTACGAAGAGATATGCCTTCAAATCCGACTGAATCCCGGGTTGCTTACACATTCGCATAGTCCTGATGGTGAACGTGCGATATCAGATCTGAATGACAATCAACAAAGCTCTGCTTCTGATAATTTGTAGAGATGAGGGAGCATAAGATGTGCAAAAAAGAGCCAACAGTCTAACGAAAGAGTAACAAGCGCCCTCTAACAAACAAAGTCCTACACTGGCCTCGTGAGCCTTCCCTCCGCTCACAAGCCAGCTTTGCGTATGGTCGCCACACATCACAGATCCACGTGGTTTTGATCCATAGGTTAACGACAAGCACGCAGAAAAGCACGTCCCTTGCCAAAATCTCCGTTTTTTTTACACATCACCCCTGGAATGACAGTCATTTGAAACTGTGAGAGTGCTAATAAGTAGTAAGCTAAGACATAGTAATTTGCGTTGCGGTCGCGTTGCGTCAATCACTATCAAATCGCGTCGCCGAGCATGAATGCACTCTAAAAAAACATTGAGACAGTGACCAAACGCCATCGCACCCACAGTACAAGTATTGGATCCTGCATCGCCTTTCGTCTCTGAAGTAGCCTTCAGAACCGGCAGCCGATATGTTGCTATCGAACCCATATAGAGAGATTAAACTCCGACATGTAGGACAACTGGTTCCGTGAACTATGTATGGAAATTATTGATTGACAAAAACCACAAGATATAGCCTCAAGAAGGGGAGTGTGTGCGCACAAAAGGGCAAGGAAGGTGCACTGCATCTATAGGGGAGAACACTGGAGTAAGTGGGAGGAACAGGATGATCGACCTTTTCGCGTCCTTTTACCATTTTGAAAAGCTCGTAGCTTAGTATCTAGGCTATCGCATAAACTCAGTCCACATGCCCTTCACAGTCAGCAGACCGGCGAATCAATACTTAATGAAGGCAACTTATCATCTGCTTCGGGGCAAAGCTTTGCGTTCATTTATGACTCACATGAGAAGGATGATGAATGTTGAACGATCGATTCAATGTCATTTTCGAAATTCAAAGCAAAAGTAGCTGATGCATTACTAATGACGAACGATGATCGGGTACTCTAATTAAGCGACATCTGGCTCGTCGGGCTACTCATGCATCATACAAGTCATGTTCAGACTTCTTTTAGGTGACCAGGCGGAAAGGAAGAATGCGTATCAACTAGGCGATCAATCAAATTGTGGATACGTGTCTTTTACTTTCCGTTTGACGCCTGATTCGCCATCGCCTAACGGCCTTGTCGCCTCAATCGCGAACTCTGAACACTACCTCATTCATCATGTAATTAGATAAACACGAATAATCATGGGCACCGATTTGGAGCTCAGATTCAATGAAGTTTCTTCAAAAAACTGATACAGCGAGCGAAACTACCGGCTCTGAAAGAAGGCGATTTTTTGGTCTACGTGTCTGTTTAGCACTGTTTAACAGGAGAATCCAGGACCAGCAGATAGCAGGTGGTAGCATGTGAGGGTGGATTCAAAGCACATGGGACAATAGGTCCTGATCCAGGTGAGTGATGACCCAGAGGTTATGCTTACTATACAAAACCAGTTGGCCACAACATTTGGACACAACATAGGCGGAGACGCAGAGACACGCAGCCACGCCCTGCCGCCGGCACCGCAAAGTTTGAACGCGGCCTATTGTTCCGGTCTTCCCTGCGTCATCCAAATAAAAATGACACTGGTGGTAACTCGCATGCGAAGACGAGAAATGGCGACACTCAGAAAATGATCCGAGAACTGCTCAAACCTATGGCGAACAAGTCAACAAGAGGGGCGGCAACCGCGTGCTCGCATAGGTTTCACTTTGAAAAAAAGCTGATGAATTTTATGAAAGTGCATTTTATCAGCACAACGCGCAGACAAGTACAAAGTCGTTTATCAACACGAGGGTTCTGCAGCAAATGTCTGCAAATCACGTGCGCTTCACCTGTACCATATTGCTGGTCTATAGAAGTACGTGATTCATGAAGTACAATTTTTACACTTTATATCTTTGCAACGAACCTGCGTTCTTTGCTGCCATTCCCAGATCGGCGAAAAAGCAGGGAAGCTCGGCTGGCTAAGCACTTCTTGGACAGAATCTGTGCTCTACAAAGATTAACGAGCTTAGAAATTATGAATAGGGAGCCTTTCGGGACGCCCATGAAAACCTGAAGGCACACCTCACGATGGTCAGGGTGGGGTCCACGAGGTCGAATTTCCGCGCGGCCGCGCGCGATGAGCGGCACAGCGGGTGCGAGTGCCAGTGGCAGGGGATGGCAGACTTCAAGCGAGGCAGTGTGGTATGGGTGGAAAGCGCAGACGTGACGCAGTCACGCTCAGCCAGCCGATCAAGGGCAATCGATACGGCGAGTCGTACGGGGGCGCCGCGAGTGAAACGCCGCGAAGCGGAAATTCGACCTCGTGGACCCCACCCGGGAACGGACAGCATTGAACGAAATCTACCAAGTGGCCTTAGCACCAGCTAGGTTTGACCCTCGCTGTACCCTTACAGCGGTAGGATGGTTAGTCATTAGGGCGCTAAGGCTGCCCAAACAGAGACTAGACAACAAACCGCACCCCTCGTTAGACATGACTATTAGGAGTAGTGGAAACTACGTGATCTGCATCATTTTCGCTTGTCTTTCCCATCCCTGACGTTATGGTTTCCTTTTCGTGCGAATCTTTCGCCTAGCGCCGTATTCAAAGTTAAGGAGTAGTGGATAGTGCAGACAAATAAGGGATTTACCGGAGTGCATCACGCGATTCTCCATTCTTTTTTACTAGTGAGCCACTTAGCACCTTTGCTTATAATTTGAAGGTGATAACACACCCAAGAATGATGTAGAGAAATAAGCATTAAAGGCAGCATTGGGGAAATTCGGACGAAATGTAAAAGAAGTAGTGAATATGAAAGTCGGAGATGCCTAGTCACAGGACAGTGGAGAAAAAAACGGATGGGAATGGTCAAAAACCCGAGAAATGGGACCCCTTCTCTCGCTGATCCTCAACGCGGACGACCTCTCCATCAAGAGGCGGATACTCCGAACGAAATTTCCATTGGCATACTGCCGAGTAAACAAGGGATGTTTGGAAATGCGACAGCATCTTTTTCCTGGAGTGAGTTTCAGGCTAAAACTGCGAAAGCGCGCTGCAGTACCTTCGATCTCATCGCAAATCCTTGGCCGCTCTCATCGTAGCCAACGGTACCACGTCGCTTGAAGGCGGAGTCGATCATCCAAAGGCGACAGCTCTTTTCCGTTGCGCCGTTTCTACAGCTCAGAGGCGCGCTCCTTCACCGGGATTTTGCCACAGTTAGCCTTGATAGATCTATAGTTTCCTTGTGAGTGACTTCTTTCAGGGATCTCTCTATAACCACATTACCCCTAATGCTGTCTTTAAAAAGACATCTTCTCCGTCAGTGGCGAGCTTTAAAAGATAATTTGTGGCGATATGGAGAGCGATTTGCCATGTAGAGCGCCTTAGGTTTTTATGACGGTCTCGTTCGAATGCGTTTTGATCGTATTTCCGGTGACCGAGCAGCTATATAGGGCGGGGCAAGGCTCACGGCTTAGCTGCCCTCGTCGTCTGTATCACCTCATCAGTGATGCAGAGGGTGCTCAAGCACATCCTCTCTCTTTGGAGGGGTCTTCATCCTCAGGCTTACAACAAGTCCACTACAGTTTATTCCCTACTGCACTATTTCACACCTCTACTTTCATATTCCGCAACCGGCCAGAATTCCTCCTAACGAGGTCCCTACAAACGTAGCCCGTTCACCAGGCGATAATTTATAGGATTGCGGTCAATTCGTCTATCACTGATAACTTATCAGTGACGCCTGACTATCAAAATCACCTCGTCAGCCAATGTACTTATCGATTTTCCCCAAGCATGCTCTCTCATAAGCATATCTCTAACATGATTGTTTCCGCAAATCGATTATGTTTGCTGGTGTCGGCCATTATTAACAAAGCATTGCCGACAAGAACAAAGAAATGCCCTTTTAGATTCATGTAGAACAGGTCGGAGAGTTCGAGTTAGCATAGTGTAAGTGACTTTTCATTCAGTGCATCTACACAGCTCGCCAGCAATAGATAAGACTGGAAAATGTGCTTCAGTCAAGAAATTATGACATAATCTACCCCTTCAACCCCGCATTCTTGATGACCAACGATTAAATCCGTTCAGAAGTTAAAGGAAAAAAAAGACATCTTCACGAACAACTGCCAGGGCTCCACAGGGTGTCGAGGAAAATAACCGCATCAGTACGACCACGTTTCTCAATCGAGATCCAAGTATGACCCCCCCCCCTTCAACATTTGAATACATACCCTCTACGGAAAGCTTGTTGTTGATGACTCGAATTCAACATATTTTCTTACATAGCCGGGTCAGCTGACAGCACATTCCGCTCATCATCCAACCTGGGACTATTGCTGATCTCTGCAATTATGACCCCCACCCCACCCGTAAACGCGACCCCCCTCTCTCCAATCCTCAATGATAGTTCAATGAATGAAAGGAGTATCTTAAAACTGTGACCGTTGAGAAAGCAAATTTCATGAATTTCAGATGGGCTGTCGCGGACTGCTATAGAAACGGATGAGCCAAATGACATCTTCGATCTTGTTCACGTGATGGAAAGCTCCATGAAATAGAGACGGGTGTATATCGCTAGGACAGAAACGTCGCGTGGCCGTGTTCGGCACGCGACGGTTCTGTCCTAGCGATATACACCCAAATAGAGACACCAGTAACAATGTATAGACAGTCCAAAAAAGAATATGTACTCTTGCGCCAAGTCATGGCGACGTGCGACGCGATACATGCGAACAGGGGCGCCAAAAATAATCATTTTGGGATCTGACTACAAACACCATACCTATACCGTATGCGTCATTAGTTTCAAGCCGTAACAAACCTTCACCAGAGATACTCCTGTAGACACCACTCTCTGAGGACCGACTTCAAATAAAAAAAAAACTGAGAATCCGTAATTCCGTGTGCTGTGGGCTTGCACCAGATCTGCTTACGAGGATGAAGATCCTGACAGAAAACTTTACATGGTCCCGCAAGGACAGAAAATGCTCTTTTCCACTACACCCATGTTTCACGTGCAACTCACAGGAAATCCTGCAGGCAGCAGCAACGGTCTGTATCCTGAAGGCAGCAGCAACGGTCCCACTGGCTCAGCGGTGGCGCTCTTGGTCTAGAAATCTTGCTCCCACGGCTAGACCTTTTGATGAGTCACGCCAAGCAGAGTACCCAGCCAAGGAGTCATTGCGAGTAAATTCCGACCTCCCCTAATCCACTTCGAAACGGCTCTTAACAATTTTGGCTTCCATATTTGTAATTAGTATTCGGAGCTTTATCAACACGCTACATAAGTCTTGTTTAATTTCGTGAAGAGCTGAAATCCCTCCTCAGTAAGTGACATACTATGACTGATTCGAATGAAGAGTATTTTTTTGGAGCCACCTATAGTATGCCGACATCATCCGTAATAAAAGACGTAGAAAAGCTGCACTTTCAAAACCGAACACAACGCTTGACAGCTGGCTGGCATCCCCCCCCCACGACCCACCCAATCCAATGGTGTTCAATTCACAATGCACACATGTCCCCTGTAGACTATGCAGCTGACTGTACAGCTGTATCCACACGTTTACAGTCTCGCTACTGTGCCACCACTGATCACACGCCATGTACTTCGAGTAGTTCCATACCGCCGAAACATAGGAGCAACAAACGAGGTCGTTGTGGGAAACGGAAAATGACTCTCTATTGATAGCAACTCGTTTACGGCTATATTTCAGTGTCATTGTGATAAATTACCCATCACTACAGCCGTTTCAACCTGTCCGTGAAGTTGCCTTGGCTATTAACTCAAAATTCACCTCAGAACTATTGGTGAGGAAGAAGGAGAAAAAAAAGGGCCACTGGAGTGGAAGTACACTCCATGCCCGATCTTCGTGTGTGTGCGTGTGAATCGCGAAGCATTAAAATGTGTGCTTGAAGGCATCATTATGGGTAATGACCCATGGCCGGGAGGACTGCGATAAAATTTCGAATCAAGAAACATGATCTGTAGCGGAAGCGCGTTTGGAAAACGCGTCTTAGGGTCTTCATAGCGACCTCGCTACGCGGCGGCTGTCAAACGGCTTCTGATGGCAGAGTAGCTGTTGAGGCATCGGAAGGGAAGTGGGAGGGCAAGGAAGGATAGCTTATTTGTACTAGTGCTCCCCATAAATGTAAAGGCTAGGTGTAGAGAGAATGTGTAGCAGAACTAAAAAACGAAAAAACGCGCCTTCGGATCGCTACTGGGATCCTAGCGCGCGTGACCTCGAGCTGCAGCGCTTCAGTGGCCAAGTTGCCTCTGGTGGCGGATGAAAAAATTCTCGTGATTTCATTATGACATATGAAGTAAGTGAAAAAAAACAAACAGCAACAAAAAAAAAATGAGGGAAAATGCGCTCAAGAACAAGAAAAACAGTTCATAATCAGAAATATTCAATTTGAATAATTTGAAGTGATTCTGAAGTGACTTAAACGCTCAACGTCTTTATAGGATGCCAAGGCTTCGTGTGTGCAAATGCAGCAATTAAGACTCGTCCAAACTGCGATTGTCCCACTGTGGACAAAATTTCCCTCTTTCGATGTCTTAGGGGGTCCGGTTGGTACAATAATCCGCTATTCAGAAAGGCGTATGTTTACAAAGGAAGCTAATGATCCTAGAAAGCACTATACAGCGTGAAGCTATATGGACAGGGTGCCACTTTTACAAGGCTTCACCGACCAGCAATCGTGTTATGCGCCGCGTGAGACCTCTACACGTCACAAAGGCACCGGACCAACAATTCAATGAAGCGGTAGGTGTGCGGCAAAAAAGGGGGGCTAGTAGTCCAGTAGGCGCGCTCGCCACATACAAATTGTTTTGAGGCAACATGTAGCATTCCACCCTTCTAAACTATAGTTAAATTAATGCGTGATATCAAGTTGATTGTTCTCGAGATCCCTTCACATTCAGAAAAAATTAGTAGCAACTCGGACTTACAAGGGGCGAACTCACGACCGCCACCATTTGCGCAGCAAGCGAACTATTATCTTACCGCCCGCCATGAAGGAAATAAACCAATGGGCAAAAAAGACTAACCAACAAGTTAGCCCTCACGCAATTCGGGTAAAGTAAATACATATGGACCAATGCAATCGCACGACTGAAAGTCGCCACGCATGGGATAGGCAAGTATTTGGCGTTAAGCTGCGTTTACTCTTTGCGATACTGCTTCGCACGAGCGTGCGCGTGTCGTCTCGCGCACTCTCACTTGAGCATGCTATTTTTCCTACGCAGCGCGCGACTCGCGACTGCTCACAGGCCAATTATGAGCTCAGCGTCAGGTTGCAGGGAAAGATACAGTGTAACGGAAACGAAACGCCAGGTGGAGGTACCACACGTGACAAACCGCGTTGTCTGTCCCATACGTCCAGGAAACTATGTTCCTTAGATCCTAAATCGCATAATCACAAATTCGCGGGTCATACTATGAAGGCTCTGGGCGACTAAGAGTGTGGTCTCACCTGGTAGGCCATACACACCGCTAACCATCAGTTTTAAGACCACCATATCGAGAAGAAATTGTCAAATTTCCGCTCAAAATGAAACGAATCAAAATAGGTAAAACCGCAGTACATCGAAGAAGAGGTGTGCGACTTTACATGAGGATTTCGCAACGCGACGTACGAGGCACTGCGAGTGAGATAGTGTCTCCATATGTGGCCGGGTCCTGAAGCAATTTCCTCCTGAAATAAGTGTAGGACACGTCAATCGCTTTAGGACCCACCTACATGCGGCAACCTTAGCTAATACGCCGCCGTGCAAAATGATGACGTAAGGTGCACACCTGAGGAGAAGCATCTAGAGCAGCCTCCGCATGGACTTACGCACATGACCAAAAAATTGAGGAATACGATCGTGGAACAATCAAATAAAAAATTAGGGTCAACTTACGGAGTGTTTTGGGGAAGTTGTTATGATAAAAGGGAAAGGAGGCAAAGACGATGTGAAAAGACAAATGGTATACGAAAAAATGGATCTCGTGCTGCTCATAATTTAACACGAAGCAACACTGGCTTCGAAGCGCATCATTGCGTTTTTTCCTTAGTATTGCGAAATACATGCGTCAGCCAATGAAGGCTATTCTCGTCGTCACAGCAAAATTACCCCAATCGTTCATTCATGCAAAATAAACCACTATTTCGATATGGGTGAGAACAAAATCCAAAATTAAAGATGAAACAGTTTAATCACACAAAAGAACCAAAAGCGTCAAAAATATCCGGAAATTTGAATGGAACCGAAAATTTTGCGAGTTCCATTCCACCTAAAAGTCAACATGTCCGATAGATAGAGAAAAAAAGCATTTCAAAGGAATGTACCTCATTAGTACTCGAAGTTTTCAGTACGAGACAACACAGCGACGACTATACGACGTGCTTTCACTGTTCGAGTGAAGCACGCTTACTCCCTGAATGTCAACATACTTTCATGAGCTTCACACGCGATGGCTGTAATGAGGAAAAGGGCAGCAAGGGCATAAATAGGGTGTGTTGCAAGTGTTCCGGTGATTAGTGTGGGGTCAGGTCATCCATGAGTGGGTTACCTCCTTTACAAAGCGATTGATTTACTACCAATTTCAAGATCTTGCCTACGTAGCTGGTCTACTTATGTCAAGAATAGGGGTCGATGAATAAAGACAGATACAGTGCACTTCGCACCGCTTGATTGGGCGTGGCCTACGGACTTGGGTGAGAGTGTATCAAACGCTCTCACTCTCGCCACTCAGGCCACGCCCAATCAAGCGCTGCGAAATGGACTGTACTTGTGAAGGTAAATATGTAGTAAAGTTGGATATTTGTTACTTAAACGATTAACGTAGGGCATCTTCTATGAATACAATTTCTAGCAGAAAGCAGATACGATCTATGATGAAGTGAAAGCTAGTCACTGTAACACTCCATAATACAATGTTTCAGTCTAACAAGAATGTTAATCTCGTCGTTCCTGTAGTGAATTACCCCTCCCACAACACTGCTGACATGACCTCATGGAACACTGGTCGGAACACTTGCACGCCACCCGCATAAATACACATATCGCCGACCTTGGCGAACATGCACCGAACCCTGCTCTAAAAATGGATAGATTTTGGAGTCACAATTTTTGGTTCACAACTTCACAATCCATTGTATTCAACCGCTTTATGCTTGAAAGCTGACGCATAACGTAAAATTCTCCACTAAAGCATCAACATCAGCTTTTAAAGCATACGGCGAGAGCTCTAGTGTACCAGAACTTATATATCAATTCTTGTGCTTAAATTCGAAAAAGACACAAAACTGAAAACGAGAAACTCGGCAAATAAATAAATGATTTCGGCGAATGTGCTGAGTAACGGAACCAATGAAAAAAGATTGGTGTGGTTTTTAAAAGATTTTCAAGCGTTTGGCTACCGCCAGACTTCGCGATTTTGCGGCGTCCCGGCTCCACACGCTAAGTTGCGGCGTTGCAAAATTTCAAAGTCGTATAGGATTGCGACGCCGCAAAATTGCAAAGTCTAATGGCGACATTTGCAAATAAAAAACAAGATTTTGGAGTAGTTTTATAACAGTATAAGCTAAGGTATACATAGATATGTGAAGCCACTCACTCATGACAATAGAAAGTAGTTCCAGTTCCATTCAAAAGAAAAATTTCTTAATAATCCTCAAAAGCACCGAACAGGAGCACTTACATCGTATTACGGTAGCTGAACGAGTTTACTACATAAGGAATGTCAGACATTGCGATTCTGCGAAGCCTCCAATTCGCATGCAACACCGCGACACCACAAAATCGCAAAGCATGGCTTCGGCTCAATGAGAACACGTCTGTAGCGCGCTGCAGAGAGGGCCTCCGGACAGCTTTAGTCTCTCCAGGGATGAGCGACACAACTGAATGCTGCATGTTCCCTACGAAATAAAGAGATCGCTCACTTAATGGACTCGTAAAAGGAAATGTTAATCCACTTTCCTACCTGAAAATGAACCAATGCGTTACTGAGCACTCTGGATCATAAGACATTTGTTTACATCTTGTTTAAATGATGACTCTCAATAGAGTTTTGGCGTTACTTACAGGGATTTTTCACTAAAAAATCAAAAGCAACTTGTGAAACGAACGGAGAATTAGAGCAGCCACCAGATGGAACGTGGTTCCACGCGAATGCCACACAAAAATGCGCATCGCACCAAAAAGTTAAACGGATTATGGCCATTTGCAGTAATCACAAAGCGCAATGACCATGTCTGAAATACAATGTTCGGCGCGGTTATACTTTGCAACCAGTTTGCAGTTCGAGCAAAGATTGATAGATCGCAGAATCGCTAACACCGCGACAAATTATGTATGCGGGGTTCAATGTAGGTTGTGGTGAAGGGAAACGAGTACAGAGGGGATAAGGTGCCAGTGTGGTGTTGCCTGCTTCACGCGTTGCGACGGCAAGGCCACCGTCAGACTTCGCGATTTTGCGATTTTGAGGAGTCCCGGCTTCGCACGAGAAGTTGCGACGTTGCACAATCTCATGCTCTTAGTATCGCGCGCGAAAGTGAAATGACGCATAACCGCGAAGTCTGACGGTGGCCCAACTTCGATTCTAGAATCCAAAAACTGCGTGATTACGCGATCGCAGATCTGCCACGCATGCGAGATTTGACCCCAGGTTAAGCACCCAGATGTGTAAACCATACCTACAGATAACATTCAACCCCTTCCAAGCGAAATCATCCACACTCACCTCCCCCCCCCCTCTTCCGCAGGATTGGCTCAAGATCCGTAATCAACATCTATACAGATCTTCAGAATCCGTTGGATTGGACCAGGGAGGAAGGAGAAAAAGATTGTTTGCGCACAGACACGAATCCGCACACATCACGTTCTGTTACAGTCCTTTCGGAAAAACTGACGGGGCGTGTCCCACGGACTTGGATAAACGTGTATCACTCTCAACTTTCCCACCCCGCCACACACTCTCACTCTCGCCATCCACTCAAGTCCGTAGGACACGCCCCGTCCGTTTTTCCGAAATGGACTGTATAGTGGGTTGACAACTCGAAGAGAAGCGGAAACTCACAAAAAGACAACAAAATACCCATACATCATTTTCAAAACGATACTTACGCTGAGACCAGAAAAATGACCGGAGCCTACTTGGTCATGCCACTCTTTAGAGATAAGTTCCTAGTGCGAAGCTTTCTTACGGAATCCTTAGCACCACTAAAGCGCTTCACCTATTAAACGTAATCCCGGAATGTGCCCACGAGATAGCACCAATCACAAATACAATGAATGTGAACCAAAATTTAATGTTAATCGGCGCCACAAAATAATCCTCGACCAGCCGGTGTTACGGCTTCATCCCGACGTCATCATATTTAAAGAGCTAAGAAAATAATGCGACCGTCCATGCAAATAGTGATCCACGGGTGAGTTTCATTTCCCAGTATCTAGGGTGCACCCATACTTTGCGACGCAGCCGTATGAGCCTTGCATTTCGCAGTCGAAATCTGATTTCCTAATCGATCATGTCACAGGGCATCATCGCTGGCATAAGACACTGTATCACGATCGGTTTAGAAACGAAAAGTGAGAGGTTAGATGCATCAGTCGTTGTACTGTGTGACACAGTATGAAAGCACCTTCAGCCTGCAGATGATAAGGCGTGTGACCTGATACACCACCCATTTTCTTGTCTTTTCCAATTTGAATAGAGCCCTAACGCGGGCTACACTCTATTGTAATCGAAAAGCAACACGGTCGATTCCTAGCATTCCGTAAAAGAACTTTACGGGCCACGACCCAATCGATGGCTACCTCTGAAACCTTCAAAACTTTCACACCGTAAGGAAACCATTTATTGATTAGAAAAGCTTATTTACAAAATATCATCAAAATAGTACAGGGTTAAAACATTGTTCAGAAAAAAAACTGGTTTTTATGAACGTTATTGTATCTGGGCAGTGTTGCAAACATGTTAGTTAAACGCAGTAAGAGATACAGATCACATCATTTACAATAATTTCAGGTTAATCATGTTGGCGACCTGCTGGGCCAGAAAGAAGAAGCGGTGAGTTGCATTCCGACCTTCTACACCATGTAAGCAATGGAAAAAAGTTCAAAAACCAAATTCTTAGAAGACAGTTTCGCTCAAAACGTTAACTACAGACTAACTCATCAGTTTTCTTTCAGATACGAACGACAATTACAGAGAGCAGTTATGGAGACGAGCAAACTTACATTGTAAAAGATGCATGTATCAATGTAGCAAAAGGAATAAATGAATAGAAATCTACA
Organism: Trichostrongylus colubriformis; assembly: GCA_963978905.1. Classification (NCBI taxonomy): domain Eukaryota; kingdom Metazoa; phylum Nematoda; class Chromadorea; order Rhabditida; family Trichostrongylidae; genus Trichostrongylus; species Trichostrongylus colubriformis. The sequence goes on from OZ022259.1 coordinate 3,428,008, forward strand.
ACTCAAAACAAAATATCTACCAACGCTGGAGCTTCCTCACCAGTTGGACATCTGACGGTTTCACGGTAATACGTTTCGCGTGGATGGCGCATGTGTTAGCGTCATCGAATAGTTGAACCAGATGCATTTCGGCAGCCTTCAAACAAAATTTTTACAAACATAAAAGCGCAGAACCTCGGAATCCCAGTAAAACAGTTGTATGCCATTGGAACAGAATATCTGCGAGGCCGCGTGAGCGCACCACGCGATGCATGTGAGATCGGGGCACCGTGTGTAGTAGGGTCCTCAGGCGATACCGTGTTTAATGCCCAAAATAAGGCCTATGTTTCAGCACCGCTTTGAGACCAACTATATTCGACGAACTCAGCTTCTAGTCACTGGTCGCATGCCTGTCGCTACAACGGGAATTTTCTGTCTTGATGGCTTGCAGCAAATAGACTAAGGCACTACAAAATACGCACGACTAATCGTGCTAACAAAGTAGAGGATAATGAATGATCACAAGAAACAAAAACAGTCCCGGCTGATGTTTGACGCTACAACTTGAACCAGTTTTACAAACCACACAAACCTACAAACTACCCTGCCGACCTGGCATTATCCTCGAAGGATTGCAATCATTGAAAAGTTTCGTCTCATGCTTATGAATACCCCTCTGATCGTCACTGCCAGATATCGGGTGGGTGACGACTGGTCGAATTTTCGCGCGACCGCCCGCGGCGAGCACGAGTCGTTTGTATTAGGTCTATGCAGAATAAACGGCCAAAACGGACTACTTTTTTCAAAACGCCATAACTTCGCTCAGACACAACTTTATTTGTCGAAATAAAAACCGTTCGAATCTACACAACCTTGCCAACGATCTGGTAAAGAAAATATGCCATCATGATCAAATTCAGGATTGCGAAAATTAATGAAGTCAACGATGGCATTTTCAACATGCATCGTTTCGGCGAACTCCTTCTGACCCAGGTTTGCATCGAGAACCGGGAAAAAGTGGTAATTCGTCAGAGATAGGTCTGAGGAATAAGGGGGGTGAGGGAGAGTCTCGATCAGTTTCTGCTGGGTGACTTGCGAACTGTGGGGTTTTGCGTTGTTTTGCGCACCCAGTAAAAAAATGATGCAGTTAGGCATCGAGCCTCTCCCTCACCCCCCTTATTCCCCAGACCTATCCCTGACGGATTACCACTTTTTCGGGTTCCCGATGCAAATCTGCGGCAGAAAAATTATGCACGGTAAAAATGCCATTCTTGACTTTATTGATTCTCGCAATCCAGAATTTGATCGTGATGGTATATTTTCCTTACCAGATCGTTGGCAAGGTTGTGTAGATTCGAATGGTTTTTATTTCGACAAATAAAGTTGTGTCTGAGCGAAGTTATGGCCAATTACGTTTCGGCCATTTATTCTGCATACACCTAATAATTCTGATCAAGACGCATTGGGCTGGTAGCGTAAGGGACCTATATAGATTGAAAATTGGAAGTTCAACCTTCAAGGGTCCTTTACGGTACCAGCTCATTGCTTCTTTAGCGGGATGACAAACGATTCGTACTGACGGCGCCACAAGTGCGACGCCGCGAAGCGAAAATTCGACCACTCCACCCTCACCCCCCACATATTACACAAAGTACCTTGAACATCATACCTCTTGCAAAGCGTCGCATGCCTCGTAGGCGAAGCGATATTCGGAATTAGGGTACAATTCTTGTACCACTTCTCGAATGACGCGTTGTAGAGGCAACTGTAATTGTCAGGATAACAACAGTTAAAAAAGATAAGGAATAGAACGCACCTTCGGAATCAAATGACAAGTGAGTTTTTGAAACTTCCGAATTTCTTTCAATGCCAAGGCGCCTGGTCGATGACGCCGTTTCATTGACATCCTAGGAAGGGCTTTTGCACCGAACCTCGGTGTGCCACCTCAATAGAAATTGTTTTAAATTAAGTTCAAACATCTCGCAACAGCTCAGTATAGATTTTTATATGAACAAAATGAGCGCTGTCCTACCTGATCGCCTCGACGGGCCAGCTGCTCTGCGGTCGATTTCATCGAAATCGCGATATACCATTTTTCTACTCCCTCCAGCTCTTTCTGGAGGAAATTCATCGCCGCTCATCATTCTGTAAAATTCAGAATCACTCTCTACCGTCACCCGATTTCGGATTGACCCACAGATGTCCACGCCTTTGCATTGAACCTGTGGTGCGCGAGACCACGGCATTTTTGTTAACCCGGTATGTTCTCAATTAAAGCTCGGAGGATGCAAAATGAAAAGTAAACGACTGCCGAAACATTTTCCTGCACAGATTGGATAATACACCCTTGATAATCATTAGATGTCTCATGCTCCCGATAATCAGATCAGTCGAGGCACTAGATCCTTAGGTAACAATCCAGGTTTTACCATTTTTGCACCGCCACGCTGCGCCATCAGGACTACCACTCCCACATGAATGCACGCCAGCCATGCCTATGCTCAGCTGATTAACTAGGAGCCTATAGAATCACCCATCAAGTTCCTGTTCCTTTCCTCAAGTAAGTGAGTCGACTGACCAAAATCGCCGGGTGCCTTCAAGGCCACACAATGAAAAACATAGACAAAAAATTCGCCCATGAAATTTTGTGGCATTTCACACCCACCTAAGTTTCGACACTATCCAAAGAAGGGATAGGAGGCCAGAAACCAGAGAACGAACTATGACCATTCAAGCAACGCAGATCAGGTTTTGCAGTGGAACGATCTAGTATGAAAACCCACCTTCGCTCCGCAGCAGGGAATCGCTTCAAATTTGATAGTGAGGCATCATCATCTTGTTCTCGAATGTTGGGCACCATCGGTATCGAGGAGTCACGGGGGCTTAAAAAATGTAAATTAGCAGCAACAAAAAACACTAGAAGAATGAAATAGAAGGCACGCTATAACTCACACTTCTAACGGAGCTTCTCGATGATCAGTCATGTACTCGTTGACCTGCAGCCCCTTCATAGCTACACGCTCCGTCCTGTGCTGGGGATTTCTGTAACAGCTCCCGGTTTTATTTAACTTACAGCTCTTTTGATAGTAAGAAAAATAAGCATGAGCAACGAATATAACCGAACTCCACATCCAAAAACACCTAAAAGTACATAATTCGCAGAAAACTCACCTATAGCTTGGCTTTCTACGGTAACTATTCAGGTGATCATCAAGATCATCTACCATGTATTCATTTCTGCTTTCGTGAGCTCTCGAATATGATGGGTAGAGATTTTCGCGATCATCAAGTTGCCTGCTGAAAATACAAAATAGAATTTGTTAAAATAGCAGTGAGCTGGGGAATTCTTTTTCGGATGGGAACGGATGCACACAACTGCAGTGCTGCAGTTTTACAACCGCACTCACAAACCAACCTTAATTAGTCGCTTTTGACCAACGCAGCAATGAGTGCACACCTTATCCACGTTTCATTGAATCAGACTGTATTTCCCAAACTATTGATTCTTTACAATCAATCAAACCAACGGTCTCGACATCATGGGGCGACCACGAAGAAATGTAATGCAACCTAATGATGCTGTTCAGCTGCAGAAGCAAGGGATGTTTCACAATGTGAGCGGTGACTTTGGGGAATCTTTCCATGCGTGGACAGACCTCGACAGGCCGCTCGTAAATATCGTAGGTTTTCTTAGACATGTCAGTTATTACATGAGATTACTTAAGAAGGCAAGAAGTTCTTATTATCATACAGGAAAACTTTCGTTATATCTCGCACGAGCTCAGCACCCGACCGACCATTTTGAAAAAGAGGATGCGCTATAAGGAGAGAGGATTTTTCGGCATTCTTTATACTTGCGCGGGGTCAACTGGCGTTCTTCCGCGCCCCTGCGTAAACGGGCTCAAATGAACATACTGCCGCGCAGAAATGAATTTACCCTTCTATATTAAAATTTGGACACCTCCAAATGCATCAAGAAGAAATTTCCTTTGTGGCATTCAAACATACCTGCGATTGTCCGTTGGTCTTGCATAGCTTCGTTCAGTCATATATTCACTTGTACCATCAAAATTTCGTGAAAAACTCGGGTCCATGCGCTGACGACTGTACTGTTCTCTAAATTAACGTGCATCACATTAACAACGCACTTTTTCCAAAAATATACTGCACTTACACCTAGCGAAGCAGCGATTTTGCGAATCTGGAAATCGCAGAATCACAAAATCGCATATGCCCTCACACGAATGACAGTGACAGTGCTTACATGATCGCTGTCAATCACACAGTACAGTCCATTTCGGCAAAAAAAAACTGTCGGGGTGTGTCCTACGGACTTGGGTGAATGACGAGAGTGAGAGTACGTGGCGAGAGTGGGAATGTGTGGCGGGGTGAGAGAGTTGAGTTTAATACACGTTCATTCAGGTCCGTAGGACACGCCCCGTCAGTTTTCCCGAAATGGACTGTACAGGAACTCTCCCATAAGCGATGTACTTTCGACATTACCCCCCACAACTACTCACGGTGAGAAACGTATTATAAGCTTCATGCGCCACGGTAGTTCACGGGTATGCGCTTTGGCAAAACCGCAGAGTCGCACAATCGTTAGAACGATACGTAGCTGATGTGAAAACTTCAAAGTGATAACAAGTAGTTTGCTAGATATGACAGCAGCTTGATACGATAGAACTAACTATGAACTAACCTTTGTGCCGGGCGGTTGCTATATTCTGGTTCCTCTACCATATACTCATTCCTAGCTCCAGCTGTTCTCGATTTTGACATGCTCCTGCTTTCTTCTCCTATATACTGCTTACTGAAAATTCCCAATTAGATTAGCAAACACCTGCGGACTCCGCGATTTTGTGATGTTGCAATTCCGCACTCCAATTCATAGTATTGCAGAATCCCGCGTATCAGAAGCATTGCGAGAGTGCGACACCGCAAAATCGTGGAAAGACAATTTGGTGTCAAGTTAACGGTAGCTTCGAACCAAGAAACTGAATAATAACTTCGAAAACCAGAAGCGCTGGAATCCTCTGTGACCAGCAACCCTTACCTGCGATTGTCCGTCGGCCTCGCATAGCTGCGATCAGTCATGTATTCGTTCGGACCATCGGAATTTTGCGAGAAGCTTGGATCTATACGCTGGCGATGATTCTGCTCTCTGAATTCAGATACTCAGTACTGTTTGGCACTGCAGCTTCTCTCACGAAGTGATGCACTTAGAGTTATCCAGAACCAACTTTCGCATTGGGCGGCTGTTATACTCGCGTTCGGGTGCCATATATTCACCTCTAGTTCCATTCATTCTCGAATTCGATGGGTATCTTTCCTGCTCTGCATAGTGCCTACTGAAATATCAGATGTCCAACAAACAGAGCTGTCACATAAACTCACATCCACACAAAAATGGATAGCTTCTTAGTCGAACAGCATTCATTTGATCAATACTGCAGCTCTTACCTTCGATTTCCGAGTGGCCTTGCATAGTTTGGCTCGACAGTCATATATTCGTTTGGTCCATCGTAGTCAGCAGATCTAGTTCTGAAAACGGCAACGGTGATATTTTGATGTGATGAGGATCAACATTTCCCGAATACTGTTATGAGGAAATGCCCACAACATCGTTACCCAATACCAGTGTATAATAAGGTTGAGAGAAAAAAAACTATTTCCATCCTCACTCTCCCCGCAAGAAGAAATTCGTTAAAAATACATCGACATAACAAATACGTGTTATTTTAAAACACTTAACATAAACTTACGAAGTCTCTCGATCTTCCTGTCTAGTGGGCGACTGGGGATACTCGATAGAATATTGAGGTTCTGCTCGATCACGTTGAAAATGTGAGTCGTCCCTAAAGAACAGGGACTATAGCAAGGCATAAGAATTTTTTTGAGGACTTCTTGGGGCATAGATGTGGACGAGCAATTTCTCCACATGCAAACAGGGACTACTGCAATACCTTAACACTATGAGGTTGTAGGAATTCAAAAGTGCAAATTTTTGTTTGCGTTGTGGTAGAAAGCTACAAGGACATGCGTTCCAGTGTGGTGAACCACACTATGTGGTTCACCACACTGGAACGCATGTCCTTGTAGCTCACCACACTGGAACGCAGTTAATGTGAAAACTTTAAGGAACCATGGACTCCCAAGAAATGAAGAGGATTTTGAAAGACAAGATTCAATTTTGGTACTATCGAGCTATTATCATCCAGTAGTTGCGATAAAAACTATCACTTTCAACTAAAGCTGTAGAAAAATAGTTGAATAAATCTAAAACATCTCTCCTCGAAAATTTAATGTGAAAACATTATTAAATGCTTTGCACAATAATCTCACACAGGAGCATCACTAACTTTCAGGCAAGACATTCACTGCTGCGCGCAGATGATTAAGGAATATTATTAGGTTGAACCATAATTTCTGTTACACTATGACGAAAAATTTCAAATTTATTTTTCTTAATTTGTGTCTAACTTCAGTCAACAAAATATGTACCATTATGATCACCAATATATTGCCAGCGAATAGGGAGATAATAGATGCCTGGCTTATAGAAGTCTGGGGATTTCTGGTCGAAGAAAGTCTGGAGGTCGACTTTGAGATCATCGTCATCTTTGAACTGCGGTCCGTCGAGGAAGTGGGTCAGAGATCGGAATAGGTGGTAGTCAGTTGGGACCATGCCCGGAGATTACGGTGGACGGGGGAGCTTCGTCCAACCAAGGTCCTGGATCTTTTGACACGTCAACTTTGCCACATGTGGGCGAGCGTTGTCGTGGAGGAAGAAGTCTCGGTCCACTTTTCCGGTAAGTTTTGCCGCTCCGGTGTCCAATTGCCTGCAGTAGAGATCGCCAGTGACTGTCGTGTTGGATGGTAACAGTTTCCCTTTTTTTGAAAATTTAGAAAAAAAACATTTTTTTCTCTGTGCAATTTTTTAAATTTTTTTCTGTTTCAATTTGAGCAGATCGAGCCATTGGGTTGCCGCCATATGAGGGACAGTACCTGGGTCCATCGACTGGTAGATTCGGTTAGTGGCCTTGCATGCTGAGGAACCGGGGCGGTGTTCGTGAATTTCGCACATCTCGCGAAATTGTCGTAGATTCACTGCTAGTTGAAGCCATAGAGAATATGAATTGTGTTAATCAGTAGCCCTTTTCAGTCGCTTCATATACCTCCCACTACCAAATATTCCCGAGGCTTCCACAGTTTTCCCCAAGAGTGTAACAGAAATTATGGTTCAACCTAATAATAGGTTCTAAATGGCAGCGCAAATATAGATGTTCCTCGTCTACCCTAGCATCAACGGCCCTAACCACGGATTTGTTACAATTGCGTCTGATGAGATAGATTTTGAGTGGAACAATCATCAATATACATCTCAATCAAAAAATTCAGAATTGAAGCTGGTGACCAACCAACTTTGCACAGTCGTCGAAATGATAAAAGGCGATATTCCAATTAGAAGAGGAAAGGGTCCAAATCTAGATGATGAGAAAGATCCTGAGTGGAATCCATGTCTTTATGTGGGTGTCAATGTAGTTGAAGCCACAACACTGTGCTTTGATGTAGGGGTGTAGGATGAATTTACACTTGTGTGTACAAGCAGATGATTGTGTAGAACGGTTTGAAATGAGGGACGACAACGCGATAATGAGTGCCTCCATCCCCCCCCCCCCCCCAACTACATTAGCACCTTGATATGAATGTGAGTACAGTGTTAAAGTAGCTTCACAAAACATGCATGTACATCTATGAAATTTACGGCAGCTGACCGACAGGTCTCAAATCCAGAAATCTGTCCCCTCCTCTTATAAGAATAACCTAGTACAAAAGAGATTAAAGCATTCGGAGAGTAAGCTACGTTCAAACACGAAAAAGAAACTCACTCCATAGAAACTTCATGAATAACTTCACGTGTCGTCTGCCTCATTGTAATTCGACCTTTGGGAAGTAAGGGTTCCGGTACTGGTTTAACACGCACCATTTCTTCACCGGTTTGCGAAATGAAAATAAAATTCCTACCTGGAATAGGATTTTTTCAAAAAGCATAAACTTTGAAAGGTGCTACCGCAATGAGGGGGCATTTTGTAAAAAGTTGCTTATCTAAGCACCCTGTAGACATGGGGCCTTGAAGGGTCAATCTGCACATTCAGGCGTATACTTTTGTCTAAGCCATAATGGAGGAAAAAAGGGTTCCTTTCATCCTTTAGAGTTAGATAAAAATAATGTCCATAGTGGGATGCCCCCCCCCCATTGCGATAGCACCCTATGAAACAAAATAAAACGAATCAATTAAACGAGGGACCAATAGAATCTCGAAGAGTGTGAAGGAGATGGCGATCGATCAATGAAGGCACGCCTTCAGTTTGAATGTCAACCTTCGCGCCATGGTGTACGTAAGTGCAGACAAAACGAGATACCCGTCAGCCAAAAAGCCAATCTTTGCATAAGGTAAGAATTTATAGTGAGCGAATAAAACAAGGATTTTCAGTAGTACTGTAGGAACTAGAATCAAATACAGAATTTTGGGAAAGCGTGAAGAAGGAAAGCAATAAGGTCGGTAAGGCATTAGTCGGTAACTTGACTTTTCCAACAGAAATAGTGTTCCAGCCTGCTTCAACGCGTGTATATCCTTCTGTTTCAGTATGAATCTCAAACAACACATCAAAATACGACGAGAATACTCAGGATGTGCTGTATTTATAAGGAGCGGAAAGATTAAAGGACATATGAATGAATTCTGACTTTGAAAAAGTAGCTTTGCAAAATGAACAAACTTCTTGCAATCCATGAGCTCCAAGAAACCGCAAAATTCACGTTACTTAAGCGAGATTTCTGATGTGTAACTTTGAAAAAGTAACTTTGTAGAATAAACAAGCCCCTTTCCATCCACGAGTTCCAAAAAACCGTGAAATTTCACACTGCTCAGACAAGTTTCCTGACTATAGCTATTCAGATCGATTGATATCACGATGTATTATTAGACCTATGACTTGATTTGGTGAGGCTGAAGCTGCAGAATAAGTGATGAGCACCAAGAAACCTTGAAAAATGTCCGTAACTATATGAAGGGGAATGGCCTCCTTGAGGAAGATACCGTGAACCGAAAAACCACATCAGAGAATTTCTGAACTATTTGACTACAGTAAAGGCAATAAAGGTACCCAATGATGAGACCAGTAAATGGGAGACCAAATGAAACGCAAGGGAACCTGAGAAGTGGACTGTCCACATCCAGTTTGGCGATGGGATGTTTTCGCGCTAGACATCGTTAAGTATCGATCGAAGTCATGTGGATCTGAGATAAGTGGCGCCAATTCGCGCGCTCTTTTAAAGGTATTGTCCGTTTTGAATGCCTCACTAAACTTCTTCTCCTTCCTGAGCAATTAAATTATCGGAGTGTGAAGATGCTCAACACTTAGCTCGCACTAGCGTGATCAAATGATCGCAGTGTCGTAGTGCGCGCTCCAATTGAGCCTGTCCCTCCGCAGCAATCTGGTCTGTTACCGCTCACGTACTGTTGCTGCTCACTCTGTGCGGTTATATGTACCTTGCGAATCGTGGTTTCGCGAAGTATAGTCGTTGCCATAGGTCAGGATCTCTTCGCGGCATGTGGAGCGAAGCGTACGAGTCAGAGGGGCTATACGTACTAGTTGGTTGTCGGAGCGGTTACTTGTCCTGGGCCTAAAATAGCCTAATACAAGGCGCAATACCGCTAATCGTCTTAGGACCCATCTGCATACGGCGCTCTAAGCTTGCACACATCGCGTCGCAAGCCGCACGCCGCGATATTTACAAATGCAAGTCACTGTTGTACACTCAGTGAAAACGAATAAATTTTTATTATTGAAATGAAGAAGCGTAAAAATAAAAACTGAAGTATCAACAGTCATTTAATTGTACTGAATAAAAGCACGCCGGCATCATCACTCAGCAGTTCATCAGTCGGTCTCAGACGATTCAGCAGACGGAGCCGGCAGAACAAAGGTGTCACCATAGGATTCTGTCTCGCCATAAGACTGATCGCGTGGTTCAAAAATGTCCTCCACATCACGTCGATCGATGCCATCCGGTGCACCGAACTTGTAGGCTAAGCATGGGATAGGGGTTCGTGGAATGGCATGGTAATGGTTCCGACGATGTATGCGAACTCTTGGCGGTTGTATCGGTGGCGATACAACGACGTCTGGACCGAGTGAACCACCCTGTTGTTCAATAGCAGTATCTGCATCAGTTTCCGATGACAAGTTCACCACAGGCTGATCTGGTACTCCACTTTTGCTGCCTGAAAATGAGATGAAACGGAAAACATCTAGTCAGAGAGACGCACGCGACCGCACGCGGCACCCATGTACAAAACCCATTCCAAACCATACTCACCCCGAAACAGTCGTCCAATCGAATGAATCACTGAATGAGCGCTTTTACGTCTCGAGCGATCACGGTCATCCTAAAGCGATACCCATGGTACTATGACTACGGTACTCAAAGTGATTACGGTAATGGGGTGCGTATCGATAGAACGGAATTTCGCATCGCAGCTTGCGGCGCGAGCTGAAAACACTACATGTGGTGGGACTTTAACAATTCCGTTTTTTGGACAAAACACGATGAGGGACAGAATGATCGCCTCAGAACCCATCTACGTACGGCGCCCCTAACTCACACACAACGCGCCGCATACTGCAGCGCGAAAACTGGTCCAAAAATACGCACCCGTTCAGAATTGAAAAGATCTAGAAAATATTGGATAAAATTTTACAAGGCTCTCAATAGGACTCACGTCTGTTTCCATCTGAACACCTGAACAATATTTCTGAGAAAGTTCAAATAGATTTTTTTCGGAAAGCAGAAAAAGCGCTATTTCAGCGCGTAATACTCTGCGGTTCAATTCGACACAAAACACACAAATGGATATGTATCCTTATGCCAGGATTTCACACTGCGGCCTTCAGCGTGTGACGCGATGCGTGCGATGCCGACGCGCCATATGTAATGACGTCCCACAACGATTACACGGCAATTACACACGCCCGAAGAGTGTGCCCTGTAAAACCGCCTTCATACTCTGCGGTGTCGACGGCTGTGCCGTCCCTGCCTCTCCGCCCATACCACACTGCCCCGCGGCCTGTGAAGGCAGCCAAGCCCCACCGCAGCCAGGCATGCAGCGGAGTATGGAAGCGGCCTATTCGTTTCCATACTCCCCCAAAACCCAACTGTATACGGTGCCCCTACTCGCATGCATCGCATCGCACCTCGCACTGCGAAATCCCAACGCAAGGGTGCACACCCTAACGAATTACCTAATTCACAAACACAGATTTTACAGGGGGTGTGTAATCTTATGTCAAAATTTCGCGCCGCCGCGAGCGACGAGCGGCACGGTGACTTTCTTTACTCAAAGTTTCACGCCCCAATTGATTATTTCTTGATTAATTGTTATCATGTGATGTTATTGTTCCTTTTACTTTTTATATTACTATTGTCTTGCTAGGCTAAAAAGTTATTGGTTTCAGATAATGATGATGAGATAAACAGCTGTTTCTTTGAAGGACCTCCATGGTACCAGCCCCTTGCGTCCTGGATGGAACTGCAACCGACCGCGTCAAGTCGGGCTGGTGGCGCCGCGAGTGCGATGGCGGAAATTCGACATAAGGCCACACACCCCTTTCACAGTCTGAATGAGCGTTCCGCAGCAATCCAGGACAAAATCACATCGAAAACTCACCTTTGTTGTATTTTGAACCTGAAAAAAGAAATTTCAACTTCCTAATATACCGTGCACTGGGAAAAGCTGCGATACTAAAATGCTTCAGACTTCTATTAGCACTCGAAAACGAGTAGCACACTGGCACTCTCACTGACTCACTTCTCGCTGCACGCATGTTCTCTGCTTCCACATCAGAATTAGACTTGCGTATACAGTCGGGACGCGAAATCCGGAACATCGCAATGAACTCACCTGTGGGAATCACCAGAAGGATAAAAAAAGCAAAAAACACTCACGAGATGAAACACATGTCACAAGAGCGCTTGTGAATGTTGCCATTGCCATCGGTGGGATCCACTCAAGGTGACCTAAACCTGGATGTTTGATGTGGGTGAATATAGCAAGGTGCTATCTCAACTAGTAAGGTGCTATCCCGATGAAACATGTCATCACATGACTGACCTGTTGTCATTGGTGGGAGCGGCGTGAAACCGTGTTCATACTCAGCGCTGGCAGGCCGTGTCTACGTTCACAGGCAGCGAGGCAGAGTGGTAGAAGAGGTGTAGAGTTGACGCAAGCAAGGAGACAGGGCGGAACAAGCGGAGACGCAGGGACACGCAGCTACGCTCTGCAGCAGGCACCGCAGAGTGTGAATGCAGCCTAAGGAGAAATCACCACCGTGCTTGACTCTACTTCTGTGCCTGCCGCTATAGTTTCCTGAGTTCTAGAGAGGGGAAAAACTCTTCCCTTCTTTTATTAGCCTAAGCTCTAAAACGTAAAAGACCCCTTCACTCTTATATTAGGGTCCAGGCGGATATATACGCTTGAGCTCAAAGATCGACACAAATTCATTCCATCCACTACGAGATGGTTGCGATAGGTACAGTCGATTTCGGAGTGTTTGATAGGGCGTGGCCTACGGACTTATATGAAAGTGTATCAAACTCTCCCACCCCGCCACACACTCTCACTCTCGCCAATCAGGCAACGCCCTATCTTGCGCTGGGAATGGACAGCACCAGTACAAGGAAACCTTCAAAAGTGAAAGAAAAGCTGATAATGAAACACAAAATGCAAAGAAATGAAGGAGGGCGGAGAGCAAACCAACGATCCCAATCCTACAGATCCGGAACACTACCAGTGAGTCACGGTAGCCGATGCTAGCTTTGCAACGGCCGTGTTGATTTCAAAGAGCCTCGCCAATAAGATGGCACAAGCAAACTTTGACCCTTCCTTACTCGCTGCACAATGGCATTTTGCAAATTTCGTTTTCACAGTTATAATCAGTACCCGAAGCTCTATCGATCCATCCGGGTCTTATTCCAATGTTCCATGGAAGGTTGAAAGACGTTAGAGGACGTCTATGGCACGCTATTGACAAGTAAACCTGCTTTTATACATTGCGGCACTGGCATAGACAGTGGCCATCGACGCCGGCAACGGCGCCTCTGATGACGCGCCCTGCTTATAACGCTTGATCGAACCGTACCAAGAATGATGATGATGGTGGCGAGAATCCGCAGCGAGATTTGCAGCTCGGCAAGAACCTTGGCATGGTGCCAAACTGTAGCAAGATTCGCGCAGGCTTTGGCGACAATTTGAGCCTGCTCACACCACGACCTTTGTATTGTTGTATGGTTCGGTCGAGCGTTATGTACAAAGCGCGTTTCCAGCGTGCCGCAGATGCCCGCGGCAGGCAACTTCTTCCCACAGCCGCCGCCGTTGCCGCAAAGTATGAAAGTTATGTTTGACTCGTCAGCTATGCAAAGTTTCAGAGTTCAATGAAATGTCCCACTCTCATTCCACTGCAGAGAAATAAGACGTTGTTCAAAGATTGTGATTTCGCGCGATTCAAGCGAAAGGAAAAGATGCATATCGATTGAGCGATTCTGGCAATCCGCGCCATTCAGGCGCGGAATGGACAAATGGACATGATACATTTGATAAATGAACATGAGTGGCGAACTCTGAGCAATGTCTTAGTTAGAGGATTTGGCGTTGGATGGTGGAATACTGGTTGGAAGAAGGCGAAGAAGATAGAAAAATGATAAGAAGATGAAGTAAACAAGTACCTCATATAAGTGAGGAGTCCGGTACAATAAATGATAACCCCCTTTTCAACCCCTCAGCTATAAACCACAGGCATCAACTTGCTTCTATAGGGAGGTTATCTCTGCGTTAAACATCCGTCTAAGGGCACGTGCGCAACACAGGTTAAACTACTTCTTTGCTTCTTCCATCCTAAATTTTTCAAACACGATCTTTTTGTTTATAATTGTATATTTCCATCACTATGATAGCACCTAGTAACAACAATAGAACTATCCATTCCCTAGAATTGAGCTCCTAGAAAAAATCAATACACCTACACCTTTCTTCTACAGAGCAACTGGATACATCCCAAATCAAACTCACCCATCAGATCCACCATACACCTCTGAATTCAGTTCAGAAATGAACTCCCTCATCTAGTGTTCCTGAATACTCGGCGATAACGAAATATTAATCATACATCATTTGGTCAACAAAGAAAAGACGCCGTTTCCAATATACGCGATATAAGACGAACGTAGACTAGAAAAAACAGCAGTTACACGCCTTTTCACTACAAATTCGCCGATATTTCGAAGACTTTATATTTTTATGATATAAACAATCACAGCATCAGATATATCCAAACACGTATTAGACATTGTTCACAGTTCGCGACTCAGGCGATCACGCGATGGCACGATACGAATCCAATCTTGTCCGCCTGAATCGCGATCTCTGACCATGACCTTGGGCCGCGATCATACTTTGCGGCACTGGTGCCGGGGCGTGGCCGGGTGTCTCTGCGTATCCGCCTGCGCCACCCCGTCTCGTTGCCTTCGTCGTCTCTGCATCTCCCCGTGCCACTCTGTTCCGTTGTTGGTGAGCGCAGCCACGCCCCACGCAAAGTATGAACGGCCTTAGGCAGACGTCAAACTTCGAAATTGGCGATTTTGCGTGTCGCCACTCCACACGCAAAGTCGCCGCATTGCAGTATTTCAAGGTCGCAGAATTGCTAAATGTAAGTTCCAAATTGTAGATGTCGGCCTCAGGAGGCAATAAAATGAAAGACAATGCTTGCAGAACAAAATAAGACATGCCTCTGATACATGATAGCAAGACAAGGAGGCCAACAGCTTCTACAGACATGTTGACCTTCCAACAAATATAAGCAGGGTACATCCGGAGTCGAGGTTTCTTGAAAAGTGGGGGGGGGGGTCGTATGTGACCGGATAGGAGGGGAGGGGAGAGGTGTACCTGCAGAGGTCAGCGATGAGCACTAGGATGTAAACTTTTAATGAACAGATAAAAAGCGAAGAGCATTTCACAGCGAACAGATGGGAGAAATGTGAAATAAACATCTTTTTGCTTAAGGTAATAATACATAGCAATAAAACACATTGCAACTATAGAATCCGGCGTTAGTTATATTTTGGAGGTCAAAGAAGGGGAGGGTGACATACTTGGTCCCTTGTAAGGAGAGAGGGGGTCGTACTGGAGCGGCTATTTTTCTCGACACTTGAAAGTGCCCTGAATACAAGTGTTCCATGGTGTCCATGTAAGAACACTACTTTCTGTGCAGGTACGCACTGCTTGACCCTGTCACACTTGGTTATGCATCGTTAGGACATGATTTCGCAACGCGACTTACGAGGCGACACAAGCTAGGAACACCGTGGACCTGGGTACTAATGCAATCGCGCCAAAAGCAGGCGCAAGACACGGTAATCGCTCCAGGACCCAACTACATGGGCATCCCTAGCTCGCGTTGCGCGCCGCCTTGCGAAGTTCTATCCTAACGATGCCGGCTCCGCAGTGCTTGACCCTGTAGCATTTACCTGAACATCCCACCTGAACAGGAAGAATAAATGCCATGCACGACGGAAATCAAAATAAAAATCAACCCGTTTATTGAAAGTGAAGATCACATCGGTCATTCGATCACTTCGACCACTGAAGAGCCACTCGACGACGACGATGAGGAGTGACGTTTTCGCCGGGATTTCTTGCTCTTCTTCTCCTTTTTTGATTTCTTCGATGATTTCTCCTTTTTGGTCTTCTGAAAACCAACAGTTACCATAGTGCCACCGATACCTTGCACCTTCAACACACCTTTGATTTGTGTTTCTTCTTCGATTCTTTTCGCTTTTCTATTTCCTCTTTGAGATAGGCGAGGACTGAGAATCCGCTGATTGCTGAAATTTCACACAATTTAGTAAATCCTCGATGACGGCTACAAAAAGCCCCAAACGCAGTGAACATAAAATCGCAATGGCATATCGCGCGCCATAAGAAAATGGGGCAGGCTGAACGGGTGCACTATGGTGATGGGGGAGGAACGGTGAGCCTTAGGTCGCGTTTACACTTTGCGCCGGCAGGGCGCAGCGACGTTCACAGGCAGCGAGGCAGACCGGCACTGAGGGAAGCTGCAGAGACGACGCAGGCGACGAGACAGATGGCACAGGCGAAGACGCAGAGACACACAGCCACGCCATACTGCCAGCACTGAATAGTATGAACGCAGTCTTACTATTATGTTTTCTCCTGATTGTTCCACAACTTTGCTGCAAGTTAGCATAGAGTTTTTGGCGCTAATCAACCCCTTCCTGGGATGCGCCGCACATTCTAGTTCCATTCAGAATGGTGATAGCTGGTGAACGTGATGTGGCCTATACAATGAGTTGCGGTGGCCAGCCGATGTACAAGTCAGTCAAGTTTTATCCTCCCCGCATTTCCCGTGGCACAAAGAGCCGTTGGTCGGGTAACGGATGCCCAACCCTACCGTCATTGAATCATGGGTAAGCGAAAAGGCAAAAAAAAAAAAGAAAACATGACTGTAGGAATTAGACCACAGCCACTGCGCAACCGCACGCATCATCCACAACCAGTGTGAGACAAAATTAAACTTTCAGGACCACCTTTTCATGTGAATCATTATAGAACTTAAAACTTTCAGGAACTCACTTTCACTTGTACTAGTCGGTGGAGCTGGTCCAAATTCCTCTTCGTCATCCACAATGTCCATCACTGTGATTGGTTTAGTTTTCGGTTGTTCGTTTACTGCCTCTGGCGTGTCCATTTTCTTCTGTTCCTGCTGCTCAGACTCCTCCTTTTTCACCTCTTTCTCTGTCTTTTCCTCCTCCTCTTCATCGCTATCGCTCTCACTTTCACTTTCACCGAAGATCGCGTCAAATATCGATTTCGGAGGTCGATCTATGTCGTCGACTTTTGGCTCTTTTGCTTCTTTTTCCATCTCTTCTTCACGATGCAGTTCCTCGCGGGCTCTTCTGAATCATCTACATTACATCGGAAACTGTATGCAGGAGCCATCCCGACCATTAGACTGATGTCAGGTCGCGCATAGACTTTGTGTAACCGACGCCGGCGGCAATGGCGTCAATCTGATAATGCGCTCTAGTAATAACGGCCGGTACCGCTGAGATAATCGTGGCTCTCGCCAGGATCATCGTACTGTAGTGGCTGGGTGTTTTTTACAAGCGGAGCGCAAGATTGACACCGTCGCAGCCGGTACCAGCGTAGAGCACATTGTTTTGACGCCGTCGACGCGATGCCGGCGTCAATTACGCGGAGTATGAACGCGGCCTCACACTTCGCTATGTCGATGTTGTGGTGGTAGAAGAGGAAAAAATACATCGCGGAATCGCAAACCAGTAAGCTCGCGACGTCTGACATCGACCTGACTGGGACAAAGCGCTTGAGCAACAAGCTTCACTAATTGGTCAGTATGCAATCGGCCGCATAAGAGCACGAGCTAAGTATTGCGCCAATTGATCCCCTCTCGGGCGTGTACCGTAGGACAGGATTTCGCACCACGGCGTACAGCGTGTGACGCGATGTAGGACCTAACCACACATGGCATCAATTAGCAAACATTGCGTAGCATGTCGCGTTGCGAAATGTTGTCCTATCGATACACACCTACTCCTCTCTATCTGCCATCTCAAAAACCTGCCTACCTTTGTGCAAGATCGTTGGCTGTTTGTGGCAAGCCCAAGTTCAGCAATGTCTCTTTTTTCGAAGACTTCTGCAAATGTGGTACACCCACAATCTCAGCTCCAGGATACGGATTGGGGATGTTAAAGCGCTTTGCCAGTGAGTTGTGTGGATACCTGAACCGAATCGAAATTTCGGATGAAAAAGCTCCAGCAGGACAGTTTCTCACATGGTGTGATAGATAACAGACAGCTTATTTTCCAAATTACGGAAAAGTTCATATGCAACGCATTATCATCACTCACCACTGAAATGTCGTCCTCGTTCTCTCACCAAACATCCCCATCTTAACAGCCGCCATTTTATCACTGTCGTGTTTACTTGCCTGCAAAATCAACAAGAATATAACATTTTCTATCACATCTACTAACTGCGAACAATTATGCTGCATTCATACTTGGCGACTCGACCGCTCTCATCGCCGCAACGCACCGGCTGCCCATAGCACTGTCTACGCATTATGAACACATGATTTTGTACCACGGCGTCCAACCCATGCGCGCGAATTATTGGGCCCGTATGTGGTTGGATTCTAAAACAATTACGCTGTCCTGCTCTATATTTTGATCGAATGACTCGGAACCGCTCTAACAAGGGAAGGTATTTTACTTCTCATGGAACTTTGAAATGAGACCCGGAAGGATCGATAGAGCTTCAAACGCTGATTATAACAGTGAACACCAAAATTGCCAAATGGCATCCTGAAGCGAGTTACGAGGGGTCAAAGTTTGCCTGTGACTTGCCTGTGACATCTCAATGGCGAGGCGCTTCGTCATCAGCATGACTAGCGCAGAGCCAGTAATGGCCTCCGTGGCTCAGTGGTAGTGCCCCCGTTCTGCAGGCGTTGACTCCCTGAACACGAAAATCACACTGGTTTTGCATGAAAATGTATGGCTCGCGCGCTATGGGCTCCCAAACACACCATGAAATGATATTACTCTTTTTTTTTCAGAAAAACCTTCATAACTGCATTCAGGTAATTGTTTGACAGATTCTGAATAAAGATTTAAAATCAGCATTTAAAAGCGCGTAGAGTGGTATGTGTCTCGTTGCAAATGGCCATTTTCACAAACCGTCCGATGGCAAAGTTCCTCGCCAATGAGATGTCACAGGCAAAATTTGACCCCTCGTAACTCGCTTCAGGATGCCATTTGGCAACTTTGGTTTTCACAGTTATAATCACCGTTTGAAGCTCTATCGATCCCCCGGGTCTCATTTCAAAATTCCATGGGAAGTAAAATGCCTTCCCTTGTACCAAGACCCAAGAACGTACGACGCTGCCAGCTCGCACGCAACACGTCTCCGCACTGCGAAATCCTGTCCTTACAGCACAGCCCATGGCACCACCAATACGAGCAGCTCACAGTAACTGCGATAACGTCGTTGAGTGTGAATGCAAACTTATGAAAAACGACATAAATCACCGTAGAAAATGTTACCGCGTTCATACTTTGTATAACCGACGCCGACATCGTCAATCTGAAAGCGCTTCGTTTGCGAAACGCTCGACTCAGACTGTAATGTGGTTAGGTTGAGCGTTTTGCAAACGGAGCGCGTTATCAGAATGACGCCGTCGTCGGTGACAAGCAAACGATTTAACGCCGGTGCCGCCGGCGCCAGCGCCGAACACATTATTTTGACCCCGTCGCCGCCGGTGCCGGCGTCGGTTACGCAGAGTATGGACGCGGCCTTAGAGGGACAAAAACTTACATGACCCGACTGTCCCGTTTCCTTAGCAAACTTGTTCTGCAGCATTTCTTGTATAGGCAAAGCGAGGCTAGACTTTGCCAGTGGTTTCATTCTAGCTCGCACCTTAAGAACACCACGATTAATAGAGGAAGTAACAAGCCATAACACATTCTTCTCGTTTAGTGACAAGAAAGAAAGTGTTGCTTGGTATGATTTTCAAATCACATAAAGATAATTATTTGGGTTACTAAATGAGTGTATACTTTACATGTATTTCAAATCAATGTTCAAAAATAAACTAATATTTTAAATATTTCACATATAAACTCCAGCATGGAAATGAAACTAAAATATACTTCATATGCATTTTGAATAAATATATTTGAAAAATAAGTAACTTTCAAATATTTTACAAATAAATCGTGAAATAAAAATTTAGACGCTTATTCAATTCCACTCCTACTCAACTGGAAATCTACCAACCCCCAGGTAACTTTTTAATTCGACTGTTTTATATACAACACGTTTCGGCATCGTAGCGCGATACAGATACCCAAGGTAAATAAACCCTAAGCCAAGGTTTAGTCAAGGAATCTTCAGGAAGAAGTCGAAATTCGCTGTGAAAAGACGGTTTGTTTATTTTCGTTTGGCTCAATACTGGCTCACATCTTTAAATCCCTGCCCCATTCGCGACTGATTTTCGAGTGAAGATGGGACAAATGGAAGCCTACGGGAGACTTCCCAAAAAAGGATGGAGTCTCACTGGAGAAAGTGAAAGGCTGTAGTGTATGCGGGGAAAGGCTAAACATTACCGTAAAGCGTTATGGAAACTAAATTCGTGACAACTACCACAACCGTCCGCAGAAAACATAAGCGTACTTCCGGTAACATTCCGCGCTCTTCTGATGTTAGTTTTCCTTCGAATTCCTTCTTTTCCGACTCCCATTCCCATACAGACAGCTCCTTCGGCTGAGGTAGCACCAAACCTGAAAGGACAGAAATCGAAGAGATGTTACTGTTAGGAACGAAAGATCTCTAAACTCAGGATTCATAACATCCTACTCTGGTTACCAAGTACAGCGAGGGTAGGTGTTGGGCCCTAGAAGAGGAAATCGTTCTTACTTAGGCCGCCAGACGTCGCGACTTTGCGTTTTTGCTGAGTCGCGGCTCCGCACGCGAAATAGCGGAATTGCACAATCTCAAAGTCGTAGTATCGGCTGCGAACGCAAATGGTGACAAGACTTCGCCACGCGTCATGTGAATTTCGAAGTGGTCGTATGCTGTTGGGCCCTAAGATGATTGTCCAGTCTACGTCTCATTCTAAGCACAGGACGGGAACCCCCAATCGCCGATAAACCAACTCGACACCTCTTTCTTCGCGTCACACGCCGCGCTGAAAAATCCTATCCTAACGATACACACCCCGTTTCACAATCGGAATTAACAGTTAACGTATAAAAAAGACTGACCTCTTCGTAAATACTTCAAGAACTCTTTGAATCGTGCTTGTTTCATTGGTTCATCAGGAAATTCAACACGATCCTGTGATTCAAGACTGTTACAAGAATGAAGCCACAAGACCGGCTCTAGGATCAAAAACAAAAGAAAAACCTTTAAAAAGTGAAAAAAAACGAGTTTGACTGACCTTGCTGCTTTTCCATTCCTCAGTGGCATCACTTTTTTCGCGCTGATCCCATCGACTTCGATGTCGTTCCAGGCGTTTCCGATCCTTGTCACTTACCAGCTCCATCACAGACACTCGATCTTCGCCCAGTAGTCTAAATTAGAGCTGTGATGTACTACATCTCTTCCGAAAAAGACTATTCGCCACCCTATACCCTATCTTGCGGCGCGTGTGTGAAAAAAGAGTATTAATTGTAAGGGAGCGCATGCTATTATGGGATAGGCTGCACGTAACGCAGCCACCGTGTTTAGTATTCCGCGATTCAGTTCTTTTGAAACAAAATCAATATCGATCGATATATACTAATCGCGTACAAAGCAGAGAGCCAGTTATGATTATTTTGTGGGTGTGTGCAGATATGACGGAAAATCGCTTCGCGGCGCCGCCAGTACAACTTGCGAATCGATCGCTCTTGGGAGCCCGACAGGCGTGGCTCAGTGACCTCTGCGCTTCCATCCATGCCACACTGCCTCGCTTGAAGGCTGCCATGCCCTGCCACTGGCACTCGCACATGCCGCAGCGCTCGCCGCGGGCGGCCACGCGATTTTCCGTGATATCTACACACACCCTTATTTCGTAGTCGAAATTTCGACACCAGTAGCAAAACGGATCATTCGGCGTCATCACGAGAATGCACAAATACTTATGCTATAAACTCAGATTGTACTGTACCCACTTCGCTCTCTGAATATTTGTCAGCGTCTTCATGGCGTCTTGCAGCACTGGAGGCAGCTTCGCCGTCTCCAACGCCTTTGGACGATGTGCTGGTCGGAAGTTCGGAGGTAACTTTGGTGGTGCATAGAATTTACGAGGATTCAGTCGCTGAAACACTACATCAAATCAAAGCAGCAAATATCTGCACAGTCAGATTTATGGATAATTAAATCTTCAGGCGAACTTCCGAACGAACAAAAGAAATGCGGCACGCATTATCGTTTTACATTATAAAGCTTACCAGTGCTAAACGCGTACGCGATGTGAGACCGCGTTCATACCCAGCGGCGGTAAGGAGTGGTTGCATATACAGGCAGCGAGGCAGAGTGGGATAGGCGGAGACGCATAGGCACGCAGCCACGCCCTGCTGCTGACACCGCAGAGTATGAACGCGGTCTAAGGCCCCTACGATTGTGGCACGAAAAACGCCACGTTGGATGTATACCTTAGACATAATTTGGTGGGGTGGGATGTGAAATGTGATCCAGGGGCACCGTATGTAACTGGGTCCCGAAGCGACCACCATGTCTTATACCTTTTTTGGTCACAGTAATAGCTTTGGAACCGCACAATTAGAGCTTTTTGGCACTGAGCATCGTGACGCGCGCTACGCCATGCCGCAATTTCTCATGGACATCGGAAAGGGCAATTATGGATTACGGTGGGCGCTTGCTGTTCGTCTAGAATGCCGCATTTGCACACACACAACGCTTGCATCGTGTCAAGCGCAATTTGTAAATTGTAATTCACTCCAACGTCTTTAGATGAACATTTCAGCCCGTTTCCCTTTTTCGCTCTACCCCTACCATGTTTTTGTTGATACAAAATTGCAATTCTATTCGCTCATAAACTATTGACCAACGTCGATCTATTGGGTTGGGGAATAAGTCCCCGCCGTTTTTTAAACCCCGTTTTTTACATTGTTTCCTTCATCTTTCCGCAAAGCTTATATATGTTTTCGATAGAGCTTTTTTTGCTCTACAAAATGCTACTATCTGTTTTTTGAATTTTTCGATCACCTAATATTTATGAAGTTTGGAAATGAAGTACGCTTAAGGCAAAAAACGTGCAGTTGCGCACCTCATCTTTCTCGTTTGCCATCAAGACCAAAAAATGTATGTGTAAATGTTTCGATGGAGCTTTTTTAGCTCTACAGAATGGTACTTCAGATTATTCGAATCGCTCGATTTTTTGCTGTTTTTAAGGCTCAGAAATGCAGTACTCGCGAAAGTGTGCTCTTTCGTTATCTTCTTTTCCTCGCCTACCATCGAGATTGGAGAGGATGCGCATATATGCATTCGATAGAGCTTTCTTTGCTCTACAAGATGCTACCACTATTCTTTTGTATGCTCTCACATTTTAGCATTTGAGAATGAGTTTTCACCCGTTTTTCAATTCAAAATTGCGCGATGAAAAAAATTTTTTTTATAGTGGTAGCATCTTGTAGAGCAAAGAAAGCTCTATCGAATGCATATATGCGCATCCTCTCCAATCTCGATGGTAGGCGAGGAAAAGAAAATAACGAAAGAGCACACTTTTGCGAGTACGGCATTTCTGAGCCTTAAAAACAGCAAAAAATCGAGCGATTCGAATAATCTGAAGTACCATTCTGTAGAGCTAAAAAAGCTCCATCGAAACATTTACACATACATTTTTTGGTCTTAATGGCAAACGAGAAAGATGAGGTGCGCAACTGCACGTTTTTTGCCTTAAGCGTACTTCATTTCCAAACTTCATAAATATTAGGTAATCGAAAAATTCAAAAAACAGATAGTAGCATTTTGTAGAGCAAAAAAAGCTCTATCGAAAACATATATAAGCTTTGCGGAAAGATGAAGGAAACAATGCGAAAAACGGGGTTCAAAAAAAAAACGGCGGGGACTTATTCCCCAACCCAATAAATTATCAGTTTTTATGAAAGAAAACAACTGTTCGAAGGAGAAAAACTACAATCATGGGCGTCTATCGATTGAGATAGTAGACTTCTGGTGACGGAGCCGGGAACAAGAAACGGATCGCGAAAAAGTACGTTAGCAAATGTGAAACTTCTACGGAGTCACGCATATCAGTCGCAATATCGATTGTTCAACAGAACCAAAAACGAAAATTGCTCCGTTCCAGAGTGTGACTAAAGCTTAGATCAGCAGCATGTTAGGTAGCGCTCATATCTTGCGCCCGGAGGGGCGTGGACACATTCACAGACAGCGAGGTGACAAGGGGGAGGGGCAGAGGCAAAGCAGGGAACGAGGGGGTAGCACATACGGACACATAGTGAAACGCAACTACGCTCTGCCGCCGGCACCGCTTAGTATGAACGCGACCTTAGAGATGCTAGTGCTCTGTGTAGGCCACAACAACCACAGCAGCTGCGCGTTTTTCAGATGTTTCAACAATGCTATGACTAGAATCATAAAATCATTTAAATTACCTTATTTGACATGACGAACGTACTATCAACGGTGGTTCCGCCTTCTTCTGATGTCCCCGGCGCGTCCAGAGCAAAGTCGAACTGGTTCAAGTCATAATTTGAATAGATGTTTTCGTCATCCTCCTCAAAAGCTCCAACTCCAAACGCCTGAAAATCTCAGCAGTTACATAGGAACTATCAGCAACTCAGTGGCTGAGTGTTCAGCCATGATCTAATGGGAGATGCACGATCTTTCCACTCATATAAGTGAAGACTGCAATTCGCCGACCTCATTGAAGGCACATAGTTAGATAAGTTAGCTTTTTCTGGACAGTAGATCCATGAATAACTATTCTGACTGCACCCTTTTTGCGCTAACACTATGCGCCATTACGGCGTTACACCCGCTCGAACCCATACTAGCCACGCCCATTTGCGCTCTACATCGGTCAGTTGGTCATAGAGTAGCGAGTACAGGTTCGAACGGATACAAGTTCGACATGGCGCATCATGGCGGCCCAAATCGGGTGCAGCCTGGATAGTCATGCAAGGATCTATCGTCTCAAGCAGGTAAATCCTTGTAGCTGACCGTCAAAAGATAACAAATGAGCGCCTTCTATCTGAACTTATACACTTAGAGCTAACAAGGGAGGTCTTTCAGGTCATGACGCGCTTTCGGGAAACGGTTTTTTCCATCATATGGGGGTATCTACATGAAACATATAACTGACTTCCATTTTTGCTGCGCGGCCCTACAAATGCCAAAAAAGGAGTGAAGAAAATTTTGTTCAAAAAGGCGATTTTAGCCCATTTATAGTAACGCATCTTCCTTGCAACTTTGATCATGTGCAGATCCGAAGGTGTTCTTCTATTTCACATTCAAAATAAAGTCAAATACGGGAAAAAAAATGAAACCTTATCTCCACCATGTACTAAAAGTGCGTAGCAGTCTCATAAGGGCTCCCCGCTGTGTTGATACTGCAACGACTCGATGGCTTACTGGATAAGGCGATGGGCTCTTAGTGGATGAAATGCTGGGTTGGTGGTTCGGATCCCGGCTCTGCCGAAGTTTTGCATTTTTTTGCATTCACTTTTTCGTCTTCAAATATGTCTGTTTATGCCAAATGACTACGATTTTCGTTGACAGCATGCCAAAATGACTCTATTTACGAATTGTCGGTGAATTTGGTGATGTGACCTCCTTGGACACGAAAGGGCCCGTAGCGCTCGAAATTCGCGATTTCGCACAAAATGAGTGTCATATTCGTGTTCAGGGGGTCAAACTACCCTTGGGAACACATTTCTAGCCAATTCCAAATTTTGACTCTAACTTCGAAAAAGGTGTTTGGTTATGGGTACATGGTGCGCTTTCTACTTGTAGAAGTGAGTAACTCACAAAACCGACGAAAATCAATGGAATATGCACAGCATGGATGCCTATCGCTATAATTTCAGCTATCAAGCACCAAGCAAGAGAAATAGAGAGAAATTCCTAACAAGTGGTATCGCCGTCACCTTCATCGAATGTGCAGTCGATGGTACACCAATACCCAGCTCAAATTTTCGAATTTGGGTCAAAACCTCGATTGGGCTAGAAACTTACCCCCAGGGGTAGTTCGACCTCCTGAACACGAATATTGAATCTGTTTCGCCTCGTTCGCGTGTTATGAGCGCCGAAAGGCTAAAAAATTGGACTGTCAAACTTGCTGAAAACTGGCAATAGGGGGCAGTTCGGAGTTCTAAATGTGATTACTGCACTTATTCTTCATATTCGAATGTTTACGAGTCCAAAAACTGAAAATCTAAATTTTGCAAAAATTTGTCCTCAGTGGGGATCGAACCATCAACCCCGTTTTTGGCATTTGTAGGGCCGCGCAGCAAAAATGAACATCAGTTATATGATTCTTGTACGTACCCCCATACATGCAAAAAACAGCTTTCAAAAAGCGCGTCATGAGTTGGAAGACCTTCCTCGTAAGACCACGGCTACAGCTTGGAGTGTGCGTGGGAACTGTCCAAGTGGGTCGCTGCGCTACACGCCAAGCCCTTTCTAATCCCACTGTTTCACCCAGATCTGAACGGCACCAGCAAAGAATTAATTGCGCACGGTGCGTTCGATTCGCGTCGCGCCGACCTAGCGCCGGTCCTGACACACACAATTACAACTCGCTGACAGAACAGCACAAAAAGAAGAAAAATACTGGTTTTATCATTTGCTGCTCATTTCGTAATAAGCACTGCCTATCCTACCCATATAATTTATTTCGAAGCAGTGACGATAGAAGCACAAAAACTCATAATCAGTTGTATACATATGGATGCGCTTCACCTGTCCTCTGATTCCGCGACTTTTTGCATTTGTCTTGAAGGCGGACGCAATGCGACCGTACCGCTCGTCAAGCACTGATGATGCACTCATTGCCTCGTAACCCAGACCATGCACACCTTCCACTGAGCGCAATCGCGTCATAAGTACATCTTCCGCAGCCGGATCGAAGCCGCCTGGTGCTTTTGCTTTCATCTGCTCCGTGTCTACCTCGTCATCTGAAATACTCAGCACATGATATACGATAGCATCATACTAAACTCATTTTCATAGTGTTGCCACGTGGGTACACAACATCACATGCGAAAGCTGTGCAACTGTGTGTCAGTCACATAGGCCACGCCCAATCAAGCGCTGCGAAATGAACTGTAAGCTGCATTCATACTCTGCGACACATACAGTACAGGAGCGCTTGATTGGGCGTGGCCTGCGGACTTGAGTGAGTGGCCAGAATCAGACTGTGTGGCGGTGCGAGAGGCGAGAGAGTTTAATACACTCCTCCCCAGTCCGTAGGCCACGCCCAATTAAGCGCTGCGAAATGAACTGTAAGCTGCATTCATACTCTGCGACATGAACGCATAAAATACGCAAGTCGGGCTCATGAAGATGTTAATGTGTTCGAGAACACCACCATATTGGTCATGGAGTCTGCGTTCCGCAACGATCTTCTAGGAGAGCATAAATGAGGTGTTATCCAAGTGACTCAGTCCGAACCAAAAATTAATTCGTCATTTCCATTGCGGTATTCACAGAGTCACTCCTTCCGATACTCAACAGTACATAGACTCAATAACAAACAAAATCAATGAAGCTAACGTCCGACTTCGCGAATTTGCGATGCCGCCGTATTGCGACCGCGCACGCGCCGTCACAGCATTGCAGAATTTCGGTCGTAAACTTGTGTGCGAAAATGCTACACGTATTAGCAATGTCTGACGTCGGCTATCGAGGTATGCCAGATTCATGCTCTGTGACGTGACCGTAGCGCTCTTCAAAGACACTGGAAGGGGTATATTTTACAGATTATAGGATATGAAAGCAGGAAGCTCAGCAGTAAAGAAAGAACCAAATAAAAAGGCGAATAAACCACGAACTAGTACCCGACAACCCCTCCTCTCTCTCGCGCCGCTCTGCGTCGCTAGCCGGAGGGAGACTGCTGACAGGCGGAGAGGCAAAATCAGCCGGTTGCGAACCTTGTCCCCCTTCGCCGGGAACTCGCCCGGCTGATGCAGTGTCACGTGATAAGATCCCAAGCCGCGTTTGTGGAGAGTTTGTTTTCAAAGAAACCCTTTCGGTGCCTTTTAGGCGGACTCACATTGGTCGTCTATAAATTTAACAACTTTATTAAGAAAAAAGACTCACATTGTCTTTTCGACTTCGCTGTCGTTAACCCCACTCCTCGTCCCTCTCGCCAGCCCATCGAACGTAGCATTCGTTTCCCAATGGAGTCACTAGAAAACTTCAAAAATACTTCACCTCTTGCAGATCTCAGAGTATAGCTCAAATGATTATATATCATTTGCGAACACGATTATTACAATATGAGAAAGACGCTAGGCGCCGAAAGCTCGCCAAAGGGCTCAAAACTTCTTTCGCACTCTTTTGTGGATTTTTTGAGTCTTTTAAGAATAAATTTCGAGCCTCAAATTAACCTTCACACATTTAGATTGGCATGAAGCTTCGGAATAGAACAATACTCAAAAGAAAAGAGTAAAATCGACAAAATTTCCATTTTTCTGCAGTTGCACAGGATTTAGATGAAGCAAGGGCACAAGGACCACAAGATCAAGAATGATAATTGAAATATGAAACTGCCAGAATGGCTGAATGTACAAGCACCATGCATGGCAAGTTTCCCTCCAAATTCAGCCACGAACCGCTGTCGGAACTGTAAACCGTGAGAATTCCTTACTGGGGAGATCTACAACTCTTAAACGACAGGAAAGTTTCGTTTTTGAACAACCATAAAACGGAATTTTGAAAATATTACTGGGATTGGAAATTGTCCTCACCTGACCGGTCTTATAATATTCTCTAACTGCATAGCCATGGATGTGCCAGCACTGCTTGTCACATCATGTTCCCATGCCATCCGTTTTTCTGCCGATCGACCCGAACCAAAATCTTCGGCTGTACGAATTCGTCGTGCGCCTATACCGAACTCTCCCAAGTCCTGTGGTAAGAAAATCATCTTTTATTGGAAACCATTAATCGATCAATAGTAGCTCAAAAAACATGAACATGAACTATGAACATCATAAATGAAAAACAAGAGAATCCTTCTTAATTAATTTCTTGAACTTTAAAATTTTGAAATCATTCCAGTCGAACAGCGCATTTCGAGAATATTTAGTGGTACAAATATTATAGGAAATGCCATATTCAAGCTCAAAAATAGGTACGGGGCAAACCTCTTCATCCATAAGATCTTCGGCTCTTTGTTGAAATTTGACCGCTCGCTGATCTCGTGAGGAGCGAAACTCTTGTGGAGTCCATCCTGAAGCAGTAACGGTACAGAATGCGGTTCAGCAGTAAACCGGAGGGCATGCACATCCACTGCTGCCGCCCCTGTGAAATATTGGACTCACCTTCTTTCGTTCCAACTGTGTTGTAGTACCCAGCCGAGAAACCACCGGTGAATGCACCATGGAACCTGTATATGAAATGTCACATAACCATGTTCCGCGAATAAATTACACCAAATTATTAAAACACGACTAACGTTTAATTGAAGAAGAACGAACAGCTCTAGATGTGATTAAAAACAGAAAAGCATAGAAGTTTTTTTGGGGAGACGAGGCAAAACGAAACTTTATCAAAGGGGAAAATGATATTGCTCTAGTTAGACTGACGTCAGCGTTCGCGATGTCGCAGTTTAGTACGCGATTCTGTGGCCCTAACCTCCTCCGTTTTGCGACTGCGCAGGCGAAATGGGATTTGCCAATCGCGGAATCGCCAACTTGCAAGATGGCGGTCTGACGGCCTTATTCAGAAGTAAATAATTGAAGAGCCGTTGTAAATAGAACAGATCGGGCGCTATTTAGGCACGAGAGGCATTTCAGGTCAATGTATCTAAAACCGAATCCCACCACAACCAAAAAAGCAAATGAAGGTTAAAAAGGGCGATAAAAAATCATCGTGAAAAGTTGATTTTACGAAAACGTACATAAAGAAGGAGTCAGGTATGGATGGACCACTTCAGCCCTCTCCCCTATCCACAAAGCGTGAAAAAGAAAATGTTACACCCTAACCGCTAGTTACCAAACAGTTAATAAATAGAATGAATCAGTTCAATCAGCCAGCATTTTCTTTCAATAAACTTATGACAAAGACTTATAAAAGCACTGAAAACAATATAATAATTGAAAAATCATTCATAAATCAACAATGACAACTTGGGAAGCATCGTTGTATAGTCTCGGACAGACTTCTCACCTGCGTCTTCCATTCTCATCAGTGACGATCTCATCTTCTATCCTGGTTGGTTTTCTCGATAACTCTTAAAATGTTACGTTTATCATGATAACGTGCATAAAAAATGCCCAGTCTCAACAATACAACACGAGACCTGATTATAATAACTTATATGGCCCTAGCTATCTCTAGCACTAACAATTTAGTTGGACGATTACACTGGAACGGTTCAAGCGCCATTTCTTTTTCCGATAAAAGAACGTCTCAGCAAGCTATAGGCATATGGTAATCGAGCGTGAATCCTTACGTCGAGATTCGCATAGCGGCGTCGCGCGAGCTTGACAGCCGTATGTATTCAGGCCCCATAGCGATATAACGTGTCCTTTTCATTGTTTTATCCGTAGTACAAGGAAACCGCCTGAGCACCTAACCAAATTGACGCCCCTAACTCGCACGCTGCGCTGCAAAATCCTGCCATAAGGCTGCGATTGACGGAATCCGACAGGATCATTTGCTAAGATTAAATCGGAAAAATTGGGCCACAAAAACTAAATAGAAGAAATGCTCACTCTCATCTTCTTCCAAATCTTCAAATTCTGTACCGTATATCGCAAACAGCTCATCAGACATTCTGAAGAGATCATGACAATTCCTTTGATAGGCTTCAACGCCACAAGAAGGTAACTCTGGACAAGCCCATTTCTTCAATGTCTTCAATGTATAAAACACACTACTAACAAATTTATTCTAATGTTCTAATTTTTAATGAAATAAGTTCGAGATGATGACAAACACATGCAAACACGTTACGACTTCGTCAAAAACAAGCAATCAAGGCTAGAAAATGGACTATTTTTTATACGTCAGCCTAAATCCATCACTTGTTGACTTTATTGAAGTACTCCTTGCTATCCTTGACCCCTGGCTTGATTGTTGGAGAGTCATCATGCCAGTCAGCTGGACACACCTAGAAGAAATGAATACGCCAAACTCTGAAATAGGTGCGTATCTCCTCGTGTGTGTACCCTTATGTCAGGATTTCGCACGACGACGAGCGGGATGCGACGCAGTGTGTGCGAGCTGGTGCGTTGTGGTTGGGTCTTAGAACGATCACGCGGTAAGGGTAGGGGCGGCAGCTGACTTGTAATCGCTTCGGGACCCAGCAACATAGCGCCCTTAGCTCGTCCGCATTGCTTCACTTGCGAAATGCCGCGCTGCGAATCCCTCACATAAGGATACACACCCATCCTCCTCAGTACTCCTCAGCCGTGCGTGTGCGCGCGAAGCTAGAAGCGCCGGGTGTGGTTGGGTCCTGAGGCGATTACACGGCAACCACATGTGACGCCCTTGGCGTTGCCGTGCAACCACTTCAGGATCCAACTACAAGCAGCGTCTCTAGCTTGCAAACACTGTGTCGCCCACGTTGGAAAATCTTGTCCTAATGATACACGCCCAAACTCCCACATTCGGATAAAGCTCGAAGTGAAAGAAATTGTGAATGATCACTCACTTCTCCGTGTTTCTCCACAAACTGGAATGCTTTAAGCACTCGTAACGCCTCGCTGACAGAGCGACCAACAGGTAAATCATTACAAGTAGTGTGACGAACATTGCCATTAGGATCGATCAAGAACAAACCACGGTATGACACACCGGTTTCCTAAAATCAATCTATAAGCGCTTCTAGAGATCGTTGGTAATCAACAGACATACCTCATCTAATACACCAAAGTTCCTAGCAATCTTCTTATTGAAATCGGCAAGAACTGGAATATTC
Source organism: Trichostrongylus colubriformis (assembly GCA_963978905.1). Classification (NCBI taxonomy): domain Eukaryota; kingdom Metazoa; phylum Nematoda; class Chromadorea; order Rhabditida; family Trichostrongylidae; genus Trichostrongylus; species Trichostrongylus colubriformis. The sequence goes on from OZ022259.1 coordinate 3,459,759, forward strand.
ATATCTCCGAGTCCTCCCTCTTTACGTGGGGTCTGAACCCAGGCCAGATGAGAGAAATGCGAATCACACGAGCAAGCCACAACCTGAATTGAAAATTAATAAATGGTGGCTGCGGAGTCTGGAGAAATGAAGCTATGTAAATCATAGCTGAATCACAATGAAATCCCACTTCTTGCAAAATAAAAACTATTTTGGGAGAAAAGCTAACCTCGCAACCAAGATCACGGAATTCTTTGGCGCGGTCTCCGAAGGCGATTATTTCTGTTGGGCACACGAAGGTGAAATCGAGAGGATAGAAGAAAATGATCAGCCATTTTCCATTGTAATCATTTGATGAGATGGTCTAAAAAGTGGTGCCAGGAGATTGCAAATACGTACCGAAGAAACAGCTTTCCATAAGTTTAGACTGTAAAACAACGGTAAACAAGAAACCACACAAGGCTAAACCTTTAAGATGATACAATTTACGGGAATCAGCCGAGAGCCGGACGAAGGGCAGACCATAGGTAAAAAAACGGAAACGCTCCAGTAAAACATATGTACTAGGCCGCACTCATACTCTCCGACATAATCGTCCGCGGTTTTTCGCTCTCCTGTTTCGATTTTGCATTTTATTTGATACTATATTTGCTATTTTCTCCTGCATCATGCGATTGGCCTACGTACGGCGGCGTCGCACAGTATAGAACCTGAAGCGCTGATCAACTTGGGATGAGGAATTTTTTTTTTCAAGATACAGAACCAGCTGCTCCAGAATGCAGTTCAAAAGGCAGTCATGGAAACCGATTCCTTCCTCAGGTACACTGACGTCAGACTGCGATATTGCGGTGTCGCACTTCCGCGCGCGATTCTGCGACCTTAAGATTGTGCAATACCGCAAAGTAACAGAGTCGCAAAATCGCGAACTAGCGAAGGCTTCTCGCCGTTATCAAACATGGGAATAATTTCGTCTTCCTTATTTGTCGAATACAAGGCTAATACTTTCTGGAGAACGTTGAAATCAAACGTGCTAAACTGGCGGGAATTTCGAAACAGGATACACAATATGAACCTGATAATTTTAAGAGTTTCGAGAATAAAAAATTTGTTTACCTTGAAATCTCCATCGACTACTGCTGTTCCCTTAAATTCCGGTAGTTTACACATTGGACCAAGTGGTCGGACATGTTGGAGGATTGGTGTTACTGAAAGGCTACGCACAGACTGCACGGCTCTAGCTGGCCGTGAAACCACCCGAAGAGCGTTACGGAGCATTGTCTGAAAAACATCGCAACACAGATAACAACACCAAAATCGATCACTTTCATACATGATCATGAGCCTACTCCTACCACCACTTTTTCCGCCTCAAAATATTTTTACTCACAAAAATTTACAAACAACAAGCTGGGCAAACAATTTCATCGCTTGAATTTGTAACACTCGCTCGCTGTGATGCCAAGATTGGAGCACAGCGCCAAATACTTGCTACTACTATTGTCCTAAACGAACGGAGGGGTGCATAATAAGGGCAGCTGAAAAAAGCAAGTGCATGGCAAGGCAAAGGTTAATTGATTGCAGGTGGTGCGCACCCCAAAGCTACAATGCCTACTTCATCCAGACTTTATGACATCACTTATAAGCCAGCCAGGGAACACCATGTATGAGCTGGTGGTCCCTGAAATTATTGTACAATTCCCACTGACATTGTGCACTACTAAAAAGTAGAAACAATAGCATCAC